>JAQISU010000129.1:1100000-2320000 GCA_029339505.1 Unio delphinus | reverse complement strand
CAATCTGGCATGGTGATAGTATTCCTGCTGGTAAAGTAAATATAACAAAACTCTCATTATGGATGCCAGTAGTGACTCCATCAATCGTCGCAAATCAAGAATTATTATCATTTATGAGTGCAGGTGGTAAATCATTACTGTCATGGCTAACAACATAAACAGCCAGTCTGCAGAGTTACATTAATGGAGAAATTTCAAGGCATGTTACATCAAACAGAGGGGTTTCTGCACCTGGACATATATTTATTGCTTCAAAGGATTATACGCGATTAAATTCACAAACGCTCAGCCATATGATATTTGATCAACTGGGTTTAACGAAGTCACGTTAAAAAGAAAACGGTCAACAGGAACCAGCTGTGAATATTTTACTTAAATACGGACAAAATAAAAAAGCGCTCGCATATCATAGTTTGCTAATATGTATGGGACGTTATCAAAATATAGATACCGGTCTGCAAATATCACTATTAGAGTTTGTAACCCTATATCCGATTTATTACTTTTCACTGGAACATTTTGACTTATTTAGACAATCCGTCGTTGACGTATACTTAAAAGAAGCTGGTGTAACCGATCCTCCTGCTGATGGAGATTACGGAGCAATTGCCGTCATTCTCAGTGACAAATCAATGCTACTCGAAGGTTTTGGTGGACAAATGAGTATGGTTGATGCGCCAGTAGAAAGCATGTAGTGTTTGCCAAAAACACGTAGATAGTTAGATCAATCTCGTATTAAATAAATGTCAGATAGTTATATTAGCGTTACTCTGACTCCTGGTCAGATTAAAAAGTTGCCATCTGATTCAGCTAAAAAATGTGTAGCTACGATATTGTTAAAATAAAATCAGATGTATGGTGAACAAAATAAACTAAGCATTTCAATGACGCTAAAAAAATAATTTTTAAAAAGGTGTTCAGATTACTCTCTCTGCGGCTGCGCTAAGATCGGTTGGTACCAACGCTGGGATGGCACTAAAGAAGGTGACTGGGCGTGGATATAAAAAAGGGAAAGGGTCTAAGACTACCAGGGACTCCGTATTCATGGTACAGCGGAAAAGGACTGAGACTACCAGGGACATTTTACTAAAACCACTGTCAAAGCTTGATTTACTCAACGCTGCTTAAAAATACGCGATAAGAAACTTCAGAGGTGTTTTTCATGCGAGATCAATTATTATAACAACAGAACAGCGCTGAAACCGGTATAATTATTCTCGATAACAACACTAGACCTGGAATTCACTGTTCATACGCGATTGATCCACGTGGATTTGTTTATTTTGATTCTTACGGGTTAATGCCACCTAAGGAATGTATGCGTTATATACATCAATTAAATTTCCCTCACAAAGTGAGGCTCTGATACTCTTTGCTACCAACATAGAAAATGACCGACCCACCAATATGCGGACAAGAAGTCATCAATGTACTTAAAACTATATCATCATTAACTAAACCACCCTCTAAAACAGTACACGAATACACAAGTAATCGCTTGTTAGAGAGATCTTAAACTATAATGATTGATATTTACAGGAGGGCTCTCTCTAGCCTGAAAAAACTCACCGGAGAAATATCTGCAACAAGAGATGTAAAAAAATAATCGAAGATGAAATATCTGAAATGTTAAACCTCGCAAGTGTGGATCAAAACGAAATAGTCGTATTTCAAAACAAACAAGAGAAATTGAAAACTAGTAATGTTTCCTTGTATTCTAGTTAAAATTAATGGAGTAATCGAAAATTCCCTAGCAGTGTTTGATTCCGCCGGTAATATTAAACCAGAAGGTTTTTTCCAACTGTGATATATAGTATCAACAATCGAATAGAGACGTCAATTGACACAATAACAGGTGACCTCGACATGAACTCGAATAAAATAACTGCACATGGTAATCCAACATTGGACACTTACGCTGTGACAAATAAATATGTAGATGTCATAGACAATAAACTAACGACGCTATATGGTGAGCATAAAACCACAGATGATAAACTAACAGCGCTACAACACGAATATAAAACCACAGATGGTAAGCTGACAACGCTGCGAGCCGAGTATCATGTTCATGTAGGCGCGTTTGCAAACCTCCGTAAGAATTTTAGAAAATCGGATGAAACCATGGATAATTTATTTGATACTCCGCTGACTGTCCCAATAAAACTTTCTGATATTAAAACAAATATTGATACGATTAAACAAACACAAGACAATATCGTTAGTAATTTTTCTGCTATCGCTGCATGGCTTGATAAAATCAAGATACCACATAAACAAAATATCAATACCGTTAACTCGATACATCATGGATCTTTCACCTGGACACCTCAAAAGAATATTATAATATTACCGCGGAAGTCAAATGTATTTATAGATTGACCCTTCTTTCAGCAGTACAGTTTAATGTCTCATCGGGTACAACTACGGGAATTAATACTGCAAGTGCAATAATAGATAAGGATGCCATGGAAACATTTACAATAACCTCAGTGGTAATTTAGCTTTGGCATCAATGAGATACTACGTAAAAATTTGTAATTGATTTAAGTAAATAGTATAATGAATGTCAACAATATCGATATGATCAAGTGCGCAAGTTTCAAACTAAACTAAAAAAATCATATTGATGATTATACAACAAAGATAAAAAAATTACCGCAGTCGAATTATCAGTGTTGACATTATTGTGTATTCGGTTTCAAGTGTAATTGCTGGAACGGATATATTGTAATCAGCGATAACATCGCTGGCACCTGTAGTTGTCACTATTTGTGTGTCATCAGCGACAACAATTACAGGGGTTCTAAGCATCATCACAAAAAATATCCACATGCAGTCAGAATTAACTACACTAGTATATAAAAGATACATATTGCATCTACCTCGTATTCCCAATTGTCGTCGCTGACATCATCTAGTCTCGTTGACACAACAATATCAGAAAGCAAATTCTCTGCGATGATGAACATCTACCACACAGAAACATCAAAATTAGAAAAGCAACACAAAAATAACAACAATGACATCAACAAAGGAATTAATTCAGCAAATAACCACAAACACAGACCCGTCAAAGACATCCATGATCTCAATAACCTCAATCAACCCTGAATTCAGTGTGAATCACAGCAATCTCGGTAAAAGAAATAACATTAGCAAAATTACTACAGTATACTACAGTTGGCCGAATATTAGATCAAAATTATTTGGTGGTCAGCAACTGAATAATTCCCTGGTGTTTGCAAGTAAAAATGATAAAGCTTAAACCCCTGACTGGTATATTGTTTCAATATCATCTGGGAATTACTAAATCGAACAAATCAACAATGAATTTCAGTGTAGAATAAAATACATTACAGGAAAAGAATCAAAACTCGTTATAACAGTTCACGAACCAACATTATCAGCCGCATTTGAGATAAACTCACCCGGCTATGTAGTAGATATCGACCAGAGTTCGATCAGATCAGTGCTAAGATTGCCTGAAATCCCACCTCGGGTAGCATCTTATCAAAATCTACATCAAAATAAAAAGTCTGATTATATCATATATGAAAAATTATATTTTAATGATTCCTATTTTATACACGGGATTTCTAATAATATTTCACGGTGTTTAGATCCAAAAGAATCTTATATAGGTTTCTTTGGAGGAAGGTGGTTAATTATATGGAAAAAAGGTGATTTTTTGAGTTCTTTTGATTTTTTTAAGGAGCAACATAAAGAGTATCTAGATAAATTACGGCAGAGTTTGCAAGAACATCTTATTGATTTATCGTCAAACCTCTCAATCATCAAATACATAAAAGTACTAAAGAAAATTGTATATGATATGTAAATTCTTAGTCAACGATTTATTCAAGCTGTATTGAATACCGAATCTGGTTCTGAGAGAGTAGAATTTGCAAAGAAGTATAATATACGCGTAGAAGATATTTCAACATTTCAATTTCCCGTGTATAATGCAACACAATTTTAAAAAATCCGTCATTGATGTCATAGATGAGTAATTTCCTCTGATGCTCGCCGCATGGAAAAAAATAACACAATCACAGGCAACTATCCTCAGACATAATAATGACCCAGACGGAATGGGTAGGCATATAGCATATGGTAATGTTAATATATTCTCGGTGATTGCAGTAAATCTAGTATGTTATGATATTGATGGAAATTACCAAATAAATCTCAAAAAATCAAATCGGGCCCAGCAGGGATACATTTTATATTCGTTTGCACCACTGGTTCCACCCGGATTTTTAATAAAACAAGAACCGGTGAACCCATTATATATATGCGATGTCATAATGATTTATATAACGAGAATAAATTATAAACTCACTGACCAATCCAATAATTTACTGGACCTTGCCGGAGAGATTTTACAAATAAGTCTGTATGTGAAATCCCCAAAGGATTTTCATCGTAAGGTTTCCGTCCAAAAGACTTTCATCCTAAAGGATTTTTGTCTTAAAATTTCGTGTGAATCAAGTGTATTGGGTAGGATAATTGCCCTACAAAAGTTATAAAATCGGACGATTTGATAGCGCTGATATAGCGCGTGTACGGTTTACTATTAAATTTAATTGCGGGGTAATAAAAAATAATAACACTGACCTATTTTCGCTTCACATACCTAAAAGACGTTTTCACTATCGGGAGGTATGTTACTATTTTCGTTTTGAATAAGTTGTTTCAATTGTTTGACTCGTAAGTTGATTTCTTTCCAAGTTCCATATTGTTTAGATAGATAAAAGTTTTTATTTTCTCTACTGCAGTAAACAAGGGTACGAACTTATTTATTTCACTGTTTACAGCTAACGATTCATTAACGGCTTGTTGTATCCCTTTAATAAATTTATTTTAAGACGGTAGCGTATATTTACTTTTAGGGGTTATGTCTTCTAGAGATTGAAAGGCAAAAGGATTTGATCACAATCTAATTTATTTGATAATTGTATTTCTTGATTTTTCAAATCCGTAATAGCAGCAATTACATCATTCATATTGTCATAATTCATTATATAATAAATATATCTTTAATATATAAATTATCCTTAACATATAAATATATCCTAAAATATGAGGTCAATTATTACCCGTTTTCAGTTTAGTACGGCACTATTTTCATTCATGCTAAGGTGTCATATAACATCTTATCACGCTTAGAGACATACATACATACATACAAACATACATACAAACATACATTCATACATACATACATACATACATACATACATACATACATACATACATACATACATACATACATACATACATACATACATACATACATGCATACATACATACATAAATACATACATACATATATACATACATACATAAAACGACCCAAGTAAAATCATAAGGTGTCCTATAATATCTTAGACAGTCCAGAGGTCACATATATAACACGGCACAACCCCATGAGCCACCAAGGTGTCCTAAATTATCTCAGTAGGCTCAGGGGCAGAACTAAACACAGTCCCCGTTGTAAGCCTCTAACCTGCCAAACAACAGTCTAGAACCTCAAGAGGTGGGTGGTGAAACACAACATATAACGATGAAACAACTCTATATGAGAATTTCTAGCTTGCAAAATCAACATGCTAGAGATTCAATAGGACGGATAAATGATGATGAAATAATATTTACAATTATATATATAGGACGGAACATATCGAGGCCATTCTCTCATTTTAAAAGATGATTTGTTTGCACACACTCCCCCAGAAAATTAATTCCCTGGGGAACAAAACGGTACCCCATACCAATAACGGTATGGGGGAGTGTGTGCATTTTTTTATGTTGAACGTTTTAGCTAGGGGGGGGGGACGCCGACAATATAAAATAACCATACAATCGGTACCTTCGACAATAATGCTTGCCACGAGATTGGAACGCTGGGCCCCGAGACTCAGCCGCGTTACAGATTACGCAATGTCCAAATCTAACATATACATATTTTGGAATTAAGATAAGGTAAACTGAGAACTACACGTAGCTGAAAAAAACTAAACCAGAAAATATATTTGTAGCTGAAATTAACTTAACAAGAATATATATTTGTAGCTGAAATTAACTTAACAGAATATAATTTTAGTTTTAAAAAATATATAAAACTTCAGTCAACCGTTGATTTATGTATATTCATAAATACACGGAAACCCCATAAAGGACAGAAACTCTATCTCTCTTTTGGAAATGCATTATATGTATGTAAACCAAATTTTGTGCAAAAATTTCTTAGAAATAGCGGATTTAGTAATATTTTCTGCAACACGTCGAACCGAGGGCGTACAAATATAAAAATGCTTGCCGGCTTCATTCATTTATTGAAATATTAATTCTTCGTTAGTCTATTTGTTGACAGATTTATTCGCTCTCTTTCCAACGGATTGACAAGTATCTGTTTTTCTAAATGCAGTTTTTTTATTCTGAGTTATAGCTCGTAAATGCGATAAAGAATTATTAGTTTCTATACAATTAATGTGGTCAATCACAAGACCATCTCGAATTCTTTCCATATACACTTCGAAGACGAACCTATGATTAAGCTATCTTTTCCTTCTAGCAGTAATCATTAAATACCCTTTATTATTGACAAACCCGACTGCCTTTTTCAATCTGTAGTGTCTGACTACACCATCGCGTCATGCTTCATAGTCGCTGATCGTGGGATGTGGCTGAAAATCTTGGCTCATTTATATACACTTATATTATTTGTCTAATTGATTATTTGGTTTAAATATCATTTATCTAGTAATTTAGTCCTGGGGTGTTCTTATGATTATATCATGTTTATTATAATAACGCTTAAGCTCTCTGTATCGCTTACCACCACAACTGAGAAAAAAATTGTTTTTTATCTCAAACTCCAACACCGCATCGTATACAGGGTTTCGGACCTAAGCTTCATCGTCGCACACTCTTTGAATGATATCCACAGAATTCGTTTCTGCCCGACTTGTTACAAACGGTTACTGATCCTATCATAAGTCATTTACAGTGATTCATTATATATAAATTCTTTATTTAAATACTTGTTTTCATTGTAATATGAAGGAGTTTGAGAGATTATCTAAAATAAAACCTTGGAAAAAATGTTAAATTTAATTTCCATAGAGTCTCTATAGATGCACCAAATAAGGGTCTAATAAGTCATAGAAGCATGATAGCTAAAAGAACATCGAAAGTATTTTTTCAGAGTGAAATTTAGTATACTATCACAAACAACCAACTGGATTATTCGTGATAAGTTTGATCCTATCTTGAAAAATAAAAAGTGTCACCGTGAGTCAGGATTCCAAACCAGAAATATTGACCCTAATTGGCAAACCGTATTACGAGAGAGCTTATCCTGTGACCGCGGTTGTTTATGGGATTTATCAGATAAATGAAAAACCAAGTGTTGAGAAATTGAAACCTATGAAACTTTCATTGCTGACGTTTTCAGGAACAGTGATAAATTGTGTAGCCGAACGAGTAATAGAGCATTTTACAAATGTGTTGCGTGGAAACGGGTTGACAGATCTGAGACGCAACAAAAATAAACAAATGGGCGCTAACAGTCAAGGATTCTGGAGCCTTAATTCAAAATGTGGCCTAGCTAGTAAAAGTATTAAGATTTCCAATAACAGTTGCAACTATAACAAGAGAAGTATTAAACGAATTGAAATATTAAAATACGGGGGCTCCAATCAAGAGTATTGATCATAATGCACACGCGTGGACTGACGCAGTAATAATATTTCCACGGGATAGAATCATAAAATACCAACCGGTGGAATTCTTTCCAGAGAACTCTGATAGGAGGAATTTGTTTGATTTTATTCACTTGCTAAGTAAAAACGATCCTGTGTCAGTGTGGTTATTTTTGAGTTTTGAAGAACAAGATTGTAAATTCGACTAATCCGTAAGACCTAACGGTGAAATATACCGTACTGAATCTCTTCACGGTGAGATGTAAACACTAGCTCGGATATTTTCAACGGATAAAAGCGAGCAATTACTAACAAACTGTGTTATAGTCCCGTCAGTTGCAGCTCATTTAGAGAGAGAAAAATCTATGAAAGCCAGCACAATATGCATTTCTCTCAGATGTTCAAGCCAGTTGTGTGGCATACGGACATTGTGGATTATGAAATACCAAATATGATTCTAAAAACGTTTTTTCGGTTGATATGGTTGCGTGTTATCCGGGAACGTTTCTCGGATATGGAGAGTGTGTTGGGTATCTAAACGATTTAGGCATCCCACCGACGAGATGACACGATTTGCGATTAATGAATCACTACCCGATTTTGATCTAACCGGCGCTCGTGTGGTTTCATCTGAATTCGCTAAAGGACTTCATCCGTGCTGTTATGTTTGGTTTGGTAGACATATATCTGAAAAACACTGGGTACCAAAAGTGTTATTACGGTATATGATTGATTGTAAAATACTGATTTCGCTGATTGTCATTGAGGCAATTATATCATATCGAGCGCAAACACACAACCCGATAGTCTTGAAAATATAATTAACAATTACAAGGAAACATTTACTGATCTGGACAAAGAATATATTGTTAAAAAAATCCAAGGAGATCTCTGATGTCAATAATAAAAATGCAAAGGATCTCGGTAGAAGAATAATCGGTAAATTCACTCAGGGTGGAGAGTATGATCACAAATGACATTTTTCACGATTAATTCTAGATGATACTAAATACGATTTTATAATCGCGGATGCAATAACTTGAGATATATTTGTCAGTCATGAAAATGCATATTTGTCCGATGGAACGAAATTCGGTACAATTGTTAGCTACATTGATGGCCTATCTCCCCAATACAAACATGTAAGGGCATCTATGATGACTTATGTTTCTATCAATTTGCTATCAATGATAAATATATTTCCTGACACCGCAGTAACAGTTGCCATTGATTCATTTTATACAGATATCAAACATAAAGAAGCAGTTTCTCGTTTTACAAATTACGATGAGCGTTGGGGGTCATGGAGAATAAAACAAGAAATTTACACGGGCATTCTAAATCAGCAGATGTTACGATTGAGGATAATTACATGAAAAATAATCAAATTACAGAACTATCGAGTGCAACTTCGTTATCCGATTCAGTATGTAGATATAAAACTGTTTACTTAAATGGCTGTGGTGAGTCTGGAAACACAACATGAGTGATCGAATTATTTCGGGAGTGGTCAGACATGATTGTGCTAAAACCAACACACAGACTTGCAAGATAGGTGAATTAACGAGGAGTTAATTCTTGCACATATCACAGTTTCTTTCGGTATAAAGGTGACGCATGGATTCCTGATCGAATGGGTGAGAAATATATTCCAAAAATCAATTTTTGAGATGAGATATGCACAGTGTCGTTAGATATATTAAAACATTAAAAAATTTTCTTGATTGGTTGTTATTGAAAATACAGCTGTCATAATGTGTGGCGATCATTATGAACCACCACCATTTGTCGGTTTATTTGGACGATGATGTTATGCTAGACGATCAAACAAATCCTGCTAGGACATTTTCACTAGGTAGACATAAAAATACTGATGTGATGTATGTTACTCAAAGGTATACTCAAGTACCAAAAGTGATCAGGGACGATTATAATATTCTCGCCGTATTTAATGGAGTTGACAAACATGCACTTAGAAATATTCATGAAACCTGGTGCGACGGTGATGTGGATTATTATTTATTTTGAAATTTCTTTAGTCACGCTCAGTCAATCGCACATGGATGTGTAACGATAAATTTGCGTGACCCTAGATCAAGATATCGTATCGGACTTGATTAAATTTTCGGTTAAAACCATAATAGCCAACAACACTGCGACAACAAGTCGTCAGAGGCAATTTACGTTTTTCGGTTTCCTAAACAGGCCTTGGTTTGACAAATATACAGCTGGGTTCACCCTCTCTAGGAGGTCTTGGTTTGTCAAATAGACACCTTTAAAAGTTTGTAGGGTTCACTCACTCTACTACTGGTCGGCCTGGTATCATAAGAATGGGTCTGGGTGGTAGCGATACGACTGAATGTTTTGTTTAGCTACGTTGAATTCCTAATAACACGCACACTGTTATCGGCAGCCGAGTGTTGCGCTCCTGTCTGGGCTTGATCGTTCCATGCCCAAATACCTGACGTTTAGCTCAACACAACAATACGCATATACGCCCTACTCCTGTACCATGGATGACGGTACTCAACAATATTCTTCCTCCACAACTCCGTCGCCAGGAGGCAACTACAAAATAGCGGTTAAGGTCTTTGTCAGTGAGAAGCTTCCACTGTACGTTGATATTAGTCATTACTTCACAGCCAGCAGTCCGCTTGGCATCGAAACATCCAATCTGGTTAAGTCCGTTGTCTGAGGATATAACAGCTATTGTAAACCCCTCCCTCGTATCTGAGCCATCTGTCGGCCCTCCTGGCTTCAACTTTCCACATCTGTGGACCACGCTGAAGCGTTTACGGACAGCACAGGGGCGTTGTGTAAACAAACCTGAAACGAAGGGGTCTAGGCAACTGAATCTTCCTGTAGCCGTGGAGCTCCTCAGACCATGTCTAACATTGTGAACAACTATTCACTGACAAAATTTCATGGTGGACTGCAGGCTCTGCACCGGCAGGCATATTTGAAATTAGCCAGTGTGCATTATCATCAACGTGAATTGAGGGTATTTTGTACTGTTTCGTCAAACTGTATACTCTTTTGATGAAGTTATTATGATCAGGTACTAAAATGACGATGCTTGGTTTGGACCAATGCGACATTTACATACTCAATTATTGAAATGTAAACTGTTAATTGTTGTTTTACTTGATTCAATTTTATTTCTTCAATCGTAAAATGATATTCACTTTAACAACATGAGCAACATAATTCTATGAATTAGCTTCAATAAAGTGATTTTTTGTAGCTCGTCTGTCTATTTTTTGTTGCTGTTGAGGTTGACAACAAACCGAAATGGAATTTTTTGCTGCTATACGGTGAATAAATGTTGTAGCACAATTGCTGTAGGACCAACTTCGTCCTAATTGGAAGCAAAGACCCGTTATTTATTTATTTTTAAATTCAAAAAGTGAGAACTAACTGCTTGTGGCGTACATCGAAATTTGGAGAATATAAATAAAAGCTGGGATCCTGCAATTGAACAGTTTGTGTGTTCGTGCTGATTTTCTAATGGTATGAAGTGGATAAAGTAAACGTTTTGTGTTCCATGGAATGTGTGTTACGAGCAGCAGCTGCTTAATCCATTCTTAACTCATCACATTGACGATTACTGCATTGTCTAACAAACAAAGTAAATTTTTTTTTGTTAGATCTAAAGATGTTTTACATATACTGAAGACACCCACTCCCCAGTATAATGGAATTGTGTACGGCCACCACTACATAAAATGTGTCAGAAGCGGATGCCACCGGTATGGAAGTCGATTTCAACAACGCCTAAAACAGGGTGTTGTTCACCAGATATTCACTATCCACAAATATTTCTGTTTTTTATTCTTTGATATTAAAGGGGGTGAGGGTGTACGATTCGTATAGACAGGTCCTTACACCGTGCTTTTTAGCTGTGAAGCATGCCTATCCAAGGGCGGGGTACCCTAGACAGACTTGATTATGATGGTGGCGGCGACGTCGTTAATAATAAAACAGCTATTGTTATAATTTCAAGTAATACTGACTATATCAATATGATCAAATTCCTATAAGTAGTTACTTTTCCCAGTTCCTAGTCATACATTAAAACAAAGATTAAACAGTATATAACAATCAATATTGAGTACTTCACAAATGCAAACTTGAAACGATGGTAGCAATACTTTCAGATACTTGTCTTTATGGCTTAACAAATGCAAAAATAATTTCAAATAAAAAAGAACAAGGTGAAAAGATCAAGAACTTACAATCCTTAAAATATATTTAATTTATTGTGGAATTATTTCCACCTGTTGAATTGTTTCAGTTTAATGTTATTCTTGATGTATTTATTATTTTCATCACCTGGCAACGAAATATTACTGTCAGATGGCAATTTTCATATCTGGAAGTAAACAGGAAAGAAAGCAAACCGACTTAACGTTTACAAAAAAAGTTGTATTACTTAAATTCCAGTATGATATCACACAATATGATCCTGTCTTCCAGTCCTGTTAAATTTACTTGCCTAGGGTCGTGTCACGTGATGCTCTCTTCATGTTTTTTTTTACTTTGTTCAGTTAGAATCATGTCACGTGATGTTCTCTACCAATCTTGTAAACTGTATTTGGTTATAACCATGTCACGTGATGCTTTCGATCTGCTGACGGAATCTTCCCTTTCACATTGTAGAATGTACCTAATATACAAAACTATTCACATTAAATACTTTTGCCATTATTGGATTGTATGTACCAATAAGTTGAACAACCTCAAACAAATGATAATGTGTTTTATTTGTTACGTTTTTAATTTTAAGTCTGATATTTAAGTCTAATATTAGAAAGCGTTAGAAAATGTGTTTTATCGTCGTGTGCTACTGCATTGAGCCTCTATTTGCTGTGGCCACATTCCCAGGTGAATCATTGATGATTCCCCCCCCCCCCTAAACGTTTCATTTTGTTTAACTGTAAATTAAATTTAATCTTCATGAGTTTACGTATTCTTCAAATTTCATTTTGTATTTCATTTTGCATTTCCTCCATCAGGATTTCTTATTGCATTTATAACATTTTGCAAATGAGTGTAATTACATTGTTCAGTTTCAGATTAAATTGCGTCTTGATGTCAAATTAATGTTCTTAATACAAGATTATTTTTTTTAAATATGAGTGTCTCCACACCGGCAAAGTTTATGAATGAAGGTTCGTAAACGGCAAACATTTTCTCTCTGAAAAATGAAAAGCTGATTGTGTTACTAAACCGAAAGCGTGTGAAATTGTTACGATGCTTATAACTTCTTTGCGTAAAACGCTGAGAGAGTTAAATGTCGACAAACTCTGATTACGATATCCGTTACATGTATTTCATTCCAAATCATACGGACTACTTTGAAGTCGTTGACGTGGTATTTGCTTTTCCTCACTTTTACGTAGATGTCGCTGGCAATTAATACGTGTTTCTAATGTTATCTCTTTTTATTTATTACTTAATGTCCTTTTTCTTACCAAGCGTAAAGTATAAGTAGATTTGTCATATTGTGTGCCATTTCAAGAGTGATATTTATGGATGTATTTGCTCTTCGTATATCTGACGTTGTGATCGACATAAATTCACATGTCGTGACATGTCACATAAATTCACATGTCGTGCATGTTTTAAATACATAAGTTTCTGTTGTGCGGTTTTTATTTTCAGCACATGTCAGTTTCTATAAACTCATTCGAAACTCAGTTGCTTCTCCTAAATACTGCAATGTATGTTGTGTGCTTCCTCTATCTCTATTTGTGGTTTTTGTCTCTAATGGTAATGTGTACTTTTGTTTTTTATATATTTCTAATTCCATGATCGTCGTACAATTTTGATTTTCCGAGTACATACAATTTGTTTGCGTCCATTTTATATTAATATGTTTAAGGAATATCACAGCTAACATTGTCTGTCACTAATGAAAATGCATGTTGCTGAATCATCATTTCGAGCCTTCCATTTTGTAAATGACTGGACTGCCTTAAAGAACGTGCATATATTTTAAATTTTGAATCTGTAAAGTTAAAGCGGTAACCAATTGCAACAGGTGTTTGTTATTCTAAACGTCTGTTTAAATCATTTTTAATTTAGACATTGCAACTGTACCAGTCTCTAAACATGCTCATGCTGTTGTTCTGTTTTTCGTCAGCTTTTCCTCAGTCATGTTCATTTATCGGCGATGAGTTGTACTACATCCCTCAATTACATTTGATATGACATCCCAATATCAGTTTTCAATCTGAGTATGAATTATTCATCTTCTAGTATTAATGGCATGTAAAGCAGTTCCACCTAATGTGCCTTTTTATTTGTATGAGTTTATGCTTTGTATAATTAATTTGTATTTGCTAGGCTTTTTTCTTCGTGTTTATAGGTTATATTTAATTGTATTTTGTACTTGACCTTGTCTAAACTAAAGTTTACTGTGAAACTGATTAGGGATATTGATGTTGTTTTATTCTGAAAACAATATTGTCCAGTATTTTTCTCTAGTAGCGTGGTTAAATATGAGGATCACTATCAATAAAGATGGACGTGTTTATTTGTCTTTGTCTTGATTTATTTCCATCACTATTCGAATTTATTATTCAGTATGATCGGAGATATAATTGTTTTGACTACTATTTGAGGCTTAATTCCTAATAATATAAGTTCTCTTTTAATTTTGACCTTGTTTTCTAGGGAAACAATTTATTTGTAGAATTTTACAAAAGTTATGGTTTTTCTTTTCTATGTTACTTAGTTTAAGCATTTATTATCCACCTTTCTGAAACAAAACAAGTCTTTTAATCTCTATTCTCTGACATACATTTGTATTGCCCAATATTTATCTCGATGATACTCTGACAAAGTTCTTGTATTGTCTAAGAATTATATGAATCATACGGCAAGAGGAAAACAAGTCGAGAATTGCTGTCCGATATGAATCATGTACTTTAATAAAACCCGTATTACCTTGGATGGTACTGATGTTAATCAACACACGACTATGTGATTATGGAAACCGGATTATCTAAGAGATCGGTCTTTGGAAGATGTTACATGTCTAGGTTCTAACAAAACATAACAAGAAAAAGGTGAAGACAACAAACGTTGTAAACTTTAACAACAAATTTATTTCCCTAGAACAGCAAGGTATAAATTAGAAAAGAACTTATTGTTTTACGAATATAATCCAAAAGTTATCCAATATTTAAAACGTAGAAGTATTAGTAATAACAAGTTTTAAACAAACTGAGTTCGAATCCCGATGAAATCCAACTTGGAAGGCGACGACTTATGTTTTGGTCAGCGTGTACTGATGTGTCAACAGTCCATTGTCGAATAAGATAAAATAATATTCCAGTTTGAATTTTGTATAAATTTCGATAAATATCTTTGTTCAAGAATAACAAGAAAAAGGTGAAGACAACAAACCTTGTAAACTTTAACAACAAATTTATTTCCCTAGAACAGCAAGGTAAAAATTAGAAAAGAACTTATTGTTTTACGAATATAATCCAAAAGTAATCCAATATTTAAAACGTAGAAGTATTAGTAATAACAAGTTTTAAACAAACTGAGTTCGAATCCCGATGAAATCCAACTTGGAAGGCGACGACTTATGTTTTGGTCAGCGTGTACTGATGTGTCAACAGTCCATTGTCGAATAAGATAAAATAATATTCCAGTTTGAATTTTGTATAAATTTCGATAAATATCTTTGTTCAAGAATTTTTTTAGAGCACAAGTTTTTCCAGGAACTCATGAAAACCAAACAATTGACGAAAAAAACAATAATTAGCCCCAAAACCGCTCACAACATAAAACACTATGACTTCTCAAGCGTTATGACAAGAATAACCCTTATTTCTTAAATAATGAATCTAGCAACAAAGCAAAACAGATGCTCGGATGTAGGTCATTCCTCTAATAAAACCTAATTGATACATGTTAGTTGACACGTAGGCCAGATATGGAATGGATTATACTTTATAAATCTTACTCTGAGAAAGGTTCTTAATCAAGGTCAGTAACTAGGTCAGTATTAGATACACAGTTTGTGTTATGAATTGTTTACTTTGAACATTTTAAAACAGTCAGAACTTAATTCTATTCCAGTAAATACAATTTCATTACAATAACAGTTAAAGCTAGGAAATAAACAATTCAGGTAAATCAAATATAAATGATTTCAAATATACATAATAAATGTAAATTCGTTCATTAATAACTTAAAGTTAGCCAGAAGTATGTTGTATCGGTACGTTAAAGTGCACTTTTATTCCAAGTCATTCCTCTTTAAAGTGAGTAAGGGCTGTTGGTATAATTGAAATTAATGATCTTTTCCATATGAAAAAATTATACAGCTTGACAATGAAAGGCTGATAAATGAAAATGAATTTTGTATACAAGTCAGGAATCTATTTATGAGAAAATTATTAATATCTGATCTAGAAAGTGGTCCTTATTACTGCTACACTGTCTTGGAATTATTAGTTTCTTTCCTCACACAAATACGCACATTGTTAAGATCTTTCATTTATATTTCGCCCTTTCCTTGACATAAGAAAGATCTGTGAATATATGTTTTCCTTTATCCGTTTTTTAATAAATTGTTGATTTACAGTGGTGTTTTAACCCGGTGATTCAATAGAACAGTGGCAACAGATTCAATTGTAACGAATGTCTTAATCTTCTTTTCTAGGATTAAACATCTTTCTATCAACCGCGAAAGAATGTCGTTGCGATTTTTCCTCAATCGATTTACATACACATTTACCATTCTTTAAAGAAACCATTTTGAAATTATTGCTGGCATAAAATGTGTGAACTCTAAATCTTGCCTAGAGGTAGAAGTGGACTTTTATAAAGTTCTTAACTAAAAGAAATCTGCATGCAAACAGTCGTTTCAGGATTGACCGGATTCTGGTGCAAGCGAAACATTTGACTCATCAACGTCCATAATCTTTTATCGCTAATCAGAGAAATTAATTATTTTTACCATTTGACAATTTTGCAGGTAAATTCATTCCTGAAACCTATTCCAATACCTTGCAATACCTGCGTAGTATTCCAAGAATAAATATCAACTGCAATATAAGTCACCTCTGTGAGCGTTACTTTACTATATTACCTGTTAATCTAATTAAGTTTTGATGAGCAAAACTTAATTAGATTAACCAGTAATAAAGATAAGTAACGCTCGCAAAATTGAAGTAAATGCAGTCGATATTTATTCATGGAATACTACGCAGGTATTGGCATAGGTTTGAAGAATAAGTTTTTTTGGCAAAATGGTCAAATTGTAAAAATAATTAATTTCTCTGATTAGCGAATTATGTCTACCCTGAAAAGACAGTTTTCCTGCAAATGACTTTTGCTATGAACATTATAAATGACCACTTGTATCTCACGGCAAAACACACAATTCACACATTTTATCCCAAAAACGATTTCAAAATGTTTTCTTTAAAGATTGGTAAATGTGTATGTAAATCGACTGACAAAACACTGCAACAAAAGTATTTCGTGGTTGATGCAATTCATTTTCATTTATCAGTCGTCCGATAACAAGCTGTATACATTTTATGGAAAAGATCGATAATTTGAAGTATATAAATAGTCTTTAATCACTTGAAGAAGAAATGACTTGGAATTAATGTGCACTTGAAGGTGCCGATACAACATAATTCTGGCTAACTTTAGGTTATTAGTGAACTATTTTACATTTGTTATGTATATTTGGTTTAACTTTTTTTTTGACTTAACTGTTTGTTTGTTAATTTCAAATTTTATTGTGATGTAACTTTATTTGCTGGAATAGAATTACGTACTGACGGATTTTTCTTAATTTTCAAAGTAAGCAACTAATAATATAAAAATATTTATCTAATGCTGACATAGTTCCTAACCTTGTTTCAAAACCATTTATCGTTTCTAATAAACAACTTTTCGTCTATAGTTTCTCAGAGTAAAATTGATAAGTGTAATGAAGGCCATATCTGTCCTACGTGTCAAACAACATTATATTAATTAGGTTTTTCTAGAGGAATGGCCCACATCCATCTGTTTTGCTTTTTGGCTGAATTAATTATTGATATTTTGAGATATAATAGCAATGCTGGGGCTAAATATTTATTTTTTCTCTAACATTATTTGTTTCCAAGAGATTATTTTCCTTTTAAATACTTGTGCTCTAAATTAATTCTTGGACAAAACATTTATCGAAATTTATACAGAATTCAAACTGGAATATTATTTTCTCTGATTCAACTAAGAACTGTTGACACACCAGTACGACGCTGACCATATAATACGTCATCGCCTTTGTAACGTCCTCTTCCTACTATGAATGATAGTTAATTAGCTACGTTATCTAAGTGTCACGGAATTGTATAATCCTTTTATTTATTAAATATGTGTATTCGGGTTTCCTTTTAGTGTACAGTGACGGGCAAGAGTATTGGGAAGAAATAAGGCAATACGAGCTCACATAGGCAAGAAAAATTAACAAATTTAATCAAACAAATTAATAGTGGTAATTTAAATTTAAATTCAACGATATCAACCGGATTTAATAGCAGTGTCTAATTTGGATTTACTTCATCATCACAACGACTGGTGAAAAGAGCGCAATGTCTTCGACTGATTGCACAATCTTCCTCTTGACCGTGTTCCAAAGTTTCCTAATACTTCGATTCTTCCCTTTTCGACTTCCACGTCATTCTTGGACTTCCTTGATTTTGCTCTGTATTCGTGTAACTCCTCCCCCTTCCCCTTTCGGACTTCACTCGTCACTTCTCTTTCTTTCTTGGACTGTCGAGTCCCCTTTCCTTCTGAAACATGTTTATTTAAGGGACACAATTATCCCTAAATCGTCGTATGTACCACTTTCTAGACGTATATAAAATTATTACACTTACGTTACTCATATTACACTGGCCATTCAGACACTGCGTCAAGATTAGCGACGTAATACATTGCTATAAATGACCACGTGACCATTCAATCAAAACTGTACTGTATGCAACTACATATTCGATTACTATTGCATAACATTCACAGATCCTTACTCACTTACAGATTAGCGTTCTAACACATGAATTTATTTTATATGTATTTATATAACCTTATAATAGTTGCACATATGAAGATGTGGATCGGATGCAATCAACGCTGCTAATGAACTAAAACCTGTAAAATATAAAAGATAAATTGCATAACAACTCTAGCATCAACACATTTTAATATTTCCATGAAAGTGAGTAAGGTAAATGCATTGCAACTCTAGCATCAACACATTTCCATATTTCCATGAAAGTCAATAAGATAAAATGCGTAAGACTTCTAGCATCAACGCATTTCCATAAAATTTAATAGACAATATATATGGAACCTAGTCGTATCAAACAGATTTGCATACACCAATATAAAAAATAGAATAGTACGTGAAATTAAAATTGCGTACCTTAATGTTCTTAACTTTAGAACTTGTGCATCCAGCATCCAGAGTCACCTTGTCCATTTCTCTTTTAACGAAGAAAGCAATATTATGTAATAAGCTTCCTCGGAATCAATCTTCACTCTCAGGAAATTTCGGACTAAAGAATTTTGATCAAGGTTGTCACCTTAAATTCCCATTACTTCCAAAGTCGGCGTCTAAATTTCACTAGTCATACGAAGTGGTTTTTAAAGATATTTCATAAGACAATCATTTGTTTCCTAAGTCGGAATCTCTGAACTACGTTATTAAACCTTTCCTTTGACTTGAATAGGAAGTACAGCTTTACTTTCTCAGACCAGTTTTAAGATATCCGATCAATTTCATTGAATCGGAACACTGTTTCCTTTGAAGTTTTAACACTTACATGAAAGACATTAGGAATAAAGGTCGAAATGACCCTTTGCAAACACTCCCTTGCAGCAGCAGAGGAGGAGAAATCCTACAACTTTTTCCAGGCGTCCATTCGCTAATCCAAGGCTTCCTACAAATGCTGTCCTTTTGGCAAAATAACGTTCCTAAGGGATTTTCCAGCACACAAAAAAATGACGCCATTGATGTTGTCGTCATCGCCCCCCTAGCCGCTGCTCCTTGAAATTGCTAGCAATTTACAATGAAAATCCTTTACGATTTCAACCGAATATTTGATCAAGTCCGATCCGATATCGTGTTCGCGGGTCATGTAAATGTATTGTTATAAATCCGTGTGGGAGCGACTGAGCATGACTAAAGAAATTTCAAAATCGATTGAAGTCCATATCGGAACACCATGTCTGCCAAAAATTTCGTAGCGTATGTGTATCAACCCCATTGAATACAGCAAGAATATTACAGTTATCTCTGATCACTTTTGGAATCTTAGTGTAGCGTTGAGTGACATATATCACGTCCATTTCTCTTTTAACGAAGAAAGCAATATTATGTAATAAGCTTCCTCGGAATCAATCTTCACTCTCAGGAAATTTCGGACTAAAGAATTTTGATCAAGGTTGTCACCTTAAATTCCCATTACTTCCAAGGTCGGCGTCTAAATTTCACTAGTCATACGAAGTGGTTTTTAAAGATATTTCCTAAGACAATCATTTGTTTCCTAAGTCGGAATCTCTGAACTACGTTATTAAACCTTTCCTTTGACTTGAATAGGAAGTACAGCTTTACTTTCTCAGACCAGTTTTAAGATATCCGATCAATTTCATTGAATCGGAACACTGTTTCCTTTGAAGTTTTAACACTTACATGAAAGACATTAGGAATAAAGGTCGAAATGACCCTTTGCAAACACTCCCTTGCAGCAGCAGAGGAGGAGAAATCCTACAACTTTTTCCAGGCGTCCATTCGCTAATCCAAGGCTTCCTACAAATGCTGTCCTTTTGGCAAAATAACGTTCCTAAGGGATTTTCCAGCACACAAAAAAATGACGCCATTGATGTTGTCGTCATCGCCCCCCCTAGCCGCTGCTCCTTGAAATTGCTAGCAATTTACAATGAAAATCCTTTACGATTTCAACCAAATATTTGATCAAGTCCGATCCGATATCGTGTTCGCGGGTCATGTAAATGTATTGTTATAAATCCGTGTGGGAGCGACTGAGAGTAGTAATATGGGGCACTCTAGCGTCAAGGGAAAATCCAGTCAAAAACAGCTTGGGCTAATCTAGCGTCAAGGGGAATTTAACATGGTGGGCCTATCTAGCGTCAAGGGGAATTTAACATGGGAACTATTTGGGCCTATCTAGCGTCAAGGGAAATTGAACATGGTGGGCCTATCTAGCGTCAAGGGAAATTGAACATGGTGGGCCTATCTAGCGTCAAGGGGAATTGAACATGGGAACTATTTGGGCCTATTTAGCCTCAAGGGACATGGAACATGGGGAATATGATTTGTATGGGTATAGGGAAACTGTCTAGGGACAAGGGAAAAAAAGGGTGGCAATGAAAGCTACTATCTTTTCGAGACTTATGAGTGGCCCTGAAAAGGGCCTTTGGATACTTCTTCTTTTATTTTCTGCCTTTGTTCCACCACCTTTTGATTTTACCAAAAATTCCCTTCTTCTTTTCGTCGGGAATCCAGTCAGGATGCCCCATAGCTCTAAACTTCTCTTGTATCTTTATCCAATTGTTATTTAATCTTTCAAAGTCCTCTTTCTTTTTTTGGTTTTCATTGTCCTTTCTTTCCTTTCTCTCCTTACTCCAGTTATCTTTTATCTTCTTCACTTCTTCTAATAGTTCCTTTCTCATCAGTTCTTCAGCTTTCTTGAGCGGGTCCAAACCCTTTTGGACATGGGGGTACTCTGTCAAGATATTATCCAAAAAACACTTGACGTTTTCGACAATATCTATTACTTGCTTCAATGTCCCCACTCTAACATAGGGTGGATTAATGCAGCCTCGTAACTTTTTGGCTTCTTCTTCTAGCATTCCTCCTAAGAGCTCCCTGGCTATTTTCAGTCTTTTTGCAAAGTCCAAACTCTTCGCAATCTTCCATTTATGATGTAGTTTTTCCACTTCATATTCCCCGTCTAATATCCAGAAATAGCTGTGTCTTAAATTGTTGAATAAACTTGATGCTTTTGCCATCTTCTATGGTTATTCCGTGGAATGGTTCTAATGTCAGTCACTTTGAGTATATATATCTTAAGCACGGACGTGAAAGTAAACACCCCCTACATTCACTTGTCATATTAGATACTATCCACAAACCCTATCATTTACTATCCAAAATCACACCCTATACTAACCACACACACGGGGAAGCAGCCAAAACAAACCCTACTATATACTATCCAAAATCACACCCAATACTAACCACACACACGGGGAAGCAGCCAAAACAAACCCTACTATATACTATCCAAAATCACACCCTATACTAACCACACACACGGGGAAGCAGCCAAAACAAACCCTACTATATACTATCCAAAATCACACCCTATACTAACCACACACACACACGGGGAAGCAGCCAAAACAAACCCTACTATATACTATCCAAAATCACACCCTATACTAACCACACACACACGGGGAAGCAGCCAAAACACACCCTACTATATACTATCCAAAATCACACCCTATACTAACCACACACACGGGGAAGCAGCCAAAACAAACCTTACTATATACTATCCAAAATCACACCCTATACTAACCACACACACGGGGAAGCAGCCAAAACAAACCTTACTATATACTATCCAAAATCACACCCTATACTAACCACACACACGGGGAAGCAGCCTAAACAAACCCTATTATATACTATCCAAAATTACACCATATACCATCTAAATAGAGTCAGTGTTTATAATCACACTACTCCTCTCTCACACCCATTGGCAATTGACATAGTATTTCTTTTCTTGTTATTTGGGTAGCCCTGAGAAGGACTGTTTTTAAAACTTCAAATTGCACCTGGTTAATGCTGGCATCTCCCAGGTCTAGCCCCACACACACATCTCCTACTCCAATCATTCTCCCAATTCACTCTTGTGATTGGGAGTGCAGAGGGAGAATGAGTGGCTTCACTATCCCAATCTTCTGTTTGAGGGATAGTGAAAGTCTCTTCATTTCTTCCTCTATTCCGCAACCGTGGATGCGGCTGAAGTTGTTGCGGTCGAGGCTGTGATTGTTGCGGTGGGGGCTGCGCCTGTAGTGGACGAACTGGTTCTGGTGGTGAAGGTGTCCTCACCATGGGCTTGACTTCACTAGTCTGTCTCATCATGCGGTGAGGCAAGATGGGACTTTTCTTCTCCTCTTCTTCTTTCTTTTTTCTTTCCTCCTCTTCTTTTTCAATTTTGGCCTGCTCTGCTATGGCCTCCATAGCCAGTTCGTCCAGGAGACGCCTAGCATTCTCCAAATGCATTTGAAGTTCTCTTATTTTCTGTACTCTGCTCATCTTCTTTGATGCGCCAACGATGGGTAGCCAGACTGACGAGTGCTTCTTTATATATAGTTCAAGCGCGGACGTGATGGAAAACACCCCCTAGATCCAAAAAACTAACAGTATCCTTATCATTACCAAAACACGCTGACGTGATAGAAAATACCCCCTAGATCCAAAAAACTTACATTATCCCTATCATTACCAAAACACCCCACACTTTTATACTTGACTCATATTAATTATACATTGAACAAGATATTTTGAAAAAATACGTTGTGCTTATAGACGCACTTCAAAACAAAAGTTAAAAGAGACAGTGATTATAGACTCACTTCTAATTTTTTTCTAACTTCCTCACATACCATAAGCAAATTGAATGATTAATTCTTTTCGAGAATATTGGGTAGCCCTGAAAAGGGCTGTTTTTTGTGTTTGTGTGTACGAGGAAGGATGACAATCTTTTATCGTCTAAGATTGCGTCCTCGTTTGGCTACACTATAGGGTCTGCTTCTTCGGAAAGAGAAAGAGAACTCTTTTGTGTCCACACGACAGTCGACAAAACTTCTGTCTGGTTCCTGCTGCTGTTGTTGCTGTTGCTGATGCTGCTGATGCTGTTCTCTCTGTTCTCTCTGCTGCTTTTGAAGTCGATACTTCTCAGTCCATTCTTCTTTCTCTTTTTGAATTTCCTCTCTGAAGAGTTCTTCTATGAGGTCTTCCGTTACTTGTAGCATTCTTACATTCTCAATCTCTTCAGGCTTTGGCATCAGATTGTGTCTGATACGATGCAGAGTGACATAAGCTTCGTTCAGCTTAGCTAGTCTTGAGCACATCTTCGTAGTAGGATGAGTCAAACAATGGATGGCCAGACTGGAGACTACCCCTGCTTTATATGGTTCAAGCGCGGACGTGATGGAAAACACCCCTCTGCGGTTTAGGGTTTTGAAACGTTTAGATAGTTTGATGTGATGGATAGAAAGAAAAGTCAAAGAGCGTTTATATGAATACAAATGTAAAACAAACGACAGACGCATTGGTTTTCAAAACACAACATTTTTATTCAAATAACAAACATTATTTCAAAGAACAAACATTATTTCAAAGAACAAACATTTTTTAAAAGAACAAACATGTTTTTCTTCCATAACACTAATACATTATCTTTGACATGGTTGACAACGTTGTGAATTAAATTGAGATTTCCACTGTTGGAAGTCATTGGGCGATTGATGTACACTACGTTTCCTAGCTAAAGACAACAGATAGCCATAATGGTCACAAAACCATCGATCTACTTTGTCATCGTTTCGAGACGAATGACGATCAAAATAAGTCACTAAATGTTCTAAAGAATATCCAAGACTGCGATGATGCAGATAATAGATACAATATTGTCCACACACCATAGAATCTGTGCTTTGTAATTTCACATTATTGAATCGTGTCGTCTGAGCATTTCTTCTCATAAAGTCAATGATATCATCTTCGAAAGGAGGCAATCCATACGAATCAAAATACTCCGCACATCCCTCTTGAGGAAAGTAGACTGCTACCCAGTGAGTTCCTGGAAGATGACTGTCATCTGTGTTGATGACATAAGCTTGATTCTCTTGAGGTTTGCGATGAGGTAGTTCATCTTTAGCACACACGACAGGATTCCAAGAAGCAGTGTACGAACTACGGTTCAAAAGATAATAAAGTTCCCAGGTATCCATTTTTTGTTGTGTAGCCTTGTTTTTTTCTCTCCTTTCTTCACAGGTGATGATAAGTCATCAATTTAATCCAGACTTTTTGTTTGAAACGGTCTGACAAGTAACTGATGGTTTGCTTCGTCTCTTTACTTTTGGCCAAGAGATCTTCGATGCGATCGATTTCTCGAGCAAACAATGGAGGAGAGGAATGATCACGTAAGCCTTTATACCACTGAAGTAACACGTCTTCTTCGGAGATGAGACTCCAAGCTTCGTTCAGATAATTGTCCAATTTTTCTTCTTGACTCATCATCATACATTTATCGTGTTGAATTTGACTGGGATGATCGATTTGACATCCATAACAATCTTTTTTAATCAGGTCCCTCATTTTATCTTCCAAGTGTTGTGCAAAACAAGCCACTAACTGTTGTTCCTGTTCTGGCCATCTGGATTGCATGATCACTACCTCTTCTTTTTGGTCTTGGGGATCTGCTTTTTCTGTAACCTCCCATTCCATGGATTCTCCACTATTCAAAGAAGGACAAGGGTCTTCCATAATGTCTAATAGTCTAGAATGACTTCTCTCAAACTGTTAATTTCTATGGTATTATCGAATTCAGCATACAGAATGATATTCACCGTTTCGGGAAGAGGTGCTGCAAACTGAAGTTCCACACGCAGTTGCCCAGATTTTATAGGGTGGAAATGTCCCTCGTCGCTGCCTTGGTCTGGAGTGAAATCAAAAGCCCACAACGTGTAACCTCTTGCATAGTCGTCGTAGGAAATACCGTGACTGGTGTTGGTTCCTAACTGTCCTGTGGCTTCGTACAGCGACAAGTACGACCTCAAGTAATTTTTCTGTTCGCCAAAGTCGGGTTCGAAGGGTCTGGTACACAAAGTTTTGCCATCGCGACTGACTTCGATTTTGGATACATTGTAGTGCTTAAACTCGAAAGGATTGATATTGTGCGCACCGTTGAGGGCTGCATTGCTGACGATACCAATGAATAAACGTTTGGGTAACTGTCCTTGGAACAGATGATCTTCGATCTTAGATCGGAGTCCAGCGGCAATGGTGAACGTTTTGACTTCCACACGCCGTATCGGATACTTGGCTGTTGTTCTGCTCAAGGTGTGACTAATGTCATTTCCCACTTTAGGTAACACTTCCACACGACGCACGTATAACCTGGCTTCTTGGATAATGGTTTTGTATTCGTTGGCATGAGCCATCAAATGGAAAGCAGTACTACTTCGATTCAGTCTCAAGCGAATATCTACTCCGTTCAGCAAATACTTCTCTTGAAACCACATGTCCAAATGCAAACGATCGAACAGTTCTAAACTACGTCCTTGCAAAATTTTCTTTCGACGGTCGTTAAAACCCACATTGTGAGGATCGGCAGGATTGCCATCGGCTGCTGCTACGGACAAGACTGTGTCGTTAAACGTATTATCACCTGCGGTGTCAGGTTTCCATACCACGCAAGCATCTAGATGAGTGTTCTTGGCTTCTTTTCCGTACGTCAAGAGATTTTCGAGGTACGCTCGGTAAGGGTAAGTATCCATGCTACTGCTGATCAGTTTGTTATTCATGTACAAATCCACATCGCTGAACAAGGAATGCATGAAATTGTTGACAGGAGCTACTCTATCATTGGCTCCTGGATTGGTGTTGTCCGTCGATTTAATCACTTTCACTTTCAAATACAAGTAACTGTTGTTGAGATCGATGTAATCTTCGGGTTGTCCTTTGATTTCAAACTCGATGGGAGCTGAATCCGTCAAAGAGGAGACGGGATGAAATTCGACCCATTGAGCTTCTTGCATGGTCATCATCGTGGGTGGCATGGCAAAGAGATCCAGTTCCGACTTGGAACAGGGACAAGATTCTTGGTGCATCATTTTTTCTTTAGGTTTTTTTTCTTCACTTTTAATAATCAAAAATGTCTAAGTCTCGAGCGGTTCTTTTTTTCTTTGTCTTTCGAACTTTTGAGGTACGGAGACTTTTGAAAGGGTGTCTTCGTCGACGCTTTCTACCTTGTCCTTGCTGTGTCGTCAGGGAAGTAGGAATGTCAGACGTGGTACCGTTCAGAGCATTTATAGGACTTTCTCGTCGACCCAAAAGCTCTTTACCCGTTTGAAGCAAGGTATTTTTGCCTGCTCTCAAAAAAGCTTCTTTAGGGTTTTGTTTGTCAATGAGAACATTGTAAAGAAAATCTTTGCCGTGAGTCAATGCGGCATCTTTTAAGGTGTGCAATCCTCGTGTCACCATTGGTTTTAAAACAGGGACCACGGAACGAAAGGCTGATTTAAACATATCTCCTAAACCATGTCCTCGTTGTCGAGTGACTCCTTGGTACACAGGATACATCACTTTTTCAGTTGTTGGAGAATCGTTTTTGAAAATGGAGTTTCACTGTGACTTTCCCTTTGGTAAATGGAATATTTTGACCTAGTTCTCCTTTTATAGTAATGTTGACACTGTCGAAATACGACTTACTGACGGGTAAATAATGAGGATGTACAAATTCGCGGTGAACGTGATAGGTATTTCCACCTTCTTCGTCAGCGGTAGTGGTATCTACTTTGAAAGGAATGACACGTAGTAACGGTACAGAGGTGTGTCCTACCACGTTGTACTCCACTACATCGGAGTACACAAACATCAAATTGAGTCCTTGGTTCATTTCTACAGGGGATCGAAAATATTTGGTAAAATCCAAGTTACTGGATATGCCTGGTATTTCTTTTTTGTTCGGGAGCATCTTGAGGTCTCCACCTAAGATATCAAACAATTCAGGACAAAAGGTAATGGCTATTATTTTCTTCTCTGAAAATTTGATCATGAAGCGGCGAGCCACTTTAATGTACTCAAAGGTAACACTTTCTCTGATTTTGTCCAGGGGTTTACCAAACACAACATTGAACCTGCTTGCAATCGTAGTCACTAAATGTTGACCGCTAAAATAGTAGCCTGCAGGAATGGTCAACACATGAGTGGACAGTTGTTTAGTTGTGGGTCCATCTGATTTCTTGTTGTCAATGCCAGTGATGCCTCGTTCATCTAAGGCTTGTTGCAATTGCTTGTCGTACACTTCAACTGTGAAAAAGTTTTGATTTTCGACGATGTTTTTGATTTGTGTCGGGTGTATTATTTCCACTAAAGCTGCTTCCCAGTAATCATCTTGATCCAAATGCATGGCTTGAGGTAATTTAGACGTGTAACAACACAATGTGTTGTTAGGAAACACCTCCATGGAACTGTCACTGGGTAACGTTAAGTAAAATTGGTTAATAGTGTTGTTCATATTTCCAATGTTCTTCTGTCCGAGGAGTCACTCGAGGTTAAAGGAGTGTCTAAAAGAGAATTGTGATTGGAAGGGTGACTGTCAGGAGAAGGACTAACGTTGGCCGCCAGACTCCCAATATTGTTACTGTTGTTCCCGTTGTAAGAGTATTTCAGGGAAGGATTGGGAAGAAGATACCCGATGCAACTGCTGAGTAAAATGGTCCACAATTGTTTGTCTCCTTGTTGCAAACTCAAATTAGCAATGGCTGCACCAATGACACAATATACCACAAAGATTTGACAGAAAAAAACGATTTGCGTTTTAGGGACACGTTCTCCACACCACACCCACAAGGGTTGCTTTTGTAAATCTTGCAGAGATGACGTGGGTGAAGGAGTAGTCACTGTGGTTGCTGAAGCTGTATTGAAGGGCATGATGGTCACTTCTTTTTATAGTCGATGACTTGCGAAGCGTCAATCCAAGAATCAAAACTAGGAGGATATCCTTTCCAACGTACTTTGACTTCTTTGACACGACGTTTTCCTACTTTACGGGTTCTTCGTTCGAGAATGCTTTCAATGTCGTACACGTCGTCTTCTTTTTTGGTAACACGTTGTAACTCAGGCAAGTAAAATGTTCCTTTTAATACTTCTCCGTTCATGTCTTCCAATTTATAGACGGTAGGATGACGATCGCGCACTCGTCCAGTAACACGAAACAATTCGGTGGTCCAGTTGGGTAAGTAACCTTTGTCGAAAGTGCGTTTGGTTTTGCCAATGCGTACCCAATCTCCCGTGGTTAACACTTCTCTACCTTTCTTGGGGACAGCCCTCGTCCGGGACGTACCAAACAGACGCTCAAAAACAGTGACTTCGTTGTCAGGTGTCACCTCTTGTGGGGAACGTCCAATGCTTCTATGGTAAGATTGATTGTAGGCTTGGACTAAGTGTGGTAAGACGTCGATGTACTTGAGAGTGTGTTGATGTGTAAAATATTTCCACATGCGTTCTTTCAAGGTACGTTGAAAACGTTCCACGATACTGGCTTTGGTTTCAGGATTTTCGGTGGTGAAAAAATGAATGTCACGTTTTTTTAATTCTCGTTGAAAAGCTTGGTTCAGAAATTCGGTGCCTTTGTCGGTTTGCCATCGAAGAGGGTGACGACCGCTTTGTTTCAACACCAGTTGCAAAGCTCGTACTAACTCTCCGCTCGATTTGGATGTCAATGGTACGACCCAGGCAAATTTAGAAAAGACGTCGATGACACAAAACAAATATTTGTAGCCACGATTGTAGGTGGCTAAATGAGAGACATCAGCTAAATCGGCTTGCCATTGATGATCGATGCCTTCCACTTGAGTGCGACTTCTGTGAAATTTTCGTCGAATGGGTTTGTGTAAAGTGTACGTCGCTTGTTCTTGTAACCATCGTTGTACTGCTGGTAAACGGAGCTTTTTCAGGCGAGTTTTGGCAGCACGATACAATTTCTGAATGCCTCCGTAACCTGCAGGGTGAGCTGGATCGTAGTAAATGCTGGCTAAGACCTTCTCCATGGTTTTCGTTAATAAGGGACCCACTCTTCGAGGATATTGCTTTGGGTGGGACGAAATGCGGGTTGTTTGGAAACGGTTTTACGTGTCCGATGTGCCACAGGAGTTGACGTCGAGGGTAATGGTGGTGGCGGAGGTAATGGGATAGCTTCTTTGGCCTTCTTTTCTTTTCTCACTTCTGGTTTCCTTTCTTTCTTTTTCACATCTGTCGAAGAAGGAGTAGCCATCATCTTTTTAACCCAAGTTTTGAGTTCTTCTCGTGGGGGAGTGGGGGAAGGGGTCAACAAGGAAGCAGCAATCTTACTCGGAATGGGAGTAGCAGTAGGTGTTTGAAAGAGATCATGGGGTTCTTCTTCCTTGGGTAATGGTGGGGTAACGTCTGTTTTAACTGCTGTAGAGGGTGAGGGTGAGGGTGACGGGTTATTCATTAGAGCCTTAAAATCGGACAAAGTGGGTTGAGCTGTTTGTTCCACAGCTTTCTGATGAAAGAGTTGTAGCCGTTTCAAGAGTTGACCGTACTTTTGTGATTTTTCGGTTTCGGATAAATCGTGGCGATGGATCAAGGATTGCAATTCGTGTTGTAATTGCGACATCTCAGCCAAATTGGGATTGGGTGGTAAATGGGGGGATCGTTGTTCTTGCCAATGATGGTATTCCATCCATCGTTTGTAAGGAACCAAAGTTAGTTTTCGTCCTTCCATGGGCTTTCAAAGGTTATGTCTGAGATTGTGGTGCTCCATAGGGCCCTTTTATCTTCTACCCATCCCTTGAGTTAACCCTTGGGTCATCCCTTGTATCAAACCTGGTATTAAGCTTGTCAACATAGGAGCAAGAATGGGTAAAAATCCTCCGCGTTGCACCAACATCTTTTTCTTTTGACGGACGGATATTTTCTTTTGGACCATTTGACGAAGAACGTGTCGATGTTTGGCGAAGCATTTTTTCTGGTGTGGAGACAAAGGTATCGTGCCTTTCAAAACATTCAAACAACATTCACACACGGTATCGATGACATCTTTGGAGGCTGTTTTAATGATTTGTTTTCGCATGGGCGGAGAGGCTTTGGACAGGACGGACAACACGTCTCCGTGTTTGGCTAAACGAGGAGGTAGTCCTTTCCTTTTCTTTCCTTTGTGGGGTGAATAAGAATGTTTTTTGCGAGGTGACATCTTTGCTTGTTCGTTCCAGAAATACACTGATGTCAAAGAATTGGTACACACCCTCTTTTATCTTCTTTTTTCTATTGGCTTCTCCAAAAAGTAGCGGCATGCTTCGCTAAATCCTCAAAAGCAGGGCTAAAGATACCAGTTCGGTTATTAGCTGCTTTGTCTAGTTTCTGCATACCTTTAATAAGACCAATAAATATGCCTCCCCTTTGATGACTTCTCTTTTTCTTTGGATGACTGTGTCTTTTTACGGGAGGACGTCGTTGTTTGGTTTTTGAGCGTTTGGTAGGATGACGAGATTGTCTTTTTCCTTTTCCTTTTTGGACGGTAGAACGTCGAGGGTGATGGTGTGCACGTTTTTGAGGAGGCATCCTTGAGTGTTCATCAGTGGTACAGAAAAAAATACTGATTGACGTCGTGGTTTTCAAGTCATATTTTTATACTGGAATGCGTCGCCACTGATTATCTTTGCGTCGTATCAACTTCATGGCAGGTAACACACGTCGTGAAGGAGTTCGCAATGGACTCAATCGGGACAGTTCTTGTTTGGACAAATCTAGTAAACTCTTTAACATGCCAGATCTTTCTTGGACTTTGACTTTGGGGGCAGGTACTTTATGAGCAGCTGCTACTGACGCTAAGGTGGACGAGGGTGTCTCCGGTGGAGGAGACGTTTTGGGAGACGCAGATTTCCAATGTTTCATCAAATTAGGAAAAACGGGTGTCAAATTGGGTTTGGCTGGCATCACCAGCAACGGAGAAGTGGCAGCCCCTGAGGCTACTGGCAACGTAGTCCCTGCCAAACGTCCTTGTAGATCTTTTCTTACAGGTCGTGGTTGACGAAGGTAAGGTTGTGTCCTGGCCGAAGTGCCTCTTTTGCGGGTGACCGCTTTTTTCTGTGGACTTTTCTTTTTCTGTGCTTTGGTCTTGGTACCCTTGTTCTTTTTCTTAGGGGCTTGTTTGGCTTTTTCTGTTTTCTTCTTGGGGTGAACTTTGGGAGTATTGGGATCCCATTTTAAAAGGGAACGAATGATGACACCTCCTAGAGAACCACTGCCTCCAGGTTTCAATATGATTTGCTTTTTGGTGTGAGTGTCAATGCGAGGATTGGCCAGTTGCGTCAAGGCTACTTTGTTTCTGTCAAAAAAGCGTTTGGTTTGATGTGGAATGTGAATGATGCCTTGCAGTATTTGACGTGCTGTCACCGTAAACCATCGTAAGACTTCTTTGAGACTGGCTTCTAAGACGTGAGCACGTCTTTGTGGATTTTTTTCGCGACTGATGCCGTACAAGGCACGAATCAATTTGATCGGAAGATGAGACTGAAGGGACGTCATGTTGACGATGTATGAGACCAGGTCAAAGTAACCCAAGGTTTTTATAGATTTTTTTAGTGCTTCATAGTGTTATGTCAACGAGGAGGACGTGTACACGACAGGTCCTCCGTCTTGACACCAGTCGTGAAACAAATCGGTACGAAATCGCAAATAATCAGGGGTGGTGGGTTTTAAATCCACGAGTAAATAGGCGTGTGGCGTTTGAGTGGCATCATCGTACGCATGAGTTAGCCAAGGTGTTCCTAACTGTTTGGCTAAAACTTGCACTTGTGATTTATCTCGAGGACTTTTAAACAAGACCACGTAATGAGCATTGAGACTAATGGTACGATGGGCTTTACTTTGTTGAAATAAATTTTGTGTAATGTAAATGACACTGGCATTACGATGATGCCCTTTACGTGTAAACCACAGTTTAATTTCTTCTTCGTCTTCTCCTAACATGTCGTCAAAAATAACCCAATGAGTTTGACTAGGGTCAGACACGATCCCCTCGTCTTCTTTAGGAATGCCTGCTACAAACACAATGGAATCACCTTGACTTTCTTGCAAGAGGCTGTATGCCGATTGCCACTCTTTGTAACACCACACGATGCGTTGAGGTGGACGATCGATCAAATGATGTTTATGTTCGATCAAACGTTTGACAAATTCGGTTTTGCCTGAACCGCTCGGTCCAGCAATTAACATGTTAAAAGGATGACGAAGATACAAGGCTTTCCAACTAGCCTGATCTAAGTGTTCGTCAATGACTTTGAATGTGGAGAAGGAAGGAGTAGTAGAAAGAGTAGAGTGAGCCATAGTCGTGTAGTGGTATGACAGTATTGACACAAAAACAGACAAGACAAGAGGTTTTTATACTTTTTTCAAGACACGTTTATTTGAATGCATGTTTAAATTTGAACAACACGAAAACATAAAAGCCAAATGGATAAATACAGGAATAAAATACCTAGGCAAACGATCAAAGTGGAATATAAACAAGTCACTGTACAACGTGGTTTGGGTAACGAAGGTGTCCTAGAGGTAGTATGTAATGTTCTTATAGTCTCCTCTACAGGGGGTACAGTCACATAGGTGTCTTCTCGAAAGGGTCTTTGTGGGGGAATGTCCATGACAGTTCTGTCTTGAACAGAAGGATTGTCTTGGGTGATAGATTCTTTTTCTTTTTCTTCTTCTGGTACTGTTACTAACACAGGATTAAAAGTGACTTTTTTCACACGACGATGCATTTTAGGAACACAACGCTTGGGCATAATGGGATACTTCGTTTGTCCAAGCCTCAAAATCCCAACTTTTCCAGTCACGTACATCTGTCCAATGAGGGTGTAAATCACAAGCTACACACACATCTTCGTACACTGCTTCCGTACGTAAAAGTTGACGAATCTTTTTTTCTTGGAAAGGTCGAGACGTATCCAGATGAAAGCGTAAGGCTTTGAACAGAATAAGTCTCTCGTGGACATTTAAAGGAACCACCATACTGTCTTATTTTTTGATAGGTAGTGTTCGTAAAGTGTCCACAAGGAATCGGCAGGTAAACGAAATCCCAGAAAGCAAGTCACTAAAACACACACGACACGTCGACCCCAATTCATAGGGTATAGTTCTTGTAATAAGTGTTCGTAATCTTTCACCGTGTGAATCTTCTCATTGATATCCTTCCACGGAATCTGTTGGATCACCAATGATAAAGGTTGTGGCATGGTCGTTCTCTTTTATACTTCTTTAGGTCGAAGATCATCAGTGTAGATTCAACCCAGAATTAAACACAGAATTAAATTTGCTCAAAAAGCGAAAGTGATTAATATAACGTGTAATTTCGTCCCACTGCCATTCAGGGTAACGGTTAAGAAGGATCAAAGCATCTTCAGAGGTGAACGTAGTAAATTGGTAACAGAGCAAAAAAATACCCTTGATCCAGAGAAATCTAACACGTTGGTTAATTTTTGTCACTTTCCTCTTGTGAATTTCACGACACAAAAGTTCTACAGTCACCCATTGAGATTTTTCTTTAGCAAGGCCTTGCCAAACGTCCTTGTAGATCTTCTCTTGCAATTCGTAGGGTAATCCTTGAATATTATGTTTTATATTATATACTGGTCTAGGCGTGTTACACGACATGGAGTAGTAGTGTCACTTCCAATCACTAGGTCCCACTAAAGGTAGGTATTGACAATTCGGAGACCATCGAGCATGTTCCAGGTAAGCGGAATCTTTCTGTTCCCACTCGTAAATGGATACACCACAACTGAAACACTTGACTTTATCCCCTTCGCCCAAGTAGAAAAATCCGGCTCTGGCTAATTCTTCAGGAGTTGGTCCAGGCAGATATTTTGGCCATTTATCTTTGAAGGTTTGAAATCGACTTTTAAAGTGGCAGTATTCAGGCAAACTCGTCGGGAACGAATATTCGACTCTCCTCACTTCTGTTCGATGCAGGTACGGTGAAATTCCTAGGAGTCCACGATAACGTGTCGCACCGCTTTCGCATCCCTCAGGTTTGACACGCACAGCATCACTTTCCAGGGTAGATATAGGGGTAGTAGTCATAGCAAAGTTCCTACGATATCCTGCTGAATCGCTAACGTCACAGAGCCTGGCATCACTACAATCGCAAGGTTTAGCATCGCACTCCACTTGAGAATTCCCAAATTTGAATGATGTCTGTTTAAATGGATTCATCTTCTTTTCGCTGGGTCGTTGGAGTGATAAATGAACTATTGATCGTGGACGATGTTCCTTTTTATATGCTGCCCAATTTTGACGTGACCGTACGGTAGAGTGAAGTGATTGGGAAGTCGTACTCTCTTTTGGTACACGATTTGATAGACTTTTTCCAAAGGTCGGCTAACAATTTGGTGTGTGGGTAAACGGACAATCTTGTGCGGTTCATGGGTAGTCACTTGAAACGTTTCATCCTGTCCCGACTGCAAGGCATCTTGTAGTACGTCAAAGTTCACCACTTGACTGGTGCGATAATTAAGAGTCAATCCTTTCACTTTACATTCGGTGTGCATTTTTCCTTGGGGGTCTCGGTATTCGTAGCCGTAATTTTTAGGACCGCCACTTGCAAAACTTAGAATCTTGTCGTCGGGATGTTCATCGGTCCAGGCTCCTAAACGGTCTCCTTCGATGACAGGGTTACACTGGTTCGGTCGGTGAATGTAGATGCAACTGTCTGTGTCAAAATACAACACGCGATCTCCTAACAGTTCTAACACTTCGTACAATTTTAAGCGAGCGTGGGCTGTCACGTAAGCCGCAATGATGACATTTCCAAATTTGTCGGCTTCTACAAAGTCTAGTTCTTCTTCGTAATTGACTAAGATCAAGTCCTCACGAATGACGTCCACGTGTTTGATGACTTTGGTTGGGTCGTGAATCATCTGGAAGTAGCGAGACGGTTCGGACAAATACTCCGTCTTGGGTAAAGACGGACGTTGTGCCATTTTACCCCACAAACAATTGAGCATCACTTTGGCAAACGACCGCCTTCCTTCGTTTTTCTCGATGTGGTCTAAAGTGATACCTTCCTGCTCCCGATATTTTTCTTTGAATATCTTTTGGTCTTCGGGAGTGTGACACCAGGAAGGATAGCCACTAGCTTCTTGTTTTAGTTTTAAAAAGGTATCCACGTAGTCTGCAAAAATACCTTTCTGTCTCTCGTCGCCCTTGCAGTATTGTTGTGTTTTGGGAAAGTGGTAAATTTCGTACACTTCTAACAGTTGATATCCCAGGTCCAGAGCTTTAAACAATTCCACGCTCACCCACGTTCCTGTCAAGGCACGTTCTTCCTGAGTGTGATGACAAGGTTGGTCTTGGTTGCACGTTTCGGCACATGTGCGACACAAAGGAAACATCAGTTTTCCTTGGCAATGGTGAGGTAAAACGGGATGGTACAAGTCTGTGGGTGGTAAGACTTTACACTTGATCAATCCTTCGTACTGTCGAATGTGGTCCAAATCAATGTGTTCTGTCATCAATTCTGGATGCCCTACGGGAAAGTGACAATATTTGCAGACGTACGGATACAACGAACACACGTCCAAGTATTTGATTTCTTCTCCCTTCTCCTCGTCCGCTTGGTACAGTAAACAGGTAGCATTCGTTCGTCCTCCGTACAAACTATCCCGAGGGTTCAGGGGGTCCACCCACTTGTAACTTTCTACGATGCGTTTAAACTCGGGATCGGTTTTCAAACGCTGATCGTACTCGTGTTCCCACATTTCCACCACCTGGTATCCTTGCTGTTCTAACTTCAAACGTCGCTGACACGTAGTCTGGTACAAGTCTTCCATGGTTCGTTGTAAAAACTGATTTTTGGTGTCTCGTTGAGGGTAGCATAGGGGACATCCGTGAAATAAACATCCGTTAAACTCGTACACAATCTGAGGGTTTTCTAAGTCCCAACCATCTACCGAATACGTTCCGATGGTCTTTTCGCCTCCTCCGTTGCGAGCGTGTTGGATCCATTTGTCTTCCTTGTCGCACAAGTAATGGAGCCAGCGTAGGGCTTTGACCGAGTATTGACGTTTGACAAAATTTGTCGTTTGAGGACTGATGACCGCTAGAGTATTTTCAGGCATAAAGCGTTTTCGGTACACTAAAGAACATGCTTTGGCAATGGTACAAGCTTCTTTCAAAGGATCGATCCCTCCGTATTCCATGAACAATTCTCGAAATTTTCCACAACAGCGTCGTAAAATGTCCACGTCAGATCGACAGTACTTTAACATTTCTTCTTGAAAGTCAAAGGGGTCCGAGGCGTGAGTCTGGTACCAAGCATAGAAAGCTTCTCGTTGTTCGGTACGCATGTTGTCGGGGTCGTAGTCGTCAGCCTCAGGCAAATGGGGTAGAACGGTATGTTGATTGGCTTCGGTATTAAAAAAGTGTGGAAAATAACCTTTAGCCATTTCTGTCATTCCAAACGTTTTAGGCATGCGACTTAATGGCATGGCCAAGTAACACATCGAATCTTTAAACTGTACTTGTCCTACTTGCATAGAAATGATTTTGACTCCGTTCAAAGTCACTTGAGGCCGTTCGGTACTTTGTTCCGCATAGTATCTAAGCAGAAATTGCCCATCGTATCCCGAGAAATTGTGAGCCATGACCGTGGCATGGCAATGACAATTGCCGTAACGTTCGATGTCTTCTGGACTCCACGTTTCGTCGATGGGGTTTAGGATCCATTGGGCAAAATCGGCTAGCGTGTTTGACCCTCGAAAGATTTTTTCACGTCCTCCAGGAATCTTGCTGCAGTAAGGGCAATGACTAAAGATAGGTTCTTGGATGCACTGCTCACACGCACGGTGAGCTACGCAGAAATTAGGAATGTGAATACCAGTTTCTTGCATGCATTCGAAATCAAAAAAGATAAAATTCCCTTTCTTCTGGGTATCTTTTGGTTGGGGTTGATATTTTTGAATGAAGCATTCGTGCTCCAAGTCCACGATTTGGCGACAAATGTGACATCGTTTCTTCCCTCGACAAACGTGAAACTTGGCATTACTAGTACGTATGCCTTGTCCACAAGTAGGGCACAATCTCAGCAGTTGACAAGCACTTTCCTGCTGTGAACCTTGCATCTTCAAATGTTGTTGGTAACAGGTAGGACTGACAAAAGTGCGCTGACACACAGGACAATGAACTCTTTCTTGTCCTTGGTCCAGACAAGGTTGTGAGGCCAAACATCCCTCACATTTTGATCCACAATGCTTGTGTTGTTCTCGATTGTTATAACCATAGTCACATTTTTCACAGTAGTAACTGTATCCCAGGAATCCAGTGATACTGGTAATGGTATCAAAATGACCATCGTGATGATAGACGTGAATGTATTTTCGGTCTTTGAAATTGTGGCCTCGAAACAAAAGAGGTCCACGCACTTCTTGAGGGTGTACTTTCAAGGTGTAACGTGGAGCCAAGACGTCTTGCAACTTTTGCATTTCTGGAATGCCACAAGGAGTGTCTTTGGATATCCCCGCTTGCTGTAACAGGAGTTCTGCTTCACTTCTTTGTTTGGCTCGGTCCGATTGTTGAATAGTTTTCCAGGCTCTTTTCCATTCTGCCGTGTCGTTCTTGTTGGCATACGTTCGTCCCACGACGACAGCACGGGCTAAACACATCTGGTCTTGAGGATTGTTAATTCGGACGAGGCTTAGTTTGGTGTTGCGAAGGTTGTCGACCAATAATACTTTTTTGCGTCCTGTCCCCTGGGGAAGAGACACGTGGGTCATAAACAGTGTGGCTTTTCCATCGTCAATGTGAAACTTGTCGTTGGATTGTTGCACATGTTGAATTTTGTCGATGACTTTGGAAGGTGTTAATTCTGATGGGCTAGTAAACTCGATCCAAACGGGAGACTTCAAATTATCGTGATGAATAGAAAGTCTCAAGCGATCGTCTTCTTTGGCTTGACATTGCTGTTTCAGTGCAGTTAACACAGAATCCCACACCTCAGTAATGAACCCTTCTGTATTCTCCAAAGGTACATTGGCCTTGAAATCTTTAAACTTTACGGCATACGTGTAAGCCGTTGTTCTAAATTTTCGAGAGGAACGCTTTTCTGTCTCTCGAATGTGATAGTAATTTTCAGGGTTTACTAAGGGTGGTGCACTTTGCTTGGACGTGGATTGTCTGGGTGTGGATTCGGGCTCACTCATGTCATCTTCAAAATCACTGGCATGAATTTGAGCCAAGACTTCAGCTACTGTGCTAGGCGATACATTACGTTTCTGTCTCTTACTATCTTTTCCTTTCTCCACAGCATGATGTGGCCTTTTCATCTTGTCTGCAAAAAGTCAAATGACTACCTTTTAAAGACCATAACCCCTATATATTCATGTTCGATCCGTGCATATATATATAAAGGGTTAGTGTCTAACGGTTCAGTATTCCTTTCACTCTCACATTGACCAGAACGATGGAAGAACCTACACAAGTGGAACTTCTCATTAGAGCTTTACGTGGGGTCATACGAAAGTTTTCGTCAGACCAGCCGACAGCCTACTCTCCCTCCTATCGAGATAAAAGTCAAGATACTTGCTATATCTGTAAGAAGAAAGGACATTGGGCTACAGAATGTTCAGATCGTAACAAAAATAAAAAAGGCTACAATAGAGACAAAAGTCAAGATACCTGTTATTATTGTAAAGAGAAAGGACATTGGTCTCCAAACTGCCCTAAGAAACAACAGGAGCAGGAGGAGGAGGAGGCGGAGGAAGAGGAGGAGGAGGAGGAAAGAAATTCTGAACAGGAGGAGAAAGAGGTACCCTCCTCCAAGGAAGAACCCCGTCACGTTCACAAAAACAAGAAAAGAAGACGAAACGAAAGTGAAGAGGAAGAAAAAAAAGCTGTGACAGTAAAGAAAATGAAAAAACAGAAAGAGTGAAACAGAAGAAAACCTATGAACTTTTTTAAAGTGGTCTTGTGTTATGTTATGTTGTGATATTGAATTGTGACGTTTGTACTAGAATAAACTAAAGAGAAAAAACGTAAGTGTCTCTTGGTTTTGATTTGATAGTATAATTACCTACACTCACACATTCATTCACTCACACGTACATCATGGGTTTTTAAAAACATAAAGGACTTTTGAGTTTTCATTGAAATAGGCAATTGACATAGTATTTCTTTTCGAAATAATTGGAGTGGTCCTGAAAAGGACCGTTGGTGTTTTGTGTATTTAAAACAAAACAAACTCAGAAACGGGATGAAATCCTCTTGAGCTGTCTTAAGCCTTTGCCACGGCCAAGGCCTACTTCGGGACTGGTGGTTCCTGTCAATGATTTGGTAGAAATCACTAACGGTGGTAAGGTAGACGTAGTCACAGAGAGATCGGGTTGTTTCGCTCGAGAAGGTCTTTTTCTCTTCGGTCGTGATAAAGAAGTCTGATACATTTGTTTCAGACTCTTTAACTCAGCTAAAATATCTAAAAGTACCGTCGTAACCGTTTGATTTTCACTATTTTCTTTCTGTCCTTGGTCTTCATTCTTCTCCGTTGCTGCTACTGTTTCTTCCTGGTGTTTTCTTCTTGCTTCTTCTTCTTCCTGCTGTTGCATAAGAAAAGCTTGTTCTTCTACTTTCTGTTGTTGTAAAAATCGCTCCAATGCTTCTTTTTGTCTCTGCTTAAAATCATCGACGTGTCCATAAGAAGATACAGAAGGCAACGAAGGTTCCGGAATAAATTCTTGCGATGTTAAAAAATCCACAATATCCCAGTTAAAATCCACTTCTTCTGGATGTAGATTTGTCATGACTTTAGTAGTCACTGTTGGTCCATGACTTGCTGTCTCTACTCCTGTCTCACTCCAATTCATTGTCTTCTTAGGGTCCGCCATGATTGACAACTCTCTTGAATCGATTGACTGCGCACAGGCGCTAGTACCTCTATATAGAAAAGGTGACGTCACAGACTGCTCTCTTCCGATTGGATGGCTGTGTCTGACTTTTGTAGCGCACGTTTGGATTGGTGGATACACTCAATCCGTTTCAATCCGCTCTTCCCCTATAAATAACCGCAGTACACGGCATTCGATTCACCTGTTCTCATCAGAAGATGTGGACTAATGTTGAATCGTCAACCCTTGTGTCAAGTATGCTGTTTAGGACTGACATACCCATGTATGTCAGATCATCATGGAGTGTCATTCATAGGACGGAGACAGCCTATTGGAAGAGAAGAGTCTATGTGGAAAGACAAGGTTGCTTGAAGAGAGTTTTCTTCTATGGACCCACAGTAAGGAGAAGTTTAAGGAAGAGAAGAAGATCTGTGAGATGTCCTCTGTGTTAACAAGACAACGTTAACATTACACCTAACGGCCCTTTTCAGGGCCACTCATAAGTCTCGAAAAGATAGTAGCTTTCATTGCCACCCTTTTTTTCCCTTGTCCCTAGACAGTTTCCCTATACCCATACAAATCATATTCCCCATGTTCCATGTCCCTTGAGGCTAAATAGGCCCAAATAGTTCCCATGTTCAATTCCCCTTGACGCTAGATAGGCCCACCATGTTCAATTTCCCTTGACGCTAGATAGGCCCACCATGTTCAATTTCCCTTGACGCTAGATAGGCCCAAATAGTTCCCATGTTAAATTCCCCTTGACGCTAGATAGGCCCACCATGTTAAATTCCCCTTGACGCTAGATTAGCCCAAGCTGTTTTTGACTGGATTTTCCCTTGACGCTAGAGTGCCCCATATTACTACTACTGAGCATGACTAAAGAAATTTCAAAATCGATTGAAGTCCATATCGGAACACCATGTCTGCCAAACATTTCGTAGCGTATGTGTATCAACCCCATTGAATACAGCAAGAATATTACAGTTATCTCTGATCACTTTTGGAATCTTAGTGTAGCGTTGAGTGACATATATCACGTCAGTATTTTTATGCCTGCCTCGGGAAAATATTCTAGCTGGGTTTTTTTTATTCTCTAACATTACATCATCGTATACGACTAAATTGTTAATGCTCCCATCAAGGTCATCCGCCGATGGTGCCTCGTCAATATCAGCTATTAAATCAATGACGTTCTCACCTTTAATTTCTGATGCATTCTCGTTAAAATCCTTTAAAACTTTGTAGCATCGCTGATCATCTACACTAGGAGCAACTAAATACAACTTATCCCACTTCATCAATCTCATTATTAAATTGAGCAACAATTGCGTCTTGCCAGATCCAGATGGCCCGATTATAATTGCGCGGATAAAGTTTGGTAGCGCTGCATGATGCTTAACTGGTTCTCTTGTTTTAGTCGCTGGAAAATCAATTACATTCATATCTCTATACATAAATTATGGATCTATATTGTGTGAAGTGTAAAACGCGTACTAGCACAAATGATGTGACGATTACAACTAAAAATAACAGATCAGCACTTACTTGTAGGTGTGCAACATGTGGTATAAAAAAAAATTAAATAAATCCGGAGATGTTTTTAAAAAAACCGAGGAGGTGATATTGCAGCCAAGTTAGAAAAACTCCCTGGAACACCGTTGGCAAAGTATCCAGGAGAAAAGCACCTTCCAGGATATAGCTACTGTTGCCCCGGAACACGATTAGATATCAGACTTAATGATCAAAATCAACCTCGACGTGGTGAAGAACCAATAAACGCTATTGATAAGGCGCGTCATGCCCATGATGTTGCATATAAAAGCAACAATTTGCAGCATAGACATCTAGCGAATGTGAAATTAATTCACGCGTTAAATGCTATTCCTGATAAATCCTTCAAATAAAAGTTGGCTTCATGGTTGGTAAAATCAGCTATGAAAGGCAAATTGATGTTAGGTGCTGGTAATTAATAATATGGAATCTATTTATTATTCTCCGAGAGGATACTGGAAGGGTAAAGCAGCAATCAGTAAACTCGCCAGCGCCGCAAAAGTGAAAAGGGCCACTGCGGCTAATTGGTTATCCAAACAGGCTATATGGCAAATCTATTTACCGCGTCCTAAATAAATCAACTTCTCACATTTTGATGTTATTGTACCCAATGAAGTTCATCAAGCTGATTTATTATTTTTACTGCATGACGACGGTTATAAATACGCGCTAACTGTAGTTGATGTTGCGAGTCGATACAAACAAGTAGAACCGCTAAAAACAAAGTCGGCCACTGAAGTAGCTTCTGCATTTGAAAGGATTTATCGACGAGGTCCACTACGATGGCCAAATTTATTACAAGTTGATCCTGGCAAGGAATTTCAAGGTGTGGTTGCATCTACAATTAAACATCACAATGTCACAATACGACGAGGACATACTGCTGTGCATCGCGATCAGGCAATTGTTGAACGATTTAATCGGACTCTTGCTGAGCGGTTATTTGGATATCAATACGCAAAAGATTTCATCCAAGAAAAAAGATCTCGTGAATGGGTCAAAAGGTTACAAGGAGTAGTTGCAGCGCTAAATAACGAGATTACTCGAAAAATCAATGTGAAACCTAACAACGCAATAAAAAAAAGTATACACCACAACCACAAATAGATAGTATTTCCCAGCCAATTCTTAGCAATGTCACCGTGCGATATTTATATGAACCAGGAGAGCTTGAAGGTGGTAAAAAAAAGGGCTACTGATCCTATTTGGAGTGTCACTACGCATAAAATATCTACTATAACACGATCAAGTGGTAGACCGCCAATCTATAAATTGGATTCAACTGCCCCTCAGCGGGGTTTTACACGCGAACAACTACAAGTGATTCCTGACGATACTCAATTACCGCAGCATGGTCTTTCTGACATGACCGAGACTGTTATTTTTTCTGTCTACGGTAAATTGGCGAGGATCTTTATCCGAATACTGTCAACGCATTATACAATTGCAACTCGCGTAGTGATTATTCTGTTGCTGCTTCAAAGTGATTATTAATTCAGCATCATTGTCAAATTCTCGTTGTTTTATTTTTGTCTTGTTGTTTGTAACCGGAGAGTTTTTTATCAATAAGTTTAACATCAACGATGCTAGCATCATCCATTGTGGTGTCATCATCGAAAATAATTCTTCGAAGTTGATTTATTCGCCGTACTCTAGACACTGCAAGATAGACTAAATTTGACTACTCTATGCGATTATCGACTATCCAAACAATGGTATCCGTGATGGTTAATCCCTGCGAGGAATGTATTGTCGTTACGTAACCTAGCGTCCATGGCGATTTTTCAGCAAACAATGCGTCTTCGACAGCACTGATATCAACCAACACAATATCATTTAGCACTAGTGTTTGTTTTTCTGTTCCTGATTCTGTCAGGCGTCCTGGAATTTCATTTTCAATATTTTGCTTTCGTGTATCCGAGGGTCTATAACACAATGGAACTGGAAGTGTTGGAATTTTTTCTTTGTGTAATTCAAACAACTTTCGCTGAAGTGTGTCTCTGACTATCTTTCTACTTCCCACTACAAAATCATTCGGTCTCCATGTTTCCCAAAATTCCTCCATGGGAGTTTAAGGAATTATTTCTCTGATTATTTCACATTGGATTCTATCCGGTTGTAATCTAAATAATTTCTTGACCTCACGTAATTGTTCATCAAGTGCTCTATAGTCAGTATCAATTTCTTCATAATAGTCAACAAACCCTTTCAACCAATCATGTGGACCCCTGCCACTTTTGTATTCGGGCGCAGTAACCAATCAAGAAAATTTTTTAATACATCTACCGAAACCGTACATATCTCATCCCAAATAATGATTTCAGGAATGAATTTCTCACCCATTCTTTCAGGGGTCCATTCATCGCTCTTGTATCGATAAAAGCTGTGATAAATTCAAGCTTCAACGTTTCGTTGTTTTATCTCTCGCGCTAATCTATGGGTTGGTGTTGTTAGCACAATGATATTTGATTTAGAAACGCTAGTGTTTCTACGATATAATTCAATCGCACGAGTCGTCTTTCCCGACCCGCTACAACCGTTTAAATAAACTGTTTTGTTTCTACAAATTGAATCTGATATCGGTGGTGCATTAGAAAGTTCTGATAGATTATCGCCGTGTAAGTAATTGTTTTTAATCTCAACGTCTGCTGATTTAGAATAATCACGCAGCGTTTCCTTTTTAATTCTCCATGTACCTCAGCTCTCGTCACCAGTAGCTTTGCTACCGCTAGTAAATTTAATCACCTCGTTGATGTACATTTTGTCAATGTAAAATGAATCAACAGCGACTCTAACTGCAGTGTCAGGAAATCTATTTATCATTGAAAATAAATTGATACAAGCATAACCCAGCATAGACGACCTCAAATATGTATACGGAGAACTGTGTCCATCGTTGTAAGTAACAATTGTACCCAATTTTGTTCCATCGGACAGGAAAGCGTCTTTACAATCGACATATATGTTTTTAGAAACTGCATCTGCAATTACAATGTCATATTCGGTGTTATCTATAATCAACCGTGATGAATATCTTTTATAGTCACATTTTTTCCCTCTCTGAGTGAATTTTCCAATTATTCTTCTGCCGAGCTCTTTTGCTTTGTTGTTTCGTTGATTAAATACCTGTTTGGACCACTCAATGATATATTTTTCATCTGCCTGAATATGTTTTCTGGATTCGTCAATTATACTATCAAGACTTTCTGGTTCTTGTAACCAGACATTAATTTGTTTCCGATATGATATAATTGCTTCACTAACTGTCAACAAAATTAACATTTATGTATCAATCATGAACCGTAATAACGCTATTGGCAGCCACTTCTTTTCAGACATGTGTCTACCAATCCAAATATAACAAGCGCGATGAAGTCCTGCAGCAAATTCAAATAATAATACACGAGCAAAACCGGTCAAATTAAAATCAGGCAGAGGTTCATTAATCGCAACACGAGTCATTTCAGTACCGGGTGTCCAAATCGTTTTAAATACTCAGTACACTCTCCATAACCAAGAAAACTCGCTGGATAACAAGCAACCATATCAACTAAAATGATACTTTCACGGTCGTATTTGTTATTGTATAAACCGCCATGATTAAATTCGAGGCAACTAGCTTCAATATCTGGCAAGAATTCAGTTCGTGTTGGTTTCCATGTATTTTTCTTTCTTGGAAAATGAGCTGCAACCGACGGAATTGTAAAACAGTTTGTCAATAATTGTTCATCAGTGGCTTCGCCACATGTTAAAAACCCACTAGCTGTTTTTTTCATCTTGTTGTGAAACGCTTCAGTGCGGTATAATTCACCATTTGGTCTTACTAAATGATCAAAAATATCCGTTTGATTTTCAGCGCTGAGAAGTAACCACACTGATACGGGGTCGTTTTTATTCAAATGCGCAATATCATCGAATAGTTTCTCTTCAACGAGAAAACCATCCCTGGCGAAATCTTCTCCCAAGAATTCCGTGGGTATATACTTTATTGTTCTGTTCCGTGGAAATATTGTGACCGCGGACGTCCATGCGTGTTCGTTATGATCAATAAGTTCAATTGGTGCTTCATTTTTGTTATATTTTGATTCATATAATACTTTTCCGGTTATCGTCATAACGGTTATTAGAAATCTCAGTGATGTTTATAATTTTGCTCCGCGTTCTTTGACTGTTAAACCCCATTGAGCTATCTTGCTACGCCGTAAATCAGTTAGTTTGTTCCCTCAAAATGCATTTGTAAAATGCTCTGTTATTCGTTCTGCTACACAATTTATCCTCGTTGACTGCTTCATTGGTTTTAGTTTTCCTATATCAGGTTTTTCATTTAACGGATATATCCCATAAACAACTGCTGTTTCAAGGTATGCTCGTTCATAGTATGGTTTGTCACTTCCTGTTAACAGACCCGGCTTAGAATCACGGCTAACAACGACTGTTTTCTTGTCTTTGAGAATTGGTTCAAATTTGTCTCGTCTAATCCAACCGGTTGATTCTCCGATAATGAATATCACTCTAAAAAAATACTTTTTTTGCTGTCAAGTTGTGATATTATCGTAGCTGCGATTTTGTCGTTCATGGTGGCATCAACAACACCATCAATTCGAAATGTTGACCAGCTATGAGATGCTCCATCACGCTTGAATTCAATAGCACTGTCACGAACTTTTTTTTATCAAGCTGTTATCATTTATTGCCCGTTTTGGCACATCTTTGAGGGTTCTATCGAGATTGAATTTAATATTTTTGTAGGGCTTAATTGCTGATAATCTCTCGAATTCCTCAATTACATAATTAAAACAAGTATTTAAAAAAGAAATTTGTATATAATGAATCACTGCAAATGGCTTATGATTGGATCAAGAACCCCGTGTAACAAAATCATGCAGAAGCTAATTCTGTGGGTATCATTTACAAAGCGTTTGCAACGGTTCCTTTGGCTCCCTCCCGTGCCTTCCATGTGGGGTGGGGGTAAGGGGAAAATCACAATTATGTCTCAGTTGTGGCGGTAAACGATACAGTGAACTAAAACGCTACTATGACAAACGAATAAAAAATAACGTCATTGACCCCAACGATGACAAAATTATTAAAAAAAACTCAAGATTACATACAGAGACTTATAATTAAAGCAAATAATAAATTAGACAAACAATAGTATAGTATATAAATGAACCAAGATTTCAGACCTCACCCCGTGCTTGTTAATTATGAAGCATCCCGTGATGGTATTATCAGAAACCGTAGACTGAAGAAACGAATTGGTTTTGACAATGGTGTGGGGTATTTGAGGTTTGGTGCTGGAGAGAAGAAATATTACTGTCACAGATTTGTCTTCGAGGTGTTTAATGGATTGATCAGAGATGGTTTTGTAGTTGATCACATTGATTCCAAGCCTCGGAATAACAAATTGGATAATTTACGAATTGTTACACAGAGTGAAAATACTACATATGGGAAAACCGGTACTTGTAAATCAATTGGGAAAAGACCAGTAAAATCATTTAATACAGTAATTAACGAATAAAAAAATATTTCAATCTATGAATGAAGCCGGTAAATATTTCAATATTTGTATACCCTCCGAACGAAAAGTAGCAGAAGGAATTAATGGATCAGCTTTTTCTAAAAAGATTGAACAAAAGATTCGATTTTCATATGTCTAATCATTTTATATAACACCAAGGGAGATAACTCGTTTAAGTATGTTTACGGCCTATGAAAGAGTTATCTCCCCTGTGTGTCACCGATTTTGATTGGCTGGTTTTAACTGGCACGATTCCTAGCGGATATAATTCAATTATCTGTTTTGTAAGAAAACGAACCAAATATATAGTGTTTACAAACAATTATATTCTTTTTTTTTAGTGTTTTATTCAAATATACAGTCTCATCTAATTGTTGTGAAACACCATTGACAAGTATTGGGAAAATAAAAAAACACACCCTGTGGATTGACGCTGCTGTATTAGTCACCTTATATACCATATGAAAGGTATTAAGCTTGGGGCTTTCAAAAGCCAATCCAACCGATCAAAACTAACCCACGCCGTTGTCTTTTGTCAATCTTCCAACCGGGTAGATTTCATGGGTTGCTTTTGATTGGTATGATGGCCGTAGAAAATCCGCCTCGTCGTTTCATGTTTGTATCGTCTAGTGCTGTCCCATCATCATTGTATCATATATCATCATTGTATCATATATCATCATTGTATATAATTCATCCTTAATTAAGTTAAGTTCATTAATATGTATGCCTACAATCTGCCAAACACTCGATGGAGATTACCGGCATTGTAAGTACATGTAGTGACGTCCCCCAAGCATATCTTTCTGCTGGGCGGTCTAATATGACATTTGTCACGTTAGGCTCCCGCCGGAGATTTATGTTTCGGACCCCCTTTTGCTTACTTGGATGTGAAGGTAATCAAGGTGTTCCAAAAATGTATTGATATATGTAACTTCTGGGTCTCTTTGACGTTATTTGACGCGAAAGGACGTCATAGGACGTCAGCGAGATTGCCAAATGTTGTTTTCATGTATGTGCTGTCCTTAATTAAGTTAATTATGTTAATAAAGTAACCTCTGGGTCTCTTTTACGTTATTTGACGCGAAAGGGGTTTTCAAATGGGGTTTTTATGTATGTGCTGTTCTTAAATAAGTTAATTAGGTTACCACTCTGGGTCTCTCTGACGTCATAGAACGCCAGCAAGATTGCTAAATGGGGTTTTCATTTTTTTTAAATTAGAGATAAAATATATTATAATAATAATGGATCTCCAAGATGTAAATAATATGATTGCTGAAATTTCAAATTTTAAAAATCGCGGAATTGTATTATCGGAAGATCTAGACACTGAACGCATTATTTCTGAATTTGAGCAAATCGATGATCAATCAAAACGAGGTCGTTACGTTTTTCCCAAGATGTATTCGCTGATTAAGCGAATACAAAAATCAATTAATGCCTCGTTGTATCGTAACGACGTTAATGTATTTATACAGTTATTCAGTATCGTTGAATCAGTTAGACAGAAATTAGGGCAACAGTACCAGATTAGATCCGAGATAGCCTCTAAATTTCGTAACATTAAGCGGCTGATTGAAGAATCCCATATAGACCCTCACGCCATCGTGAATGATAACACACACACGTTATGAATGGAATTCCTATGGAAGTAAATACACGCACAATAGAATTTATCTACGCGTGGATTCTTTTTTTTCCCCAGTAAAGTCAAATGCGATTCCGCATTTGAAAATGAAGTGGGTTTTTACAATAATGACCGCAACAGCATTAACTACTAAATTGGCACGAGAAAGACTAGCCATTAAGAAGTTTTTACCAGTCAGGGACCGAGTACGTGATAAACTTCAACGACGACAAGAACTGCAAACTGACTTTTCTGTTTCAAGTGAACATCTATTTGCCCCAATAACGAGCGCGGCCAAAGATTAAAAACGGCAATATTACGATATACAGAGATATCCCTGAGGACGGAGCGCGACAAGAAGTTCCTGTTCTTGGTGTGCTTGAAAAGATAGCAGCGGAAACTGAACAGACATCAGCGCTGTTACAAAAAAAACACCTGGTCCGAAAAAGACTAATGATGAAATAGTAGATGAATTACGCGCGCGATTTAACGAAGAAGGGTTAGCAGCAATTGATAAGACTGACCCAGCAAGGTTTCCTGTACTTGTTGTTACTAATTATGAAAACAGAAGAAAAAAATGTTTAAACCAGAACAACACAAGTATGTAAGAAAATACAACATTGGGCTGATATATTTTACAAAATTAAAACTAAAACAGGTAAAGTTGACAATGACAATACGTCATATATTCAATATCTCAAAATGGTGAATACAGTGTATAATGAATATGAAGAACAAAAATCACAAAAACCACAAAAACTGCAGCGGCGGCGACAACAACCTGCAAAAAAAATATCTTTTTCACCTGCTAAACAACAACCGGATTCGGAAACAGTGGAGTCTGATCAGCCCGAAGATGATTTAGAAAAAGACAAAGCAGCTGGATATAGTAGCGGAAAGGGTTTTTCTGGTAGCGGCAATGACAAAGTCAATGATGGAAACTCTTCGACTGAAAAATCTTCGATTTTGAACTCAACTGTGACATGCCCTGGTAATATTCTCAGTGATATATCACGGTTAGAGGTACTTGTGGGTGGAAAACGAGCCGGAAACAACTCCGTTGAAATAATTAATGAAGCAGCTGATATCTGCACACGATTATTGGCCGGTGGTATCATGGACATTGATGTATATCCAGAAGTCATTGATGAATTAGTAGATGGGTTTGACCACCATGATGTCTACAGCGATTAAACTCGAAGAGTTTCAAATCCATAGGTGAAAATTTCAAAGAAATTTTCCATTTTCACTCAAGGAGTTTCACACTAGTATTTAGAAATTGCTAGCAATTGAAAAGACTAGTGTTTTTATAACAAGATGATTATACACTACAACCATGATAAACCAACAAGCGTGTATGTGGTAAACTCACGATTGCCTGTTTATAGAACATATTACGGAGATGGTTTCGGCAATACCATTGCGGGGTTATTTACAAGAATGGCCCCAAAAGTGGCGCCGTTAGTTAAACAATTAAGAATGAAAGCCATTGATGTTATTCGTGATAAAGGAATCAACGCTGTTGGAAATCTTGCCGGAAAGGCATTTTCTGCAGCAAAGGATAAAATAACATCATTGGTGTGACGACGAAAAAAGCAGCCGCTGCCGCTGCCATCTACAACAGTGATGCCTGCAAGTGTCAGCAAAGCAATAAATAGCGCAGTGGAAGAAAAATTAGCATCATTCGCGGCTGCGCCTTTGGCGGCTACACCATTAGATACACAGAGTAATACTATTGCAAATATGATAGCGGAAGTCGTTTGAAACAAAAAAGAAATTCGAAGAAATGTCATCGCTAGTGTTAAACTTGTGACTTAAAACGCTAGTGTTTCCAATTAAAAACACTAATGTGAATAATAAGAATAATAATAATGTTCAAAAAAATAGTTGATCCGGCGTTTGATTTAGATGCCCTAGTGCGCAAAGATGATTCTTTCCACGATTATCAATTTTATTCATATCATGCAATACAACCCAACCTAAGATCGCGAATTGAACTTCAAGTTCAAGATACAAGTAAATACTTTTTGCCGTGTGAAGCGTTTATCGAAGTAGAAGGAGAACTCGTAACAAATGTTGCAGCTGATACACCATATGGTGATGACCCAAATATCCGAGTTGGGTTCATTAATGACATAATGGCTTTATTTGAAAGTGCAAGATATCTCATTGATGAAAAAGAAATTGAATCAATAGACTGTGAGGTTGATGTTGCAACAACAATAATTGGGCTAGCAAGATATTCTGATGATTATACAAGGTCGGCTGGCCCGTCTATGATGTTTGCAAAAGATATTAATAATCACGCTGATCACATTAATCATACTAGGGTAAAAGCAACACGAGATACCGCAGTTGATCCAGCACCAGCCGGATATACTAGACCGGCTGGTACATTTGATGTCGTAGATATTAATCGCAATTTCAATCTAGGGTTTGCAACACGAGTAGCAGCGTTGCAAGGACAGCGTCGACAATTTTCATGTGTAATTCCGTTGCATCATATTTTCGGATTCTGCAGAAATGTTAGAAAAGTTATTTACGGAACTAAACACACAATCGCGTTAGTGCAAAAAGGCAATGACAATGATGTAATCTGGCGTGCTGCTGGCGTTGCCGATGGTAAAGTCATTTTAACAAAATTGGTCTTGTGGATGCCAGTAATGACCCCATCAATTACCGCAGAAGAGCGGATACTCTCATTTATGGACACAGGCGGCAAATCACTGCTAAGTTGGCTAACAACAAACGACTGATGCCAAAGAGGATAATGTAGATGGTACATTTACATGGCATTTGGCATCAAAAGAAGGGGTTTCAACTCCACGCCATATATTTGTAGCGTTACAGACTAGGGATAGGTTAGGTTCCCAAGAACATAGTCATATGATATTTGATCAATTAGGAATAAATGAAGTTTCGCTGTATATATTAAATCTCTCAATTCCGATTTTTTATTCCACGCTGCTAACACAAAAATTAAATGATCCACCAATATGCGGCCGTGAAGTATTAAATGTCCTCGCGGAAACATCATTAAAATCTTTTGGATTTCCGTGGAAACCACCACATATTGTTGTAAACGAATATACCAGTGAGAGGTTTTTAGTGAAAAAATCCATAAATTGAAAACACAAGTTGCGCTAACAATAATGATTTATATTTGGGGATGTTCTACTTTAATGTCGAAACCAACAGCGAAAACATCTGCGTATTCTATCAAAGAATGTAAAAAAAAAAATAATTGAAGATGAAATCGCTGAGACGTTGAATACACAATAGCGTTGTATTCCAACGATGGCAAACTCAAACCGGGCGCACTTATATCTACGATCACAAATACACTTGCCAACTACGATAAAGAATTTGACGATCATGTGAACAGTCATAACCAATTTCGCAAAAATGTCATTCATAAGTTCTTTGGGTCTCCAACGGTAGTTACGCCACCCCTTGCTGATATTAACTCGTTTATTGATGATCAAAAGGTCATTAATGACCTCACTGATAATTTTGTTTACAACAACAACATCCGAAAACGTTAAAACTACATATTCGGAAATAATCAAAAAACTTAATGACATCGCTGATATTAAAAAATCTATCGAGGATAGTAAAACAACAGTTGATGCCGTCAAAGATGATTTTCCAAAAATGATCGAACGACTCGATAAAGAAAAAATTTCACACTTGGCAGAGCGTGTCCGTAATGTAGTGTACACGGTGGGCCATGGAACCTTGGATTGGGGTGTAACCACTAATCCCTCACTTTCGCCACTTATTACATTGGATGGTATTTATCGGCTTACAATAATATCCGACGAACAATTTAATATAAAACTTCCTGGGGATGAAAGAACTGGTCTCAATACGTTAACATTTAAAGCTGATTCACCCCGCGTAATGCTTTTACTGAGTGCGGTTAAGAATACTGTAGTTAGAAAAAAAATAGAATGGGGGTTTGAATTTGTAGCAAAAATACCCGGCGATGATTAATTCAACGATGACATTTCCAATAACGATGACATCACCAATGATTTCATCATCGCAATATCGCTATGATACAGTCAAAGAATTTTCAATGAAACACAAAACACTCGCTGAGGAGTATGCAATGAAAATAAAATAATATCGCAGGAGAATGACAGTCATTGACGTTACAGTGTATTCGGTATCTGGTGTAATGGCCGGAGCTGGTATTATACTGTCTTCAGTTACAATGATAACTCCGATTGCTGTTCCAATTTGTATATCCGCGGTGACAACAATTGCTGGGGTAGCAAATGCAATCACTAAAACATTATCATCATGTTCTCAGGGAAAACTCAACGAGTATACAGTAAAACATCAAATAGCATCTAACGGTTACTCGCAATTATCCTCGTTGATATCATCATCGATTGATGACTCATTACTTACCGAAGACGAGTTCTCCGCGATGGTACGTATTTATGATTCCGCGGTATCAAAATTAGAAATCGTAAACAATGATAATAATAATAATGTCACTAAAACTCGAAGAGTTTCAACTACTTCAACGAATAGCAGAAAATACCACTCCGGTGAAAACAAGTATGATATCAATAACCTCAACAAATCCACAATTTAGTGTGAATTTCCCTTCCTCGATTCCAGTGAAAGAAATTGCATAAGCTAAATTACGAGTATACCATAGTTGGCCCAATATTAGATCGGTTACATTTGGCGGGCAGAAACCCAATAATTCGCTGGTGTTCTCGTATAAGAATAAAGACGACGGTACCCAAGACTGGAACGTTGTTTCTATACCAACTGGGTCGTACCAAATTGAACAAATTTATGCTGAATTACAACGTAGAATAAAATCAATCATGGGAAAAGAATCGAAAATTGCTATTAAAAGTTCATCAACCGACGTCATCATCCGCGATTGAAATAAGCACAGAAGGATACGCCGTGGATATTTATAACAGCTCAAGAAGAACAGTGCTAGGATGGCCTGAAAACCCATCTCGGGGGAAATCCGCTCGCCCCATCATATTGAGATAATTTATCTGATATAAGAAAAGTAAAACTCACCGATAGTTTCATATTTATCAACAATAACACCATGCAATGGGATTTTATTATTAAAAGAACAGATGAATTACCTGTTGCTATTGCATTTACGCTAACTGACATTAATTATTTTAACGAAATTAATCAATTACATAAAACACAACTAGAACAACTACGGCAAACAAACTCACGAAAACACGTTGAAATACTAAATCAGCTTGTATCTGACATGGAATATATCAATGAACGAATTATTCAAACAATAATTAATGATAAGGGCGGCAATAAACAACGATTCCCAACCGGTTACAATATCACAGAAGCCGATCTACGTAATTTCAAGTTTCTCGGATACAACGCGGAGGAACTAAAACCATCTGTCAGGGAATTTATCAAGATATTCCAAGTACAAGATTCAACCATCCTCAAATATAATAATGACCCAGATGGCGGCGGTAGGCATATTGCCCCGCACAACGTAAATATTTCATCGGTGATTGCGCTCAATTTAGTATATGATGCTATCGAAGGAAGCTATCAAATAAATCTCGAGCAATCAAATCAAGCTCAGCAGGGATATATTTTATACTCTTTTGCACCAACAGCTCCACCCGGATTTCTAATAATTGAAGACCCAACTAATCCAGTCTATATACGATGTCATAATAATTCGCTAACGAGAATTAATTTTAGACTCACTGACCAGTCCAATAATCTAATTGATCTACAAGATGAGGTGTTAGCGATTAGTCTGTTGGTAAAGTCGTAAAGGATTTTCATCGTAAATTGCTAGCAATTTCAAGGAACAGCGGCTAGGGGGGCGATGACGACAACATCAATGGCGTCATTTTTTTTTTGCTGGAAAATCCCTTAGGAAGCGTTATTTTGCCAAAAGGACAGCATTTGTAGGAAGCCTTGGATTAGCGAATGGACGCCTGGAAAAAGTTGTAGGATTCGCCTCCTCTGCTGCTCTTGCTATATGGATAAATTTTAATGTTCGGTGCATTCAAATTTAATGTTTACATCTTATGCAAAATTCGATACTTCACAGCCATCCAGTTTGGGTTTCATCGGGATTCGAACTCTATTTTTAATTCTTGGATTATTTTTGAATTTGATTCGTAAAATCATCAGTTCCTTCTTCTCGTTGTTACCTTGTTTTTCTAGGGAAATAAATTAATTGTTAAATTTTACAAATCTTGTTGTCTTCATATTTTTCTTGTTATATTTGGTAAGAGCCTAGACACGTAACATCTTCGAAAGACCGATATCTTAGATAATCCGGTTTCCATCATCCCAAAGGCGTGTGTTGTTAAATATCAGACTTAAAATGAAAAATGTAACAAATAAAATACCTTATCATTTGTTTGAATTTGTTCGACCTATTGTTACTAACAATCCACTGATTGCAATAATATTTAACATGATTACACTATATGGCACGAAACATATTTCTATTTACATATAAACGCAAGTGAACAGTTTTGTAAAAGTACATTTTAGAACTTAATATGGAGGATTCAGTCAGCGGATGCAGAGCATCACGTGACCAGATTCTAGCCGAATAAAGTTACCAGGTGTGGGAGACAGCATCAGACTGTGGAGTATCGTACTGGAATTTAAGCAATAACACTATTTTTTATTTTTTGTACATTTTAAGTCGATTTTCTATCTTTCCTTTTTACCTCGAGGTTCGAAAACTGCCATCTGACAATAATATTTCGTTCCTGGGGAAGAAACAAATAAAATACACAACAATACCGTTAAATCATAATAATTTAAAAGGCTTAAACAGTTTTAAATTCCACAGAATTATTAAAAATGTTGTCTGGATATAAAATGGATTATTTACACGCAATGATTTATTTTATTACTGAGAGTACATTGACTTATCTCATAACGAGAAAGTAGTTTAACTTGAGACCTATATGTTGCGGACTTGGATTTTTTTTTTTGTTTTGACATGTTAAGATGCCACACACAAAAAATTAAAAATTAAAAAGCAGACGTAACCTCGTATTAAAGATATTGTTCCCAAGACAACAAAACAATGACTCAAGAAGGTATTGTATAATCAAGGTCTCAATATCAGGATTTATGGTATCACAATTTTTGGTCAACTTGGTGTAAATAGAAAATGTATTGAACATTCTGTTTTGCATCGCATCAGAGAAGGAAATAAAGGATAAAGCTAAGAACATATCAGATTCGATTACGATATCATAATTTGCTGATGATTGTTGTCACAGTATATTTCTCTTACAGCGTGACATGGACCTGAATTGCTGTATTGTTCATTGAAACAATTTAGCAAAAAGCAAATGTCTGGTTCCAACTTTGACTAAACCCTGGTATTGATACGGACACATACAACAAGTAAATAATAACCATGAAGAGAGAATGATATATAGAAAAGACGGAATACGTTTATGGTTCTGTCGTCAGGGATGCGGAGCCAGGGTAAGCGTATATCTGCTAACGTGACTGAGTCTTCCGAACACTTGGACGATCGAACGTTCAGATGACATATGGCAGAGTTGCTACTAGATTTTTGGGATCATTAATAAAAGTAATCGAGAACCAAATCATGTTGGAGCACAATCAGTACTTGTTTCTCTGCCACCTCCTATAAAACCTTTATACAAATTTAAACCTCCAATAAAATCTTTATACAAACTTAAACCTCCTATTAAATCTTTATTGTAAATTTACTGCACACAAAAGAGCATTTGATGTTGTCATATATATCGTTGTGTCTATAAACAGTTCATTCTGGTTTTTTTTCTAAAGTTTTCATTGATATTATCAGTATTTGCTCTAAAATGTCTGCCTTAGTGTGTAATATATCCAAAGAATTAAGCTCTATTTATTTATTTTTTTTCAACACTTATAAACTACTCTTACAAAATAGCTTTGCTACTTGGGTCTGTTTCGTTGCTGATGTCCGTTTTATGTTTTCAATCTGCTTTTCATCAGATAATAGGTTAACGTTCAGAGATTACATTTTCAAATCGAATTTCAGTACAAGGTATTTATTTGTCTTTTATTTGTGATGTAAAAAATCATTTGGGCACATAGTGTGATCTGTATGGTTTTAATTATTCGTCACATATTTACTCATTTTCCCTTACCTGTTGATTACGAAGCTGATTTTAGCCTTTTTGTATCCCTTGGAACTGCAACGAAATTATTATATTCTTCCTTTTGTGTAGCGAATAATCAAATGACAAAAATGGGAGTCTTATTCCTTTGAATTTTTTTGTGATAGTCTCACTCTTTCCAAACTGTATCTTGATTAAGCGGCTGTTTAGCTTTTCTCTGAGGACTTGCTCTGGTATCTGTACATGACATGATTATAACAGATAGTTGAGATGTGTCTCTGACGTTTCTTGGGTGTTTCTGTAGCTGTTGTTTTTTAAATACTCAAATCCATAAAATACGAAGCAAAAGGTTATTTGCTTAATTTTAACAAAATTCACTACTGTATATTTTTTTTGTATTTATTCTGAAATTATGTTCCCAGAGGTTGCATTGGAGCTAATACATGTATATGTATAAGCATTCAACAGTATACCACTTTTGAAGCTAATATATATTCTAACGATTTTTCTTACCTGATTAATCATAATGTCTTTTTTACAATCTCAGTAATTTGATTTATCAGTTGAATTTAGAATTTATATTGCTTATACATAAAATAAACGAAACCTAACTGTAACCATACACCAGCATGCATGATTATGGGCGCCAGGCAGAACCATGTTCGGAGGGGAGAGATCAAACAGGTAGGGTAAAACATATTTGAAGTTGAAACCATTGACCCTATGTGCGGACGCCCATGTGTTTATTCGTGAGTGGAATTGATATCGGTAATCTTCACTAAGATTGTCTCCTCACATAAACTGGTGCAATTATAATATTCATACGTCATTTCCTGCTAAAGAATAGATGTCAAGTTACAAGAATAAGGACTGCAACGCTTATCAATGGCGGATTTGTTTCACTGAGGAATATTTCTCGAGATCTTGAATGGATAAGTCTTTAAAACATGTCCCTGAATTGAATATATTCATAATCATTTATGGTGCTCCACATATGTTCTTTCATTCCATCTTAGCAGGAAAGTTAATTTCTTTTACAAAATACAAATTATGTCTTAAAGTCTTTCTATTCATGTATTTGAAGAATGCTCTCTCTCTCTCTCTCTCTCTCTCTCTCTCTCTCTCTCTCTCTCTCTCTCTATATATATATATATATATATATATATATATATATATATATATATATATATCTATACTAAATTGATTTGTTCTCCTACTCCATATTTCTGTGTAGTTTGTCCGTTATGCATTAGAAGAGAGGGGGTAGATAAATCAGAAAGGATTGTGATGTAAATATGTATCATATGAAATTCATTTAGACCACTACCATTAATAATACTTATATCGTTATTTTTATACGTCACAAATGATTAATGTGTGGAAAATCATCTTTGATCTAGAGTCAATTGCAGTCGGTAGCATGAATGTTAAAATATGCGTTTTATTATTGCACCATATATATATATATATATATATATATATATATATATATATATATATATATATATATATATATGTGTGTGTGTGTGTGTGTGTGTGTGTGTGTGTGTGTGTGTGTTCTGAATATTATTCTTTAAATGAGTACATATTTACATAACTAATCAAACAAACTAAATTCAGACCAAGAGATATCTGATACTTCTCTTTCAATGGCTACGTCGAACATGTTCAGGACTTGTTCATTAAATAGTTATTATGTTCCATAATCGTCAGCTTTTCATGTCGGAAAGAACCGTTCATGCCTTGATTCCATAGCTCCAAAGTATTTGTTTTAATGTTTATTGTTCCAATAACAGTGTTATCATTTTGTCTCAGATATGTTATATTTGATTATACTGAAACATTTACGCAGCAACAAAAAAAAATCCTCCACCCACGTATCCATCTTTTCTGATATTTAGTATCGAACGAAAATCTTCCATTGCATCAATGATTGCGTCTAAAAGACACAATTTATATTCTAATTGTGTTTAGAAAACTGTCCTTGGATTCCTTTGTACGTCGCAGTCCAAAACAGAAATCATCCAACTTCTAGGCTTGAACTTTTGTTTCATCCAGTCAGAAAGAACATCAAAGTTGTAACATCACTTTTAATGGGATCAGAGAAAATGTAAATCTTAAAATCACACTTTGAGCTTCTCTAACTACAGTTATAGATCTTCTGATCTTCTGTTGTGCAAACTTTTGTGATAGCTCTTCTCTCAGCTCGTTACCACATACAACAGCAATTGTTGGAAAAATCAATATGTTAACGACTGTAAGGAGTTAATAATTTATTCAAGATGTACTGTCTTTTGGGGATGTACTCGTGCTTCTTTTGTTAGGAATCATTTTCTCCAGTTGTGTCTGGGTATTAGATGAATGGCTTTTTTTGACAGATGCGAACACGGACATGTCATTCCACTTGGAATCATGCCTTGTATTATTAACTTGATTACATATATTTTCGGGCAGTCCCAGCCTTTCTCTATGACGTCGACAAGGGATGGCATCTACAAAGGCCGCTCGAAACTGTTTATTAGTAGCAACGTAAACAATTGGGTTCCACATTGTTCCAGATTTGGCAATTAGCGCAGGAGCGCTCTGTGCCCATACAGGAAGATTCTTGATGTCAGCAAATGCCGCCCAAAATGAAACAATTGCATATGGTGTCCAACATACACAATAAACTCCTATTCAAAAAGAAGAAAAAAACAATGAATAATATAAACTTACGAGAAATAAATGTGACTTGAGTTTTGTTTCATCGATTTTAAATTAAACGGGATGGGAGATGCATATTTGTGCCAAATCAGTTTTTTGTTTAAATCCTTCCTAATTGTCCGTTAAGAATTCATACTATTTGTAGTAATAAGCACTAAACACTAGAATTTGTATTCAAGCGTTGTCTGCTTCTGAGTTTGATTTGTATTAACAGCTTATGAGTTAAAATTTGAAATGTCATGCTAAAGTTTTAATTTCATATCAATACAAACATCATAAGATTTACGTCTTTAGTGTGTACTGTTTGGGTTCTAGAATCAACATTGCCACTTCATGAAATGGCTCTATGATTTGCAAAATCAAGAATAGAATAATGAACCTAATGGAAACAAAGAGGTCTGTGACAGAAACGTTATACACGGTGAACAGACTTAAATATTACCCGTTTCAGTAAATGTTGTTATTTCTGTGTTCTTTGCTTCCTAATCAATATTTTATTTTCATTTCCTGATCTGTTTTTAACTCCTGCTCTTTTGATAACTAAATTTGAAACATTTTTCATAAGGTAAAATATGCATATTGATAGTGATGTTGACTTCAGCGCTAAATTATGAGATAGTGTGACAATTTACCTTTTCACACTCAATTAAGGACGGATAAAACATGTTAGAATAAAGTTAAGTATGTCAACTGTCCCTTTTTTCTTTTTAGTTTTGATAGTTACGTACATATACCATTTCTTAGTGTGCAGAAAAGTAGTCTGTAGACTTTCTTCCGGTTTCCTTTATGTCAATCATATAATATATGAAATGCAACGTAATGAGAAACATCAGTTCTGTCTCGGGATAAGACGTATCGTTTCCAAGACGTTGCAATATGCTGAGTAATAGCATCTTATCTAATAACACTGGTTACAATAGTAGCCCTATCCTCAAATCAATTATCAAAAAAGGTTCTGCTACAGGGATCTCTATAAAAAATAAAGTGGCTCAAAGGAGGCAATGTAAAACAAATTCAACTTTGAAATACTCAGAGTTCTCTTATCCTTTCTTTACCGGTACGACATTATCTTATTCTTTCAAATCTTAAACTTCGCCTTCACCCCTCCTCCAATCAGCACACACAGTTTTTGTGTACATTTTGAACTAGTTTCTACTAAATGATAAATAAATGCAAACACTGTAACCCTCGTTTTAAATTTTATTGTGAAACTGTAACGGATTAAATATTAATTACAAATTTATTCTAGTTAGTAGGAAAAAATAGTAGGAATTTATTATTATTATTCATAGTAGTAGTAGTAGTAGTAGTAGTAGTAGTAGTAGTAGTAGTAGTAGTATAGTGACTTCATTGTTAATTTTCTTAAAGAAAACTTTCTGGTTTACAATTCTTCATATTTTTTCTCATGTCTTATCTAAGATTTTTAATTGTGTTTTTGTGTGAATTCATGCCGAACGATACTTATCAGAAATATTCGTTTACTTCTAAATCTAAAGAATATATTGGCTACGTTTTGGTTACTTGATTACTTACATAACTTTATGTTATAATTCAAATACATGCATTTTATTTTAAAATACTAATTTGATAGTCATTAAGAAAGTACAACAATTCATGGTTGTTTACATATATATTTGTTCATCTGTATAACAAAATCGGAGTGAGTATTATCTTTTTTTTTAAATTTAAAATAACACATTTTTTCTTTAATCCAGAGAATGTTCTTCTCGTCGCTACAGATAGTATGAACACAGACGCCTCTCGCATTCCTGAAAATTGAAACAACCTATTCAAATATCTAATGATCTGACCCCCACCCCCTTCAAGTCATTGCAACCAAAAACAGTTCAACGCGCTCTTATTAACACACTTATTAGGTCTTGGAATCGTAGTGAGAATATAACTTCTATTTTTATTCGACGAAGGGATATTATATTACACAAGAACCTTACTTTTTGTGTAGACACGGTACTTCACTTTTTAAAGATTTAAGAGCTACAGTGACACATATACTAGTACAAATGTCATTAAAAATATAACAACAAAAGTATGCCCCCGATTTATAACCAACGTTTTTTAAGCATCTCTTTTCATAAAATCTTGTATCTCTTCGGAATTTTGATAAAAATCTGATTGACAAACGCAATGTCGAGATAATTCTAGTTGGGCTTGTTGACATCATCATCTATATGGATGACCAATAATCCATTTAACATTGGCATTTAACTTCGAGCAGATATTTGGTCATTTTCAATAGATATAAATGGAATGTTCCTATTACCTATCATAGCCAAGATCGTCTTCGCCATCTTCTTCTCTGTCGCCATTTTTTTAAGAGCCAATCGAGTATTGATTTTCCTGATGTGACTCCTAGATATATGTCGAACCTGAAAATATTAAATTAATAACTAAATGAATGACGTACAAATGATATAAGGCACATATTTAACATATGCATTAGTAACAATTCTCACAATAATAGACAAGAAAAATAATTTAGCTAAAAAACAGTTATACTGAATATAAATTAATATGTTTTTATTATTAAGGAAGCAGGCAGTTGCGCAATAAGAGGTGAATGAGGGGAAATAAACAAGGGGAATTATTTTATTGTATGTATATATGTATTTAAGAATTACGTATACGACAAATAATGCTTAACAATAGTTCTTATCGATAGTCAATGATGCAAAATGCGATGACATTTCTAGATCAACATGTGCATCTTTAAATTAGTATTTCTACCAAGATATGGGGCATTCAAACTGCAAAGTATATGCAATAAATGACATGAATAAAATTACTCAGGTAAATGTATTACAGCACATTAATGATGGATGATACAAACTGGTTACGAACGGGACCTCTGGATCTCTGCATCAATCAATCTACGCAGCAAACTTATAACGTTTCAACGCTATACACAGTTGTTTTGTTTTAGATCAAGAAGTAATCTCATTCTTATGGTGAACTATTAAAAGTACACTGATTGCTGAGTTCAAACAGTGAAATAAAATATCCGTTATCAAAGAGCATTACTAGTAATTATGACGTACATGCAAGTTACCGGATTTGTAATGGCCTTGAACTTTTACTTAGACTAGATGGCCGCAGTAATATAACATATAATGAATTGTATTACCTGATTTCTTATATAAACTTATCTGTTAGAAGAATTACACATTACCTTATCTTAGCTGGCATGTTAACTATGCAAAACCATTTTTTATAAACAGTCTGTAAAATTCAAACAAAACACGAATCAGACTTGTTTAATTAAGATGTAACTGTCGTGTTTTGTTGATACTATCATTGGAAAATAAATCACACAGTACTTTTTGATTCAATTTACAGAAACACCGAGGGGCCAATTATTAAATCAAGGTGGAGTGGGCTAGATCCCAAAAAAATTCGAATTTTCAACATTCATGACAAACATATTTATTCCAATAATAGAAAATAAATACGATGACCTACTTTCATTATGTTCCTAAAGGGTTGGTACATAGAGACATATATAAGAGTGATAGGTAACACCGAATATATATATATATATATATATATATATATATATATATATATATATATATGTATGCACACATTAACGTAACGTTTCGTGCTCAGTAAGCTCTTCGACAGGAGAAGACATACCCAACTAAAACTTAACCCAAAATCTACGAAACATGATGGACTCCTACATGTTATAATCACAAGGGGAAATTTATAACAAGTGATATAACACTGCAGAGTTGTACAAAAATAATAGACGAGCGGATTCTTGTAACTAACCAGTTACAGCATGAGGGTTCTTGTAATTATTAAAATCAACATGCTTTTTATCTATTTCTAAGTTGTGAACAAAGGACGGTGACAATGCGTGGCGAGAGATTGGCTCCAAAAAGAATATGGCCGTAGAGTTATGCAATGAGGTTTGCTGGAAAGATGTTCAGTTCCTTCCGTGTGACGTATATGTATTTCAGCCCTATGTTAGACTCAATCGGTAACATATCGAGTGACTCAACTAATGTCCATTCGTACTGTAGTTGTTAGCGACATTCGCCTTGATTTTGTTGCGAATGTGGCATTTAGTATTATTCATTTGCTTTCTATTTTATTGACATAAGATCCTGAATGACGCAGATCTTACTTGTCGGAATATAGATTGTATTATTAACTCGATTTATTAATGGGACACCTCCCCCTTCTCTCTCTCTCTCTCTCTCTCTCTCTCTCTCTCTCTCTCTCTCTCTCTCTCTCTCTCTCTCTCTCTCTCTTTCTATATATATATATATATATATATATATATATATATATATATATATATATATATATATATGTGTGTGTGTGTGTGTGTGTGTGTGTGAGAGAGAGAGAGAGAGAGAGAGAGAGAGAGAGAGAGAGAGAGAGAGAGAGAAGGAGGAGGTGTCCCATTAATAAATTGATCATGATGAAAGAACATTAGTCAAATAAACTGGCCACAAGGATGGTCTAAGAGCCTATTGACCATTTACTTCATAAAATGATTATTATTGTAAGGGATGGTTATATCAACATTAATAATACGACAGTCGTGTGGGAAAATAGAAACTGAAAGACTTTTCTTTATCTCAATAAAATACATATTTGTGGCAGAAAGTTAAATATTTTATTGGTAAATGTTTCAGTTAATAACCAAAAAGATATTTTAGCGATACAGAATATGGCCCGGTTTTGAAGTGACTATCACACGGTGCTCTAGATGTCCTAAGCTTTGCACAGAAAAATGTAGCATTTTGTGCTACTTGCTTAACCTTGTAAATAGAAGGATGCTTTCCAAAACGTATTTATTGATTATTTTATTTTATTTAGTTACTTGTTTCTTCTTCACGTTTATATTTTGATTTTCAAACAGATGTTAATGTTATCTTAATGTACACAAGTTTATTTTTTTAAAGACCTTTGTAGTAAACTCACCTTGTTACGTATTGCCTGATGATATCGCATCCTGTATTTTGTTTGGAAATTAAAACGGTTGTAAACATTCGTACGATGATAGCTAGGTTTAATTATCAAGAGGAGATTTCTAATTAACAAAGCGAATTCAAACGACAAAACAGAATGAAGCACGAAAATCCAAAACGGACCAAAATAACACAACGACAATACATACCGCTTAAACAAAAATAAACCAATTTCCGACATAAGCTTCCTAATTATCGAAACAAATCTAAAACGATACAATAGAATGAATCAAACAAAACTTGCAAGGACTTAAATAACTAAATTTCGAATTAAACTGATTTGCCAGCCTTAGAGTAGTTGAAGTCAAAGATATGTTGGCTTGATTATAACATTTATAGATAAAATATTATAAGAAATGTTTTGTTTCACAAAATGCAAAGAGAAGATTTCGATGCATCGCAAATTGTTAACGCCTCTTCAAGTTTCAGTAATAATTTTGATTTTAAAAAGTACGGCTTTGGTTAAGATGTTTCAACTGAGAGAAACCTATTCAAATAGTAATTATTAATTTCAACCAGTAATGAGCCTTCAAGCTAACAGAGATCTAAATAACACCGATCGATATTTATCCATATAGACAGTTACATGTATATTTGGTATTACGGGCAAGTACGAGCTCCTTGGTTAGTGCCTACGATTAATTATAAAACAATCCATACAAACCGTGGTGAACCATTCGTCCAAAAAAGGCATGCTACTTAAATGTCTTTAGCACATTTTTATAGGGAAGATTGTTACTTGATTTCATCTGTACATTAATCTGTAAAACAACACTATCGTCTTTGCGGTTAGGAAATAATAATCTTAAGTAAAGTTTCATTGAGTATACCTTAAATCAATGGCTTCAGTTCTCTATATTGTTTTGATTTGCACTTACGCTTTCGTGTCTTGATTTCCTTGTGGCATCGTTGATCATTTATACGCGTCTGAAGCGAAAGTCTAATAAATGAAACGGTTATTTCAATTTTCAGTATGGTCGACATTCATTAGCTCTAATAAATAGTTTCGTCTTGTTTTTACGCTTCAGTCGGTCTAAACAGATCGAATAATAGATTGCTTTCAAACGTGGGCATAAAGTTTTTGTCAACAGGTGACATAGATTAAAAACAGTATGGAAACTAGAATTTACCTTTCTGTTGCCTTACAAATTTGATTCGCCTCGAACCATGCACAAAGCAAGGATATGTCATGTATTTGCAGCATTTGTTGATGGCTTCAACAATTAAAAACTGACATTTGTTATACGCAGAAAAAGAGGTGAACCGATGATCCGCCAGATTATGTGCTTCGGGGGAAAAATGTTTTAGTTTCGAAACAGACCTCGTGTCTTATTATACTGAGTAGATTAAGCTTCAGGTCACTAAAGTTCAACATCTAAATATTGAGTTACTTTATAACTGATATAAACTCTAGCTCGACGTATTAAAATTGCGGTAGTTATAACATCGTATAGTCTGTCAACACCAGGCTAATGGCATTTACTGCAAGAGTTTGAGATGCTGATACGAAGTGTAAACATTAGCACTTCATCAACGCCAAACTGACATGCTACATATATGTCTTTAGCACATTTTATAGGGACGATTTTAGATTTATTTCATCCGTTTCATATATACATTAATCTGTAATACAAAGTTATCGTCTTTGCGGTTAGAAAATAATAATCTCAATTAAAGCGTCATTGAGTATATCCTGAAATCAAGGATTTCAGCTTTCTAGATTGTTTTGATTTGCACTTACGCTTTCGTGTCTTGATTTCCTTGTGGCATCGTTGATCATTTATATGCATTTGAAGCGAAAGTCTAATAAATGAAGCGGTCATTTCAATTCTCAGTATGGTCAACAGTCATTAGCTCTAATAAATAGTTTCGTCTTGTTTGTACGCTTCAGTCGGTCTAAACAAATCCAGTGATAGATGGCTTTCTAAACATTTAAAAATCAAGCCCATATTCTTGTTTGATATATATCTCCTAAGTGACATAAGTTTCATGATTTTTAAGTAATACATGAAAAACAAATATAATTGTTTGAGAAGAATCAACGTGTAATAATTTGTTACAATTTCATTATGGACTTCAAATTTAAGAAATTAAACACTACGTCACTTTAGAATTGTTTCTTTGTCAAACTTTTGAAAACCAACTTTTATAGAAAAATATCTTAGATTTGACACCATCTTCTTTCTGCGTGTGAAAGTTCTCAACTTTATCATCGGTGTAATATTTCCTCCGATACTCTGATTTCCTATGTATGACCATACAGTGTACGATACACAGACTGTGCAGTGTTCTAGGTCTCATTAGATATGTTATCAGTCAAAGGACTTGTAGTTCTTTCATTTTCAATGTGGTCAAGTATTCATCTCACTCATAAAAAGCACTTTGAAATTTATTCCCAAAATCTTTTGTTACAGATGCTTAAATCATAAAAAAAGCATTACACAAGAGATAGGTTTTTGAACAAATATCAGTTACAGTCGTTACTTCAATTGGCAAAGCAAACTACTTGCAAAACTTGAAAATTAGAATCCGAAATACTACATACAAAGGCATAACTGATATTTAAAAGTAACAAAATGGAAAATATGTGAAATTGTTCTCAACGCAAGACCAAAAGTCAATGTCGGACTTTACCATACTATCATCAACAACTTAAGTTAGTAAAATTCTACTCAATGATGATTTAAATAAATTACACAGACTACATGATATTTATTGTGCTTGATACTTTAAGGTGTTTTGTATTTAATTTATAGCTGGATACCCTCTACCAGCGCACTAGGTGCTATTTTTATACCATTCAAATGCGACAATATCTAACACCAGATGCAAAGACGAGAAAACAAACAAGTCAGTGTTATATGATAACTCATGAATAACAACTTTGTCATTTACACGCTTTTCATGTGCCTAGTATTCAACTAGTGGAGATATTTTCTGCTTTGAAGAAGAAAAGAAAAATAAACAGTCCGATGTGCTAAAACTCTATACAGCTTAATCATTTTTACTAATACTTCAGGTTCAGTAAGGTTTAAGACATTACGGCAAAAATCAGTATATTGAACACTTAACATTTGTAACGTACTTTTTAGTTTGAATTTTTAAGTGAATGCTTGTAAAAGTATTACTTTTACTCTGTGCGAATTAGTTTAATATTGTTTTATTGTAATAGTTTTCTTTATTATAGTTTTCGTAGAATGTTTTGTAGTGTTGACTTTCATAGAAGTTATTTTCAGTCAACAACAAGTTTTCTTGAAACTTCCTGCAAAAATATAACAGCAATGCGGTTACCATTTTGAAGACCTCGGTTAATTTATTTCAATTTTGGAGTTAGCTATAATATTAAATGCATAACATTTTCATCAGACGAAATATAGTTTCACTCCGAAAAATCTCGATGCATGCGAAGAAGCACGTTGGTTGTAATTTGAGTATGTAGTGCATACCCAGGTCTCGATGTATGAATCGTTCATATTTTGAATGATAAGCTCCTCCCACTGGCTTTTTTTTTTCTGATGCTCCGGTTTACAAGCTATCATGACAATGGCGGATCCAGTAACAATAGCAACAAATTCACTAGACGATATATTCGACATTATTTCCAAAACAGTCCTACATGATTGCAAGATTTATTTGAATCGTGCGTTAAGGAAACGCTAGCCATTTACTGATTCATGAAATTAGTACTTTCGATGGTGAAAATCAAGTCAGAGTTACAGTACGCTGCTGGAGATCTGTGAGGAAGGACTTAAATCCAGACAAACTTTAAGAACATTTTTTGCTTGAAGAGGACCCAAAAAAATATTTCTGTTCTTGCAACGTTATGCATACTTATTAATTATCCGATTTTCTAGTATGGCTTGATTATCTTTAAAAGTTGCTTAAAAAGGCTTTTGTTGCCTATTAGCACTCGTTACATTTTTATCATACATGTTTACTTGTCTTATAACAAGAAAACAAGTATATTTTTCTATTTACAATTAAAATTTCATTAGGTAGAAAAGCAAATACTAAAGTTGCAATAAATAAAAAGCCAATTTATGAAAAATCGCCTGAGTGATTGAGGGAAATGTTTTACGGTCTTTATGCCGCGTTAACCTGTAGCGTAAGTTATGCAATTTATGAAAAATCGCCTGAGTGATTAAAGGAAATGTTTTACGGTCTTTACGCCGCGTTAACCTGTAGCGTAAGTTATGCAATTTATGAAAAATCGCCTGAGTGATAGAAGGAAATGTTTTACGGTCTTTACGCCGCGTTAACCTGTATCCGAAGTTTGACTGACAAACTATTTAATAATCGTAGCATTGATAATTCAGTAAATTAAAATTATATCCGATCCAGTAAAACGATCATTTATCAAACTCTCCTAAGAAACGGAAACATTAATGGCACATCGAAATATGCCACTTTGGGTACGTTGACAAGATATATGTTTGTATTCGCTTTTTCCTTTGTTTGCTAATTATTGTGAGTCGTTTTACCTAATTCATTTGATGTCATAACACATTGCATGTGTTATAAAATCAGTAATTTGTAAGTGATCAGTTTAATTTGAAGTCATCGTCACATAATTGCAAATAAATTGGAGATCATTACTTGCTGTTATTTATAGTCTCAAGTCTAATAAAGACAAAATAAATTTTTTACCTCGGTTCTAACACGTCATCAAGTTAAAATAGTTGCGTGTTTTTTTTTTCTAACCTTCTATAATTGTATTCAAAATAATTAAATTACACATTTTGGAACACTTTAAATCCAAATCCAATATTGCATTTATAAACATGAACAGGATTGTGGCCATTAAATAACATAATGTAATTGGTAGTGTTTTTTCTACTTGACACCAGGTACAAATAATGCTCAATTTTGAAACTTTAAACAAAATTAGCACTAATTAAACATAATGCAGAATTCAAATATTTTCAATTTCGGTTCGAAAAGCTAAATCAAGGTAATATAAAGGCAAATATGAACAACACGTTTGCACATATTTTCTTTGTTCATGCAATATTATGACTCAGATATACTATACAATAGGAATGATTAGCATAAAATTGTGTTCAACATTTAAAGAAACGCACCAAGTAATATTACTATTGAATCCGTTCATAATAACGACAGTTTGCATCGCATGTGCCCCAACCACAACGGCAAATCATTTTGTAATGATTTATTTGGCGTAATCGTTTAAATTCCTCTGCAATGTAATAAGCAAGTATGCAAGCCTGATTGAATTATTGTGAGCAAATATGGTAAATAGCAATACATAATTACGTCATGAGTTCGATGCCTATTTTTGATTGGTCAATGAGCCCAGTTTGATTAAGACGTTGTAACTATCCACTGTGATGCCGATTGCAACAGACTCAGTGCAAGGGAAGTAATCCGAGACCACTTGAAAGGAATCTTTCCTTTCCTCAACACATTACAGTGACCCTGAGTGGCCGAGTGGTCTAAGAGCTCGCCGTTCCAGATCATTACCATCTCACCACTGCGTGGGTTCGAGTCTCGGGCTCGGCTAGTGTAGGTCATGAAAAAGCTCGACAGTAGTTTCTCGTGGATTCTTCCTCCATCATTAATACTGACCACCATGTATAACCTAGCTTGTGCAGAAAAGTTAAATCGCAAAACACAGCATAACTCTATATGATTGAAATAGTGGTCGCGATAATGTTCGTAAGGTTTTTGAGTCGCCAGGCCGGGAAAAGATTGTATTATAGGGACATGTCTGAAATCGCCTATATTAAAGATGTACAACAGAACAGTAATTGGCATAGAAAGCGGAAAATATCTTGCCACTTTAATTTTCGCCTAGCTGGAGAAGTCATGCGGTTCTTTTCAGTTTTAACGACATCGGAAGTGAAATAATTTATCAATTATCACAAGTGATTTTCCTCGACCGATAGTGTCGCTGTACTCTAGGCGAAGAGATATTTATATTTAATCAAACTATTAAATTTTTAAACAATTATATTCACAGAAAACAAATTTGAATAAACGAAAATTCCCAAAGCGTGTTCGACAAATAATTAATTCCTAAATTATTACGCAATATCATCCAGCCTTGATAAAAAAAAAAACAGCTGAGAAAGGTATTGTGTGCGTATTGTATCTCGAGTCTTTTCCACTGGGTGTATCTGTTACAGTAGGGAACAGACCACCGATTAAATTCCCACGAATGGTAATGTTACTATTTGGTCAAATTACTATAAATGTTTTCGTTAAACCTCCAAAACTCGCTTATATTTAATGCACTATCCATCCAAGAGGAAACTTTAACACGGATGAAAAGGATATGCTGCTTAGATCGTTTTTGAGAAAATATCTCTTTTTAATGTTCACTATGAAAAATCTTTGGGCAGTGACAGATGCTTTATCTGCTAGGGAAACGGACGCACCAGCCCATTCACTAGTCTCATGTTGCCTTGCCAAATGCTAAGGACGTAAACTATAAAACAAAATACGAATTGGAGAGATTAAGATGATGTACTACATCCTATTCTGGCAACTTCTTGGTTTGTAGAGGGATCGGCTCCACCAGACGATGTTTGCCCAAGACACAATGATATTGCTATATAAATCTGAAGTTACCATACCGGATCGGTATTCGCCCGGTTCAACAAGAACCGCGCCTGCCGTCGTCCACCAGGACGGAGGTCACAAGCGTGCTCCTAGTACTTTGCATAAAATCATAGCGAGATAAAGCATCGCCATCGCCACCTGGAACATTATAACTCTGGCGCAAATTGAAAGACTCCAAGAGTTCACGCATGAGATGGAACACTAAACACAGCATATTCTGGGACTCTGTGAAGTCAGATGAAAAGCAAGAGGTGAACACCAAACTGAAGATGGGCATATATTCGACTATAGTGGAGAGTTGGATAAGTCCATAAATTAAGTAGGCTTCCTTATAAACAAAGCCATCAAGGGCTCTGTAATTGAAAATCGCCCCATATCAAGCAGAATCATCTCCATTTGTCTGAAAGCATCTCTCTTTCACATCACAATTATCCAAGTCTATGATCCAACTACTAATCATGATGATAAAGAAATAGAGAAGTTTTACAACAATCTCCATGGTAGCAAAACATGGTAAGTACAAAATACATCCTCATCATCCAAGGAGACTTGAATGCCAATGTTGGCAAATATGCTTTAAGGGACTGGGATGATCATTGTGGACCTTCTTGCAATGAGCTTACCAGTTAAAGAGGGAGACGGCTGCTGGGGTTCGCAAGCTACAACAAATTGGTACTAGCCAACACAGTGGACCAACATAAAGGTTCACAATGTTTGAAATGGCACGCACCAAATGGAACCTATCATAATCAGATGACTACATACTGGTTCGATCTGGCATCAATAGAGCACAAACAAGAACGTTCCCAAGTGCTGATGTTGTGAGTGATCATTACCTCGTGATTATGAACGTCTGAGTGAGGCTGAAGAACATTAACAAGCCAAACAAAATCAGGCTCAAATTCCACATTCAACTATGAAGGATCCTAACATATGCTAGTCATTCCAAGTCACAATTGAAGGAATAAATGCTCCACTCCTTGTGATGGATATGAATGTTAAAGTGATGACAGACACTTTCTACACAGTCATGACAACAGCTGCTAAGGACATCATTCGCCTCCGTCGCCCAACGAAAAAACCCTGGGTTGCAGAAAAAAATCTGAATATATGTGATGCCCGAAGAGACCTATACAAAAACAGCACACAACAGGGGAAATGGTTTACCGAGCACTAAACAAGAATATCAGGGACAAAATCATGTAGAAAGCGAAAGAAGACAGAAGCAAGCAAGAGTCAGTACCATTCAACAAGAAAATGGAAAATGTCTCACAGAAGCAAGTGACATTGCAGAAAGATGGACTAAGTATTGTAAAAAACTCAACCACCATCCGTCTACCGGAGACCCAGAGGTGCTTGTAGTTCCAAACTCTACAAATGATGATGATTTCATCATTCTCAAAGAAGAGGTAGAGTCAGCAATAAGAGCACTGAAGAATGGGAAAGCAGCTGGAGTAGACAACATCCCAGCTGAATTTATCAAAAATGGGGGATCAGTGATAGAGCTACTAACAATGATCTGCAACAAGATCTGGAAGACAGGTGAATGACCAGCACAGTGGACCCAGTCACTGATTATAATACTACCCCAAAATGGAACTCTCCAGCTGTGCCGACATTACAGAACTATCAGTTTGACCAGGCATGCTAGTAAGGTGATACTGAAGATCATCTTGAACAGACTGAAACCACGAGCAGAAGTAATAATTGCTGGAAAACAGGCCGGGTTCCTTAGCGGAAGAAGCACAACAAAACATAGATTCAGTCTCAAAGTTCTGAATAAAAACGTGCTCGCAACATCAACAAGACATCTATCATGTTTTCATAATTTTTAAAAGGCATTTGACAGAGTGTGGCATGAGGCATTGTGGGCCACAATAAAGAAGTACAACATTTTTCAAAAGTTGAACAATACCATCAAGCAGCTGTACGCCAAGGCCACCAGAGCAGTAATTGTTCAAGGTTCTGTGGGGACTGGTTCAAGACAACATTTGGAGTACGGCAAGGCTGTCTCTTGTCACCAACGCGTTTCAACATCTACTTAGAGCGCATCATGAGCGAAGACCTGGAAATCCGCTGTGGGACAGTCAGCATTGGAAGGCGTAACATCACCAACCTACGCTTTGCAGATGTAATTGATGGGCTGGCAGACAGTGAAGACGAGCATGCCACCATAGTGAAGAACCTGGATGAAACATCTTCCAGATTTGACAAGGCGAAAAGCGACGAGAAGACAAAGCTGATTACAAATAGTGGCAAACAAATCTCAGCCAAGATTAAAGTCAGCGGACAGTAACTGGAAACAGTGGACCAGTTCAAAATATATTGGTTCCATAATCAGCAAAGAGGGATCAAGAGCAAACATTTGGTCTGAACAGCACAAACAACGGCAGCTATGTCAAAGTTATAAACCATCTGGAGAGTACAAGAATAGCGGTCTGAAAACTAAACTCAGACTTTATCTCAATATTTTTCTATTCATGTGAGGCCTGGACCTTAACAGCAAAATTACAACGAAGAATCCATGCACTTGAAATGAGAGGCTACAAAACCATCCTTGGCATCTCTTACATGGACCACATCACAAATGAAGTGCGAAACACCATCAGGCACAAAGTAGGCCAATATGAAGACCTCCTCACCATTGTCCAAAAGAGAAATTTGAAATGGTATGGCCATGTAACTCGAACCAACAGTTGATCCACAACAGTACTGCATGTCAGTGTCCAGGTTGGCCTGAATGAGAGGTAGACAGAGAAAAAGGTGAACTGACAACATCACAGAATGGTCCAGAAAACGTTTTGCGGAGATACAGGCGTTAGCAAATAATCGAGACAAGTGGAGGGAACTGGTCAGATGTTCAGCACCACAGTGCATCGACGACCACACTATATTAAAAGACTGATGATGATGATGATGATGATGATGATGATGATGATGATGATCTGATCCTGTGAGACATTCACGTTTGTATCCAGTAGTCCATGTGCAGCGCTACAGAGATGATTAAAATGGTTTTATGTTGAAGCCTGCCATTGTATCAAATATCCCCATAGGATTCATTTAACGATTATGTTATTTTGAGCTTATCGGCGACCTTATTTCGTTAAAATACCATCAAGTTATATGATGCTTATGTACTATTCATGCCTTTATTGATCTATAATTCATTAGTTGTAATATAAAAGACTTTGAGATAATATATAGTCTAGAGAGAACTAATTAGAACGAGATTCGATTATATATGTACACGTACTAACAGTGTTGAGTACAAAATTAATTAGTTTCATTTGTATAGAAAATATATAAAATAACCGAAAACATTTAGATTTAATGGCTGAAAAAAAAAAACCTATACACGATACAGACATAAAATCTTTCCATCATTCAGATATAATCGAGTGGCTAAGAATATGTGGGCTGTTGATACGTGGCAATTATTAACTGGTTTTCCTGAATGTCTTAGTATATTTAAGATACAGTAAACGTTTATTTACTGATAAAGACGCTATACTGCAGACTAATTTAGCTGAAATTTTTTCCCAAGAGTGTAAAGATAAACAATATTAATAATCCCCGTCTTCCTCTAAATGAATAACCATAATAATACGCTTTTTCATAATAATCCTCTCTGATTGTCTTTTGAAATCTCTCTTTCTCTCTCTTTCTCTTTCTCTCTCTCTCTTGAAAATACGACGATGTCTGTAGAACGAGAGCGTAAAAGAAATCTGATTGGATTTTTGTCTGTATCGTTCGACTGTCTCTGTACCTATCAATGACAAAACAATGTAGTCACACGAACCAACGGAAGGTATAGGGTTAGAGATGGAGGAACACAACAAGAGTGTGGTCGGTAGCAATGTTAATTAAATCATAATGATTAGACTGTAAATATATTTAAATGTTTGATTTAGTTCATATTTCCTGTCGTTTCAATATGCTAGCCTGAATGTGAACAGGCATACGTTCTGTGTTCAAGTAGTTACCCATGCTGTATTTCTAGTTTGATACTTTCTTCATTAAAACCATATTTCGTGTTTAAATAATAACTGTGTTTTATATTTATTTAATAAATTTGAATGAAATTTTAATTTAAAAAAACAACATCTAATTTAATTGCAAAGAGTCTATGTTACTAAGCCTTGATACTGTCGACAGCGAAGGTTTGTGGAAGGTAATTAACAAGTACGAATGTCCAAGAAAATTTATATGCATGGTGCAGTATTTCCAGGATGTCATGCAAGCACGAGTCTAGGCAATGGAGAGACATCTGAGCTATTTGCAGTAACCAATGGCGTCAAGCAGGGTTGTGTTCTGGCACCGACACTCTTCTGTATATTGTTGTCCGCCATGCTTAATATGCTTTCAAAGATATAGAGGCATGAGTTGGCATCAGGTACCTAATACAGATGGAAAACTATTCAATGACAGGAGGCTTCAAGTGAAAATCAAGGTCATGACAAACAAATTCAGGGATTTCTTATTTACTGATGACTGGCCTCTCAATGCCGCCTCAGCATCTGACCTGCAATGCAGCAAGCGCTAGAGTCACTTGGCGTTCCTCTGTGGCACAAAGGCTCCAAGTTGTGCGAATCTAGCAGGACAGCAGCTGCAGAGCTGAAGAGACAAGCCAGAAAAGCTTGTGCCATCAACCTTCCTGGAGATGTCTCACTCATCCCCTGTCCCTTATGCAAATGAACATTCCGTGCAAGAATTGGCCTCATCAGCCACCTGCGCACCCACAGAACAGATAAAGCCCCTCCAACCCTTGGATGACTAGAGAGGTCCTCGTCAAATCGACGGACGAACAACTGGTAGATAAAACAAAGTATAGTCTTGCGATATAGACATTATCATATGTTGTCCTCTTGTGTAGGTAGATAAAAATATAAAAAAATTGTTCATAGTGGTAGCAATTAAGAATATCCTAAAGTTTGAAGAAGACGACAATCGATATTTTAGCGAGAACGGCGAGTGGAAGGAGTCTATCTTTCAAACCTATCGACATCTTTTGTTTACATTTCTGTATAATCCTACAGTTTTCGATACAGTTGTTTAATCCGTATTTCCGTATGACACGCCCAGTCAAGCATTTCGCCTTATATTTATCGCATATTGCTGATTTTGATATTCATACAAATTAAGGTTGTATTGACATGTATCGTCAGATAGCGGAAAAAAATCCATTGTTAGACATAATGTGTTTCTTTTATTTTTCTTTATTCGTTTCCAGAACACTTGTACATTACAAAATATATATATATATATATAATTTTAATAAAATTTCGACAGAGAAGTGAACCGGTCAGCTGCAAAAGACTTCTTCATTTTCAGTAATCCTAGCAATGCCAGTCAAATTGCCAATAAGTTATTGCAGTCATACCGACTTATTTACAGTAGAATTGTTGACGAAGCCACAAGTAGCAAGTAGCAAAAGGATTCCTATTTCATGCTACAATAATATACCATGTAATTATTTACTGGCCTATTACAATTGCAGAGGCGTAGATATTTTAACGACTTAATATCATATTGAAAAATACCGGGGCCGGGGGCTGGGGGTGCTTGATGTTTTGGACCCGTTCCTGACAGGATTTTAAACACATTATTGACAGCCAATTTGAATTTACTAACACAACTACCAACATCACCACTAGTAACATATGAACAACACAGTCACAGAAACGTAGTTATGTATAAATACGTGCTGTCAGGATAATTGTTATGTCTCCTATATATTTCATATCTTCATTTCTGACTTTAGTCTATGTGGTGACAAGTCGTTTCACTGCACGGTGAAAAGATGTTATTCTATTATATTTTATCAGGTACTACACACCAAATAAGGACTCGTTTCCAGAACATTGTTTGTAAAAAAGATACCCTTTCTGAGACAGACAATGAAGAACTAATTCCGACTAACGAAGCATTCATACTGCATTTGTTTAACAGAGAATCCTTCCACATTTTCCCCTCGGATATTGTAAACTATTTTCCATATACATTAATGTGTTAATTACCATACATTAATGTGTTAATTACCATCACACCTTCAGTAGTATCAATATGATAACAAGATTTACATCACGTCATAATGTGTATCAAACGGCTAATTTAACTGACAACAATTTATCAAGACACGTCTCTGTAGCTATAGAAAACGTCAAGATACTGCCTCTCGAGCTGAAAAGTATTAATATTGCCATGTCACTATTTATGATATAGTTCATGGCTTTTAATTCCTATTCATATTCTGGAAATATAAATGGACCATTAGTAAAAGGTCGAAGATACAAGGACAGTCTTACCAGCATCATAATTTCACTGTTTCCAGAAGAAAGAAAACGGAGACATTAGATTTCTAGTATGTTACGCATGACTGCACTTATATATAAATTATCTCATTTCAAGTAAAGACGGCCCTAAGATCTAAATTCACTTTATTATTGCCAATATTTTATTTTTGACACCGTTTTCAGCTAACTTGAAAAAAAATCTTTTATCTATCCACATAATCAAATGCACGTTTGAAGCGTATAAAAGCAAAATAAAACATTACCCTTTTTATACATATGCTTCGAGAACAAAATTGTGTAAAACAAAATGGCATTGAATGTGTACCTAATACATTTTTCTTGATTCCACTACACATAAAACATCTGCCTCTGTAATGATTAACATAAATACCCCCTTTGAGAAACGGAAAGAATAATTGTCTTAGTTCATTCTCACAGATAAACGGGGCTGTGGAATATCATATTGAATAGCGTCAGCATGCAAGTGGCCAACAATAAAATCTCTGGTATGAACTCATCGAACGACACTTTACTCGCAATAAGAAAATTGTACCGCTCTGATATGACTTGCATGCATTTTCTCTGACAAGTTTTTTTTTATTTCAATTAAATCATTATATTGGTGGCTTATCTTGTGTATTAGCCATTTATTTCTTTGATAAAATATGCAGTTTATTCATAAATGTACATCAACATCCACGCAAGATGAAACTTACATACGTATGTGCGTACATGCACGCACGCACGCAAACACACACACACACACACACACACACACACACACACACACACACACATACATACATACATACATACATACATACATACATACATACATACACATACACAAACACATACATACATACATACAAATATCACAACCATGAAATATGCAGATTAATTCTGTTTTCAGGTAAACGTTGTTGAGAATAATATTGCATACTTTCTTGTTTCGTGAACTAGTGTTTAATTATTTCAATCAATAATGAACAAACACATCTTAAATACATTTTTCATGACTCAGAAACAAATTACGAATCAGGAAACTTCATCTCTTAGATAAAGTACACGTATCAACATTTTATCTCATAATCTGTCATTATATCATGTTATTGCAGGGACCGATTGTTATTTTAATATCTTCATTTTACTTTAGGGACCGATTGTTATTTTCATTATTTCTTCATTTAACTGCAGGGATCGATTTTTTTTTCATTATGTCTTCATTTATTGCAGGGATCGATTGTTATTTTCATTTTGTCTTCATTTACTGCAGGGATCGATTGTTTTTTTCATTATGTCTTCGTTTACTGCAGGGATCGATTGTTCTTTTCATTGTGTCTTAATTTACTGCAAGGATTGACCATGATTTCCTTTAAGTTTAATATTTGTCAATTGCTGATGTTACGTATATTTAACCTGATATAAACTTGTTTTAATTTAATATTGTTTCTCAGTTTTAAATTAGTTTTCTTCATTACATGCTATTGTAATGCAAAATGTATTCACTTGAGATGATGTTTTGTTTTCCGAACATCGGTTTTCTGAACTATTCTTTGGTAAACATGTAATGTCGACCTAGATCCTGACCTTGATTCAAACATGTTTTGTTTAAGTTCACAAAGATTCTTGTTTTCACTTTCTTTGTTACCATTTATTTGATCCTAAACACGTAACACTGATTAAAGTAAGCCCCCTTGGTTATGCAGAAATAAAAGAGTTAAAACCTACTTATGTTTCTTTTATATTTCGCTCTTTTCTATTTGAAAAAAATAAGTCTAGTCAACAACCTCCTACAGAAACATCCAGTATCACATCAATTAAATTGAGTGCAATTATGTATTAAATTCAGATTTTGATTGAAAATAGTTCCAAAGTAGAAAATTGGATACCAGGGTTCCTACAATTTTCACAGTAAACCTATCAGCGTAATTCCATATTCGGATCGTTTCGTTTTTAATAACAAATTTTTGTTCTTTTAACACTGAAGAGTTGTTAAATTGCTTCTAAACACCAATATATTCCAAGACTAGGGTAGAGTTCGTGTTCTTGTAAAGAAAAGATAGAAATAGAACGATTAATAGCGCCCACGCAGTCGTGTTTACGAAATGTTGTTTAAACTTGTAAAAGAAAGTATGTGATGAAAAAAATTAACGAATTTGCAAAGAAAAGAAAGTTACTTTTTGAGACGTTTAAGCTAATCAGATAAAGATGGCTATGATCATTATGTTGTAATCATAAAATTATATGTTGAAGCCAGAACGTTGTATCGTACGACTCGAGGAGATACGAGGTGACTCAAGTCCACTCACTAGACCAATACGGACAATGAGACTACCTTCAATCCCTATAAATTACCACCACTGGCAGAGTCAATATCGTTAAGGAATGAAAAATCGCACTGTATCAAGCGATGATTATTTCCATATTTTGCCTGCACAGAAAAGCTGACTTCCAGAAAATTTAGAAGAGCAGCATATAAAATTTCACCGTCAGTTATCGCCTTAATAAATGTAAGAAGTCACTGCACAGAAATGGTTTTGTCACTGACTGGCTTGAATCAATGCTAGACAGAATGAAACGACCGTGTCGATCGAAGATCGAGGTCGCTTGCATCTTTGCAGCAGCTTGCAACTTTGCAACTTGCCAGTACACATGACCTTTTGAAATCTTCTGTATGGGTCGTATTTAGCACTTTTGCTTCCGAAATGATCGACAAAACTCGAAATGTGTAACAATACCACGTAAAGTCTGAAATCACAGATGGAAAAGCGGCATTTTATTTTCCTATGTTTTGCCTTCTTCAGGCAACAGACATTGGAAAGTACTGTGAGTTGATCTGCTCCCAGCCAGATGTTCCAAGGAGTGACCGAGAAAGACAACTACATGCTTTTAGAAACTTTATTCTAATAACACGCAAAGTAGGAATCGGTTGAATCAAAGAAGTGAATGTACGTCGGAAACGTTGTCCGTCTATTTACAATTCTTCAACTACATCATCGAAGGTCATCGATTATAAAAATAAGAATTCTATGAGAATGTAGATAAACATCGTATTATTTAAATCAGCACCATCATTACACGCGCTATAGACAAAAGCAGCAGCAACAACAGTACATCAAGTATGGAAAACGTATCCAAAAAATCTAATTGTCTTTTGTTATGTCAGATCTTCGTAGTGTGAGTTCGTAATAAGGCGTTAAAGACCAGTCGATCTTTATTAATAAGCAATTGTGTCGGTTTTTTTGTCATATTCTGTTTTCGAAATATGCCAGCAGTAGCGATTAAATCAGAGATGGCATCACCAGCAATAGGAATGACAATAATAACAATACAAGTTAACGCGGTGAAACTCAGAAAATAATTCTATAAAATTAGACAAATCGGACACATAAAACGACTAATTATTTTTTTTCAAAAAGACATTTCTCTGGATATGTTGCTACTAAGAAATTGTGCTTTTCTTTTCGTGGTGACATTAAAAAGACCATGTAATTCACAGGGGGTAAGCCATACTAGAAAAGAGTAATCAGTCTAAAGTCATGACTGTCAATGCGAATCAAGTGCATTTTGTCGTGGAACAGCTAGACGCACAAGTGCAAGAACAGCTAGTTAGACAATATCCTGAATATTGCAACAAAACAAAAAAAACACGGCAGCAATTCCAAAAACGAAATATGTGCGAGAAGACAATTGCTGTAGAAAATAGTTTTAATGCTTGACATCTCGTCGATGCAAATATGAGTCCATTGAATGATTAATTTTGCGACGCATTCACAAAAAACAATAATTGAGTGGTCATTAAGTATCATGCCCTTTCTCGTCTTCTACGAATCAAGTGTTTCCAATATCAACACGATGTCCATAAAATCATTAACAAAGTTGATGGCTATTCTGGGTGGAAACCCGAAGCTACTCCCTCAGTCAAAAGAAATCAATGGCAACAGATTCTTCGGGCATTTTTGACACTACAATCAAAATTAATGAAGGAATCGTTTTGATGTTTGTGTACTCAGACGTTGTGGAATACATTGTAATGGGAAACACAGCAAGTTCAGCTGCTGAGACTTATACAATTTCAAGTATATTTTGCGATGCGTGCTTAAGAAGAAGGAAGAAATATTTCTCTCATGTACACAATTCACTTGTATTATCTTCGACTTAGCAAACGTATACTCACAATGAAAATATTGGTATTAAAGGATATATCTGACAAACTATTATATTCACCAAATGAAAAGTGACCGTCTTAATGCTGAGCGCCAAGCGAGGCGGCTGCAGGAACCATTTTTATGAGCATGGCCAGGGTTCGCACCCGCGACCTCCCGAATCCATAAAGGGACGCCCTTATTACTTAGGCCAGCGGAGCAGTCGGCAACTCTCGTCTGCTCTCAATAACACAGAGAGTGGAGGCTTAAAGTGTTGACATACATCAATTCGGAATTAAAATCGTTTCTACGAATATAAAAGAAGAGCTTTTTACATACATTTCATGGGTAATTTTGAATGTATAAGAGTAAAATCAGGTGCCGATGTTAACGTGATGGCCAAATGGTTTTTGGCTGTAAGATAATCTGGTCATATCTATCTTTAGTTGTTTTTTTTAAAGTCATATAAAACAAAACAATGTCACTTTTAGTTGTTTTCTGTTTTAATTTTACATGCTTTCTCAAATCAACTAAATATTCTCTATTTGTGTGGGTGTCTTTTATTTTTACCGGCGCTCTTGGATAATAATCTTGCACGCGAATTTGCATCCCACTTAAACCTTTAGCAAATATTATATCGATAGGACATGCAATAAATTGAAGGAGTCAGTGTAAACACTTATTTTTTAGCACCAAGCCCTCTAATGTCAGAAGAGTGTAGTTCACATTGCGTCAGACATAATGAAAGTTGTGTCATCACACTTTAGTTACTTGTTGTATATGACAGCTTGAACAACACATATCATAAACATGGCAAATTTGTCAACAATAAGGCAATGACCCATTTTCCAGGGATGCGATTTTCTCTGTAGCTGAGATGACTATTTTCCTTTATCTCTAGATCATTATTTTGTTTTTAAATAATATACAATATTTAATGTGGTATTATCTTGATACAAATCAGAACAATATACTTTACAGCAATTGGCAGATAATTTTGCTATATAAAAATATATGGTCTCTGTCCAGTAGCATCACCTTGATGGTCCCTAATATAAATGATGTACACCTTGGTGAAAATATTCATAAGGAAGCGGTTGAAACTGCCTCGTGTTACCAAGTTCTACTAACCTCCCTCAGAATCTTCTCACTTAAGGAAACGAAGCCAAGAATACACATCTAGAGTCTGGTGTTGTATGGAAACCCAACACACTTGGCAATTTAACGACACGGAATTGGTTGTTCGTGACAACGCAAACCACAATCAATCATTTAATGTCCAACAAAAGTCGCAATTCAAAATGATGGAGCGTTTGCACAGGACGTTGTGACTACAAGACAGGCAATTGTCGAAAGGGGCTAATGTGCGTCTAGGATTGAAGCTGAATAACAATATCTTCCAACTGATGGCAAACGCTATCGATCTTAATACTATCATCCAAGATTGAGACCGTATGTGTAATGGAGTGCTTTGTCTAGAGTATGACGCTAGATCAGCCAGGGTCAGGCCCACGTACTCTGCCAAGTATCAAATACGATGAGTGGAAGTGAAAGCGTTCATAACTGGTGCTGGGATAAGCTGTAAAATTAAGGATCATGTGTTCAAGTGTCAGATATGCGGCCCTAACTTCGTTAGCATAGTCAGCAATGGAGATAATAATAAAAACCTTTTCTATTTATATCGCTACATTCTCTCTAGAGTAGAAGTTACCTTGGAAGTACATACTATGTTCACAAGACCATTTGGATCTATCTTTACCCTCAGCCATTACCGACAACTATATTCTTCTTTACTCTGTTTGAAGCCGGCTAAAAATTGGGTGAATTATAAGACGTCTATGTAGCAGGTTTTTGTTTGTGGGGATAATATTTCACACCAGACTAAAGCAGTAACGACAGACATTTTCACCCTATTACGTGTTATTTTTTATTTCTTTTTTTTTGGGGGGGGGGGGGGGGCGGAATCCCATAAAACAGGCGAAATCAACAAATTGAGATAAGTCCTGGATTATTCGCTCGACGAAAAATGGTCATGGAAACCTCCATTCAACTAGGGAACGTCACCAGAGAACATCGCTGAAGAGTATGTCTGAGATGTCTACGTGGCGGCTATAAATGGACAGCCACGAAAAGTGGACAAATGGTGAGCCACCAGCCCAACATGAACTAATTGTTTGCCAAGGACTATACAGAATACTGCCTCAAATTATCCACCGGGGACATTGGAACGTTATAAAGAACACTTCTGGAGCGCCTTTCGACAAAGAAGAAGGGAGCGGATAAAGCATGCTACAAGTGGGCCATAACTAACTATTAAAATAGAAGAAAAGAGAGTGTGGCCATATACACGTTGTAGCAGCTAGAGGTGACCCAACTACCTTAATAGTCCAACACTAACGCTGAGGCCGAAAAAGTCTCATGACTACGAACGGGGAACGGCGGACTCCAACTGGGGAATGTGCACCATTGTTGCTGCCTAAAGATGGAGAAAATTACCTGTGTAGCAGTGAAGACCATTTCCGAACCTAACTGAACACGGTCCTGAACTCGATATTGAAAATGTCGAGAAATAACCAATTGCCTGGTTGAATGTAATTGGTTATTAATTTGGCTCGAGAACTTAATTTGATAATGTCTATGTTTTTATATTCTAATTTGAATCGTTTCGTGCCTGCAGCATGATGCCCCAGTTCTAGACATCCCTATAAACTGTCTTTCTGCAGACATCGTAGCGATATGACTTAAAAATTGTTAAAGCTACGTTAAAAATCCTAATCAAACAAACAAATGAATACATTCTTTTCATTTATTCTAAATATTTATTAATTTAACAAATTTGACTAATTGCACAGGTGGCTAAAAGTTTGACATTCTTTTTAATTGTGTATTAGTACAACTGGGCTGAATTTGAAAACAATATACGGGCTGTTGTTTTTCGGAGTACGCAGCATCCAAGGCCGGCTTCCCGAGTTCCTTGACTCTCTCGATATCTAAACGGCAACCGGTGGCCTAGAGGTTAGAGCGTCCATCGCGGCAGCGAGAGGTCGTGGGTCCGATCACCAGCATACCACAGACTTACAAAAATGATACTTACAGCTGCCTCACTGGGCGCTCAGCATTAAGAGGTTAGTGTTAGGACTGGTGGGCATGGTGTCAGGTAAATATGACTGGATGGAACATCATGCTACGTGCCTGCAGCATGATGCCCCAGTTCTAGATATCACTATAAACTGTCTCACTGCAGACATCGTAGCGATATGACTGAAAAAGTGTTAAAGCTACGTTAAAATCATAATCAAACAAACAAACAATCAAATCTCTCGGATATCGTATATGGACGGAGATATGGAACGATTTATACACGTCCAACTCAGGTGTACCTATATGACATCATAGTCGCTGACCAGTTGCGACTGACATACTGCATTGGTTGACGTGACCTGAGGCTAAAATTAGAAATGCCAGGAATAAAAAGAAAGCCTGCCGCGCAGGCATAAACAAGATGTACGTGCTCGAAAGAGTCATAACCTCTATAATCCAACAAAGCAAGCTCTGTCTAAACGTATCTCTACGCCGGTGACTCATTATTTTTATCCAATCAGGGGAAAAAACACGTATGCCGTTTTTGTGTGCATTTATTGCAGGCAATACGTTATTTCTTGATCTTTTAAAACGTTAATGTAAAACTCAAAGTACAAATCATATCTTAATGCCCACAATTTTAAAATAACATCATCGATGAACGGAAATCAATTTCCTGCTCATGGAAATCAATGTCTAGGACATGTATCTTATTCCTGTCCCAAGAAACAGCGAAAAAAGTTCTAAACTGTAATTATCTGCAATACTAGAACGTGTTATTTCCTGTAACACTAGGCTCGGATATCTTTAATGAATACATGTTAAATGTCACGCATTAGCTACATATTTTTCCGAAACATTTTGTACCAATGTTTCTGGACAAACAATCATTTTTGTATAGATTAGTAACCGTACTTACAATGAACAGTCTACCCACCCACCTTATTGTCAATGCATGTTTTTTTCGGGATAAGTATTACATTTTTTATTTTAAAAACACATGGAATGGTTTTAATGTAAATGTTACAACTTTTTTTCTTCTTCTGTTTGTCATGTTGCAAAAGCACAAAATGTAAACGCATTTGGAAAACAATTTTGGTTATATAAGCTACCTATCACACGGACAAATGTTTTCAATTTCATAGCCATATACATATTTTAACTGGATGTATATGTTTAACATATATGGAAATATCTATCATATGTACTCACTTATAAGACGAGTTTGACTGCGAACTGCACTGTTCCAGATCGCCATTGCATATCCGAGTCCGTGTCGTTTGTTAGAATTAATCAGTAGTGCAAACAACGTAGAGCCGTATCCTACGGTAGATAAGGATTTTTGTTGTTTGCAGTTTGAATCGACTTATAAGGAAATACAATGGTATACGTAAACAACATCGTTTCTCGATCGTGTTTTTTTCTCGGGGTTGGGAGTTGGGTTGGGGTTTAAATATAAATCGACAAATTTAGATGTGGCAGCTTAGAGTAGATGTTCGAAAGAGATTACATAGGCGACTATATGGACACAGAATTTCTAACTTTATGCCCATAGGTACAGATTTTAAAATAATCTTATCAGCAAATGAAGCATATACTAAATATATTTCTACCTCCACTCTTGTATATCGATGTCCAAGTAATAGCTGAATTGCAATCAATACCAAAGTATTGTCTCTTTTTTTATACGCTAGCATAGTTTATATTTTATGTTTGATGTTTGATTTCTGGAATTCCGAAGACGTTCAATTACACTCAATGAAAGTCACCGAAAATCCGTCCATTACTCGTGCATGGTCTGTTTTCTTTTTCCTGTCTGATGTCTTCGTTGTGTTTTCAAATAAAGTAACATATTACTACTGGTGTAAGTTTTGTTTAACAATTTCTCATTGTTTTAACAATTTGAAATTGAATTATCCTTTAATTTGTTGAAGATTGATTGTTGTATGAGATTACTTTCTCGGAGATTTCATCGTACTTGTTATTTGGGCAATCTTTTCCATTTTCTACACTTCTTTGACAATTAACTTCATTTAAAATATTTTAAAAATAATAAATCTAATCCGTTCTATTATATTCTGGTGTGGGTCTGCGATTTTACCCAGCTGGGTGAGTGAGGTGGTTTAAAACCTTTCATTTTCAGACTGGATTATATTAGTTACTAACAATCCAAAGGGAACCGAATGGTGTCCAGTTGAAATAAATAATATACCATCTGTAGTTTTACAGTACAAGTATTTAAAAACTATAGGTAAATTCTTGGAAATTTACATTGGGCAGGTCCACTAAAATTTGTTTTTGTGTGTATGCGTGTCTGTGTGTGTTGAAGCAGAATCACTTGAGAGACGTTTTGTGGGATTAAAATCTGAAAATGGGTACTATAAGTGGAAATGGTTAGACTTTGGGGCCTGACTGTCAGCAACATTCGAAAATATTGCCACAGGCACCAAAATTGTATTATTATAAAGTTTTGCACCAATCATTCATTCATTAATCCAACAAACCTAGGATGTGATATCGATTTCTTGATGACCCATATAGGCAAAAATCATTTGAGTTTGCTCATAGCTTTACGCTTAAGTCACATGACATGTCGAATTATTCCTGGACAACGGATCAATATTACAGTAAATTAATAAGAAACTGACTTTTTATGCAGTCCAAGATATTCATATCAATGTGTCTAATCCACTCAACAGGTATAACAACATGTGATCAAAAACTTTCTCTTTGTTTGTTTAAACAAATTTATTTTATCAAAGATGTAATCGTAGAATGTACATGAAAATAAAAAAAAGATATGGAAGATCGAACACCAAGGATAATATTATTTCGAGCTCTTTTCTCATTAACAATATGTATTGTTATAATGTGTTTTATAGCAATATTGTAGGTATAATGCTGCAAACATTGAATAATGCTAATGAGGTATTATAATAACAGATTTTAACTGCTATTGTATATTAATGTCAGAGTAACTAACAAATGTTTAGAGGACAAACCTGTTATGGTATAATTGCAAATCAAAAAAAAAAGAAAGAAAAAGATTGTATATATATATATATATATATATATATATATATATATATATATATATTGCAAATCAAAAAAAAATTCTAATTGAAGTGGTTCGTCGAGAGATAATGTAATCGGGGTTTAGTAATCCTTTGTGTACATCCGTATGTCTTTGAAGTATGCTTAGCATTCCTCCGTCTCAGAAAACAAAGCCCCTGATTAGATGAACAACCGCTAAGACAGAAGAAGCGGCTTGAGTTCTTCACACAATAAAAAAAAAATACCCCATTGGAAATTATATCTAAAACGTTTTTTCGAACATAATTCTTGTTATAAAAGCACAATACAACAGATCTTAAGAGGTACAAACACATATAAAACCACTTTTATTTTGGGGGTAATTTAGGTGGGTGGGTGTGTTTACTCTAAGATATGCATATTTGGACATTTCTTCTGTCGATGGACCTTGCAAATGTTACGTCTGTAACACTCTTTTGTAAATCTTCTCAAAACCTTTAAATCTATTTTAATTGCTAAATTTCTAACGCATACAGGAACAGTACTTGACAAGCTCGCTGACACAGATTACGGCAGACAGGAGACTTGTCTGAAGACTCTACAGCATGCAAATAGCCAGTTATCAATGTAAATTATAAATAACTCCGTTCTTGTAGGTAAGCCATTCAAGAAAGATTATGTTTATCTGTTTAGTATCTAATTGTGATTAATGTTATTTATTTATATGCATGATCAATATAAAATATTTTAAAAACCAGCAATGCGACCTCGCTTTGGATGTTTTGCTTACAGAGATGGACAAAGCAGTATTCTACAAGTCAGATTATCTTAGCTGATTTTCAGACATGTATTTATGTGACCATGATTCTCGTTGTCCTCGTTAAGATATTAAGATGTCAGGAAGACCGGCTCAGCGTTCTAGGATTGAATTTTTTTTATAGGATAATATTAATTTGAAAGCAGTCAGGCCGATGATGAATGAATGATCTGTATTTGCCATCAGCTAGTATATCCATATACATTTAATCTTCTTTCAGAAATTTTTCATGGCAATTTTGATACTACAATAAACAAATTTGTCGCATGTACAAACATTAAATCAATAGTTAAGATTTCGTTGTTGCTATTTGAGCTCGACGATGACCATACCATCACTAACTGGGTTGGAATCTTTGAGAAAGATCAGTCCAATTCGTGCTTTGAACTATCGTGCTGAATGCTAGACAAGAGATGATTTTCGTTTGCTTGGTAAGTAGATGACGTGCGACGGTTACGTGATTGCCGCTGCCGACACTACTGCATGTCCGTACTTCACCCGTGTTCAAGGTATGTTGTTCTAATAGGAACGAGACTGTGCCAAGTGGATTGATCCTGTGCGATGCTAAGGATCAATGTTTAAGTGTTGCAATGATTACTTGAGGAATGTTTTTAAGCGTTTCCTTTTACCACCCTAAGGTAGCTTTCCATCCCACAGGTCGTCGTAGAAGACCATCGTTGGTAGTCGTTCTTCGAACATTCTGACTTCAAAGCCTGCCCATCTCGTCTGTGATTTTATCAATAGAGCATGGATGCTTTCAATGTCTGACTGTTTCAGATCCTCTGATGATTTGTCCCTATACTGCGTCGTATCCTCATCAGGTTATTCAGACACACCCTGTACAGGTCAGATGTTTGACAGGTCGACTATATACCTGCAGGTTTCTCGTGCACACAAAAGGATCAGCAAAATAGTTGCTTTGTAGACCTTTCGTTTTGTTTGCATCCTGATACCTCTGCGCTCATACAAAGTTGAGCATAGCCTTCCAAAGACCACACGGGCTATAGAAATTCTGGCGTTCGTTTCACCATCGATATCGATTGCGCGTGAATGTTTACTGCGACATAGGTGAACCTGTCAAATGGCAAAAGTGTACTCTTTGGTCTTCACCATATTTGACATTCAGGCAATGAACGGTCGTCAGTAAATAATCAGGAACTTTTATTTTCTGTAACTTCATGTTTGTCTTTAGTCATCTCGGACTGAAGAAATTACTGAAGACTGAAGAAATTACTGTCATTACTCGTGCATCATGACTGTCACTTCACCTGTCGATGATGTAGTTAGTGAGAGGCCCTTGCTTGGAGCATCGTGGTCGCATCCAAGATGTATTCTTTCATTTGGCAGGCGGGAAACTGATGAAGATTAGGAAGAACCATTCAAATTATAACTACTGTAGAGTCCTCTGTTGTTACGTTTGGTCATGTCTGCCTTTAGTATTTCTACTATAAGAGACTCCGGGTCTTCGTAAAATTTGTCTTTGATCTTATCATGGTTGGTCATGGTGGGTTTATAAGCGTTGTTGATACCTGAATGTCCATATACACATTAATATGGCTATTACACTTTTACAGACTGTGCAGGCTTCTTCCCCACTCTACCTTTTAGTGTTGGTTGACCGAAAAGTATGTCCGTTTTTCCATAATTGATTCAAATCACGCTTAATGATAAAAATGATATTATGATCTTTTGGATCTCTCTCTCTCTCTCTCTCTCTCTCTCTCTCTCTCTCAACCACAGTCGCAAGGTACGGGCAAAGATCGGTGAAATGTCTCTTTGTCTGTCTGTCTTCTGCCTGCATGCATGCATGCAAGCATGCATGCATGCATGCATGCATGCATGTATGTATGTATGTATGTATGTATGTATGTATGTATGTATGTATGTATGTATGTATGTATGTGTGTGTGTGTGTGTGTGTGTGTGTGTGTGTGTGTGTGTGTGTTGGCTAATTATCTGGATACATTTTTACTGTATAGAGCCATTATCTTTGAGTAGTCTTATAAATGTCCTTTCTGACAATATACCAGTAGAATAAATGGCGACTAAGAAACTCGAGAAAAGGATTTAGATTATTACAGTTTAGGAGACCGCTCCGGTGGCCTGGTGTTTGGAGCGTAAGCCTCGGATTCTGGAGGTTGCGGGTTCGAGCCAACACCGAGTCATACAGACACTTTTTTTAAAAAAATGGTAATAATAGCTACCTCGCTAATTGCTCAGCATGAAAAGCGTAGTGTTAGGACTAATCCGCCTGGTGTCAGGATAATTGAACTTGAGTGGGACATCAAGCTAAATGATTGCGGCATAATGCCCCAGGGCTAGACATCACTATAACCTTTCACGCTGCAGACATTGTAGCGATATGACTAAAAACCAGTTAAAGCTACATATTTAAAAAAAAAAGATTCATACCATACCATACAGTTTGGGAGAATCCTAAGCGATACAATTCTGGAATAATGTTTCTTCAATATTCATGAACGACACATGGGAACTTCAGTATTGATAAAATACACCTCGAAATTATTTTCATCTCCCTTAAACAGATTAAAATCAAAAACAAATATTATTTCTATTAAATTTCGATTGACAATAACTATTCCTAAAGCAGACATTATCCTTGAGTTTCTGCTCAAAGGAGTCGATTTATGCTAGCATTATAAAAGATATGCGCCTTGAAAATTGACGAAAAAAAAATTTGTTATCAACAAGTTTCATGAACGAAGTCAAATAAAATATACGTTTTCATTCGAGTTAATATTATAGGCTGGAAGCGCGAAAAGTAGATTCATTTGTACGCCCCCCCCCCCCGGAAAAATTCCACATGCAACCTATTTCAAAGTCCATTTAAGCCCATTTTGGCGCCCGGGGACATCTATCCCCCTCTGCCTTTCCCCCCACCCCCAGCTACGCCTCTGGCGAAAGTGTCGTCATCTTGAGCCTATAACATGGTATAAATTAATTAAATGCATGTAGAGTGATATTTATATGTGTTTCTCGACGCTAGTGTCATATGTTTCAGCATCTGTGTATTAAAACAATGCACTTACGATGCATTATATGATTTGTAATTATTTTATGCGAGTAAAATGTATAAATGACAAAAAGAGAGAAACTTTTAGAATTCAGTTTTAAAATGAGTTGACTATATTGTTCCCTAGTGCCTACTTGATATCGCTTACGCTATTCTTGTTAGAACATTGTCCACCAAGGATTGTTCCACTATACCTACAAGGTGTCGCGCACGCAACTAGAGAGAGATAGATGTTTTTAACTATAATCTATTATAAAGTGTATCTATATTTATCCATCTTCTCCGTTACACCAGTTAGATTACCATTTTCAATTTATGTTGGAAGTTGTACGTCTAAACACTTGATACGCACGCAATATCAATATGTGCAGTTATACCTTCTGTGCATCAAAAATATTTTTGATAATAAATAATTTACTGAATGGAACCCATAGGGGTTATATTACAGTTGAAACAGACTTGGATGTTAACAAAGCTATGCTAAAACAGAACGTGTGAGGAAGTAAATCCAGAGGGCTGCAGTTGAGCTTCCCCACTTTTCGCTTTTATTCATATCAAATGGAAAACGTTTATGCTGTAACTGTTTTGTAACTATGATCTTCGATACATGTATATAAACATATACAATGTTCTAGGTCGTAGTTCAGCATTAAGTATGGCAATTTATAAACTCTGAATTCGCCGTAAGTGGATGATATTATACAATTAGTGAGTTATATTGTACACATATAAACCTCAATTTAGCAAATATCAAATTAATTGACTGAATAACTAACTGCTACTACAAGAGAAATATGGTATGCACACGTTATACTGAGAAAATATGACGTATTTCCGTCTGAGCCTTATGTCCTTGGAGCAGATTTTTTATGCAAAAACACTGATTTCTTGAGTACAAGGATTAACTGTAAGTACTGCCAGAACGTGGAGTTTTAGCCCGACTGGATTAACTGATGAATATTACTATTTGCAAACTTGTATCTTTTCTTCGCGGAAATGATTCACAAGATATAGCCTGTAGTTAAATTACTTTCTTTCATTTTAAAATTGTCAAGGAAATTAATATATATATCGAAAGAAATAGAAATGTATCCGAAGGATATAAACACACCATCATAAAACGATACGTAAACGTTCTACTTTAGGGTTGTTTAAGCCATTCTTTTCTCCAAATATTCATCTAAAGCTCTCTGTTTTTATTTCCATACTTAAACATGCGAAACGGATCCTATTTTGATGAGAAAGTGAATACACTGGAACAAACTTTCTAACTCGGAGTCATTATATATTATAAGTTTATGGATTATCCGTTTATGTACGGTGTTATCTATCTTTGTGAATGAAACGTAAGCGGTCTATATTAGTTTATATCTTCACGTTTTGCAAACGAGAGAAATTAAGGAACCTCTAAAAAAAATTCTCTCTCTAGCCCAGTGTTTTCAAACGTCCAGGTTGCAACTCAAATCAGGGTCGGGAGAACGTTTGAAGGGTCGTGGATAGTCACCATGATGTTTTCGAGGGTGGCAAAACTTATTTAAATGTGGAAACGTTGTCGCTAGACTGAGAACATATATTTTCTTCAGATTCACAGCCAAAGCAATTTCGGGAAGCACTGCTCTAGACCATGAAGCATAAATAATATCCACTGCTTAATATAAATGTCGTGATTTTGTTATGAGATTGGAAACGTAATGTTAAAAATATAATGAAATCAAATATAGATCGCATATCTTCATAGAGGTTGGAGAAATGCAAAACTGTTGATAAAAAAAAATTATTGAAAAGATAGAATTTAGAACAATCACTTACATTTACATGCCACATAAATTTGTGAAGATATAAATTAAGTGTACTTACCGTCATATATATTTTGTAATAGCAAAATATCATTCCGCCGATGGGGAAGATAAAACAAAAACAAAAGATGGCTATTACGTATGACAACGTCGCTGTGTCTTTTTTATCCCAACGTATGCCACACGATGTAAAGGCACCTTCTAAGCCATACTCGCTCCATCCCAGAAATGGAAAAATTGACCACAAAAAACCACCAATAAAGCATCCGAAAATGGACAAACCCGCAACTCTGTTTGTAATACGATTTGCCTGTAACTGTCTGGCAATGACGACGTATCGGTTGTACGAAATCGCCATCAGCAAATACAATGATGATAAAGCAAAACAGTACACCATGAATCCTTCAAGATGGCACACAGACTGTCCATACGGCCATCCCCCTAGAAAACTAGCAATCATGGCAATAGGTGTTGGAACAAGAGCCATAATTAAGTCACATACAATCAAGGCAATGATGAACATGTTGGTAGGCGAACGCAATTGTTTCTTTCTGAAAAATATTACAAGTACAAGGCTGTTCTCTAACGTAGCCATTACAAAAGAAAACAAAAGAATTACGCCAGAAATGGTATGAGCAAAATGAGGATAGTATGGATGTCTGATGATTTTATCTCTCCAATGGTTAAAGTCACTCGCATTTATCATTATAACATCTGTGGTGTTGGCGAACCCACTGCTCATTTTTACATTTATCTTTCGAGATGTAAAATCGGCGATATTGGATGAATTGCTTCTACGGAACACACACCTCAAATTGATAAACTTCGAATCAACATGAATTGGCACTACCTTGTGCTACTGTTTCTACCTGAAAATCTGATTCAAAACAGAATGCTAGCCGCGTGCCTTAAATAACAGACTTGGCCTCGAAGATCGATAAATGATTACAAAACTATGAATCCAGTACCGCAATATCAGTATGTTTCTGTTGAATTATTTATTTGTTACAAATTATTATATGGCTCAGACCACCCAAATCTCGAGGACGGAACAAGACCTCGAACCCCGGTTACGCGACAGAGATACAGATTTTCCTCTTTGTCGGGAGCATTTGTTTGTTTGGTTTTTTTTTATCTGTGAATGCTTAGCATATTTGTTTGTGAGAATGATTGCATGATGGTGTAGTTTGAATGGGGAATTCGTTATATATTTAACTTATGTAATCAACACGATTCCAAAGAAATGTCTTATGGATGAGAGTGCATGCTGACCGCTTCATCGTCATCGAGGAAATTGAAAAGACTTATATTTTCGCCGGGATGTGAGAAACGTCTGGGTTCGAAAGAGCACACTCAGGACTGGACACACAAGTATGTTTAATTAAATTGTAGAAGCATTCTACATTAAACAAATACATTCGAAAACAGCCATGAAATTATTTTACATAACTACGGACTACCAACGTCACATCGTTATAGAATTACTTCATTTACTATCATCTAAACGTCTGAATAACAAAAAACAGAAATTCATTAAACCCAAAATGAAGGCAGTAGGAACACAATATGTCACCGTTGTACATGAATTGAATTAACATACATATTTTATATATATAAATGTATACATTTTTTATACATATTAATATACATATTTTGAGCTTAAGACCATAACTGCTGCAAAAATCAACGTTAGTAAGTTAAAAGAAATAATTTCCAGAGGAAAGACCAAAATTCGACAATAGATACGCAATTGTTATAATCACAAACATGTATGGTCAAAATAATACGAATACATTCCTATTATTGCGACATGTTTCTAATTACTAGGTATACCTTTCTGACAAGTATGATACAATCGGTGACAATCTATACCGAGAATTTCGCCAATTTGTATTAGGCTAATTCATCTGTATTCTTCTGTCGTAATACTAGTAGTGGTTGTTATAGTAGTAGTTAGTTGATTAGTGTTGTTCTATTGCACAGTTCTGCTAGATTATTGCAGTTATAATAGAGATGCAGAGTCCACTAGATGGTTGCCGTGATAGCATCAATTATAGGTACATGAAACAAAACTCGATTGTAGAAAGCTTAATTAATGAAACATGTGACCTAACAAGATTCATATATCGGCCATTATCAGTGCCCATCTGATAGTACTATAATCAATGCCGTATTGAGCAAAGACAGAATATATCTGAATTAATAACATCCCCTTATAGAAGGAAAGAAATAGAACAATTCGAATTTGCAAGATGCAGGGATAGGGCTCATGGTATTAAAGTATGATTAATAATATAACTTATCTCAAGAATAATATTATATATATATATATATATATATATATATATATATATATATATATATATATATATATATATATATATATATATATATATATAGGGAGAGTCCGCCAACGAACATTATTAGATTATTAGAATACTAGCACGAAATTGTTGACTTAAGGTGTGCCCACGATTCTGTGCAGAATTTAGATTAATAGGAAAACCAGTCTGCTTGGGAAAATCGTGTATTGCTATTTACCTGAATGAGAATACGTCATATAGAGATCATTTTATACAATATTTGGACGCGAATATTATGAATCACGGACGGACGAAAATGTTAGAATACGAAGAGCATTAGCTAAAATGTAAAATATCAACAATAACACAGTGAGGTCAAGTTGTAATTTCAAGACAAAGTTTATGCGTGAATATTTTATTTCGAAAACCTCACATTAACCTAAACAAGAGCGACCAGGAAGGTCGATATAGAAACCGAAAACATCACATAATTCTATTTGATAAGGCCCGAAACAACATCGAACCAGTCAGTAGAAAGTGTCTGCGTTCGATTGTGAACTGAAAGAGTACTGTAAAAGCGGCGTCTGTCGTGTGGAAAAGTTGTTTTCGCTGCTGTTTTCGTTAAGGGGTTTAACGCCATTTTTCAGGACAATTACGCTGCACATGGCACCAGTATAACTGGAGGAGGAAGAACCTTGGGGAGAAAAAAACAGGGAAAAATAAATACCCACGTGAAGCTACTAGCCGGCTTTCTTACGTACCCACATTGTCCGAGCACAAGACTCGACCTTATGCAGACCCACGGTGAGATGGCTTTGATCTGTAACGGTGATCATTGGTGACTACTCTGCCCCTAAGGTCCCCGTCTGGGAAAGCATAGTAGAGATAAAGGTCTAAATTGCGAACAAATAACCGCTAGTAGATATAATTCATATCCTAAGGCTAAGAATCACACACGAAGAAGAGGGAGTGCGCAAAAGGCAGTCTCCCGCGCTTCAATCAGCGCGAAACAACTGAAACGTTTCCTACAGTAACAAATTTTTTGGCAGTTAGATTGTGCAAAGTATGCCCTGCAAACGCTTTAAATGCAAGAACTTTCAGCTCTTTGTCCCTAGCTCGTGGTTCCATCGCAAAGACCAATGGCCTGTTTGTTTTATCTCGCCTTAAACGATATTTCTGGATCCGCCACTGAATCGAATTAATAATTACTGTTCATATCAACATCACTACTTAGCGCTACTTTCCACAAGGGAAGAAAATGTACATTGATATATTTTCGAGGGCATCCACTTTCTAAAGACTAAAATCAATCTCCTAATATGGGACAATAATTTGTGCTTTTTTAATATGGACCGATAGTATGTAACATATTGCAACATCTATCATTAATCAATGTTAGATAGAAGATGTCACCTCCCTGTCGAGTGAGTACACCAATTATAGTATTATTTTGCCCTATTTATATGGCGAACTCACGCAGGACTTAGAGAGCGATCACGGGCCCTGGTGTAAGAAACACCCGGGATTCTTCTAGTTCATACTTAAACAAAAAAATTATTTTATAAAATTAAAATGTGTTGATCCTATCCCCGGCTGCTCCCCGCCCCCCCCCCCCCCACTTGTAGGGCCGGAACTCACGTGGCTATATCTTCTGATGTTGCCAAACCAAAAAGGTGTTTTCCTATTTCATCAATAAATAATACGACCACCAGTTTTCAGGGGCCACGAGTGGCCAAAAGCGCTCTCCGTTACGGATCACTGCAATCTCACATCTGCCTGCGTGGGTTTGAGTTTCAGATTCGGTAAATGTGGGTATGTGAGAAAGCTTGCCTATATTCGGAATCCAGAGAAGTAGTCCTGCCATCTAAATTCATAATCAATAAACGACCCATTTCCAGTTAAATAGAATAAGAGTGTACGGTGTTTCCCGAGTTAATTATGATAAAAAGAAAATGAGCGTACGAACATTAGATGGAATGGTGGACTATTGGGTAATATTACGACTCTATCGTTTTAAATTAAGTAACAGAAAAGAGCGAAAAGTATTTTATTTAGCAAAATTTTACAAATATTTTTTCCCTATAATACAAAATGAAAATTTATAAGAACTTACAGTTATGTGAAGTAATACCCAAATTATTGAAAATGTTTTATCACCGGGCTAACGAATAAAATTGTAATTAAATTAAAATGTTGTTTTCGAAATAAGATCAACGCTAAAGGTGTTGATGTGCCTTTAGTGGCATATGACGTAGTGATGTGACAAAAGGTTTTTGATAAATTAGAATAATATCATCGGAGATATTTTTGTATGAAGTCAATATTATTTCCAGTTAATATTTTTCTTAAATAGTACTTAATGAAAACTTGGCTCAGACTCAGATAATGATCCGATTATTTAACCCACACTCATAGAGAAAATATCAGCGATGTATAATTTGTTTATGAACGAAAAACATCAGAGTCTCTAGCCAGGGACAACATGAACTTGTTTTTGGACACGGTCAAGTCCAAAATACAATTATCCATGGTATATAATTAATCTTAAAACAAAACAATGCAGATTAAATATGCATAACAACTATAGGCTATCTCTTAAATATAAGAAGAGAAACTGCCATACACATTCACATGTGAAATATTTAATCTGTAACACTGCCACCTATATTTTAATTTGATAATCACATTGGTTATTGTATATCTTTAATCTGTCAAAATGTAAAAATAATTTCAGTTAGCAGCAGAGAGGGTGAACCATACAACTTTTTTCGAAAAAATCGATTAAACCCGTGAAACGGCAAATAGAGCCTTCCTACGAAATCTCATGTTTTAACCAAAAAAAAATAAAGTCTCTGTTTGGCAAATGGAGACTTAATCATCAGGGTCGCAACGTCGTTGTCATTCACCCTCGTTGCTGCTATGCGTTAACAATTTTTTTATGATTTCACAAACAGACTAATTTGCAAAACTTCACCTCGCAGATCAATCAAATTATTAGATTGGTCAGTGAGTTTGAAATTAATTCTCGTTAAAGAATTATTATGACATCGCATAAACACTGGATTAGTTGGGTCTTCAATTATTAAAAATCCTGGAGGAGCTGTTGGTGCAAATTAATATAGAATATATCCCTGTTGAGCTTGATTTGATCGTTCGAGATTTATTTGATAGCTTCCTTCGATAACATCACACACTAAATTCAGCGCAATCACCGAGGATATATCTACATTTTGAGGAGCGATATGTCTCCCACCGCCATCTGGGTCGTTATTAAATGTCAGAGTATTTGTTTGTTGTCGTGATAATTTCTTCCAATCGTCGTGGGTTTTCTTAACCCCAATATCGATGGCATAACTGAGATATTTTTTTAATTCGTCGGGTTTATACCCAGGAATTTTAAATGTTTGAATATCCTCTATGCGGATATTATATGCTTCCATAAATATCCTTTTATTGTCGTCGTTCATTAATACTTCTTGAATAATTTGCGAATGAAATGTTTCCATATCGTTGATGATTTTGTTACCTGTTTGTACTACACTAATAAATTCATTTTGGGTGAGAGAGCCGGATTTAAGGGATATTAACAATAATGAAAAATCATTATTCATCGCTGTTAAATTTTCTTCAATTAAACCAGCGTGAATAAAGAAATTATTGTTGTGATATCCCATGAACTTGTTAGAATAATCTTGATAACTTTTCACTTCATTGATGGGTTTTATCCTGTCGGTGATATAATTGGCCTTTACGGGTTCATCTGGTATAACAATTTCTCGTCTAGGTGGTAGTTCAGGCCATCCTAGTATGGTTCTAATAGAACTCTGATAAATATCAACGACATATCCGGGTGATTTGATCTCAATCGCAGATGATAACGTCGGCTCGTGAATTGTTATAGCGATCTTTGATTCTTTTCCAGTGATAGATTTTATTCTTCGTTGTAATTCGTTATTGATTTGTTCGATTTGATATGACCCAGTTGGTAACGAAACAACGTTCCAGTCTGGAGTCCCGTCTTCACGATTTTTCCACGCGAACACCAACGAATTATTTGGTTGTTGACCACCAAATGCTACCGATCTGATATTGGGCCAGCTATGATACACTCGTAGTTTTGTCAGCGCTATCTCGCTCACTGGAACGGGGCTTGGGAAATTCACACTGAATTCAGGACGCGTTGAGGTTATTGATATCATGCTTGTTTCACCGGTGTTGTATTTTCTACTATTTGTTGAAGCAGTTCTTGTGACGACATTTTTATTATTATTATCCCGCTCTAATTTCAGCATTGTCGATTTATACAATTCAGCCATCGTTGAGAATTCGCTATCTGATATTGTTGTATCATCGAGTGACGATGATATCAACGAGGATAATTGCGAGTAACCGGTAGATGCAATGTGAAATTTAATTTCATAGTCGTGTAGTTTACTCTGGCTACACGATGATAGTTTTTTTGTGATCCCGGTTAATATACCGGCAATTGTAGCCACCGCGGAAATAGCGATTGGAACTACGATCGGAGCAATCATTGTAACCGAAGATAGTATTATTCCAGCAACAGTGATTACGCCCGACACCGAATATACGGTGATATCAACCGCGGTTATTCTTCGTTTGTATTTTTTTATTTTTATTTGATACTCCTCACAGCGTGAGCTGAGTTTAGTTTGAAATTCTTTGACCTGATCATAGCGATACTGATACACTGAAGGGATTGTCATCTTATTTTAGCAGCATTAGTGTTTTCAATTTAGTTGTTTACTTAAATCCACTACGAATTCTACGTACCACGTTACTGAAACCCTGGCTAGATTTCTATCTGTGGTCGTTATCGTGAACTGTTCAGATACATCCTTGTCGATGATCGTTGATACTGTATTATTGACTCCAGATGAACTACTTGATGATATATTGAATTGAGTCGGTGATACTATTGTTAATCGATAAATACCCTTGACTGCTGCGGTTATGTGTAAAATGTTGGTTGTGAGAGTCCACGCAAATGAACCGTGTTGAATTGTGTATACGATATTGTTGGTGCTCTTATGAGGAATTTTTATTTTTTCAATAACACCTATCATCCTCGTTGTATCATCCTTCATTGCGTTGTTGAATGTTTTTAGATCATCGATGGATTTTTTAATATCAGGAAGGGTTATTTCAATTTTATCAAATGGGGTTCCAATAAATTTATCAATGATGTTTTTACGAAACATTGAAAACTGTTTCACGTGTTTTTCATATTCGGATTGAAGAGTTACTAGTTCTACTATAGAATCTTTTATCGTTGTGAGTTTTGGTGCAGTCACTGGTGGATTTCCCAAAAATTCTAGCTTGGGTTAATCAATTTTGTCAATTATATTTCCTTGTATTGCAATAAACTGGTTAAATACAACTATATGATCGTCATACTTATCATTGAGCGATTTCAATGAACTCGCCGTGTTATCGAGTGTTGCTAATTTATCCGTGATCGTTGAAGCAAGTACACCTGGTTTGAGTTTACCCTGATCGGAAAATAGCGCGATAGTATCCTCTGCTGCGTCTCGTCGTTTAACTAAAATATCATCGAGGGAGATATTACTAGTTTTCAATTTACCCTGACGATCGCCAAATACAACTATTTCACCAGGATCAACACTTGCTAGGTTCAACGTTTCGGCTATTTCATCTTCGATTAGTTTTTTAATATCCTTGATTTCAACTCCATCAGGTTCCGGTTTCTTCAGCGCTGATAAAGGTCGTCCCCAAATATCAATCATTGTTATCATAGAAATCTTTTCTCTGTTTAAAATCTAAAAGATTTTCAATCCAACGACTGCTAGTATACTCATTCACTACTACATGAGGTGGTTTTTGTTCTCGTGAAATAGCATCAAGTACGTTTAATACTTCATTACCACATATGGGTGGGTCAATCATCGTTTGTGTTGCTAACGTGGAATACCAACGGGGTATTTTTAAGCGTGTTGATAAATCAAGGATATAGAGGTTAAATTCCTTCGGAGGCGCTAGTCCATATGAGTCAAAAAAAAATAATCCCACGTGGATCAATCGCGTATGCAACCCAGTGGGTTCCAGGTCCATCGCTGTTATCTAGATTAATAATACCGGTTTCAACGTGATTAGGTTGTGCCGGTAACTGATCTTTCATAAAAACACCTCTGAAGTTTTTAATCGCGAGTTTTTTAGCGGCATCAATTAAATCAAAATTGGACATTGGAAGATTTTTCACTAGTAAACCGTTCCTGGGATTCTTAGACCCGATCCTTTGTACCACGTGTGTGGAGTTCCTGGTAGTCTTAGACCTTTCCCCTTCTTTTTATATCCAGATCCGCGAGCGGATCCACCCGTTGCTTTCTTTAGTGCCATTCCTGCCGCGGTACCAATAGCCCTTAACGCTGCCGCTTTAGCTACCGCTGGGGCCGCTGAGGCAATCAACCCTGGAATCAACCCTAACAGCGGGAATATACCACCAGTCTTTTCCATGTTTTTAATCGCGCTCGCAGAAAGAGTAACCTGAACTCCCTTTTTTTCTTTAAGCGCCTTATTAAAATGATTAATCTGAGTTTTCGTCAGCGATAGTTTATTTCCTCCGCCATTCATTTGATTAGGTTTCAGCGTTATTGTGGTTCCACATTGCTTAGCTGATTTGGATTGTAATTTTTTTAACTGACCGGGTGTCAACGACACATTGATATTATTATACGACATTATACAAAACAGATTGATTCTAAATCGCAGAGAGAGAGATGGAAATATGTAATCAATCACATATTTTCCACTGGTGCATCTACCACTCTCATTCGTCCACCAACACCTTCGAGTATCATTGATTTATCACTGAGAATGACAGCAACCGCTCTATAATTAACAATAGCACCAGCACCAACAGGACGGGTTACACGAGCTCGGAAGTGTATATCAACGACGGACTGTCTCATCAAGTCAAGATGTTCCAACGAAAAGTAATAAATCGGATACAGACTCCTAAAATCAAACTGTGATATTTGTAGGCCAGTATCAACATTTTGATCACGTCCCATATACGACAACAGGTTATGATAAACTCGTGCAATATGATTTTCTGTGTAATTTAGTTGTATATCCTCTGATAGTTCTTGCTGTCCGTTAATTTTCAGCGAGACTTCATTACACCCAATTTGATCAAATATCATATGGGAACGTTCTTGATTATTTAATCGCGCAGTATTCTGTAGCGCAATAAATATGTGACGTGGAGCTGAAATACCCTGTCGTGCTGCCAAGTGCCATGTAATTGTATTATCAATATTATAATCCATGGTATCTGTGGATGTTGTCAACCAACTCAGCAATGTTTTTCCTCCTTGATCCATAAATGATAACAATCGCGGTTCTGTTGACAACGACGGAGTTAACACTGGCATCCACAGTGTTAGTTTTGATAAAACGACTTTACCAGCGGCAACGCCAGCACCCCGCCAGATTGCATTATCATCAGTACCTTTTCTCACTAGTGCTATAGTATGCTTTGCTCCATAGATAACTTTTCTAACGTTTCTACAAAATCCAAATATGTGATGCAACGGAATCGCACATGTAAACCGTCGACGCTGTCCTTGTAACATTGATACTCGTGTTGCAAATCCTAGATTGTAACCGATAATATTATTGATGACATCAAAATCATCAGCTGGTCTTACATATCCGGCTGGTGCTGGATCAGCTGCTGTATCTCGTGTTGCTTTTACTCTAGAATACTGGACGTGCTCAGCGTTATCAGTAATATCCTTCGCGAACATCATAGACGGACCTGCTGATCTAGTATAGTCATCAGAATATCTCGCTAACCCGATCACCCCCGTTGCAATATCAACCTCACGTTCAATAGATTCGATTTCTCTTCCATCAATGAGATATCTAGCACTTTCAAATAACGCCATGATGCCATTGTTAACAAAACCAACTCGGATAGTTTGGTTATCAGCATATGGTGTATCATCCGCTTGTAGAAGTTCACCTTCGACTTCAATAAAGGCCTCACAAGGCAAAAAGTATTTACTGGTATCATGAACTTGAAGTTCGATTCTCCCCCGAAGATCAGGTTGTACTGCGTGATAGGCAAAAAATTGATAATCGCGTACAGAATTATCCTTGAGTACTGGGGCATCCATGTCAAATGCAATATCAGGGTTCTGTTTGAACATTTTTTATTATATATCCGCTGGTCTAAATTGAAGGTTAAATCATAAATGATTTTCATCGACGTCTTTGACTTTTGTAGAAATTCTTTAAATTTCCAAGACCACTTCCCGCTATCATATTTGCTGTGTTATTATCCTGGGCGGTCATCAATGACTGTAGTTTTTCATCTACTGCGTTATTTATTATTTTACTAACACTTGCAGGCATAACCGCAGTAGATGGCAGTGAAATCATTCCTGGTTTCTTTGAAAATCTAGATTGGAAATTCTTCGAATTTCTCCGTCGAACTAGCGCTGTAAGTTTATCCTTCGCGGCTGAAAACGCCTTCGTGGCAAGATCACCAACAGCGTTAATACCCTTATCTTTGATAACATCAATGGCTTTCATTGATAGTTGTTTTGCTAGCGGCGCTACTTTTGGAGCCATTCTTGAAAATAATCCCATTATAGTATCACCGAGACCATCTCCATAGTATATTCGGTATTTTGGCAATCGTGAGTTTACCACGTAGACGTTAGTTGGTTTATCATGGTTGTAGTGTATGATCATTCTCTATTCAATTGTTATTTAACTAATCGTGGTGACCGTCCACTAGCTCTTCAATAAAATCTCGATATGTTGCAATATCCATGATACCACTTTGAAATAACCTCCTACAGATATCAGCAGCTTCATTGATTATTTCTGGTGAGTTATTTCCAGCTCGTTTTCCCCCTACAAGTATTTCTAATCGTGCTATATCACCAAGAATATTACCAGGACATGAAATCACAGGCAATTTCTCTGATATCCCACTCCCAAACGTCTCAACGGGGGAAGATTCCTCATCATCTTCATACTCTGCATCATCGTCAATTACACCTTGTGGATCTATGCTTGGATTGGGTTTTGATTTTTTAGGTGAGTAGGATATTTTCTTCGAAGATTGTTTTCGCCGCTGCAATTTTTGTGGTTTTTGTTGTTGTTTTAGTTTTTCATATTTATTGTATACTTTACCCACTATTTCCATGTATTTCATGTATGATGTATCTTCCTTTGATTTAATCTGACTTTTTCCAGTTTTTATTTTATAAATCACATCAGCCCAATGTTGTGGATTTTTAATATATCTATGTTGCCCTGGTTTCAACATTTTTTTTCTATTTTCATAATTCGTAACAACAAACACAGGTATTTCTGCTGGATCAGTCTCTATAATTGCTGCTATCCCCTCCTCGTTAAATCTCCCCCGTAAACCCTCTTCTGTTCTTCTTGATTCAAGGGTGTCTTTTTTAGATTCATCAGGGGGGTCTTTTTGAGATTCATCAATAACATCAATACCACTTTGTCGTTGTATTTCCATCTGAGTTTCCATATCACCTGAAAGTTTTTGTATAGCCTGTTTTGTTTGTCCAGTTTCAATTGCTATTTTTTCAAGTTCACCAAGAAGAGGTCTCTCTACTCGTTTTCCCTGTTCAGGGATATCTCCGTATATAGCTCGTTCAGTAGCTGTTTTCACATCTGTAGTTGCAGTAACAATCGGTTTAAAGAGTTGTTCAGAACCCTCTGTAAAATCAGTCTGAGTTAACTGCCGCTGCTGAAGTTTTTCACGTATTCGATCACGAATAGGTAATAATTTATTAATATCACTCAGGCGTTGTTTTGTATTACGTGTGGTCAGCGATTGTCCTACCATTATTGAAATAGTATCAGTGATGTTAAATTGTAGACAATTTCAATTGGAATTGCTTTGCAATTTACGAGTAAAAAAAAAAATACTACGTGCATTTACTATGAATTTCCATTTACAATACCGTGTGAACTGTGTCATTGTTGACTAAACTCACATGAATGGGCCTAGAAAATCTTTAGCTTTTCACCTGTACACGGAAGTTATATACAACAAAGGAGGCTCTCTACGCGTGGGGCTCAGCTTGCTCCATTAACGTTTTTAACTGTCTCACCTTACAATTGATAAGTTTTCTGTTTTTATATTCTGAACTTAATTGCCTCAGAATATGTTCAACGATGTTACATGATGGTACAAATATTTTAAATGTCTTCATGATAAATTAAACTCTCACGGATAAGTTTTTGTAAGCGCTTGATTAAAAAATATTTCTTAGCGAGTACGTATTTTCCATTCTGCTCTGCAAATTGTATATCGTCGAAATCGGTTATGATTTGATCACAATCTAACCCTGAACATAACTCAATATTTTGCTCCTTAAGCTTGTTGATTTCAACAATAATACATTTGAGATTTTCAAGATTCATATATATGAAAAGTATATTTATTTAATTTGAAACTCTTTGAGTTTTCATTGCAATGAAAATCTTCAATTTCAAATGAAATTGCAAAGCAATTCACAAAATGAATTCTGGACACGCTAAGGTGTTGGTCATCTTAGCATATCCAGAAGCTTAGCGCGATTATAAATGATTATGGTTATATACAATGGATGACGACGGCACAATTACACATCACCGTTTTGAACCCCCTTGGTGTTTATACATCAAGCGGCGCTCAACGGTTACATATAATCACGAAACGTATTCCCCTGTGAGTAAGTCTAACTCGGATAGCGGGTTTGACCTACAAGAGGATACGTTTGATGCGTGGACGCACAGACAATACACAACAATAGATTATAGGTGATATGGTATTTACAATGAATTGATTCAATGACAATGGTATAATACAATGAATTGATTCAATGACAATGGTATAATACAATGAATTGATTCAATGACAATGAATGACGACGGCACAACAATAGATTATAACGTGAATGAATTGATTCAATGACAATGAATGATAATGGTATGTACAATGAATTGATTCAATGACAATGGATGACGCGGGCTATTCTACATTCAAGTGCAAAAACCAAATCACAAAATCCAACTTGGTTTGATTGTCAATAATAACAATCAAATCACGCATGACTGTGTGATTTGAGTTTGCACTTGAATTTCGGCTAAAGCCCAAATATAACACAGACCAGGTTGTATATAACCACGTATTACAACGAAGTTAGATAGAACGATGTCTGCTTGTAATTGTTTGTTATGTTTAATAGCGACCACTGACAACGTTGAAATAACACATAATACTTGAAGCAGACACTAAAAAAAAAGAATTAAATACGACGTGTATATAAAACAGTTCTGTTAATGCTTGAAAAAAGACAAAATTGATTATATTCTGTTGAGATTCATAATAGCGAAACCAACCAATCAAAAACCACCAAAACAACAACAGTGTTTCAACGATAACTCTGTCATTGGTGATTTGTCACACGCGCGCGTTATACCAGCGAGTTATCTCCCGGAAATTGCAAAAGCAATTTCCAATGCAGGATTATATAGTTACATAAGTAAATTGAATTTTTTTGCAAAAACGTTTTGAAAAAGCGGTTTTAGTTATATTCTCTGCAACAAATCGTACTGAAGTCAAAAAAATATCGAAATACTCTCCAGCCTTTTTCATAGATGGAAATATTATTTCCTCGTTGTCAGTATTAATTGATTTTACGGGTTCGGATTTTTTCGAGTATTTTCCAGTCCCACCTCGTTTTGAATTATCACATTGTGAAATAGCTTGTAGATTCGATAAAGAATTATTAGTCTTAATGCGATCAATGTGATCAATAACAAGACCATCCTTGATCAATCCGTTAAATACTTCATAGACGAAACGGTGATTAAGATTTTTTTCCCCTCCAGCAGAAAACATCAAATATCCCCTACCATTATCCAACCCAACGGGATTCTTGAGTCTATAGTGTCTAACAACACCATCACGAGAAGCTTCGTAGTTTGCAATAACAGGATGTCGTTTAAATTCTTGGCTCATTTGTATACTAATATACTTCTTTTTGTCTAATTCATTAATTGGCTGAGATATAACATTGGGAAATCTTTCTATATAGTCTTGGGCGGTTTTTATGATTTTGCCGTTGGCAACGTCATTGACGTCATTGACGTTGTCGTTGACAGCGTCAGGATTTTTTATTTTTCGCTTGTCATAATAACGCTTCAACTCTCTATAACGCCTACCCCTGCAATTGACACATAATTGTGAATTGCCTCTCACACCTACCCGGCAATGGATGCATGGGAGAGGACCTTTTGAACCGTTTCTCACGCTTTGCATATGATACCCACAGAACTCATTTCTGCATGATTTGTTACATGGAGTCTTTGATCCAATCATGAGCCATTTACAATGATTCATTATATAGAAAACTTTTTATTTAAATACTTGTTTTAATTATAATATGAAGGAATTCAAGAGATTATCGAAAATTAAGCCTTGGAAAAATGCTAAATTCAATCTCGATAGAATCTCTAATATACCAAAAAGTCTAATAGATGACAAAACCCTGTTGAGTAAAATCAGAGAGTGTTTTAATAAATTTAAGCGCGATGGAGCATCTCATACGTGGTCGACATTTCGAATTATCAGCAACATCAAAGATGTCAATGTCAATGTACCCGTAATAGACGCCACCATGAACGATACAAGAGCAGCTGAGATAATCTCACATCTTCGAAAACGGTATTTTTTTAGAATGAAATTCATTATCGAAGACGAAGGTGAATGGGTTATCAGAGATAAATTTGATCCAATTCTCAAGGATAAAAAATTTGTCATTGTGAGTAGAGATTCCAAACCAGGAATTCTAACTGGAATTGACAAACCATACTACGAGAGATCTTACCCTGTAACAGCAGTTGTTTACGGAATATACCCGATAAATGATAAACCTGATATTGCAAAACTAGCACCTATGAAAACATCGTTAACGACAGAGTCGTCATCATTGAATTGTGTAGCAACACATGTAATGGAACACTTCACAAATGCATCCCGGGGAAATAAACTAACTGATCTGCGACGTAGGAAAATAACCGAATGGGAACTGACAGTGAAACAGAACGGTGCAAAGATTTCCGATATAGCTAAATTAGAAGCATCATTAAGATTCCCAATATCAGTAACGACAATAACCGGAGAAGTATTATACGAACCGAAATATAAATCACAAGGAGCGCCAATTGAAATTATTGATCATAACGAACACGCGTGGACACCTGCAGTAACAATATTTCCACGAGATAGATCCGTGAGATATATCCCGGAGGAATTTTCCGGGGATGTTTTCTATGAAGAAAAATTATTTGATGCTATTCACGCGTTGTGTAAAGATGATCCCGTGTCAGTGTGGTTACTTAGCAGTGATGGCTCCGAATCAGGATTTGATCAATTTGTAAGACCAAATGGTGAATTATATCGTGCTGAGGATTTAGATAACAGAATGAGAAAAATTGCTAATGATTTTTCACCGGAGAGTTTCCATGAAAAACTACTCACGGATAGTTTTACTATTCCATCAGTGGTAGCTCACTTCGCAAGAGAGAAAAACTCCTGGCGTCCAACACGAAGTGATTTTCTCGAGGACGTTAAATTGAGTTGCGTCGAATTTAGTCATGGAGGATTGTGGAATACAAAATACTCACGTGATGGTATGATTTCAATTGATATATCCGCGTGTTATCCTGGAAGTTTTCTCGGGTATGGAGAATGCTCTGAGTATTTGAAACGATTTGGACACCCCACACATGAAATGACTCGTGTTGCGATTAATGGTCCTTTGCCTGATTTTGATTTAACCGGATTCGCTCGTGTGATATCATTCAAATTCGCTGCAGGGTTACATCCGTGTAGTTATGTTTGGCTTGGTAGACACCTATCTGAAAAGGCGTGGATGCCAATTGTGTTATTGCGGTATATGATCGATTGTGAGATGTTACAATCGTTGATTGTCGGTGAAGCTATTATATGCTATCACGCGCAGAAGGATGTTTGGTTACCACAATCCGATTTAGATAGAATAATTGATGAAATACGAAAACAGTTTCCTAATTTCAATGAAGAAGAAATCATGAATTGGTCTATGCGGTTATTTGAAATTAAAAACAAGCAAGCCAAAGATTTCGGACGAAAAATAATCGGTAAATTCATTCAAGGTGGAAGATATGACAATGCAAAACACTCTTCGAGGTTGATCATAGACAACGCAGAATACGATTTTATCATAGCGGATTTAACGAAACATGGAAAACTTGTATCCCGTAGGGATGTTTTTCTATCCAACGGTGAGAAATCAGGTACGGTTGTTACCTACTGTGATGGATATAGCCCCCAGTATGCACATTTGAGAAGTTCTATGCTCGGTTATGCTTGTATTAATCTATTTTCGATGATAAATAGATTTCCAGATACCGCGGTTAGAGTAGCTACTGATTCGATGTATATACACGAGAAATATAGATCAGCTGTAGCGGCATTCACCGATCCCGAGGAAGCGTGGGGACGTTGGCGATTTAAAAAGGAAAAACTACACGAGTATTGTGAATCCGCAGACGTTACCAACGACGATAGATATCTTTGTTGTAACCGTATTGAAATTCAATCAGAATTTTCTAATGCACCACCGGTATCTGATCCCGTATGTAGATACAAGACAGTTTATTTAAACGGTTGTGGTGGGTCAGGAAAGACAACTCGTGCAATTGAATTATTTCGTCGGGAAAATCCTACGGATTTCACAACCATGATTGTATTAACACCAACTCACAGACTCGCCAGAGAGATGATAGCGAGGGGAGTAAAAGCCTGTACTTATCACAGCTTCTTTCGATGGAAAGGCGATACATGGACTCCTGATCGAATGGGCGATAAATTCATTCCTGAAATCATAATCTGGGATGAAATATGCACTGTATCGTTGAGTGTATTACAGACATTTCTCGAATGGTTGTTATTGAATACTACAAAAATCGTCATGTGCGGGGATCACGGTCAGCCACCGCCTTTTATTGGTGGATCTCCACACGAATGGCTAAAGGGTTTTGTAGATTATTATGAAGAAATTACCACTGATTATAGATCACTTGATGAACAATTACGAGAGTTCAAAGCGCTAATTAGATTACAACCGGATAGAATCCAATGTGAAATAGCGCGTGAAATAATTTCAGAAACTCCAATGAATGATTTTTGGGAAACATGGAAGCCAGATGATTTGATAATCGCGAGTAGAAAAATAGTCAGAGACACACTTCAGATGAAGTTATTTAAATTACATAAGTGTAAATTTGCAACACTTCCAGTGCCGTTGTGTTATAAACCCTCGGATACACGAAAGCAGAATATTGAAGTTGATATTCCAGGAGGATTTCAAAGACAGAATTTAGTATTAAATGATATTGTGCTAGTTGATATCAGCGTCGTCGAAGATGCATTACGCGCTGATAAATCACCATGGACGTTAGGTTATACAGCAACAATACACTCCTCACAGGGATTAGCTATCACAGATACAATTGTTTGGATGGTAGATAATCGCATTGAGTGGTCGAATTTAGTTTATCTCGCAGTATCCACAGTACGAAGAATAAATCAGCTTCGAAGAATTGTTGTTGACGATAATGACACTATTATCAGCGCCGATGATATCACTGGTGATTTTATCAGAAAAAAACTCTCTGGTTATAAACAACAGGATAAAAAAAAATAATAGAAAATTTGACATTGATGCTGAATTGATAATTTCACTAAAGCAACAACAGAATAATCACTGCGCGAGTTGTAATTGTATAATGCGTTGGAGTTGGTCGGATAAAGAACCCCGCCAATTTACCATAGACAGAAAAAATAGCAGCATTGGTCATACCAACGACAATGTGATGCTGACTTGTCTTGAGTGCAACAGACGCAGAGGTGCCAGCACCTTAGGTGCTAGTTAAGACCCCGCGGTGGTAATTGAGTATCGTCAGGAATTACTTGTAATTGTTCGCGTGTAAATCCTCGCTGAGGAGCAGTTGAATCTAGTTTATAGATTGCTGGTCTACCAGTTGATCGTGTTATAGTAGATATCTTGTGTGCAGTAACACTCCAAATAGGATCGGTAGCTCTTTTTTTACCACCTTCAAGCTCTCCTGGTTCGTATAAATACCTAACAGTGACATTACTACCAAGAATTGGTTCTTTGAAATCTTTTTGTGAAATTCCTTGGATTTCTATTTTTGGTATAGACGCTTTCTTAATCGCGTTGACAGGTTTCATGTTAATTGTTCATGTAATCTCACTATTCAGTGCTGTAATCACAGCTGGTAATCTTTGAACCCATTCACGGGATCTTTTATCCTGAATAAACTCCTTCGCGTATTGATATCCAAATAACCGCTCAGCAAGAGTCCGATTAAATCGTTCAACAATTGCCTGATCGCGATGTAGCGCAGTATGCCCTCGTCTGATGGTGACATTATGATGTTTCATCGTTGTTAAAACAGCGCCTTGAAATTCCTTGCCAGGATCAACTTGTAACAGATTTGGCCAGCGCAGAGGACCTCGTCGATAAATCCTTTCAAATGCAGAAGCTACTTCAGTAGATGATTTTGTCTTCAGCGGCTCTGCTTGTTTGTATCGACTAGCAATATCAACTACGGTTAACGCGTATTTGTAACCGTTGTCATGCGGCAGAAATAGTATATCAGCTTGATGAACTTCATTAGGTGTTGTAACATCAAAATGCGAGTAGTTAATTCGTTTAGGCGCTGGTAGATAAATTTGCCATATCGCCTGTTTGGATAACCAATCAGCTGCAGTAGTATTTTTTACTTTTACAGCGCTAGCGAGTTTATTGATTGCTGCCTTGCCTCTCCAGTATCCTTTTGGAGAATAATAAACAGATTCCATATTATTAATTACCAGCACCTAACATCAATTTACCCTTCATAGCGGATTTTATCAACCACGAAGCCAATTTTTCTTTGAATTATTTATCAGGAATAGCATTTAACGCATGAATTAATTTCACATCCGCGAGATGTCTATGTTGAAGATTACTGCTTTTATATGCAACATCATGAACATGACACGCCTTATCAATAGCGTTTATTGGATACTCACCGGGTTTGGGTTGGTTTTGGTCATCAAGTCTGATATCTAATCGTGTTCCCGGTCCACAATAACTATACCCTGGAAGGTGCTTTTCTCCTGAGTATTTTGCCCACGGTGTTCCTGGGAGTTTCACTAACTTGGCTGCAATATCACCTCCTCGTTTTTTTTTTTAAAGGTTTCGTGGAAGTAAATCTAAATTTCTTCGTACTACATTGTACGCACTTACCAGAAAGCGCTGATCGATTATTTTTCGTTGTAATCGTTGTCAAGTCATTTGTGCCAGTACGCGTCCTACATTTCACACAATATAGATCCATAATTTATATATAACAACATGAATGTAATTGATTATTCAGCTACGAGACGACGGGAACCTATTAAACACCATGCAATGTTACCAAATTCTATTCGTGCGATTATCATTGGACCATCTGGAAGTGGTAAGACACAATTGCTACTTAATTTGATAACGATATGGATGAAGTGGGACAAGTTGTATTTGATTGCTCCAAGCGTAGATGATCAGCGATGTTATGAAGTGTTAAAGGATTTTAACGAGAAAGCGAAATTAGAAATTAACGGCGATGATATTATTGAGTTTATAACAGATATCGAAGAAGCACCGAGCATTGATGATATTGATAGTGATATTAACAATTTAGTCGTGTACGACGATGTAATGTTAGATAATCAAAAAAATCTAGGATATTTTTCAGAGGCAGACATAAAAACACAGACGTGATATATATCACTCAACGTTACACTCAAATACCAAAAGTGATCAGAGATAATTGTAATTTATTATGCGTGTTTAACGGTGTTGATACTCATACGCTAAGAAATATTTGGCAAACTTGGTGCGGTGGTGATATGGATCATAATCAATTTAGAAATTTCTTTAGCCGCGCTCAGACAATCCAACATGGATTTATAACGATAAATTTATCAGATCCTCGGACAAGATATCGCGTCGGACTTGATCAGATATTCGGTTAACGCATAGCAGCAACGAGGGTGAATAACAACGACGTTGCGACCCTGATGATTAAGTCTTCATTTGCCAAACAGAGACTTTATTTTTTTTTGGTTAAAACATGAGATTTCGTAGGAAGGCTCTATTTGCCGTTTCACGGGTTTAATCGATTTTTTCGAAAAAAGTTGTATGGTTCACCCTCTCTGCTGCTCAGTTACTTATTGTTGGAACAACTCAACTCGTACGTATAATCCGGACCTAGTGGAGTAGGGTAGAATGAACTTTCCCATCACAGAGTTTATGTTGTTCTTGATGTTTTGAACCGACAACTTTCTGAAGAACACTGCAACAAAACTGAGCACTCAAAAGAACATACTCCGTAAACCGGTTGGCTCAACCTGGCCCGCAAGTGCTCAACCACTCAAGACATCAGCACTGATTCTCTGTTATTCGGCAACCGCTCCGGTGGCCTAGTGGTTAGAGCGTCCGTGACGGAAGTGGAAGTCAGCGGGTTCGATGCCCAGCCGAGTCATACCAAAGACTTGCAAAAATGGTACTAACAGCTGTCTCGCTTGGCACTCAGCATTAAGAGGTTAGTGTTAGGACTGGTCGGCCTGGTGTCAGGATAATGTGACTGGGTGGGACATTATGCTATATGTCTGCGGAATGATGCCCCAGTGCTAGACATCGCTATAAACTGCCTCACTGCAGACATCGTAGCGATATGACTCACACATTGTTAAAGCTACGTTAAATTCCTAATCACACACACTGTTATTTGGCAGCCGAGTATTGCGTTCCTTTCTAGGTTCGATCGTTCCATCCCAAATTAACTGCGTATACGTCCTACTCCTTTACCATCGATGCCGGTACTCAGCAATATTCTTCCTCCACACAGACCCGCACCTGTGGGGGGGGGACAACCATGGCACTTGTCAGGGGCCCGAGCTAGAGAGGGGCCCGCGTTTTAAAATATACCCTCATATTTGAAACACGAAAGGGGCCCGAACTCTGTCAGCTGCCTGGGGCCCAGAATTTCCTAGGTGCGGGCCTGCTCCACATCTCCGTCGCCAGGAAGCAACTACAAAATTGTGTTTAAGGTCTTTGTCAGTGAGAAACTTCCACTGTATGTTGACATTATTTCACAGCCAGCTTGACGTCGATATGTCGATATGTCAACTACTTCGGCTTTGAGTGATGAGTGGTCTTCAACAGATGTTGTAAACAACTCCCTCGTAGCTGAGCCATCTGTCTCCCCTCTTGGCTTCAACTTTCCACGATATATTTGGACCACGCTGACGCGTTTATGGACAGGACAGGATCCTTGTGCAGTCAACCTGAAACGAAGTTATCAGGCAACTGACTCTTCCTGTAGCTGTGGAGCTATTCAGACCATGTATCACATTGTGAACAACTGTCCACTGACAAAATTCCATGGTGGACTGCAGGCTCTGTACCAGCAGGCATATTTGAAATTTGCAAGTGTAAATTATCCCCAACGTGAATTGAGGGTTCTCTTACTGATTCGTCAAAACTGTATACTCTTTTGATGAAGTTATTATGATCAGGTACTAAAATGACGATGCTTGGTTTGGACAACTGCGACATTTACATACTCTATTATTGGAAGGTGAAATGTTAATTGTTGTGTTACTTGATTCAATTTTCTTTATTCAATCGTAAAACAATATTCACTATAGCAACATGAGCAACAAATTTTTATGAATTAGCGTCAATAAAGTGATTTTAATGTAGCTCGTCTGTCTATTTTTTGTTGTTGAGGCTGACAACAACCGATATGGAATTATTTGTTGCTATACGGTGAATAAATGTTGTAGCACAATTCTTGTATATAATACCAAACAAATCAGAAAGAGAGAAGTAACTGCTTGTGGCATGCATTGAAGTGTGCAGAATATAAATAAAACCTGGGATCCTGCAATTGAACGGTTTGTGTGTTCATACTGATTTTCGAATGGTATGAAGTGGATCAAGTAAAAATTGTGTGCAGTTGCGTAGGGACTAAAGTGAGCAATAGATGACCTATTACTCCATGGAATATGTGTGTGACGAGCAGAAGCTGCTGACCCATTCCTAACACGTCATATTGACGGTTACTGCATTGTCTAACAAACGAAGTATCTCTTTGTTTAGATCTAAATATGTTTACACGTACTGAAGAAACCCACTCCCCAGTATAACGGAATTGCGTAAGGCCACCACTACATACATTGTGTAGAACAAGTGGATGCCACCGTTACGGAAGTCAATTTCAGCAAAACTTAAAACAGGGAATGTTTAACAAACATAGTTGTAAAGATATTCACTGCCCACAAATCTTTTTCTTTTTATCTTTGATATTAAAGGTGGTGAGGGGGTTCGATTCGTATGGACAGTACTAACAACGTGATTTGTAGCTGTGAAGCATGCCTATCCAAGGACCGGGTACCCCGGACAGACTTGATCATGATGGTGGCGGCGAACTCGTTTGTAATAACGCAGCTCATGTTATAATTACATGTAATAATGACAATATTAATAAGATCAAATTCCTATTATTAGTTAATTTTCCTAATTGTTAGATTTACATATCTATAAGATCAGGTTCTATGATTTTTGCTGTTAAACTTGGTTGATAAACGAGTGTAGACGGTGGTTATTTCTGACCAGACGTAATATAAACAGATTATATACATGACAGACAGACATAGACAGAGACGCAGAGGCAGACAGATAGAGAAGTTCAGGTTTTATTCTCTTGTCCATAGAAAATTGTGCGTGTGACTACCGAAGTTTTACATTGCATATGGTCACTTTATAGAGACCCTTCGCAGGTATATTATGAGCACTATTATGCTACCATCACGGTCATATTGCTTGCTTGAGTTCGTATTCTACCGTCAACTTCTGAAAATGCGTTTCTCGCACTGTCGACTTAGATAATATATTTTCAGGTCTTTATTATAAAGAATATCTCAAATAGGTCATAATTTTATATTCAATTTAATAATGTCAAGCTTTTGTTAGCCTCATAAATTTAATATTAAATTATTACCGATTTCGGATTATTTTAGTCACATAGTTTAAATTTCAGTGAAAATTAATTAGATAGACAAAATAAGGATTAATTCGTTCATTCTGACAGACGGTGCATATTTCATTTGTTGTGCATAAAGTATAGTCCTTAACAAAGATGAACTAATAAAAGTAGATTGTAATTTGTACGACTTGAAATCAATGAGAAAGCTTCCATCCGAATAAACAGAACATTTTATAAGGACAGTATCAGTTTTCAAAACAGGATGATTAATGCGATGTGATGCCACATTTTTCAATACAGTAAACAGTATGCCTAGAGTACATGTTTACCCTAAAATGTCACTTTCAGAACTAAACATTACATTGTTGAGATTTTCGTGTCAAATCGGATTACTGGATGCAGAAATTCCCAATTTAATGCAAATGCATTTGAGACCAAATATTTACAGTATTTGAATGGAACAACAGACTGTACAGAAGATGTAAACAAATTTATTTTTAATCGTATTTGTATCCAATATATATACGGCATAAAGATGATGTAGACGAATAAAGTTCTTTCAGTCATGAGACCCATTTATGTCCTAAGCCTTCTGTAAACAAGGATGTGTTTATTTACTTCTGTAAGTTAACATTTAAACCACGCTTGTATAGACGGTGGATTGTATATCTGTTACAGATATATCGCTCCCTCCCCACCTCGCCATAAAAAAAGCAAAACACTTAATTTTACTTCTACTTATTGTTCTTCTCTTGTAGTTTTACGCCATTTTTCTCATTATGATATTGTTATACAAGACATTACAAACCCATTTGGGGGTTATCATTTATATATTCATACAGCCGATATAACTTTTCCTCAATTTCCTTTCGCGAGTTGAGTTTAAAAATGTCCCCCAAAAATTTTCATTCAAAACCAAACATTCCAGAAGGCGGGATTAAAAACGTTTCTCCATGACCCCAGCCAATCCGTACAGAGGCTACTGCACAATAATTTCGTGGAAATAGTTGGACCAATCGAATCACATAGAGTTATATTTTAGCGTGATGTAATAACAAAAGTATGAAACTACACATACTATAGGAAAACAATACCTACTATGTGATATACTACACATACTATAGGAAAACAACACCTACTATGTGATAAACTACACATACTATAGGAAAACAACACCTACTATGTGATAAACTACACATACTATAGGAAAACAACACCTACTATGTGATAAACTACACATATTATAGGAAAACAACACCTACTATGTGATAAACTACACATACTATAGGAAAACAACACCTACTATGTGATAAACTACACATACTATAGGAAAACAACACCTAATATGTGATATACTACACATACTATAGGAAAACAACACCTACTATGTGATAAACTACACATACTATAGGAAAACAACACCTACTATGTGATAAACTACACATACTATAGGAAAACAACACCTAATATGTGATAAACTACACATACTATAGGAAAACAACACCTAATATGTGATAAACTACACATACTATAGGAAAACGATACCTACTATGTGATAAACTAAACATACTATAGGAAAACAATACCTAATATGTGATAAACTAAACAATTTAAACTTATGCATATATAAAGCAATGGAATAATTGTAAGTCAGTTTGTAACAATTCAAATATTGTATGTTGTAAATAAATATATGTAATAGCCGTATATATCGGTACTTCTTTTCATTACATTATAAGAGAATTTAAGTCAGACAATTACTAAGTTCTAATGGAATCAACGTTACGAGCAAGTACATTATCGAACAGGCCTGCAATCTCCAGATTAATGATTTTACTAGTTGCATACATATACTGGAGTTTTTACACGATCCAGTACATGTTTTTGATATGGGAAACAAGTATGGCATCTTCTTCAGTACTAATATGATGATAATTTGAATACTTAATTTTTATACAAACAAGACAACACAGCTGTAATATTTTAATACACGAAACAGTTTTCCCTTTATAGAGACAACGTTGAAGGCTTATTTATCACTTATTCATCAAAATGTAACTGTTGTATAATGTGTTAGAACTGATAAAGTGTAAAATTGCGATCGAAGTAAATTACTTTCATGGAATCCAGTAGGTAGGTAGGGCCTATGTCCACAAATCTCTTTTCTCGCATTACGTACATTTCTGTTACAATTTTTGCATTTACTTTTTATTTCCCCACAATAGCATCTTATATTTTTTAAATTATTTGTAACAACATTGAAAGTGGCAAATATAAAGGTTGACCAATGTGAATCAAGGATTATAATTTTGTTGCCTCTAATTTTAAATACAATCAAGTGTTTAAAACGACTTAATAGTGTCAACTACATTGTTTGATCAATCAATAAAGTTGAACAATTCGCGTGTGTTCGACTCCTTTATTAATGATCATGTTTTGTGAACAGGTGTTTTTCTTGAATCTTTTGCAAAAATTTATTATTTTTAAAGAAATTGGCAACTACAAAATAATTATTGATTAGTTTCTGGCAGCATATGATAACATCCATAAATGTCCATTGACATTTGAGTGCATACTGATGTATGTTAGGACGGACAGAAGTCGCAAATTAAGTACTAGTTCAATGTTTTCGCAATTTCTCAAACAATCCTTGATTCGTAAATTTATCTGGACGGTGTTTACTGGCGAATCCTGGCATCTAGAAGCACTGCACAGTTACGAATGTGCTTCGGGTTCTTTATAACATTCTAAGTTTAGCAAATATCTATTAATTTCAAGATCAAAGTGATAACATAGAAGTCGCTTGCTAAAATGACACTTAAATGTTAAAAGCTGCCTCAAGCGTTTTGCTGCTAATGAAATCCGGAGGAATATTTTTGATATTGTGGACTGTTAATGTGGAAGTCGTACATCGGTATCCAGGCAAACGTGATTATTTGCAACAATTCTTATATACTATTTAGCGACCACGTCTGTTTTGTATTAGACTTGGTGGACTGGCCTGTTTCGTACGTGAATAAAATAACACTAAAAACAACCTGAATAACAACGGATAAAAATGCCATAGCAACGAAAGAGAGCACGACAACAGATAATTGCAATTTTTTTTATTATTTCATAAAACCACATCAAATCTGTGTGAACACGAAGTGGGTATGTATTGCACCGGAAAATCATGTCAGCACAAACGTTGTCTGTTTAAAAACAAATGTTTCAATCACTGCACTTTCATTATTCCACTTGATGTTTCGTCCTTCTTGTGCGAGGCAGTTTATGACCGATACAGGCAGTTTAAAATCGCGTTTGGTGAGAAAACATATTGCCAACGCTGAAGTACAGATTCAGAAAAATTATATAAACATTTGCTAAATAGAATTGATGCTTGATGCGTAACATTTTATTTTCGATACGAGAGACTTCTGTATAAAAAAAAAGAAATTTTATGCCTGATCAAAGAATTCCCAAAATGCATTAAAATAAAGTAAAAATAGTGATAAACAAAGAAAATAGAGTCATACAGAATTTAAGAGTTAAATACTCATTTACATCAACTAGTAATATTTAAATACGTTTACCTGCATACACAGAAAGCTACAAATGCGTTCTTTAGTTGTTGTATGTGTTATCAACTGGTATCGAACCTCTAACTCGGACAGTCGTTTATTTGGCTGGGTTCAACAACTCCCTTCCTTGTAGACAATATATCCATAAAGACCAGCACCTGTCCTTGCAGACAAGCGATCATCCTTCCAAACAAATGTATTAGAAGATGTGGAAGGGTATGCTATGATGTCCAATACCGATTCTTACAGTCGCACGTGCATTGAGATCCGCCCATCATTCAATGAACTTATAAAGAGGTTATGTGATATCGGACAAATATAAGATGATTATCACATTGTTTTACATTTCTGTCTATATGCAGATCTTTGAAACAGATGCATAACAGGAATGTTTTGCAAAACATATCCATGTGAAGAAACTTTCTATTTTATTATGAAGTCGAAGGACCATGTCATACTATTTTAACTTGTACAAAGTGTCGTTTCAGCAATACACAAAAGAGATCCAATGTACACGTAGGAATATTATCGTAATCTTCCTCTAGACGATGACAACGATGATAACGCTAGTTCTATTTCATGTTCTATATATTACTATTTTTTCTTTCTTTCTTCACCTCACTGTGTTACATCTAATATGGCGCTCCACAATATTATTGTGAAAATGCAGTATTGTGGATCTGTGGCCGAAAATACCAGTAATCTTTTATCATTGTCATTGCTCCTTAAAATGGGGATAATTATGGGTTTGTTCTGTTCCTGAACGATTGGTAAGACTTCCATAAGAAACATTTGACTGGCAGCGCGTGTTAACAAGTGTATTAATCGAAGAGATACGTAATAAATTAGCATGGGCGAAGATATCTTCAGGATTTATCCTCTAAGACCCCTTCCAAACCATCCGGTCGCTCGAAGACAATTTTAAAAGTATTTTCTTGTCTTTGATAACGTAGACAGTGTAAGATAGACTGAAAACATGCCGCAAATGACTTTCGAACATAATGCACTCAGTCACTGAGATTTGAAGCTAGCTTCGCCATGCAGCCAATATCATCTCCCCTTTCTGTTGAGCTTCACTCTTAGCCATTGGAAGTGTGTCTTGTCCCAATCAATCATAACTTGGGACTGCATACGCCGCCATTAAATGCAGAAAGTAGCATTTTGACAAACAACAATTACGGTGCAGTGCTGTGCAGTGTAGCGCGATACAGTACAGTACAATCGAGTGCAGCATAGTGCAGTACAATACAGTACCGTGGCTAAGTTGAAGAGTAACATTTTTTGGAGTGGACCTTCTATCATGAGGAATCCCACTAGCTGCACTGCCAACAGGGCTTTCCGTTCGTTTTCAATGCTTTCGTCGTTAGGAATAATACCTGTTTTCATATCAGTCATAATGTTTCATTAGTGACGAATAAACATCAATAATGACATCCTCTATTCTGCCCGGAAAACCATGATATTCTAGTTGATAATATTTCAATATTTTTCCGAACCCCTCACAGACAAAGATCCTACCCTTTGATGAGGAATTACTGATCAGTCCAGATAATAGTTTCAACCGGAGTTGCATTTCATTTTGTGTAGCTGATACAGTTACTCTGACCTTTCCAACAGGAATTGCATTAAAACGTACTCTTAATATCTTAATTTATTAGAAAATACTTTTTCATATGGAAACGGTTTTCTGTCAGATCGTAAGGCAGTTCATGCTAGTTTTGACAGCTTCAGTTATTTGGTAGTCTCTTCAAAATAGTTGGAAGTGAATGTTAGGTCTTTGGTTCTAATGTTAGGTTTTTTATTCTGGTGGCATGTCTTTGGTTCACATGGTAGTTAGATATAATTGCTTCATTAAAGAGTTGTCCATCATCAATAAAAAAAAATGTGACAGAGTATTTATTTATGTAAGATTTATAGAAGTATATCTATTTTGCTAAATATATTAAATATACTGTGACAGGTAACAGACAATTAATCAAAGTTAAGCGCTCAAATAATACTACTGTATAGTTCACTGATCATAGCTTGTTTCTGTTCTCTTTACTTCTGTATTATATGTCGATGTATGTGGAAACATTCAGTGCATATAATGGCTCGAAGCTATATTCGTTTATGACCGAAAACGTTGTACAGAAAATTCTACCTTCAACATGCAACCGATCTTTTTAATAGCTTACAAATTAATTTTGCATATAGGAAATAATAATGACATGCCATTGTGTATCTTTTCACAATATCTTTTTTAGCGGAGATGCTATAGGCGGTGTGGTCCATACATTATTAGCTTCACCATAATTCCCACAGTATATAAGAATGTTATTGTATTGAAAGGATGCAACTACAATTTTAAAAGAAACTCACACAGAAAGAATGCTAAAAATATGAATGGTTATGTCATCCATTGATAATGGGAATGTTTAGAAAGGAGTATGAAATTACTGGAAACAAAATAATAGAAAGTCTGATGCTTAACTAAATTATTTGTTCGGTGTTTAGAAAATGAAACAGTCTTTTAAAAAAGACTAACATTCGTACCCACTATGCAGAAGAAACTCTACGGCAAATTAGAACGGATAAATAATCATGTAACATAATTAAAATAGTTAGACAATATTGCTAATTTATTCTTTCTTTTCATAAAGTCGTGATGGCGTTTCTACACTTCTGAGGTTTATTTTATATTTGGTCTCCAATATCTCGAAGTGTTTTACACCATGATGTGTCCATGTTAAATGATAATCCTAAAAGGAATCGTTCGACAAATAACTTCATCATCCTAATGTTTAAATAGGTGATAAACGTTAGGTTGTTGTACATGTTGAACTGCATTTTGATTTATTGTCTTCGTCAACAGCTTACCTAGATAATAATGCAAACACACACAAGCCACCATGCTGTTGCCCAGTACATTTGATTTATTGTCTTCGTCACCAGCTTACCTAGATAGTAATGCAAACACACACAAGCCACCATGCTGTTGCCCAGTAAATTGTTCATTATATCGCAGGTTTAAAAAAAAAGGGAAATAGTTTAATATTATAAACTGCACAACAATACTAACTAACTTTATGGTATGAATATTTCCATTGATTATGGTCATTCGGAACGTTTTGATTTGTGTCTGCTTTCAGTGAATTCCTCTGCTATGCAAAGTTCTACGTTCTTTGATAGTATCATACGGTGCATTGATAGACAACGCCTGCGTGGAATAAATTCAAAAGGAAGGCAGAAATTGAGAACAACAACATAAAATGTTTGCCGTTCTCTTCCAAGAATGTCCGTGAAGCAAATAGCAAGGAATCCAACATAACATATGTATATAGAACTGGGACTGTTTAAGGACATAACGAATAAAAGGGAATTGATCAGAAAGGATTTAGAACTTAAACTTCTTCTATCAACACTCTACATAAGCGCAAGAAGAAAAAGTGTAATGATTTGTTGCATTATTTAACAACGCTCATCATCAATCAAAAAATATTTTTGTTTTTAAAATCGGTGTGAAAAAGTGGTGTTTACCGTAGAGACAAATGCAATGGTCTGTTTGATCGGAACAGTTTAAATAAGATTGAATGTTCGTATGTCAATGGAGAATGCACAGTTTACACAATGGAAATTTTGCATTTGAATCTCTCTCTCTCTCTCTCTCTCTCTCTCTCTCTCTCTCTCTCTCTCTCTCTCTCTCTCTCTCTCTCTCTCGTGCAAAAGGTACAAAACGCTGCGGAGAAAGCGTGAAGAGGAAATATGATTGGCTGCGAATGGGAATTGATGTATATTTTTTATAAATCACTGGCATGCAGCATAGTCACAGGAAAACACACTCTCTCTCTCTCTCTCTCTCTCTCTCTCTCTCTCTCTCTCTCTCTCTCTCTCTCTCTCTCTCTCTCTCTCATATACACGCACACACACACACATACACATACACAAGCACACTGGACTAGGAAAAGTGATTAAAGAGCTTTTAAAACTGTTCTAAAAAAAATGGGAATTGATGTATATTTTTTTTTAAAATGACTGGCATGAAGCATATTAGCAAGAAAACACGCTCTTTCTCTGTCTTTTTCTGTCTGTCTGTCTCTCTGTCTGTCTGTCTCTCTCTCTGTCTCTCTCTCTCTCTCTCTCTCTCTCACACACACACACACACACACACACACACACAGACACACACACAAACACATACTGGACTAGGAAAAGTGATTAAACAGCTTTTAAAACTGTTCTAAAATAAATAGTCTTCTGTCGGATTACAATATCATATTTCGGTAATTACACAATTTGCACGTTGAATTCACACTATCCATAAGATTTAGTAAAATCATGTTTAAAACGCCATTTTAATGTATTTAGGACGAGATGAAAGGTTTTTTTGTGTCAGGTAATAAAATCAGTGTGGCGGTAGTTATGATGGGTTAGGGCATTCCTCGTCTACCAAGTCTTGAACGATGATTTTAAAACAGGAACCACTGTAATGAGAACAAAATGTCTAAAATATACACCATTTTTAAAAGGGATTTACGATGATTTTAATCCCAATTATAGAGCTTGAAATCTACCTCATCCACTAGAATTTTTCTCCATTCCAGATTATATATACCATAGAATTGGCAACTTGGCATGGTCATACAAATAGATCACTTTCAATTTACTGAATGCATCTCACTTATTATTATTTTCATAAATCTGAACAAGTAATTTGTATTTTGAAGCAAGACGAAGGGTGTTATGTGTATAATCATATCTACAAAAACGTAATCCCTAGTACACACTATTAAAACTCTGAATCGTTTCTTACAAGCATTTTGTAAATTTACCAGCTATGTTAATATCTATGAAAACGAACACAAAATAGTGATCTCACAAGACTAATGTATACCACTAATTACGATATATTAAGAACACAGACACATACAGATTAACGATATGTTAAGAACACAGACACATACAGATCAACGATATATTAAGAACACAGACACATTCAGATCAACGATATATTAAGAACACAGACACATACAGATCAACGATATATTAAGAACACAGACACATACAGGTCTACCATGTATTAGGAACACCCATTCAGATTTACGATTTATTACGGAGACAGATACATTGAGGTCTACAAATTACTAAGAAGAAAGACATGGACAGATCTACAATATCGTAAGAACATCAACACATTCCGATCTACGATACATTACGAACAAGCATACAGATCTACAATTTATTAGGAACGCTCATACAGATCGACGATTTATTACCAACAGTCATACAGAACTGCGATTTATTACGAATACAGACACATACAGATCGACTATTTATAGTGAACCAATATGCAGGCAGCTGTTCAGGCAAGAACAATATAAACCTAGAGGTTAGAATATATGTAAAGAAAAGAAATTAAAATTCATTTTTGCAACGGCTTCCTTTAAACAGCGCCATGCCTGATGGTATAATTCCACCTGAGAGGGAGAGAGAGAGACATACATACATACATACATACATACATACATACATACATACATACATACATACCTACCTACCTACCTACCTACCTACATACCTACCTACCTACCTACCTACCTACCTACCTACCTACCTACATTCATACATACATACATACATACATACATACATACATACATACATACATACATACATACATACATACATACATACATACATACATACATACATACATAAGGCAGAAGGATATTGATGATGCCCAACATGATGATGTAAAAGGTGTCATATATGTAATTTGCATTTCAATTCACAAATGTACAAAATTAGTATTCAGGATATCACGTCGGATAGGTTTAATTTTTTACGTATTGCTGTCCAGTAATTTTGAGATATTTGCAAAAAAATGTGTATCTTTTTATATACTTGAATGGATTAATTGATTGGACCAAGAAATGAATGCTATCGTATTACATGCATTAATTGGTAATTGCCCTTCTTTATGAATGTATTACTCCTTATTCTGGTTCAGATAATAAGCAGACTGAAATATAATTCATACCTAATGTGTTAAAGCATACAATCTTAGTGCAGATAGATGAACTGCCTATCACGATTGCATCATAAACCACTCGACGGTTTCATTTTATCATTTTAATTATCATCGTTTACTTATTATAGAAGTTTGTTTTATCAGAATCATGAATCTGTTAGAGTGAATCATACAATTATTGTACTGATAACGCGAGCATGTTGGGATGGGTACATGCCCTCTTCTTGCCAGAAGAAGGACGAGCCGCCGAGAGCTCTTCTGCAGATGAAATTAAGGAAAGGGCGCCAATAAATAATATATCCGTTGTGCTCTTCGAACCCTTATGCCGTCGCTGAGTCTTATCGAGTCGGAATAACATATTTTGCAAGTATTCTGCTTTATAGATAAAAACGTTGAATCATTATTTTATACCTAGAAAATATATTGCTTAATCATCTTTGTTTTCATGATATGAGAAAATGAGTGCATTTCAATCTCCTTCCTAACAATAATAATTGTCTGCGATATCTTACAAGCTTTGGAACATCCATCCAGTAGCTGATATCTATAATTTCTGGATAATTTATAAACGCTAATGAATTGCCCTTGAATTAGATACAAAGACAAAGTGATTACGTTCATGAGTACTCTTAAATCTCACCCATTTTTCGACTGCAAGGACAAACTTAAATACGTAATAATGTTTCCTACTTTTATTATGTGTATTTGATTTAAATTATTTATTTTTATTTGTCAGATCCAAATTTGTCATTTTGGGTTTAAAATTCATTAATTGGGACATATCTGTTCTGGAAAATTTAGGCTGACCTAGACTCTATCTGTAAACACAGGTTGACCTTGGTTGTTTTCTGACCTTGCTTCAGAGTGATAAACAGGCCTTTAAAACGATTGGCTAAATCCAAGGACAACTTTTTATTTTTTGTTTTGGGGGATGAGAAATGGTTGATTTTCTTCTGGGTCATTCCATTCGTACGTGTTTTCATGATCGTACGTTCTTTCTGTGACCTTCTGGAAAATCACTTGATCCCTTGTTTACGTAAAAAACAGATATTAAATATTTGTTTCGGAGAGAATAATTCAGTAGATGTTGGGCTTTTATAATATTAAGTTGTATCATCTGTTTGAGTTGTAATTTTAATTACCGTGTACTGGAAATTGAGTCAATTCGTTGAAGCAAGAGGAATTATTTTATTGATCTGGAAAAGAACATGTGCTCAGATTTTGCATTTGGATTATTATAAAAACAAGAACTGACTAATCACGTGACATCGTCGTCCATATTGGATTACATCGTCAAGATTCGAACCGGGAACTATTAGGACATTTATTTATTAGGACTCTTGCAATTCCATTAGTGGATTATTTTTGTGAATCCTATATTGGATTATTTTTGGACTTGATTCTCTAAAACCGTAAGTTTATTTATGTTCTTTTATAAAACATTTGTACTTAATTAATTCATTGCTAAATTTTACAAGTTTGTTAGTTTTCACTCTTTCTGTGTTGCTGCTTATTCGAGCCAAAGCACGTAATACCTTAAATATTTTCAGCATATTTTATGTGTTTTAATTTCATGGTGTTTTGTTCTTTTGTTTTTTGTTGTCATATCATTATATGTAATGATATGTATAATGAGAAATATATGTAGAGAACATATAGTCAAATTAATTGTGATGTATGTCCAGATAATGTATTTTGTGCTTCATTCTGGATGAATGGATAGCCAGTGTAGGGTACAGAGCAGCGCGGAGGCGTGCTCTGATCGTGGTACTCTAAAGATGATCTGAGCAGCTGTGTTTTGAAATTTTTGATGTTTTTGGAGTAGATATTGAGACGAGCCAGACATAATTGAGTTACAATAGTCCAGTCTTGACAGTACAAGTGTTTTAGTGGCATCAACTGAAACATATTTGCGAATGGAGCTTATGCGTCTCAGCTCAAGATATGCAGCCTTAAAAATGAACATGACATGATGGTGCAATGTGAGAGTACTTCCAGAGTAACACCTAAGTTTCGTACTGACTGCGTGAATTTAATGTTGGTGTTGCTGGTATTATTGTTTGATGTGATAGATCTGATTGTCATCAGGTTTATCATCATTCATCATTCATTAGACGTTGGAACTGTCTAAGGATATTTTCAGAACAGTTTTCTACCTTACGATTCTTTCCAATTTAGTTAATCTGTCACGTCCAAAGAATACTGCAACAAACCAGTGAGTCGAACGTTTTCAATGCATTGTATATATTTTAAATTAGCCCGTGGCTTGACTTGCATCGTGTGCCCTAAACTTTGAGTTAATCCGGTGTCCCAAACGTGTTTCCGAATCAGCAACACACAAACATGACGAACCAAGATGTCATTTCAGATTAACAAAATTCTTGCAATTAGGACCCAATCTAACATGTGACTTTGTGACACATATCTAATCGCTAACTTTTCACAGTAGGCTTTTGATATTTCTATCAGATGTCATATCTTGTTTGTATAAATAGCCAGCAAAAGAAAATCAACAGTTTGAGTTGGATTTCTGACAGCTATTGACCCATTCTTTGTTCCATATCTACTACTCTATTATTATAGTAGCATGTCATTAATTAATATTGTATACACTAAATTTCTCAAAACGACTTCATGGTTTACTCGAGTTTGGAAAACGCCCATTGACAAGGACTTTTCTATGTGTACTTGCGTACATAGTCATACATATCAAAATACAATTGACCGCTCCGGTGGACTAGTAGGTTAGACCGTCCGCCTCGGATGCGGGAGGTCGTGGGTTCGTTCACCTGCCAATTCATACCAAAGACTTATACAAATCGTACTAACAGCTGTCTCGCTAGGCGCTCAGCATTAAGAGGTTAGTGTTAGGACTGGTGTCATAATAATGTTACTGGGTGGGACATCGTGCTACTTGTCTTGCGGCATGATGCTCCATTGCTAGACATTGCTATAAACTGCAACAGTGCAGACATCGTAGCAGTATGACTGAAAATGGTTAAAGCTACGTTAAAATATCCAAATCACACACACACACACACACACACACACATAGACACACGACATTTGCCCGAAAATTAACATTGTCAATAGTATACAAAAATAACAATTTGGGCCATACAGTATCTAATTTTTTAATCAAAAAAGAAGAGACAATAAAACCAATGGTGTATATTATCATCGTCGTGATACTATCACCGCAAAGCTTGCTTTTGTGCTGTATTAACCATTTTGGTACCCATGTTGTTGTTAACCAGTAATTCTAGAAATAATATATTTGAGCTAAACGAATAATGTTCATGAATAATTGTCTCGAACGTTTTGTAGAAAAAATAAAGTACAGTAGCAGTACGGTAACTTTCGTGTTCTTTGATTTCCCTTTGTTCAATTGTACAGGTATGTAAGATAGGCCTATAATATGAATACATAGTGTTGTCAGACACCTTCCACCGTAGTTACTGCGACAGATCAAATGTTTTTTTTGCAATTCGATCATTTTGGGTGCGATTATCAATGGGATTTTTTCACTTCACTTACAATGATATAATCCTGTAAGGCTTCAATATGGACCGCACCATCTATCTTGTTTAGCTTCATTTGTTACACTCGACAAATGCAGAGAATGTGTCGTCAGAATCATGGATTAAGCTTTGCGTTCTCAAAATATCTAACAAAACCATTTACAATGGACAATCTAGCAGTGAACACCGCACAGGTAAGACCAGTCCTCGCTTGGAGACGCGGAAAACGGACTACAGCAGTAACAAAGACATGCGGACTGCATAACAAAAATAATTGCAGCGATAGGCAAACATGTATCATATCAAATGTATCTATAATAACATTTTTTTTAAAATACCAATTATACGACTGATTTTGAAAATTTTGTACACCTTCATTCATCTATACATATAATAAATTAATCAAGACCGATATGTTTAACCGCACATTATCAAAACGGATTCAATCCGTTTCTCATCATGGACAACGCAGTTTGGTCTCATTATTTGCTTGCTCTGGCTTCAGCATGAAATCTGCCTTTCTATAATGTAAGCTGAACTTAGAATTCAAAGATATGACGAAATTGTATGGTGAACGAAAGTACATGATAGATGGGATATCTGATTGGCTCTCAGAGACACGCAGATGAAGTCTACTTGAGATAATTACTTAAACTTAATTGTATTCGTTTTCACGTACATGATAGATCGGATATCTGATTGGCTCTTAGAGACATGCAGAGGAAGTCTACTGAGATAATTACTTTAACTTAATTGTATTCGTTTTCACTTTCATCAAAGACATTTCCTTTCATTTCTTGATTGTATTTACGTGAAATTTTGCACTGTCAAACGAAAAACGATTGGAGACCTCATATGCTCTTAACTTGAATATTATAGTGAAATTCATACAAGTACATCATGGATTATGTTTTCGGAAATTCATGAATAGAGGGTTGCATCTCCATGTCACAGGCTACTAAAGAAACATCAGCAAATTCAGTGTTGGATCTTATTTCAAAACATCATTAAAATGTAATTATAGTCCTAATAAACCTCCCCATTTATTCATACCCCTTACCATTTAAAAATCCAAAAGCATTAATGATATATTAAAAATGCACAGGACTGAGTTAGGCCATTCATTGATTTATAATTTCAAACCTGATAGTACGCATAAATTAAACAAGAGTAAAAACCGCACAGAATCACACAGCGACCGTTTTGTAAAATATACATTCTAAGCGCTAATCTATCTATGAGATGTTCATAGCTTGTTTCTGTTCTCTTTACTTCTTTATTATATAACGATGTATGTATGTGGAAAAATTCAATGCATATAATGTCTCGAAGCTATATTCATATATGACATAGAACGTTGTAGAGAAAGGTCTACCTTAAACACGCAACCAATCATTTTAATGACTTACAAATTAATTTTGCATATAGGAATTAATAATGACATGCCATTGTGTATCTTTTCACAATATCGTTTTAGCGGAGATGCTATAGGCGGTGTGGTCAATACATTAGCAGCAGAGAGGGTGAACAGACTTTCTCTAATTGGGGTATATTTTAAGCAAAAATATTCTAAGTCTCCATTTGCCAAACTGAGACTTTACAATTTTAGAGCTCTGTTTGTCAAACGGAGCCTTCCTCAAGGGTAAAAAAAAGACGCCATTGTCGTTGGCGTTCACCCTCTCTGCTGCTATTCGTTAACAATCCTTTTACGACGAAAGTCCTTAGGACTTTACAAACAGACTAATTTGCAAAACTTCACCTCGTAGATCAATCAAATTATTAGATTGGTCAGTGAGTTTGAAATTAATTCTCGTTAAAGAATTATTATGACATCGCATATAGACCGGAGTAGTTGGGTCTTCAATAATTAGAAATCCTGGAGGAGCCGTTGGTGCAAATGAGTATAAAATATAACCTTGCTGAGCTTGATTTGATTGCTCGAGATTTATTTGATAGCTTCCTTCGATAACATCACATACTAAATTTAGCGCTATCACATTTGAGATATTTACATTTTGAGGAGCGATATGTCTCCCACTACCATCTTGGTCGTTATTAAATGTCAGAATATTTGTTTGTTGTCGTGATAATTTCTTCCAATCGTCGTGGATTTTCTTAAACCCAATATCGATGGCATAACTGAGATATTTTTTTAATTCGTCGGGTTTATACCCCGGAATTTTAAATGTTTGAATATCCTCTACGCGGATATTATATGATTCCATAAATATCTTTTCATTGTCGTCGTTCATTAATACTTCTTGAATAATTTGCGAATGAAATGTTTCCATATCGTTGATGATTTTGTTACCTGTTTGTACTACGCTGATAAATTCATCTTGGGTGAGAGAGCCGGATTTAAGGGATATTAACAATAATGAAAAATCATTATTCATCGCTGTTAAATTTTCTTCGATGCTACCAATATGAATAAAGTTATATCCTATGAACTTGTTAGAATAATCTTGATAACTTTTCACTTCATTGATGGGTTTTATCCTGTCGGTGATATAATCACCCTTTACGGGTTCATCTGGTATAACAATTTCTCGTCTAGGTGGTAATTCAGGCCATCCTAGTATGGTTCTTATAGAACTTTGATAAATATCAACGACATATCCAGGAGATTTTATCTCAATCGCAGATGATAACGTCGGCTCGTGAACCGTTATAGCGATTTTTGATTCTTTTCCAGTGATAGATTTTATTCTTCGTTGCAATTCGTTATTGATTTGTTCGATTTGATATGACCCCGTTGGCAACGAGACAACGTTCCAGTCTGGAGTCCCGTCTTCACGATTTTTCCACGCGAACACCAGGGAATTATTTGGTTGTTGACCACTAAATGCTACAGATCTGATATTGGGCCAGCTATGATACACTCGTAGTTTTGCTAGCGCGATCTCGCTCACTGGAACGGGGGTCGGGAAATTCACACTGAATTCAGGACGTGTTGAGGTTTTTGATATCATGCTTGTTTTCACCGGTGTTGTATTTTCTACTATTTGTTGAAGCAGTTCTTGTGACGACATTATTAAAAACTACTAACAATTTTCAATTGACATTTTCGAGTTCATAAGTTCATAAGTTCCATATGTGAGGAACATTAAACTATTTTCATTAGGATACTCAGGCCAACCTATTACTGTCCTGATACTACTTTGATAAATATCAACTACGATGTTTCCCGCCGTTATAAAATACTAATAGATATAAAGATATTCTTTGTTGTGTGAACAGTTTCTCCGATAACTAAATTTATGTGCCGATTTAGTTTTTCATTCAATTGATCTATTGTGTACTCGCCTGGCGGAATTCCAATAACATACCATTCGATTGGATATTTCCATGAGAACATAATTGAGTTATTTTCCTTTGAAATTCGATAAAGATCTTGGATTTCCGATTTCTGTTTTGAATCTTGTATTGTTATTATCACTATTTAAATTATCATTATTTAATTTCTTTATCGCGGTGTTATATAGCGCAGTAATATGTGAAAATTCTTCTTCATAGATTTCTTGATCAGTTATTGATGAGGAAATTAACGCTGTTAACTCCGAATATGCGGTTGTTGCTATTGAGAGTTTTAACGTATAATCGCGAAGTTTACTTACGGAACACGAGGATATTTTTTTTTGTTATACCAGTGAATAACCCAGTGAGTGTTGCAACCGCGGATATAACAATTGGGACGACGATCGGTGCGGTCATTGTAACTGAAGATAGTATTATTCCGGCGCCTGCGATAAACCCGGATACTGAATATACAGTAATGTCCAATATGGATATTCGGCGTGTATATTTTTTCTTTTTTGTCGTGTACATGTCTATTTGGTTTTGTAATTGTTGTTGATATTTAAAAACGGTATCATAACGATACCTCGAGTGTGTTGGTAATTCTTCGAGGACTGACATTATTAAAAAAGATTTTCCATTTTCAAATCGCTGATATATCTTATTTTAGCAGCATTAGTGTTATCAGTTGAAACTGAAAATCAGTTTTGTTGTTTACTTAAATCCACTACAAATTCTACGTACCACGTTACTGAAACCCTGACTAGATTTCTGTCTGCGGTCGTTATCGTGAATTGTTCAGATACATCCTTGTCGATGATCGTTGATACCGTATTATTGACTCCAGATGAACTACTTGATGATATATTGAATTGAGTCGGTGATACTATTGTTAATCGATAAATACCCTTGACTGCTGCGGTTATGTTTAAAATGTTAGTTGTGGGAGTCCACGCACATGAACCGTGTTGAATCGTGTATACGATATTGTTGGTGCTCTTATGAGGAATTTTTATTTTTTCAAATATTGCTATCATCCTTCTTGCATCCGCTACGATGTTATTAGTTGTTGTTTTTAGATCATCGATGGATTTTTTAATATCAGGAAGGGTTATTTCAATTTGTGTACTCAAAAAGTGAAGCTCAAAAAGATAAATGGTGCGGGCCATAGTGAAGCTTTACAGGATTAAATCATTGTAAGTGAAGTGAAATAAAATCATTGATAAAAAAAAACATTTGATTTATCGCAGCAATTACGATGTAGAGTATCTGACAACACTATGTATTCATACCTGTACAATTGAACAAAGGTAATGGGAAATCAAAGAACTCCCTCGAGTTTCGCTAATGTACTATTTTCTCTACAAAACGTTCAAGACAATTAGTCATGAAGATTGGTCGTTTCGTTCAAATATATTACTTCTAGTATTACCCGTTCACAACAACACGTGTACCAAAAATTGTTAATATCGCCAAGTTTCTTGGTGATAGTATCACGACCATTATAACTTACAGCAATGTTATTTTTTTCTTCCGTCTTTTCTTGATTCATAAATGCATTAGATGCTGTATAGCCCAAATTGGATTTTTTATACTATTTACAATGGGAATTTTATGGCAAATGTCTTGTGTGTGTACTGTGGTGTCTAGCGATGAAGCATCATGCCACAGACATGAAGCATCATGTTCCACAGAGTCACAAAATTATGACACCAGTCCTAAAACTAACCTCTTAATGATGAGCGCCTAGCGAGGCAGCTGTTAGTACCATTTTTGTAAGTCATTGGTATGAATTGGCAGGTGATCGAACCCACGAACACCCGCGTCTAACAACTTGGCCACCGGAGCGGTCAAATGTATTTTGATATTTATGACTATGTATTCAAGTGCACCGAGAAAAGACCTTGTCAATAGGCATATTTCGAACCCGAGTAGACCATGAAGGCGTTTTGAGATCTTTGGTGTATACAATTTTAACATATGACTTAACTACTATAATAATAGAGCAGTAGATATGGAACAAAGAATGGGTCAATAGCGTCAGAAATCCAACTCTAACTGCTGATTTTCCATTGCTGGCTACTTATCCAAACAATATACTAAATCTGAAATTTAAAAGCATATGCCTACTTTAAAAAGTTAGTGATTAGATATGTGTCACAAAGTCACATGGTGTTAGATTTGGTCTTAATTGTAAGAATTGTGTTAATATGAAATTACACCTTGGTTCGTCATGTTTGTGTGTTGCTGATTCGGAAACACATTGGGGGTACCGGATTAACTCAAAGTTTAGGTCACACGACGCAAGTCAAGCCATGGGCTAATTTGAAATATATACGATGCTTTGAAAACGTTCGACTCAGTTGTTGAGCATTCTTTGGATGTGACAGATTAACTAAATTGGAAAGAATTGTAATGTCGAAAACTGTTTTTAAAATATTCTTAGACAGTTCCAACGTCTAATGAATGATGATAAAACTGATGACATTCTGATCACAACACAAAGGTTTTTATATTCACATCCTTAATCTCAAACAATAAATGGCAGCTACACCAACATTAAATTCACACAGTCAGTACGAAACTTAGGTAATACTCTAGACAGAAATCTCACATTTCAACAACATGTCATGAATATTTGCAAGGCTGCATATCTTGAGCTGAGACGCATAAGCTCCATTCAAAAATATCGTTCAGCTGATGCCACTAATACACTTATGTTCACTGTAAATTTCACGACTGTACTATTGTAACTCAATTATGTCTGGTTCGTCTCAATATTTACTCCAGAAACTTCAAACAGTTCAAAATACAGCTGCTCGGATCACCCTTAGAATACCACGATTAGAGCACACCTCAACGTTACTTTGTACTCTACACTGGCTATCCATTCAATCCAAAATCAAGCACAAAATTTGCTATCTCTATAACATTTCACTGGCGGACTCCAGTCCAACATACATATCTGACCTTGCCCATGTGTATACACAAGCAAGATGCTTACGCTACTCTTCTGATAATTGTATACTAATTTATTCCCACTTTGAAACGAAGTCATATGGAATCACATAACAATTAATACTTCCAGTTCAGTACCCATGTTGTTCTATTCTATTTTTAGAACATTTCTTCCTCTCTCCTTTTGCTGGTTATATATACAGTTTTGAAAGGGATTTAAAGGTACATGTACTTGTTTTTCTTGAAAATAAGAGCTCTGAGAGTGGTTGTCTGTGTGTATTTCGGCGACAGTGCACAGTGCGTAATTAGGCCTTAGTGATGATCCGGAAGTGAAATCTATGTTCTGTTTACATGCTGCTTTCTTTACAGTGCAGCCACTCAAACAAATGTCGGTGAACCCTTGACAAGAACTTCACCGTGAATTCATCTTTGGAGGTATTTTAGATTAACATATGATTTGTATTCATTGTCACACAGTGGAAAGGTCAGAACTGAGTAAAATATGTAGAGAACATATAGTAAAAAAAAAACTGTGATGTATGTCAATATGGACAACATTTATTGTTTTGCACACCAGGGCCCAGCAACGTGGAATGAATTGCCCATTGAAAGTAGACACAAAAATACAATGATACCTTTAAAGAGAGTGCTCTTAAAACTCACCTTTTTCGACTTCAAGAACAAATTTAAAGTCCTAATAATGTTTTTCTTCAGTACATTTTTCCAGCAGTTTTTATGTTATCCAATTTCATAGTTGTTTTTCTTTGTAGTTATTTCATTATAGATGTTGTAAAACGCTTAGAGCTTCTAAACGTTAGGCGCTATACAAATTCCTCATTATTAGCATTATAAGTGAAACCTATTTGGAAAGGTTTCTTTCGATACAAGATATATCTCAGTATGGCAGTCGTCTAAACTAAGACAGGACAGTTAAGCCTTTACAAATATGATTAGACAATGGCCTGACTTTCTACGAATACAGCTTGATATGTGTATTAGACTTGATACATGGTATTTGGGTTGCATATCTTTACACATCAAGGTTTAAAAACTCATTTGGGGATATCCTGATTAATAACTTTAACCGAACCATACATGATATGTTATTTAATGCAAAGAAGCAAAGTCTTCAAAATACATTTACATCATCGTGGGTTACTGACAAGAAGCACTAAAGGTTATTTGTATTTGCTGCATTCGTCACGCAGTGTCCAGCTATATTTAACAAATATAATTATTTGAGATATGAATAACAGCTGTTCATAATTGACTCAACCTAAGAAATTAGTAAATAATAATAATAATAATAATAATAATAATAATAATAATAATAATAATAATAATAATAATAAAGAGCACTTTTAATTACGGCTAATCCTCAGAATAATATATCACCAGACCATGTAACAGAAAATCAGATTGACCACATCTGTACAGCCAAGAAGTTCAGAAGATCCCTGCAAGATGTGAGGATGAAGATGGGAACACATGTGGCATCTGACAGCCACTTAGTTGTTGCAAGGCTGAAACTTAAGCTGAAGAAGAACTGGATGGGCCCAAAAGAGAAGAAAACAAGGTATAACATCGGTCTGTTGAAAGATGCAGATACTAAAGAATACTATAGACTTACTCTTAACAACAAGTACCAAGTGTTACAAGAGTTCCTTGAAGAAGAGGTATACAGCGTGAACAACAAATAGCAGAAAGTTAAGGAGGCAGTAAAATCAACATGCCAAGAATTACCAGGCCCCATTAAGCAAAAGCAGAAAGAATGAATTTCAACCAAAACAGTGTGCAAAAACGAGGAGCGTAAACAGAAAAAAGCAGCCGTAAATAACAGTAAGACAAGAACTAAAAAAGTAAAGGCACAAAAAGAGTACACTAACACCCACAGAGAGGTGACACGAACCATCAAGATAGACAAGAGAAACTACCTTGAAGGACTGGCAGCAGAGGCAGAAGAAGCGGCTGGAAGTGGAAACATGAAGAAACTGTACGACATCATCAAGAAGCTTTCCAGCAAGTACAGTAAAACAGAGAGACTCGTAAAAGACAAACAGAGAAAGACCATACCAAGCAGAGAACAACAAATGAATAGATGGGCAGAACATTTTGAAGAACTGTTGAACAGGCCAACACCACCAAATCCCCCAGAAATCCACCCAGCCAACACAGATCTACTCATAAGCTGTGACAATCCCACCAGGAACGAGATCAGGAAAGCCATCAACCATCTGAAGAACGGCAACGCTGCTGGACCTGATGACATCCCAGCAGAATCCCTTAGAGCAGACATATAAATTTAAGTGGAAATGCTATATCCTCTTTTTGTGAAGATATGGGAGGAAGAAGAAATACCAACTGATTGGAAGGAGGGACACCATATCAAGATCCCAAAGAAAGGCGTTCGCAGCAACTGCTCCAACTATAGAGGAATCACATTCTTGTCAGTACCAGGAGAAGTCTTCAACCGGGTCCTCTTGGAGAGGATGAAGGAGGCCGTTGACTCCCAGTTACAAGATGAGCAAGTGGGCTTCCGGCAACACAGATCGTGTACGGACCAAATAGCTACTCTTCGCATCATAGTCGAGCAGTCGTTGGAGTGGAATTCTTTGCTCTACATCAACTTTGAGGATTATGAGAAGGCATTTGACAGCTTGGACCAAGAGACACTCTGGAAACTTCTTCTCCACTATAGCATTCCAACCACGCTGGTGAACTTGATCAAGAACACTTACAACGGAATGTCCTGCAGAGTTATTCATGCAGGACAGCACACAGACACCTTCTTAGTGCGGAATGGCGTCAGGCAAGGCTGCTTGCTGTCACCATTTCTCTTCCTTCTCGTCATCAATTGGATTATGACGACGACCACCAATGGGCGGAGAAATTGTATCCAGTGGACATTGTGGAGTCAACTTGAGGACCTGGACTTTGCTGATGACCTAGCGCTCTTGTCCCACAGTCAGCAGCAAATGCAGGACAAGACAAACATACTGGCAGCCACATCTGCACAGGTTGGCCTCAACATCCAAAAAGACAAGACCAAGATCCTCAAAATAAACTATACCAGTAACAACCCAGTCACACTGCAGGGAAGTCCCCTGGAAGAGGTAGAGTCCTTCACGTAACTTTAGGCAGCATTTTCAGCCAGCAGGGTGGCACAGACGCAGATGTCAAGGCAAGGATCGGAAAGGCGAGAGCAGTTTTCATTCAGCTCAAGAACATCTGGAGCTCCAAACAGATTTTCTTGACTACCGAAATCAGACTGTTCAACTCCAACGTGAAGTCAGTCCTACTGTATGGAGTAGAGACTTGGAAAACCACCAAGTCCACAGTAAAGAGAGTTCAGAACTTCATCAACAGCTGCCTAAAAAGAATTCTCCAGATCCGCTGGCCAGACGCCATCAGCAACAACAACTTGTGGCAGAGTACCTCCCAGCTTCCGGTAGAGAAGGTGGCGTTGGATAGGACACACACTACGTAAGCCGCGAACCAGCATTATCAGACAGGCATTGAGGTGGAACCCTCAAGGCAGGAAGAGAAGGGGACGACCACGAAACACATGGCGACGCGACCTTAAGGCAGACATCACTAAGATGGGTTACACCAGGAGTCAGCTTGAGGGGATGGCAGAGCACAGAAGCCTCTGGCGATCTTTTGTGGACGGTCTATACACTGGCAGGAGTGACGGGCAAAACTAATCCTCAGAAGCTCTATGCGCCTTACAACATATATAATGATATGACTGCAAAAAGCAAAACACTATGAAATTAAACATAAAATATCCTGAAAATATTTAAGGTAGGACACGTTATAAGGCATTTAAGTTTGTCCTTGCAGTGGAAAAAAGGTGAGTTTTATAAGCACTCTTAAAAGGGATCACTGTTTCTTTGTGTCTAATTTCAATGGGTAATTTATTAGCGTTTATTAATTATCCAGATATAATAAATATCAGCTACTGGCATGGATGTTCCAAAGCTTGAAATATATTGCGGAAAATTATTTGTGTTAGGACGGAGATTAAATACATTCTCTCATTTTCTTAATTCTGGAAAACAAAGATGATGAAGTCATAAAGTATTTCTAGGTATAAAATAACGATTCAACGTTTACATCTATAAAGCAGAATACTTGCAAAATATGTTATTCCGACTCGCAAAGACTCAGCGATGGCATAAGTGTTCAAAGCGCACAACGGAAATGTTATTTACTGGCGCCCTTTTCTTAATTCATCTGCAGAACAGCTCTCGGCGGCTCGTCTTTCTTCTGGCATGAAGGGGGCAAGTACTCGTCCCAATACGTTCGCTCTAGCAGTACAATATATTTATGATTGACTCTAACAGATTCATGATTTTGATAAAATAAAATTATTTAAACTTTTATAATAAGTAAAGAATGATAGTTATAATGATAAAATGAAACGGTCGCGTGGTTTATGATGCAATCGTGATCGGCAGCTCATCTATCTGCACTAAGACTGCATGCTTTAACACATTAGGTATGAATTATATTTCAGTCTGCTTATTATCTGAACCAGAATATGGAATAATACAATCATAAAGAAGGGCAATTACCAATTAATGCATGTAATACGATAACATTCATTTCTTGGTCCAATCAATTAATCCATTCAAGTATATAAAAAGATACACATTTTTTGCAATTATCTCAACATTATTGGACAGCAACGAGTGTAAATTAGATCTTCAGTGTGGATGCGAAATGTTAAAACAGTAATTTTATCCGATGTGATATCCTGAATACTAATTTTGTACATTTGTGAATTGAAATGCAAATTACATAAATGACACCTTTTACATCATCATGTTGTGCATCATCAATATCTTTCTGCCTTATGTATGTATGTATGTATGTATGTATGTATGTATGTATGTATGTATGTATGTGTGTGTGTGTGTGTGTGTGTGTGTGTGTGTGTGTGTGTGTGTGTAAAAATTCGCTGATGTTCAAACTAACTGAAGATTCATTATTATAGGTTGTTTTAAAGATTCTACTCTCGTTACTTCAGTATCGGATCATGACATATCAATAAGACAAAAGTGTACCTTTCATATTTGATCATTTCAAGGCGGAGATGAAATGAGGGAAAACGTTTCGAACTTTTATTTCATTGCTAAAAATGTATTGATGGAAGATGAAGATATGGTAAACTGTTTCATCTTTCATCTTTTCATCTTTCAAGATTAAAAAATGGAATATGTAAACATGAAAATGAATTAATAAGACATAATTTCATCATTAAAAAATGAAAGGCAGATGATGAAACAATGGAAATTATTTTTATCCCGCCTGATCTGCCGTAATCAAAAGAAGTAAATTATTTTTCTTTTTCAAACTTATCTTTTGAAAATCGTATTTAGGAAGAGATTTGTCAAAGAAATGCCTTCCTTCACGCCGACATTGTGAACATCAGTGCCAGAGGTCTTTCGATTCATGCGATAAAAAGTAAGATACGTTTGATGTATGACGCAGATGAACTCACCGTTTACACATACAGTACTTACCTGAATTGTTACATATAATTGGTAAACAACAAAGAGTCATAAATGACATTTTAATTTATTTGCCATACGTTATGTCACAAAACGTGGACGATTTGATTCCAGTGTGTTTATTTAGTTATGAACATCCCGTCGGTAACTAGCTAAAACATACATTGTTTATACAATCGCTGGTTACAATATGGTAGCGCTACTTAGTTATTTATAGTGGCCCTAGATTCTCAAGGGCTTCACTATTGTGTTTTATGTATTATTCTACTACTATTTTCAAATACGATTTTTACGCTCGCCGGTATAACTGGGTGGGCAGACTGGGCAGGCAGACAGTCTAAAAGAAGAGAAACTCTGACTCCAAATCCGGGCAAATGAAGCTTGTTAGCCTTGTCAAGGCAATTTGTCAAGGATAAGGAAACTGATTCTAAACCCACCAAGTCCCATCTATTGGATGATGGCTCCACTGCCTTGCGGATATCTTCGGAAGAATGGAAGGCTATGGGAGTAAACTCAGGCAGAAAATCCGGAGTGGAGCCCCCATGGCGGCTGGATGTCGACTACGACTTCTTTCCAGCAGCTATTGCATCCAAACTGGTGTCAAATTACATCCTCAGCATTCTTTTGGACTCCACCGGCAAGTACAAGAGGGGGATCCTGACGTCTGGCAACCCAGGATCTCCATACTCCACGCCCAGGCTTGCGCCCTGGAGAGGTCACTCCAGTCTCGCTACTGAGTGAAACTGACAGTTTACGGGTTATACGTCCCACCTGACTGGCGTAAGGAAGGGGCGCCACGGGTCAGCTTTAAGGGTGGGAGGGAGCATCGTGTCCCACTGGCCAACTACCGCCCGCTTCAAGCCGGGCAGCCCTGGGTCAATAAGGTGTTGACCCGCCAGTGCTCCAGTGGGTGTCTGGAGCTCAGTGTGCTGCTCAATATGACAAGCAGACGGAAATTCCACACCAGACAAAAGAGTAAAGAAAAGAAGAAAGAAGACTCCAGTTCTTCGATTTGCAAGCTGGAATGTGCACACTATGCGCACAGGCATCTCAGATGTCCTCAGATAAGTGGACAACACCAGGAAAACGGCATCATCGATAGAGAAGTCACCAGGATAAAAATCAGCATAGCTGCGCTCCACGAAAATAGGCTGGCCTCTAGTGGCTCACTCAGAGAGGAAAACTACACCTTTTTCTGAAAGGGTCGAGAGCCTGAGGAGCCCCGTCAGCATGGAGTGGGCTTTGCCATCAAAAATAATCTTCTGGCCTTGGTTGAACCTCTCACAGGGGGCACTGAGCGTCTCTTGTCCATCCGCTTCACCCCTGCTGCGGGTCCTGTCAACACCATCAGTGTCTACGCCACCACCCTCACGTCTTCAGAAGACTCAAAGGATCAGTTATATGGTCAGCTGGACGAACAGATCAAAGGATGCCCCAAACACGAACTAGTATTTCTCCTCAGTAACTTTAATTCCAGAGTAGATGAGGATCACTAGTCATGGCATACCTTTCTCGGATATCATGGTACTGGAAAGACCAACGAAAACGGCCAGAGACTGCTGGATCTGTGAACCTACCATGGCCTATGCATACCAAATACATTTTTCAATTGTAAGCCTCAACACAAAGTGTCATGGAAACTCCCCAGGTCCCATGACTGGCACCAACTCGACTTGGTCGTCACCAGGCGCTTTGCCCTTAACAGCGTCCTCTCTACCAGAACCTACCACAGTGCAGACTGCGACTCTGACTATGAACTCGTGAGCAGTGGGGTGTGACTACAACCAAAGACACTACACCACTCAAAACCAAAAGGACAGCCACGCATAAACACTGCACAAAAGTCGGTCCCCTCCAAGGTGCAGGAGTATGTGTCCGCCCTGGACAAGGCTCTTCAGGACGTGCCAGAGCACGACGCCACAGCCAATTGGAACTCCGTGAAGGGTGCCATCAACAGAACAGCCATGTCCACATTTGGCAAAAAGGAACGAACCAGTCAGGACTGGTTCATCGCACACCTATCAAGGATGGAACCACTAATCGAGGAGAAGCGAAAAGCCTTTATAGCCTACGAAAATTGCCCTAATGAACGGACGCTTACCGCTCTAAAAGTGCCAGAAGCAACACTCAGCGCATCGCTAGACAGTGCGCGAACGAGCACTGGCAACAACTGTGTGAAGGAATCCAGCGCAGTGCCGAGTCTGGAAACATTCAAGGTATTACAGTGGCATCAAGAAGGCTCTATGCATTACAGTGAAAGGGGTCGCTCCACTGAAATCTCTGATGGGAGAGCAGATCACAGACCGTGGGAAACAGATGGCCAGATAGGAGGAACACTACTCGGAGCTAAACGTTAGTCACCGAAGCATCCTTCAGCAGCATAGAGAATCTTCCCACCATGGAGGAGCTCGACAAATTGCCAACCTTAGAAGAGCTCAACTAAGCTATTGACTCCCTACCGAATGACAAAGCACCAGGTAGTGACGGCATCCAGTCCGAAGCTATCAAACGTGGAAAACCAACACTGATTCAACCTTTGCACGAACTACTTTGCCTCTGCTGGGAAGAAGGAGCAGTTCCCCAAGACATGCGTGATGCCACAATTTGGACCCTTTACAAAAACAAGGGCGACCGCAGTGACTGTAATATTTACACAGGGATCTCGCTTCTGAGCATCGTTGGTAAAGTGTATGCCCGCATCATACTAAACAAGATGCAGTTGCTGGAAGACTGGTTGTACCCAGAATCCCAGTGCGGCTTTAGAGCAGGCAGGTCGCCAACAGACATGATCTTCTCTTTACGACAACTCCAAGAGAAGAGCAGAGAGAAAGGTCAACCACTCTACCTGATGTTCATCGACCTCACCAAGGCCTTTGACTTAGTCAGCAGGAAGGGCCTTTTTGAAGTCCTCAAAAAGATCAGTTGCCCACCCCCACACCAAAAAAAAAAACTTCGCAGCATGATAATCGCTTTCCATTCAGATATTAAGGGAACAGTCTTGTATGATGTATCTTCCTCAACCTCCTTCCCAGTTAACAGCGGCGTGAAGCAGGACTGCGTTCTGACACCAACCCTTTCGGGGTCTTCTTCTCCTTGCTTCTGTCCTACGCCTTTGACTCGTCCACTCATGGCATATATCTAAACACCAGGTCCGATGGGAGGCTGTTCAACCTGCATCGGAAATGCTGTGACTTTATTGAAGAACATTTTGGGATTTTATCATTGTGATTCTTCTGTATTGTTAATAGGTGTCAGTATATTGCTGACCCTCATTCGGAATACCATTGGAACGCATTTTAATTACTTAATATAATTATTTTGGACTTGATTTTATTCACCATAGTGTATGTTATTTTTACATTTCCAATTTAGGAAAATAAAGCATATTTTGAATATTACAACAAGTTTTTTTTTTGTTTTTGTTTTTTACTTGTTACTTATTTTAAGATCATAGAGTCGTATCACCAAAGCTTAAACAAATTCTCATTTGAGTATTTATCCTTCGAAAAGGACAAAAATAAAAGTCTTTCTGATGCATCAATGACACACTTTGTTGATTAGGCGTTGGCCCGACATAGGCACACATATGATCACCATTCCTTGGCGACATTGCAAAGTAATATGACACAGAAGGATAAGAAAATCACCAAGATACAGACTTATATATGGCCAAAACTATGACGACATGGAACACTGCTCATAAAAAAATAATATTCTTGTAAAAAATGTGCAAGTTAAAGCTGATCTCCGAGCTATAAAAATTCAAATCAATCATTCATATGATTTGGATTTAGAAGATTCCCAAAAATCCTAACAATTGCTGTAATGACGAGGATGAGACGTTACCCATCATATTCAATTTACAGTATGCAAGACGAGGGAAAAGTTTCTAAACGGTCGTAAAATGTCAATGTGAAATAAGACAAAATTTTCATCCCGTAGGATGTTACTATCAACTATATAAAGGGGTCGAGAAAATAATATAATAGTATAATATTTAAAGTAAAAACCCTACAGACTAGTTCCATCTGCACGTTTGAAGGCATGGTCTTGTACAAACGATATTCAGAAGCAACTAAACACTAAGTGTATGCTCTCAAGGCATAATACAACCACTTCCATCCCTCCATCCAAAGGGTACTGAAGTGGATACCAATTAGATCCCTGTCAAGGACTGAATAGATACAGACACATATATCAATATGCATTTTACACCAATTACAAATATATGCCTAGTATCTAATATTATTTACCCTTGTTTAAACGAGCCTAAATATGTAATGGTAGTAATCAGTAATGTCTTGAATAATGTCGGCTATAATCTGGCTAAAAACTGAACAAGTAGGATTTAAATTTTTAAAAGGATAAAAAAAAGTTTTGTTGATGTCGGCAGATTTAAAACAAAAATTCATCATCAGCTCAAACTATTTTCTACCGATATGACCAAAACAACAAAAATTACATTTAGTCACGCATGATTATCAAGACATTAAAAAAATCATAATACATAGATACCATTTGACAAAACGCACAGAGTATAACTTAAAGCGTAGTATTTTAAAAAGTAGTAATTAAAATTGAGTTTAAAATTTTGATAAAATAAAGTCACAAATTAAAATCACAAATTAAATTAAAATAATTAACAAAAATATGTACTACTAAGAATTACAGGTACAAATGGAAAATTTAAATTAGGCACATAAGCTCCAATGAAATCCTAAAACTATGCTGAGATGCAGAACTATACCCTACTATCATCAAGTTTTATTGCCCAATATCGAGGAAAATATAAAATAAAATATGAATTTAACGGATGAATAGCAGAATAGAACAACACTAGCCTACATATGTAGAATATAACAATTTAAACATTTATATAAACAAAATGAAATTGAAAATGACATTTGAATGTCACACTTTTTCTCTTAAATACAAAATTGTCACATTTTCACTAAATGAAAATAGCTGTTCTAGTTATACTGATAAGATAAATTTCATTTTTGAAATAGAGCAAATGATCAAACTCAATTGCTGAGCATACTAACATAATTTTGTTGCTTGCCGGTCCTTTCGAATTCAAAGTTGGTGAGTGGTTACAGTTGCCATACATCTCTCTCTCTCTCTCTCTCTCTCTCTCTCTCTCTCTCTCTCTCTCTCTCTCTCTCTCTCTCTCTCTCTCTCTGGTCAAACATCGTATTTTTCTTCTCTCTTTGTGTCTATGTGGGTTCGTGTATATGGGGCTTTTTCACATTTTCAAAATAACTAATAGACAATCTAAAAAAATATTCTTTGGTCAAACACTACCCACTCTTTTGTTACGTCAGATATCGTCATATTTTAATTCCAAATAAACCAAGGCTATTATGGGTCAGTTCGCAACATGACAGCTGATACACATACACTAATACAAGAAAATTTAAGGTCACTCCATAACGGCTAATCGGTACCCCTAACTGAATTATGACATAAAGTAGAGAACATATACCATTACAACGCTCTTTAGTGGACAATAAGTCAGTAACTGGACTAAATATATGTTAGTAAATGCCCTTAATGAGAATGCCATTGACTCTCGCCTAATAGAATTCAGATCTTAATTTTATAGATGAATTAACGAAATTCACTTCACGCCTTTAATATAACATTCGCTAACTACCCAGTCATTGGCGAACCATTTTCGGACACAGTAATATTATTCCTAGCATACATGATTCATGACATTTAAGGCTGATAACTGATAAGGTTCTCTCAAAATTGTATACAAAAGTATTGCATAAAGTAAAATAAACGAGTACTATAACATTCAAGACAAATGAATGCAAATTTATATCTGAGGAACTCATCTGAGGAACGTTTGTTTTAATTGAAACAAAAAAACCTTCAAAAGAATAATTAAAGCTAACTATACAAAACTTACATTAGAGTGAGACACTAACCTACTTAGCAGAATCTATCTGTACATTTAAGTTACGTGTCCCGTAAACTTCCAGACAACCGTCCCTTGGACAATTTTAACGAGAAAATACTACCTACTAATCTCGGAGCTAAGAACATCTTGCGTTCCCGAAGAAACTTACACTGACACATTTTCCAAGAAAGACTTTTTAAAACAATGAACTTCATCTGGGGAATTATATACATTTTATTTATCTTAGACAATCAAGATTAAATTTATCCAACCGCCGAAAATTAACACAATAAATCAAAGTTACAATAATTCTCTCCATTCCGCCCTTATAAAAAAAATAAACCGATTCCTGGAAAATACACTTTATGACACTTAGTTCAAATGGCACAAAATTGTCTCTGCATTGTCTCTACCTTGTCATTGTCTGTTACATCAACCCACATTAACCTTGCATCTCCATTTCTGGGAGCGTTATCCATGTGTATTAAAAATCAATCACACAACAAACTAGGTAAGTTAAACATTGCAGTTTCGCGAATCCATATGGTATCTGCCCCATTAGTCAATTTAATTTGTTTTTCGTGTCACTCTGACCTAGGCATGATTCACAATTCAAACTGTGAACTCTTCATATAGATATTGTGTTAAATAAAATGATGAACGTGACAATACAATTTGACTAACTTAGCTTTTTCGATTTATGTTCAAAACAGATTAAAGTTGCATGTAGTTCTTTCAAAAGCTCCCTGCACCAAATTTTTTTTAAATATTGACAATGAAATTAGTCATTACGCAATATTTGGCGGCTTCAGAAGAGAAATACATACAATTACACTTGCATTTCAATAATATTAGAAGCTCAATCTTCATTATCCAGTTTTAGATCATGCCAGACGGCTTAAAGTTGAGGTTTTCCATTTTATGGATGTTATATGTAGTTACAAATAATAATTCGGATATTATTTTATGTGGGGAGGGGGAACGCTTTATAGATCGAATGTCCAATTAGCTCTCAGAGAAAGTCAAAGATATTCAACAGAACACATATTAAAAGTTAAGTTTATTGTATTGTTTTTCACCTTTAATAACCACACATATTTTGCTGGATGTACATGTATTTATTTACGAACATTTTGCGCTATCAAACGAAGTTTGACTTAAGTGAAATCATGTGTTCCTAAAATTCCTATCATTATTCTTTCCATAGAATTTTTTCTCTTTGCGTGTATGTATGTATGATGTATGTATGTAGGTAGGTAGGTAGGCACGCACGCATGTAAGTAGGTAGGAAGGCAGGTAGGTAGGTAACTATTAAGAATTTCATTTAAAAAATTCACTTGAAAATGTACATATTTGTTTTTAAAACCGACCATATTTAAAGAAAACGATATTTATGTTCAAACGATGCTACTGCATTATATGCAAATATGGGCCAATATAAGCAGCACCTCCTTGCACATTTCTGATATCACGTTCAGTCACCTGCTTCGTTGAAAGATTCTTTGTTGATTCTATGAATACTTCCACGTTGTCAACTTTGGCATTTCTATTTTCAGATGGCTTGAGCAGTTAGTTTACTTCATCCACAGACAAATTTTAAAAAAGTAAAAGTGCGGCGTCTTCATTCATTGTTTGCTAACAATAGAAAGTAGTTTCGTTATGCACGTGAGTGAATATGAAGTTCGCGAGAGTGCAGTGTCAAAAAGTACTGAACGGAGAAACAAATGAGCATATAATAATACATATTATCCCATACCAGCGTGAAAATTTGCAAGATCCAATATTAAGTTATTTCGGGAAAGCTTATACTTCTAAATCTTTTCATAAAAATACAAAATTCTTCAACTTTGATCCAGAGTTCAACTTTCGTGCTCAAGACGTTTGGTGACTACAGTACCCAGCATCGATGATCTAAACATATGAACTTTTGCTATTAAAATTGTCTTTTGTCTTTTAGCCAAGCTGATATAATGACAAAAGTATAAACTTTACTAGAGTCCTTCATCTAGGTCATCTTTTAATTTATCTTGTTGCTAAGCAATAACTTTACTGCACATTTTCACGAGTCTGGTCTTAATACAGTATTTCAGATGTCGTTTATACATTATTTCCTTTACCCATTTGTATCACTTTTAAAGCATTAATATACACTGGAGTTTGTAATGGCTCATAAATGTCGTCTGATTCAAATTACAGCTCTTTGATGATATTGGAATTATATATATATATATATATATATATATATATATATATATATATATATATATATATATATATATATATGCTTCACTGGCTTATTTTTAGGTTTTTTTGTTTGGGAGGTTTAGGGCAAGCGGGACGGGGACGGGGCGGGGGCAGGGGCGTGGTTGGTGTTTGGGGCTTTTTGTTTGATTTTTTGGACACTGCAATGTGAAGACATTGTTTAAATGTTGCTAAACTGATGATCATAATTTTGCTAGTATAACCATTTCTGTGATCTTTTCCTACCATTTGAGCCTAAAGTAAAATACGTGTTATACATTTTCCCTGTGTGATCACGGTCTTTGATTCCTTAATCCAACATCAGTTGTTGTTTTTTTCTAGTCAAGGATACCACATGAATACGGTGGAAAGAAAAAAATGTTTTTCAATGATGTGCTGCAGTAATTAATCATTAATATCATGAATACAATTTGACATGCATACATTTCATCTCTGTGCTTCGAAATCCAAAACATCTGATATGAATAATGAAGAAAAAATAACGCAGAAGATGAATTAAATACTCTGTAAATTTAAGGACATAAAACGTTGTATTAATGGAAAGAACATAACTTAAGCACGCTCTCCCATGTGTGCTTTATATAGAAGGCAAAACAATTATTGATAAGCAAAATGTTTGAAATGGACTCGAAATGTATTGTCCATTACACTACATTTTTTCAAGGATTATATTTTGCATTCACCCCATACCACACAAACTCCCTCATCACTTTCCCTTATGTGATTTTTCGCCATCCAATACTCAGTAGTAATGCATGTTTCGCCAAAATATATATTTGTTTTGATAATCGATTTTTCTCCACAACATATGTCACCTCATCCCAATTAGCATAGAACTTTTTTAAAGATCAAAGCTTTAACGCTTAGATATGTATCTCCTGTCGCAAAAAATGTGTTTATACAAAGAAAAACAACATAATAGAAATTATATGATAGATAATTGCTCACGCAGATGTTTATAATCCGATTATCTAACTCACGTAAATTTGGACCATTAAAGGCTGCTAATGTAGCAGTAAAGTACAACTTTGAAGTCAAACGCTTTTAGAAAGCTTTTAAGGCATTGACTAGATTAAATGTTATTGATTCCAAACATTTGTTCTGATAGTTTTAATTTTTTAAAAAAAACAAATTGTATCAGAACATAAGTTGTGTCTTTGGACAGATTTAATCATAGTTCATGCGAAGTTCTTATATAATTTGCATCGTTTTCGTGTTTTTTAATTCATTATATGCTATCAATAGTTGTATTTTGAACTTGACCTGGTCCAAAATAAAGCTCACATTGTTCCTGAATAGAGACACTGGCGTATTTTTTAAATATTATGTACGCAAATAATGCATCGTTAGTCAAGTGTATGTTAACTATTAGGCTCATTATCTGCGTCTGAATCAAGTACATTATGTTCATCTATGTCTTTATTATAATTTTAGTAACAGCCCTTGTCTAATTATAACTTAGATTGTAAACTTTTGTCAAACATCCATGCTCTTCTTTATTGTCATTTTGAGTAAACAATCTTCTGAAGTTTAAAATTTATGATTTCTTGCTTTAGAATCTTGGGGCAGAGCCAACCTTCTTTGTGTTTAGAATTTGATTTGAGTAAAATAATATTGAGGACTTTGTATAGCGCCTAATCTTTAGAAGCTCTAAGCGCTTTACAACATCTATAATAATATGACTACACTACAGAAAAACAAATAACAATAAATTATTTAAATTCGTATTCACTGGAAATACAAAGTACTCTTAAGTAATGCTCATGGAATGAATATAATGGATTATATTACTGTGATTAATTAGAAGGTTGTTAGCACATCATCACACCTCAGGCCACCTGTACAGTAGTACATTCAAGACAACGGGAACATCGACGCCTACAGAGCTGGACATTAATTTGAACACGGCAGGAATTTAATTAGAACTTTATTCATCAGGACTGGTTAGAAATCTTTTTGGACTATTGGGATTTACAATTTAATCTTGACATTTATATTTATATGTCATTTGATTTAAATTTGACGTAAATGGAAATGTTTAGCGCAAATGGGGGTTAATTTTACATAGAAATGTGGATTATTCTGCACCATGTTGTAATTTACTAGAATGACTATTGCGCCATAATTATCATAGTAGTCTGATAACACTTAGTAAAATGTATCATACATTTGCTCTAAACTGTATGCAGTTACAATTTATTATTTTATAATAAAGCCCACTTTGCTACAATAGGGCTGCACTCAAGACCGAACGGGGTAGGACAACCGGAGATATATCCCCGTATGGGGTCTCGGGCCTGCAACACTTTTTAATTTTATAAGACATTTTTTGATCGAACAAGAACTAGGAGATACCAAGACGTTTTTTACTCCATGGTCAGTGATCCCTCTTTACAATCCTGGCTGCACGTACATGAATTTTCAACGATTGTTCTAATAATAAATCTTATTGGAGGAAAGCTCAAACCGACCACGTATTTTGCTTCAATGCAATAAGAGCTTCGACAGCAGTTTACATTTTATCGATCTCTTTTTGCATCTATAAATAATTGTGTCAATGCCACATACATATGGAAAGATGGCCGCTATCGCTTAACCAGCTTGAAGCAGCTCTTCCGTTTTTTTCTTCTTCTGTTTTTCATGATATATGTGCTTTTTGTCTATCTTCGTCTACACTATTGTTTCATCATTCAATGGCTGTTCAGTTCGTTTGTGTTTCTTCGTTTCCTTTTTTTTGAAACGAGAACAATTATAATTTTTCTCAGCTGTCTTGCTCCACTGTTACGTAGTCCTATGTTATGGAATAACCGCCACAATGTGATCGCAAGTCAACCCCTTTATGCTATGATGGACCCTCATTAATTGCTTTAAATGACCACTCCTTGGTTCTTCATACTACTTTGTGATTAAAACTAAACTAACTGGGACTACATTCATAAATACTTAAATATAAACGGAAGAGAAAACATAAACGTTGTTTCAAAGAAGGCCGGTGTAGAACAGGAAGAAGAATTACAGTCATCTCCTATTCGCCCTTTCCAGCAAAGTTCTCACGGGATAGTTTCGCATTTTGACACCTCCCTAATATGTATGATAGAAGGCATGAGCCTAATTATCACAATCCTAGCATTTTTCATTTCACACATAAGCTAAATCTGTAATGTGGTTTAGAATTACTTTGAGATAGGCTTGGAAATGGGTTGACTTTTTGATGACTGCCTGACACAGTTAGACTAGCATTGGAGATCAAATGCGTAACTTGGGCTTCAAATGAACAGCCGACTTGGCTTGTGTGTTTACATGTGTCTGCTACAGAGGTAAATATCTAAACAATCTAGATGGTTGAGGGGGTGATTAAAGGTATGTTAATTTGTTACAGTACTAGTGAACTTCATTCATGCATAAGGCACACTCTGATTTTTTTAGCCGTCTTGTCACAGGAAAATATTCAAAATAGGTCTTTTCTGTAAAAATGAATGTAAAAAAGAGGGGTTGGTGGCAGTGTTAGCCCAGTATCAAAGCCGCTAGTTGCATAAGGAATTAACTTTAATACCTCAGTCACAATCTTACAAGCATCCTTTTAACACAAATCATTAGTTATTTTGTATTTGTATCTGCAATGTAATATTATTATGATTTTCTGCAATAGGTCATCGTCGGACGAAAATTTGCCAATAAAACTGTCCAGTGAGACCTAAACAATTTAACAATTTGGCCGTTATGTTAGATAACCTGGTGAAAATTCCTATTAAATCGACGACCGTTGTGTCATCTATCCCATGGATACCACTGCATATTTCATTATTTAACGCTCAGTCAATAAGACCCTCGGAAATGCGTACATAAATATTTAATTTTATCAACGATCAGAATATCGACGTCTTCTTCCTGACAGAAACATGGCGCGGATCTAACACCCACCAGTTACTCCCTCAAGTCGTTCGGCCACTACTCTCGCGGAGGTGGAATTGCTGTCATCACAAAGAATTCCATGATAAAATGTCTTAAGTACAACGCAAGTTTCCATTTCTGCCACACATCGTTTGAACTAGTCCAAACAACACTCACACTAGAACAAAAGTAAGTCCATTGTTTCTGTCTCTATCCCCACCTCCTAGTAGAAAAAACAAGCTGACTGAATTTCTCTTTTGGAGCAGTTTCCGAATCTCTCGGAGTATGGAAATTCGATTGGTGGCAACCTGATTATTCTTGGAGATTTCAACTTTCACTTTGACTGTCTGGAAATTCATACACATCAAGACTCCTAGATTCCATTAGTGTTTTCAACCTTAAACAGTCAGATAACCAACTCACCCATAAACATGGTTACATTTTTAGACTGGATTCTTCATAGACTAATGTTAATATTCTACGGTCCACCCTTGTATCCCACGAACTTGCATCAGATCACCTCTGCATTATATGCCATCAAGACGTATCAGCCCTGTCCTCTATCTTTATTTGCTACTAAGAGAAACCTCCGTATGATAAATAGAACCAAACTAATGCGTGACATCCAAGAAAACCTAACAACTTGCTTACCTCTTGCATCAGAACAACTTGATAACTGCCTGCGTTCATTGTTTGAAAAACATGCCCCAGCCACCAAGTGCAGAGTATCAATTAAAATGTGTTCTCCGTGGTATAGCGGTGTTAGTGACCAGTTTCGCGCTGCTAAAGGAGACCGTCGTAAAGCAGGGAGACTTTAGTTTTTCAACAGAAGCCGCGACGAAGAACGTCACAAATATAGTCAATTTAGACAAATTATCCCACTACAGTACTAAGATCACGGAGAGTTCCAGCTGCAAAGAGTGTTTCAACATAACTAACAAATTTCAAGGAACAAATCTACACCACTTCCAAAAGAAAATACCTTCTCTCCAGTTTGCAAATTTCTTCATTGACAAGGTACAAACCATTAGAGATACGCTTGACAACACACTTGTACCATACAACTACGATACAGAATTTCAGGGACAACCATTAGCAGCATTTGAACCTGGCTCTATGGATTTAGTACATACAAATCGTGATTAAAAGTGCAACTAATTACAACATCACTGCTACTTGAGTGCTTAGATCCAATATTGCTTTCACTTATTGATGTTAATAATGCCTCTCTCTAAACCGGGGAATTCCCTATCATTTTTCAAACGGTCATTTGTTGAAGAAACCAACACTCAACCATAGCGATTTAAAGAACTACCGCCCAGTTTCTAATCTCCTGTTCATATACAAAATCATTTTGCAATTTACAGTGTGCATATCGTAATGCCACAGTGCTGAAACTAACCTACTGAAAGTAGTTAATGACATTATCTCTGCATTGGGTAGCGGAAAGATTACAGTCCTCACCATCCTTGCTTTGTCTGCAGCATTTGACACAATAGACCATGATATGTTACTTCGCCGTCTCCAGCATGTATTTGGCATTCACAAAACAGCCTTACTGTGGTTCAAGTTCTACTTAGTTAAAACAGGACAAACATTTGATCTGCAAATGGAATACACTCCACAGGGATATGTTCTTGGACGTGTTTCGCTTCATTCTATACGCTGAGCCGGTCTCAAGTATAAAAAAACATCACCTAATATCTCACCAATTGTACGCTGATACCCCCCAAATATGCAAGTCTAGCCACCTAACTGATGTTGATGTTATCGAGAAGATGTGCATTTATGCTGTGAAATCATGATGATATGTAACTAGCTGCAGATGAATGATGATAGAACTGAGGCCATTCTGAACAACACAAAAACTTTCTCATTCACATCCTTTACCTCACACAATAAAGATCAGCAACACCAACAATAAATTCACACAGTCAGTATTAAACCTAGGTGTCACAGTAATCTCACATTGCACCAACACGTCATGAACATATGCAAGGCTGCGTATCTTGAGCTGAGACCTCCAGCTCCATTCGCAAATATATTTCCGTTGATTGCACTAAAACACTTGTGTGTTCATTAGTACTTTCAAGACTGGACTATTGCAACTCAATTCTGTCTGGTTCGTCTAAATATCTAGTTCGAAAACTTCAAAACGTTCAAAATACAGATGCTCGAGTCATCCTAAGAGTATCACGATCAGAGCAATCCTCAGCGCTGCTCTGTACCCTACACTGGCTATCCATTCGATCCAGAATCAAACACAAAATTTGTTCTCTATGCTACGTTTCACTGACAGACTCCAGTCCAACATACCTATCCGGCCTTACCCATGTGTACACACCAGCAAGATACTTACGCTCCTTTTCTGACAATCGTATGCTTATTATTCTCACTTTGAAAACGAGGTCATATGGACAACGTTTTATTTGTGCATACCACGGCCCAGCAACGTGGAACAATTGCCCATTGAAATTAGACACAAAGACTGTAACGGGTTGGTTGGCGTATATAAGAAATAAAATTATATATCCCTCTTGTTACGGGGTTGCATATACATAAAACTTCTGCTATTATAGTATAATACCCCACCCATTCGGGACTCGGTATCTAGAAGATGACAGCCCTCGATATAAGTGCCCCGGTTGGAGTAAATATGTGATGAAATTTATAAATGGAGAGATATATAGAGAGATATGAGCAGATATACTGAACAAACAAACATGAACCCCCGCATAGATGAATAAACAATTTAATCAATTACATAAAACAACTGTAAAAATTCCTAACAGTAACAATATACTCTGCTTTCAGAAATAAAACTTTCACCAAATTACAAGAAAACGCAAATAGATTTATATAAAAGAGCCGATCTGTTACTGTTAGCTTTAGTTCATCATAGGATCGAGTGAAACAATCGAAGTCAACACCGTGTACGATTTCACAACCTGCTAGTCCCCAGTTTGTTCTGCTTCCTCTGTAGCTGTTCAGAACTTTGGATCTCATGATGGAACTTTCTACCATCCGTCTCAGGATACTCTCAGAATACGTTTAGATATTAGCACGAGGCAGAATTGCGTCACTGGATTATACGTCTCACTGCACTTCCCACTATTTTTCCCAGCATACTTGTCAGGGTAACGTCACATCATACGTCCCAGGAGCTATCTTCCTTTAAAATAAATATAAATAAACAACCTGAATTTCCTGTAATTTATGATACAGGGAATTTTGCATTATTCTCCCTTGTTATCTGATTTTACTATCAGTGATAGACAGATGCTAAAACTATCTATCGTTTCTACATGTCCTCTAATGACCCTAGTTATTTAAATGGCTAATTCGGTACCCATTGACCTTACACATTAACGCACCAAACGCGAGGCTTGGGATTCTGCCAGGCTCAATTTACACATCAAATAAATGGAATACATTATCACTTTTCAGTCAATACACACTTACTCTTAATCATTCGTGAAATCTAAATTCGGTGAATTCACACGGATTCTCGTAATCATATTAACTAATGTAATGCATTTAATTCTTAGAACTTAATTATTATGCGAACAAGAAGACAAATTCAAACGATTCGCCAAACTTATCTAAAGAAGATTAATGTACGACTTCCTATGGATAACTCAACAGTTATACTTCATAAAGCAAATTATTATACAAATGTATTAGACAAAAATCATGCAAATACATATAAAATCAGCAAAGCATTATATATATATATATATATATATATATATATATATATATATATATATATATATATATATATATATATATATATATATATATACCCCATTATTTTGACATAAACAATCAGAATCAAATATCTCTGCCGCCCACCCACCCACCCTCTTTTTTTTTTTTACAGAGGCACCAAATTCGGGTCAGCTTGACCTGGTAGTTTTGAGCAACAAACTTTCTGCGATTTCTCAATTTTGACAACTTTACCATAAAAATGAAGTTTACTGTTTCCCTAATAGTCCGCCTGGCTGCTGTATAAATGTATAAACAAATGTTTAATTAGAAACAAAATTCTCACTCCAGAGGACAATACTGAACACGGTAGTATGGCGATATGATACGCGTTTGTCTCCATAAATCTAATGGTTATCTGGTGTATTCTTGTTTGATCGCCAGACATTTGCCCCGCCACAAAGACACAATGAATCCTAATCTTATAACTCACATTTTCCGCCTGCAATAACAAACTTAAAGACCTAATAATGTTTCCTACATTAAATATTTTCAGCATTTGTTTATGTTTTTTAATTTCATGGTGTTTTTGTTTATTTTTTTAGTCCTATCATTATATATACAAAGTCGTCATTATTATTATTATTATTATCATTATGATTATTATTATTATTATTATTATTATTATTGTTATTATTATTGTTGTTGTTGTTATAATTGTTATAATTATTATTTTTATCATTATTATTATTATTATTATTATTATTATTATTATTATTATTATTATTATTATATGAAAACAAGTCTTGTATTATACTCGAATACTCTTTTCTTTAGTATTTGCCCACATAAATTGTGCTGTATATTTAAGTAATTTACTAAATACAAGGCACGATGCAGAGAAATACATATAAAACTTAAAAAAAATAGATAGCTTTTTAATTGAAAGGTCTTTCAAACTAAACTTCTATAAGAATTGTTTTCAATTAGAACTGTAATTGTTTGATGTTGTAATGAAATAGAGGAAGTATAGTCTGGTTTATGTATAGTTCGGAATTCAAACCCTTATTTAAAATGTCTTTGATACCAGTCTGAATGTTTAACCTTTCATACATACCAATTTATCACTACAACCTACGATGATACTATCAAGGTCCATCGGATTATAAACAATATTGGAACAGCTTAATATTGAATGCCCACAAAAGTGATGACTGAAGGAAAGTTCAATAAAAATTGTATCGTATTTTAGTTTTAGTTTGACTGTTTCTAAGTTTGTTGCAAAGATGACTGTCAAACACCACACATTTTATTCTTTTTTTTTGGTCCACTTCCTTCCGCTTAAAGATGATATTAATGGCTTCAAAATATTGTTACATGTTGCAAAAAATTTCATTGTCCCTTCTGCTGATCATGAATGTTTCAATAACCACATAAAAGAAACATCATCAGCACCGGGTATACTATCATGCTTTTTAAAGAACGCCATCCTCTGAAGTAAGACGTGTCTTATAAACTATGAGAACATTCATCAAATACTTAAACGATATAAAACAATTAATTTTGACTAAATACAGATAATGGTGTGTATTTAATACACTACGAACTAACGGTTTATTTTTATATTAAATACCCAAGAACAGCAAAATCATGTAAATATACTGAAACATCCTGACCGCGTTCTATACATATCAACATCATTCAAATGAAACTGCTAGTTTCCAATAAAACTATCAGCTTTCATTTATACCTAACTTGCTGAATTTTGTGATTATTGAATTCTTGTGCACAAACTTACATCTTCAGTACTAATACCCGTTACGTTTTTTAATAACCACATATTGCTACGGACATTCCCTTGTTTGACGTTAACCACAGTTAAGAAATTGCTTTCTGCTCCATTTAACCTAAAGTTAATGAAGAGTTGAACGAATGCTATACTATCGTTTCTAAAATACTTGTTGATGGAGTCCTATTGTTTGGAGATTATGGGCATTACCATAACAGTATTTTCTACTTGCATCGCTAGAACTATCACAACCGGTACAAAACGGGCAATAAACAGTTCACTTGTACTCTTTAGTGAGCAAATCATAATGTTCGGATAGACTGAGTATGAATTTGATGTACACGGGGCAAAACCTGATGTTCTCAGTGTTACTGCTATAGCTAAAACGCTATTAGCAAATTAGTTTGTTTAAACAGCTGTCTAAGCTTTGCATCTAATGTCATTCTATAACAATCTGTTTTAATAATAATTCAAATTTATTTTACAAATGTTTGTTATAACTGAAATAGATGGTCAACTACCTGAACAGTTATGCTTTCATAACTCTTTTTGTTCAGAGATATTTCTTACTTGCTGCGCATCTTCAACTCTGCAATCTGTTTTTCATACATTTTAACATTAGGTTGCGTAGATTCTATTTAGGATTGTTGACAACTTCTTCAGCAATTAAATATTTTACATTTTCTCCCCACCCCCACCCCACCCCCGGCAGTGTAGTGAGCATAACTCATTAGTACAATCGGAAATTCTTCAATCTCAATTCGTCTGTGGCATTAATCAATTTTAATCTAATCACACGAATCATTACTGTCTATTGTTAACATTTATATTTCCTCCAGCATTATTACTGGTTGTAGTTGCGCTCTACAGATAGTATGAACTTCTGAGAAAGTGGTTGGTGTAAGTTGAGGTTGTTTACTTTTGCAACATGATGAACAATGGAGAGAATGTTGATATACATCTAAGATACTTTCATATAATGTGGCTGAAATTGCATTAGATATTGCGTTTGTGGAAATTGTAAATGATATAAGCACACAAGTTACTAAAATGTCTGATCCCTGGTGCTTAAAATATCAGCCTGAAATAATCTATAATACACTCCCTTAAGCAGTTATTAAAATAGGGAATATTAATTTTGCCAGACCAGACTATAGCAGCTTCTGAGTGCAATGAATACATTGCCAAGTATATTAAAACAAAATTAAAAAAACAAAAATGTCCTTGTGAATTATTCAGATTGTTCTACGTTTGTGAATTAGATATGTGCACCAATAAACAATAATAATAAAATAACAATCATCAATTAATAACAATCATCAATGTTATATGATAACGAACTCGAAGAACTATAAGAGGAAGGTCAGAACAAGAAGCATGATTACAGCGTGGATTTTATCTTTAAACACTGCATATTTGCAAGAGATAGTCACATCTCCTAATTTGTGTGCGATCATTGTACTCGTGGCTAGTGTACTAGAAAACATTTGTTTCATCATTGCCGTAGTTATAATGTGGATCAAAAAGGACTTCAAAACATTTTTTATGGACTCCGAATTCTGATTTAATTTTAGACTGCCATCTCTGACAATTATAGTCTTTATTCAGCGCTACGGGAACTTTATTACTATTTATATTGCTGTTTTATCTCACAATTTATCGGGCCACAACATTTTCTTTTGAAATTTTATTCAGAGCACGGTACCAAATGGTTCATAGTTACTACCAGCATAGTCAATCATATTTATATTTTAATGGGCAAAACGGCGTAAAATGTATTACTTGTTTAGCATGCCTTTGATTCCAATTAATTCCATAAATAAAATGATATTGAAATGTGACATTTAAATGATACCAATAAAAGTACAAAATGTATTAGAAATCGTCAAACCGACGACGAGTACTGGATTTATATATCTCTCTGTGAAATGATTGATTGGTCTACTTCGGATTTTACAAAAAGAAGTTGAGAGCTGACATTTATATTTCCACACTAACATCGGATGCTATTAACTCAAAACTTGAAAGTGTTTCTCCGTCATGGATATATTACAACAGTCTGCGGTACGCGTATGCTCGGCTAAAAAGTCTAGTGCTGATTGTAATGCGTACTCTAATTATTTTTGTTTGGTACTCTGCCGAAAGAGACATGTTACAATAATTGATACAGTTAGGTTTTCGCCATGCAGTTATTATAGTGGAGGGGATAATTTCTATTGTATTTGTCTTAAATAACAGCTGAACTCGATATAGTATAAAGCTGGACACCTTGTACATGACAATGAGCCAAGGTTGCCATAGAGTCAGCATGACTACAGAAAATCATAATGGACTACAAGCAAGGTGTTTGCATTGTATCAATCGCATGAAAAATGCTAGGAACAAAATTCCTACCTGTGCACGACATTCGTCAACCTGAAAAAAATTAATTTTCACTTAATCAGTTGTTGGAGCCCCGAGGAGATCATGACAATATTTTGATTGCCCAGAGACATTCATCATAATGGTTAGGCTATTTCATCCTGACATGCACCATCGTGCCGTGAACAACGGCGAGTCATCAAGGCTGTGTGTTAATAATGCCTTCCGCGACGATGACACTATAATCGACATCCGATTTCGCTTTGACTACACGCTCTTCAGTATGAGGACACTACGTGTAAATAAAGAAATGACAGGAAGTCAATGTTCGTAGTCTTCCAACTGTTGACGGCTGTTTTCTGAATTAGAAATGTGAACCAAGAATCTTGTGACAAACTGGTTCACACAAGGAGGACTAAAACGAAAGAAGTGGTGCACCAACCTTAACTTGGAGAGTTACGTTGAGTTATCGTGACATTTAATAGCTACACATTCCTGGGTGCCGAAATTTTATATTTCAGCAGCAATCTGGCACGTGAATTCAACATTGATGTTGAAACCAATGCCAGAATTGCTGAAGCAAGCATGGCATTTGGAAGAAAAGATGCAAATGTGTTCGAGTGATGGAATACCAATCTACAACCAAAACTGAAATGCATTGTGTTGCCGCATTTTCTGCTTGCATGCGAAACGTAGACTATGTATAGATTATGTGTCATGAAGCTGAACCCATTTCATGTGTACTTAATCAGGAAATTGATTAGGATAAGATTACAGAAGATGGTCTCAGACAAAGACGTCCGCACACGGGCATGCCTTTCAAACACCCACACTCTGCTGATGCAATCACAGATGAAACGGAAAGGCTACGTCACCAAGATGGCAGAAGAGCGACTACCAAAGCAGATGTAAAGGAAGGAAAGCGATCTCAGTGGCGGTCGAACGAAACGCTTCAAACATTCCCATAAGTCATCCTTGAAACACTTCAACATCGACCCTGAGTCTCAGAAATATCATGCACAAGATCGTTTCACCTGGCAGTCTTTTCCACACTGAAAATATGCAGTATTTGGACGGAAGGGAATTTCAGAGGAAATGCAGAAGAGTACATCTTAAAGCTGCAGAACGTTTTGCATTTATCAAGCAAACACAAGTAGCATCTACTGTAATTTGCGCCATAGACGGTTATGAGTACAAGCCTAGAAGCTTAACGTTTTTCACAGATGCCAATCGATTGATACCAGTAACTACTTTATTAGAATTAATCTTGCTTTCTTTTTGAAGTGTCATATGTTTCACAACTCTTGTTGCTGATGGAAATCCCTACTGATTTTAAAATTCAACAACAATTGCTCATAGGGACACCAATCACCAATGATTTTTTGCAAGCTCTCTGCAAGTTTCTATCCCTTTCAGGCTCTTAGAACATCTCTAAAAACCAATCACACTCTGACAGAATCAGAAATGTCGCTCATTGTTTTGGTTTTACATACACCAGTCCAATACATCCAACTTACAGAAGGTGGATCTTCATGGAAGAAATATAAAAAAATTAAACAGAAGTGGTGCGCAGATATACTAATTGAGTTGAAGATTATCTCAACCATTCAGGTAAATTTTAGTAAGGTATTGGAATTACACTGGCAGAAGATCTCTTTCATCTTAAAAACACGACAGTGTGACTTTACAAATTTGATCGTGTAAATGTTAGGGTAGTGCTATCTAATCAAAGTCGGTTCTTGAAAACAACCCAAATCAATGAATTAGCACATAGCAAATCTCAGATTGTATTTATTTTATTGGAAATATCAGTACTGACTAAATATGGTTAGGACACTAAACCATTCAACTCTCGAATCACTTCATCTTGGATTCAGTCAATATTAGCTTGAAGCATAGAAATCAATGCTATCAATCAGGATCTTCTCCAGCTTGTGTTTCTAAACAAAAATACAACCATAATATGCACCAGTCGTCAAATATTTAACATTATCGCTGTATTTGTTGTGTATTACCACTTTTCGTAACATAATTCTTACATTAGCCGCTTACTCAGCTAAGATAACGTGAATACATCATACGTCTGTAGCGTGAGTTTGGTGGTCCCTTTCTTGTTCATACTTTCAAGGACTAAGTCGTCGTAGATATATATTTTTTCCAAATCCCCGTATGTTTACAAGGGATATTGTACCTTTTTGGTATGAACAATAACAATAGAAAGAAAACTAATAAATGTGGAAGAAATTCCTCACAAAATATTTTAATAGACGTGGTCTAGAATTTGACTTCGAACAAGTTCAAAATTTGGAATGCAAATATAGAAAGATCTCTTGTATTATACTATCATGCTGCATGCAAGAAATGCTTGCCCGAGATTGATTAAATGCGAGACAAAAATAAATGATGTTATATCAAAATAAGAAGTTGAAGAGTTGTAAAATAAATTATTTAATAAAGTAAAAGGCTTTACGGATAGAATTAAAAAAGGACTGTTTTAAACTAGTGTCATTGCCTGTTTCTTCTACCATTATTCTAATTATCTAACTTTACTTTGAATGTGTCGCGCCAATTCAGGTTTATTCAGCGCATGAAGCCAAATCAGGCAGTGATAAAAACAGTACGTTTCCCTTGAATATTACTTGGCTTGGCAGATTTGAGACATAGTACTTTTGTTATTAGATTAGTGGGAAGAGCATGCACATAGAGACTGAATTAGACAATAAAAGCACTCCGTATGACACTGATTAGTTCAGCCAGCTTTTTAAGATAGCGGAAATCGTAATTAAATTACAATTGTTCTTAGGAATAGCAGAGTGGAAATTATTTATTTTAAACAGTCAATTACTTGCATATTTAAATAATCATGTTGGAATGTGTAAAACGTTTAATGATTTCAGTGATATTCTGCATTCATGCGATTACCTTGAAGCAAATATATTAGGATTTAGACGTGTGAACGATTCAGTTCTGCTGTTACGTTAGCACAAAAGCACATTATAACCATCAATTAGAATACCTTTTTACAGTGTTCCCGATTAGTGTCAATTGATAATATTCTATGAATTCATAGACTTAAAGTTATTAATGATTCTTTTAATTTGTTTGATTTAATATTTTAATTAAATAATTTTTTATTTTAGTAAATTGAAAACCTGTTAAGTTTAACCTCATCGTTTTATTTATGTATAACCCCCTCGACGTAAAAAGTCATTGAAATTTGAAATTTTTGGACTTTGTTTCTCATTCCTAAATATTGCTTTTGTTTCTATGATTTAACTATATTCATTAATTTTTAAGATCGAATAAGTTGAATATTTGTTATGATGATATTAAATATCGCAAAAGAGTACAAAATAGTAATAATTTAAGTACTAGAAATCAGGTAAAATAAGAACAAGGCTAACAACGTTCCAGAGAATATGACGTACAAAACCGAACTCGTTCATAACATCGTCTTCATATTTGGTATTTATTTACAAGTTATAAGTTCCGACAACTGACGTATCTAATTGATCTTTTAAGTAATTTATCTTTTTATCCAGAGATGAACACGGCTGACATGATAAGATACTGGTCAAACTCTATGATTTGACAGTAACCCACACATAAATTTTTCTGTGGAATTTCTTTAAATCAAGGAGCTTTATCTACTTTCAATAATAATAATAATAATAATAATAATAATACGTTCGGCAAAATTCTGTAGGAATGTGAATTTTTTCGTACTTTCTGAAGTAGCATTTGTGTTTTAGCACTGGCCTCACCTTCTTCCTTTTAAAGCACGTGGCAGTGATAACGATGAATCCATCTCACTTTTCACCAAGAATGAAACAATTTCCGGTGGATTAACAATCAAGCAATGCCTTTCCCTCGCTCTCAATCACTATGTCTCACTCTTGATGTGTGGATTGCGTTGAAACAAATATTTTCGACGCCAAATTACTATTATTTAAAAGTTCAAACGCAAATGTGGTTTTGTTCATGTTTTTTTTTAATTCTTTTGAACAAATACAAATGATGGAATCTTAGACAGCATCAACTCTCAATATAGATCAAACTTGAAAATGCTGTCGAGGAAATATTGTTATATTTATTTCCAAGGACGGTTCTGAACAGACGCGTAGCTGAGGGACGGGGGGGGGCAGGGGGGTACATATGTCCCCGGGCGCCATACTAGTTGGGGCGCCAAAATGGGCGTTTAAATAGGTTGTAACGGGTAATGGTGATTTTATTGATGAAAATAAAGGGTTTCAGAGTTGAGGGGATGGGGAAATGAATATTATCCCCGGGCGTCGAACACTCTAGCTACGCCTCTGGTTCTGAATATCGAAATTTAGTAACTGGATCAAGATTTACATTCTTAAACGAATTCTACAGGTTACATGAAAATGTATTTAATCTTCTCGTAGCGTTGACAAAGTCAGTAAAAACATAATTAATTCTTTGTGGAACAATAATTTATAATTGTCAAAGTTTTGTATTTTGCTTGGCCGGATAGTGGAAGGGGGACTTCCATGTTGTTGTTTTAATTATACATACGGCTCAGGAAATGTCCCCATCTGACCATCTTTTTATTCTTGCGCATGTTTATTGGAAATTATGCACTTTGAATAAATAGACACAGACTCTTGCTTTGATGCCGTTAGAAACGGATAGTCAACGCTCTTTTGAAATGAAAACTTTCATGTGCGTATTATTTACACGAGACTTGCGCGAATCTCGTTTTCGTTCAAAGTTTTCCTTTGTATGATTGATGTTCAGAAGTAATTGATTATTAAAAGATATAATATACAGTTGACTAATTATCGTTTCAAATTTTATGGTCTCTGCATTTTAAAGCATATTCCTGTCTCGGCAAAGAACACAAATAAAAAAAAAAAATAAAGAATAAGAAGCAATCCTGGATTAGCTCATTGAGCCCGATAACAAGATAAATTCCTCATTCAGATGAGATTAAATTTCATTTCATTTTTAAACTGTGGTAGCCATTGGTAACGTGCATTCACGTGCCGGAAGTATGGTATTTTACATTGTAACATATTCTGTAATCAAATACGCATATACATACATACATACATACATACATACATACATACATACATACATACATACATACATACATACATACATACATATGTTTATGCCTTGTCAGCTACTCAGAAGTGTGTGGGTTGAGAGTAACAGGATTATAAATTGGCTTGTTATAAACTAACTTGCTAAATTTCTTCACTTGATTGTGTTATGTACACCATCTTTATCTCCTGCGAAAGTGAAACAAAGCAATTATAATTGACATATTGACCCTCCGGAAGTGAGCTTGTCACGTTTTCACACCATTAAGGAATTGTTGGGTGCTCTAATATCACTCAGGAAAATGTAAGATCTCTTTTCACTTGAATGCTAGAGTCCCAATGTACTTTGCAGTACACCATACTCGATAGCTTGAGACCAGTAAGTCGGGTTTAGAAAGAATCTGGTTCCTAGGGACTAATTTCCTCTTTTCTCGATGTTTTTAACGGATAGTAGGATTTTAATTGGTAACGAGTCCATTGTCACGTTTTGGGGGATAGTTTTCCTTTGTATTTTGTTAAACCTTCATATCTTTCTGATGCAGCATATTCGTGTCTGTATCAATTTTCACAGCGAAAACGATATTTCATGGCGTAAAATTAATGAAATTAGATTTTTAAAAACGTTATTTCGGAATATAAAAAGCTAATTTACTTTTTTCCTCAATAAAGTTAAAGTTTCTATATTTATTTTTACGGGGTTTTTATTTGTATCTTATGACTGACTATACTGTCAACTGTCTATTGTTGAAGGTGTACATGCAATCTCCTGTCAATCGATGTCCAGTAGTATCGTTGGTACTTTGTTAAATATAATTTACTTGAGGATGAACCGATTTTTTTCTGAACGTCAGATTTGCTAAACAAAGATGATGCTGACTATATCGCTCCTGTGGCCTAGTGGTTAGAGCATCTACCTCGGATGCAATAAGTCGTCGGTTTGAATCCCGCCCGAGTCATACGAAAGACTTATAAACATGGTACTTACAGCTGCCGCTCTATGTGGTCAGCATTAATATTTTAGTGTTATGAATGGTTGGCCTGGTGTGAGGAAAATGTAACTGGATGGGGCATGATGCTACATGTCTACGGCTTGATGCCCCGGTGTTAGACATCACCATAAACTGCCACACTGCAGACATCATAATGATATGACTGAAAACTTGTTTAAGCTACGTTACAAATCCTAATCACACACACGTATGATTCTGATTCTGATTCCGGTGTTGATAATGTATACATCTTTATATTCTTATAACCTTCTATTTTTACCGATTTCATCGACATATGTACTACATAGCAAAAGTTCTTATGATTTTTTTGGGTGAATTTTATTTATAATTTGCATAATTATATACAACATAATAATGAATTTCACAAAAGTGATACGCTTATAGGCATCAGAGGTATAATTGATGGATCAATTTATGCATACGGATTTCAATTTTGTTCTAAACTATAAATAGTCTTGCCAAAATGTCAGTAAATTCTCATGAAGGTCACACATAAACAATCTTTCACTTTGAGCGACATCTAAAGTCATTCGGTTCTAATAAATGACACAAACTGCTATCCTACAATATATATATGCATCTTAAGTCATTCTGTTCTAATGAATCTCACAAACTGCTATGCTACAATATAGATACATCTAAAGTCATTATGTTCTGATGAATCTCACAAACTGCTATGCTACAATAGATAGGATGAACTCTGTATATGATTCATCAAAAGTTTAATTAATTTCTTCTTCTTCCTGTAGTATGGGTTTCATCAAATACTTCTTGAACTAATTAGTGATTCTCCTTTTCCCCCAAGTCACGTTAACACCATTTTTTCCGAACATTTTATTTACATGACGAATATGACGCGTTCATGAGATACATTTAAATATTGTGGCAATATTTCAACCACTTTTTTAATACGTAGATAAGTTCAATACATATATGTTTTATCACTGTAAGATGCAAGGTAAAAGCAACGGAAAGAAAAAGGGAAGACAATCAGGATAGAGATGGGCATACTGCTTCTGCACATGTTGAAGTTAAAGTACTAGCCTACATTTGAACAAACAATGGCTGTTTGCTAATGTGCCAATGCTGACAACAAACAGTCTGAATCTAAATACATTGCGGATTGTAAGGCAACAAATGGCTGGCTAGAGAGATTGACAGCAGATTGGGGAGAAGCAATACGCTTATGACTTTGCTGCTGAACGATGGATAACTGACGTTCTTCCGGACTTGATCAAAGATTATGAACCAGCTGACAGTTTTAATGATGATGAGACTGGGATTTATTGGAGAGCTATCCCAGATAGAACACTTTCATTTAAAGGTGCAGATGTATCCGGGGCTAAAGTTGCGAAAGATCGGGTGACTCTGCTGCTTGCAGCTACTATGGATGGGTGCAAGAAACTAAAGCCACTAGTTATCTGCAAAGTAAATATCCGCGTTGTTTTAAGAAAGAATGTTAAGACATTACCGGTGCCATCCGAAGCAAACAAAAACGCGTGGATGACAAGGGACATATGATAGGAATGGCTTAAGACTATCGATCAACATATGCGAAGCAGAAAAACGTAAGATTCTCATCTTGTGCGACAATTGTGCTCCACACAATGATAATCTTCGCTTGACAAATGTCAAACTATTGTTTCTACCATCTAACACTACATCATTGATTTTTTTTCAACCGATGAATCAAGACATCAATGCTAATATCAAGAAGCAATATCAATCACTAGTATTGCGTCAAGTTAACATCTTCGACAATGGAAGTGAAGGGCGTGCTGATGGATACTTTGCATCTACAGAGAGGGGCGTGGAATCGAATTCAGGAGCAGCCATCGTCAACTGTTATCGACGTGCAAGTTTTTTGTCATATATACACCGCGTCAACTTATGACGTTACCGATGACGACAACACTGTTTTGTATCCCATCCACTATGGTATTGGATCACTTCAGTCGCTAGGTGGCGATTGATGAACACCTTCACACTGATGAAGATAAAACAGATGCCGATATATGATTAAACGCTAAGCAAGAAGGAAAGGATTCAGATACAGACGATGTGGAGAAGTCTACCAACGATTTGTCTGTCCCGCCGCCAAACGTTGTTACTGACATTAAAACTCTAGAGACTATTATAACGTTTCTGGAAGCAAATGGTTGCGAATCAAATGACTTATTTTATAACTTGCAGACGTATGTACACCAGATTGGCCATCACAACTGGGTTCAAAACTGAATTTCGGAATTTTTTACGAAGTAACTTGCAAACGTTTTGCAACGACTTTTATGTCTTTCCTTTTACGTAAACTTATTACTTTACTAGGAACTAATTTTAGTATCGACCAGTATACTGTTTTGATACCAAAGTCCGATACACACTGTCAATAATAATTTCAGCAATAACAGTTTATAGTGTTTATCTGAATTTACATGTATTGTGGAATTAAATGTATACTTAGATGTTTAATGTACACATTATTATAGCATATGAGCTTGTTTGTATGATTTTCCATTTTACAAATACATTAAAATATACATGAATTCCGCTTAAATGCACACTCCATTTATATGCATAACTATTTGTTAAATAACCGTCTTTCGCCAAACGCATTTTTCCCATTTTTCCACATAGAAATCAAAAGAAGCAATCTTTGATCTGAGATAAATTTAACGAATCTACAAGGGCCCAATGAGAGTCGAAAGCTCTTATGATCCTTAAAAACTAATTTTGCACAGTTCATTTGTCAGCTTAGAATATTTGTCTTAATTCCTGAAACACGCGATCCAAAGAAGGGTCTAGTATATTTATAAGGACTTATATTGATTATAAGATACTTGGTAAATCTAAATTATAAGTTCCTTGATTATCGTCAAATCTGTACCAACTTCAACTGTTGTGTTACAAGCCGAAAGTGATGAGCGTCTGCACTCGAAAAATAGATGTTTTTCTTATTAGTATTACTGCACCGATGTACCATATATCATTATATCATGATTACAACGCCAGCTAAAAACGGTTATTACCCATAATTTGCACTTTCTACTGAAAATCTGTAAGTACCACTGTTCAGTGAATGTATTTATCTGTGTTACTCTTGCATCCGTCCTTGGCCTATGGTCAATGATTTTGTTTTTGGCTTACGCAAGATTGATGTGATTATATCGATTTTTGACGTATGTTACGGACACGTGCGCTAACTCATCCAATGTCCGCGTCAGATATAAGACGGATGTAAAGATTTGTAGGGTCAAATTAGTAAAGGATGCATAAGCCGATCGTGGCAATAAAATAAGTGTCATAACTGCAATTCACTCATTTAGGTATACAAAAAGAAGAACATTAAGAATTATAAATTGATAATGAAATATTGTATGACAATTTTAAGATCAAACAAACATGCAGTTAATGAATCATTGTAGGTACGTAATAAATAAGAATTACCATCTTAAGTAAAACACTGTTGACGATACAATAAATCTTTGTCTCAAAAGTAGTTCGGTGTTTTGAGCAGAATCGAAACGTTAAAAATCTCTGACGGCCATATATCTTTCATAGTTATGAGGGTTTTTTGTCGTACATTTGTTCATACCGGAACACATTTTCTTGTTAAATGTACTTATGTGTATTAGCCGCCTCTCAGAACACATTATGACTCGTTTGTGCAACGGTAATTCTTGTATGGTGTCTGAAGTGTACCAATTAACCTACTCTGCACTACAAAATGTTATCTCTCTGGCATGATCGAATGTATTCTTCTGTAAAGTCTGAAAAGCCGGGAAAGGGATATATTGTGACCTACATTTGCCCTTGATAAGTAGCATACATTAAGATTCGCAAGATTCATGACGATACATTCAACAGTGTCAAAGAAACGGAATGAAATGCGAAAACCAAACGTATTCATTTTAGATTACAAACAGGCAAATGTGCATATATGACCTATTTTGCCTGTTATCAGTATTCTCCAAAATAAGCACACTTATCACTATATATAGCTCTTCTTGATGGTAATGTTTCCTGGTTTGGGGCACTCATGTAGTTGCCAAGAGCGTTGCGTTTGGACTGCAGTGACTGGGATAATTTTCCTAGAGTTTGGTTGTATTCAAGTGTTTGTCGTATTCTGCTGTTTGCTAAAAACTGACACGGCTCTACTGTAGATAAAGCTCTTCAGCAGGACCCATTTCGGCTGGACACTCATTTAATTGCTGTTGGAGCAGAGAGTTTATCGCAGGGCGTCGGTGTACAGTTGCGACTTCTCTTTGTCAGCTGTAGTGCTTTTATACTTTTATACGGGGGATTCCTTTCCTTTCCTTTGTCGAGCATAGCATTTCTTTTTTCTGAAATCTGACCATATTTCATATGAAGTTGATGATCAATGTCGCATTCAGCGCTAAGATAGTTGTGAGCAAAGCGGATACTGTTGAGGCTGAGCAGGTGTCAGTGACCAGATCTGTGATGTCGCCATCTGACCTATTGATGAGGATTTGTCTCAAAATACGCGTTTGTGATGTAACGGTCATGGTTACAACAAAGTTACGGAAGTCTCATCCCCTTGTCGTTCCACTTCCTAGTGCCATGATGTTCTAGATAAGTAAGCCATGAAACGTGATCAACACCTATTATAGCGTTACAATCCGACAACAGGCAAACGTTTTAATGTTTTGGGGACTGCGTTAATGGTGTCCTCAAGTTCGTCATCGTTTCTTTCGAACGACTGGATGATTGTACTGTTGAGACGTACACACTTACATGTTTACCGGGCCCTCAAATATTTATTGGTGCATTACCAATAGCGATCCACTCAAACTCGGTGACCTCTTTTCATCCGGAAATAGATTTGTCCCATCAGAGGCCGACGCTTTAACCACTAGGCCAAGGGAGCGGTACCCCAGCTTATTAATAAACTAAAAAGGTAACTTAATCAACTATAACTTCTAAACAAAAGTCCATATCGGAAGCAATTATATTGGTTAGAGACAAATTCTCGCAACGTACCAATTGTTGCCGTGGTAATAATAGCGCAAAGTTTTGTTCCTTCTTGAAAAATAAGAATTATGATTATAAATGACATGTCAAAGCGAACAAAGCATTCTATAAGTCATTTAAGCAAAGAAAAGAATAGAATGAAAATCCAAACTTTCTTCCTCTGCACGGTATTGTAGTGTGGGTTATTCAAGATGTATTACATTTTGGTCATTTATTATATTTTTTTCACAATTTGAATAATTTGTCTGAGAGAGATAGTGAAAATGATATTTTTCACGACATCTACACATGCAGCATAATACATCTCTAGAAAAAAAAACATATTTCTGATGAATTTTATCTACACAGTACAGACAACATAAAACATTTTATCTACAACAGTACAGACAACATAAAACATTTTATCTACAACAATACAGACAACACAAAACACAGACTCATATTTTACCGGCAATATGTAATTACCAGCATTAGGCAAAATGGGCATCCTTCTCAATTCAACATGGATAATGGTCCCTATTACAGCTAGGTAAGGAACTGCCGGATAAACATGCTGAGCAACATGAACAAAACCGGATTAGAATGACAAACGTGAAAATGATGAATCAATACTTCAGTCTTCTTCAAGACACACTAAATAGATTAGGCCTAAAAACAAACCAGATAAGATTTTCATAAGTGACGTTACAGGAAAAAAGTAGGTAGAAGGTTATTGGTATCAAAGGCCAAATCAGGTTACCAACAATCTTTAACAACATCAGGTCACATCACATCAAATTTGTTGTATATATGCCAGTGGACAATTTATTTCTTCCTTTTCCATCTTTGAAAGATTTGTACCCCATATTACTTATTTAAAAAATGTGTTTCAGGTTCCTGGTTAGTTGGATACTCTGTTAATGGGAATATGGATTAAAATCTCTTCACTTATTTGGTTTAAGGATTTTGTTTTAACATCATTGTTGATCAGCAAGACCAGTGCTACTTATCATGGATAAACATGACAACCACACAAACCAAAATGTTATCAGCTTGCACGGAAGAATAAAACAAATTATTGTGGCTGCCACCACACACAAATCACATTTTACACCCAATGGATGTACATAGCATGGGTCCACTGGAAGCAAAATTAAGTTCAATGCAGTTATCATGAGATACATGAGCAAGATTAAATGTTAAATCGGGCCATATTTTCAACAATGCTCTCTTATGCCCTTTATCAGTTTTCAACTTATCAGATCAAGGAAGCCTTTTTGGTTTTCAAAACTCGGATTCACCCATGGAATCTTGATGCTGTTAACAAGACACTGCTTGGCGATTGCCATTTTAAAATAATGAATTGTCAACCCTTTCCATGATGTGTACGATTCACATCAGCAAAAATATCATCGGATGATGCAGTACTGGCATCAAAACCAACCCTTAACAGTTGAATTGAAGTCCTATGATAGCAGAAGACCTTATATTTCATCACTTATGTAGCATCTTCCCAGCAGTGCCAGTTAAAACGCAGGTCAGGATAGCAAAACTGGTGTTACATTCAAGAGAACTAACGTGACGATTTTTCAATAACGTTTGATGAGAAGGCAGCAGAGAAAGTCAAAACACGCAAGAATTAAAAGAAAGTAACATAAAGGTGAGATTAAAGACAAAAAGCACAGCGACTGGTACAAAAAGTAAAGAAAGACGAAATTAAATCAACAAAATGTTTTGAAACCGGATAAAGAGAGATCTGATTGTGAGTGCAAGTCTTCTGAGCCAATAATGGGAGAGTCTGATGATAAGAATGGTAGAGTCTGATGATAAGAATGTTGAAGACGAGGCTACGAAAATAATCTGGATTCAGTGTGGCAAGTATCCACTGTGGTACCACCATTTCTCGTCTGGAAAATACGTTCATGAAGAGGGTAATATTGGCAAAGATGGCACAAAATTCATCTGCAGTCACTGCCTGAACAATGAATAAATGTTTTATTTAGTGACAATAAGTCAATCAGTAACAAATGTGTTATGGTACAATAATGACAATTTATAGTAATTTGTTTAAATGTGTGGGCTTCATTTATATCGTCCAAACAAAATTTGAAAATATGATCATAATTTTATTAGGTTCTTTTTGTTAATTTTGCATTTGCATTCTTTTCAAAATGTTTTCTCAAATTTTGTTTTATTAATTATTTTCAAAAACTTAGCTTGACAATTACACAAAAACAGCTGTTCATTATACAAATGATTCTGTTCTTACCTCACTGTTCTCTCTCTCTCTCTCTCTCTCTCTCTCTCTCTCTCTCTCTCTCTCTCATATTTAGTCGTCGAAGCTATTATTCTGATAAAATAAAATAAACTCGGCGTAAATCTTTTCTTCATTTTTTTTCTTCTTAAACTGAAAACTCATTCCACTCTTTGGTTCAATCTGAATAGTCTGTATCACAAATCACGACAGAAGAAGCTGCTACTAACTGATTTCAGGTAATAACCTTGGATACAATACTAACAAGTCCTTATTTATTTAGATACACTCGAGCTTCTCTTTTTCTGCAGGTAATTAACAGAAAATCAATATATATCTCCCCAACAGAACATGTTGTCCATGCTAATTGAATGATAACATTTTCTAGTCTCTCTTAATAACAATTAATATCCAGCAGTGTAAACAAGTAATCATTATCTTGAACTAAATATCGAACACATGCACACATGCGGCTGATCGATAAATAACAGTACAGCCCCATAAGATGCTAATGCAACCAATAAATAAGTTACAAGAATTCGTAATTTAGATAAAAACATATAGATCAAACAAAAATAGATTATTAGTTCATACTACACTAATGATAACTAACATTTCCTAGGCAGAAAACAACCTACAAACCTAATAGTGACATCTCCTTTGTATATACGATTCGTGTATTATTTCAAGACGAATCCATGAAAACACTTATTGTAAGACTCGTGTCATAGATAAATTATGTATAAAATTACGACACGATACCTTTTGCTTTAAGATTGGCTCTCTTTTCTCTTTTGGAAAGCCTTATCTTTACACCCCTGGTTAAGTGTATTGCATAGACTCTTATCTACACATCCTCTAAGCAAACCTTTACAAGCATCTCGCACAGCCACTGAAGAAAGACCTTTCGCTTCGCTCAAAAACTGGACTGCAAGAATTTGATCTAAATCATTTTCAAACACGAGACTTCAGCATCATTAAGACACACCCCGTTTTAAACATTTTACATTTCCTGCTCTAAGTAATATACCAATCTCTGCAAAGTTTAAAATTACAACAAAACATTTTACAAGCTCAAATATTGTTTGTGCAACATTTCAACACTTGGCCATTTCGATAAACAAAACCAAATATTCACCCCTGTAAATTTTCGCTTGACATTATAATGGAACGGAACCTTAAAAATAGTTTGTTAAGTCCCAACCTGGTGCACTCCGATCTTAAACTCTTTAAACATGCTACGGATCAAACCCTGTTTAACATCATTTAAAATTGCTATAATTACATTAAACGCCTGTTACATTTACACTATTAGTGAGGGGATATGTATAAAAACATTATTCATACAGCATTGCTACAATCCTGAAAGTCCAGATTGATGACGTATGTCAGGTTTGCTGCAGAAATGGAAAGGGTTTGCTTAAAAAAGTAAATGTTTTCTAACTTATTCAGACAAAATACCTAAAAACTATAGTGTGTAAATTTAAGTTCAAGATGAAACCAAATATCTAATTGATGCATTCAACGGCACTCCTAAAATGTCAATAGACATGATCAAAATGTATGAATTAAAAAATTATGCTTCTCAAAACTGACACGTTTAAAACGTTTAAAATGGGTCAAACAATCACAATTTCAAAATATAAAGTATTTTTGTCACTTTCTATCTTCACAAATTTACCGAAAATATATTTAAAATAAACCACGTAATTTTTGATCATCGATCATTTCGATACTAATACAGTTGATGGCTGAGGTTATATTGTCATGTTATCCCCGAACAACAAACAATATGACATATATGAAGTTGAAAATCACGTAAGACGATGCTTTTGAAATCATACAATTTAACAACAACTATTATCAAAGAAAACGTTTCATCAACTTCACATTAATGGATAATTGTTCAATATGGTATGACAAGTAGTTGAAACCTAGCTTAAACGTAGTAAACAAGAAATTACAGTGGCGAACTTGCAAAAAAAATACTCCTGGATTTTGTTATCAGCTTAGAGAGTAATCATATGCCAGAGGCTCCCCTCAATAATATACGTATGAAAAAGACGTCCTAGTGCACGATTAGTACTCGACAAACTATTTGTTTAGGATCGACATATTCGATACACCTACGCTCATGATCAACTTAGACGTGTCACGGAGAAACTTTTGCGAAAGGCGTTGACGCACCGCAATGTACTTGTATCACATTTTTAAAGTTGATTTAAGAATGTTAATAATAAAAGCAGCTTTCTTTTTAGAAAGTAACAAGTTAAAAAGTAGCTATTGTGAGTGTATTTATTTTGTTGTTTTGTTCATACTTTCGATTTTTGTGTTTTCTCAGAAAAAAAATACGTAACCATATTGGCGTATATAAGCATATGCAACAAACTATAGTCGCAAATCAAGTGATATTGCATTTTGAATTTCTACTGAATACGTCATATTGCTTGGCTTAAATTAAGCCATATTTAGTGTAGTAGAGAATGAAACAACTGGTATTTTTTTTATGATAAAAGTTATAAATTCCTATATAGTGACTTGTTTGAAGAAATGCAATGGGAAGTTGATAATGTAATGAGAAACATTTGACGCCATCCCTGCACGCGCGACAAAGATTCCAGATATTATAGATTCAAATCCTGTGTCTTGACTGGTCTTCAAATAGATGTCAGTTTAAAGTTCAATTCTGTTACAAAAACTAATATTCATGGCCAGAGATGGATGTAAATACTGCATGTGTATTTAATTTAATTGTTTATTTGTTAGTTTTAAAAAAATATGACATGCTATTTGTAATGTTACATTGTTTGCTGGACTTGACCTTGCACGAAATTGAGTCAACAAGAGACTGTTCACATCATTGGACTATTACGTCATCACATTCAAATCGGGACTTGAATTGAGTTTTATCAGTGCATTTTTATACTAGGAGTTGTGTCGTTGATACTCGGGTTATTTTTGGATTTATTTCGCAATACCGTAAAAAAATTCTCATTTTCAACTCGTATTCTAGGGTAATAAATTATTTGTTAAATTTTACAAAGCTTGTTGTCTTCTCTTTGTTCTGTTACTTAGTTTAGGAGCATTGACTCGTAACAATGTAGTATAAATCCATGCATAGATTCGTCCTTAATTTAATAAATATATGAGTTGTCGTCCATGTTATGTCTTCCGTTTCAGCCATTGATAATATCTCAAATATAAATGTTATGAGTTAAGGCCCTTTTTGTACGAAATCATTTCCCAAATCATTTTCGCCTTTTAATCAGAATAACAATTTCTAAGAACAGAAATTCGAAGCTGTACTAAAAGTATTGATAAAATGGAATAAAAGATAAAGCAAAAACATTTGAAAATAATACTATTGAACCAAACATTCGCTTAATGAAGATTTACACAAGATTTCAAATGTTCATTCTCCCAAACAGAGGATGTTTGATAGAATTTGTGGTATGATATCTGATATACTTACTTTATCGCCTGAATACACTATTTTGAAAAGAAATATATAGTGATGTTTAGGATACGCAGTATAAAATCTTTGGCATGGAATGTGCACGTGTCGTTTGTAAACCACCGCTTATCATGAATATTGACTCGATTTATATGACTGGAAACTTCTTTAAAGTTTTCAAGTTGACTTCAAGCCTCCCCCGACCCGGTCAGGACAATGGTTTCGTACAGTGGCAAATACAAAGATAAGAATACTGACAAACAAGAAAAGCTATGTAAATCGTACCAATGACAATATTAAAGTAATTGCTAATATCAGAGAAAAGAAAATTCCGAATATATGCATTAGTATATTTTTTTAAAAATATTTCAGAGACCTTAATCGAGTTTCTAGATCAGATGAAAACGACGATTATTTTGTCAATTCAGTATACCTTTTATACTGAACATGAGATGATAACTCGATCTAATACTTAAAAGTTTATGGATATCTAAAAGAAAATATGAAACTGCAGGTATAGACTACATGATCAACGAGTATAGAAAATGTAATGTACCCATTTTCTAGATCTTTATGTTTTCATAAAAGATGATCCAATCAGTATTGATAACAGTAGATTTCGTAGTAACCTGATTAAAACAACAGAATAAATTTCGTTGCATAATTCTGCCATTGGCATATGTCGTGTGGAAGAAGGGAACAAACTTCCTTTATCGATGTCATTTTGTTTGATTTATCTCAGAGTAATCTATACTCAAAGCAAACAGTCCTATTGCTCAGCTGGTAAAGAAAACAGTTGCAATCAAACTGACAGATCAATATATCCCAAACTAACAAATTAGTATATCCCAAAATGACAGATCAATATATCCCAAAATGACAGATCAGTATATCTCAAAATGACAGGTCAATATATCTCAAACTGACAGATCAATATATCCCAAACTGACAGATCAATATATTGCAAAATGACAAATGAATATATCCCAAACTGACAAATCAATATATCTCAAACTGACAGATCAATATATCCCAAACTGACAGATCAGCATATCCCAAACTGACAGATCAATATATCCGAAAATGACAGATCAGTATATACCAAAATGACAGATCAATATATATATCAAACTGACAGATCAATATATCCCAAACTGACAGATAAATATATTGCAAAAATGACAGATCAATATATCTCAAACTAGTCTTTAGATACTTCAACTTCAAAATTAAACTCTTAATATGCATCAATGTATAGAATAAGTTTCATAAAAGGAAATAAACTGGAAGATGGCAAATTGTTTAGGATATATTTAAGGAAGAAAATAATATGCCTCACAAGGTAATGAATATTACCCTTTTTATGCCATTGTTTTTCTTAAATAATAAATCAATGTAATTATATAAGAAGAATCTTGAAAATGTAAATGTTTACCAGCTTAGTAAGAAGACTCAACATTCAACGTGCTAATTATATGAAAATTTACAAAACTGAAAAATAAATCATTCTGTTTCCAGTTGCCATATAAACTAAAAATGTTTATGTCTATTACCGGTACTTATTTTTTTAATTCAATTTGTAATCTATATCAAAAATATCGATGCACAATATCTTGTATGCATATATATGCACCCATAGCTTCGGTCCCGAACTGATTATCAGTTGATCATGTTCGAGTTTAACGGTAGCGCAAAACCAGAAAGTATTGTCTCATTTTTCTTGCTAAGCGAGTTTTTAACTTTTTCAATGTATAGTCAAGGATAATCTAACATGCTTTAGTCCATTCACTAAGAAGAAAACCAGAAGACAAATAATTCTTGCACTGACGTCAAAGATAATGTAAAATAAAAATAAAGAATTTAGTAATGGCAATCAGGATATTCTGTACATTTCTTATAGATATCATCAAAGATTATTCGTGAAATTTAGCGAAAATTTTACATCTCTCTTGCCTACTTCATTGCTAATACGCTTGTTTTTCTGCCCGTTTTAAATCGTCAAAATAAGGCAATCTCGTAGATTGGTTTGGTAACCTAGACATTTATAATATTGACAGATGAAAAACATATGTATGTATGTATGTATGTATGTATGTATGTATGTATGTATGTATGTATGTATGTATGTATGTATGTATGTATGTATGTATGTATATTAGCATGTAGATTCTTTAATACAGAACGCTGCAGTGATGCTACCGCAAATATATATAAAACCCTGTTGCAATGGATTTCGAACAGAATTCTGCTCAGAAAATATGTCCTATGACGTTCAGTAGCACTGGAACTATAGTTATATTTCGGTAATTATTCGTATCTAATTTGATCCTTCCTCCTCCTTTAAATATTGTTATCATATTTAAATAATCATGTTGGAATGTGTAAAACGTTTAATGATTTCAGTGATATTCTGCATTCATGCGATTACCTTGAAGCAAATATGTTAGGATTTAGACGTGTGAACGATTCAGTTCTGTTGTTACGTTAGCACAAAAGCACATTATAACCGTCAATTAGAATACCTTTTTACAGTGTTCCCGATTAGTGTCAATTGATAATATTCTATGAATTCATAGACTGAAAGTTATTAATGATTCTTTTAATTTGTTTGATTTAATATTTTAATTAAATAAATTTTTATTTTAGTAAATTTAAAACCTGTTAAGTTTAACCTCATCGTTTTATTTATGTATAACCCCCTCGACGTAAAAAGTCATTGAAATTTGAAATTTTTTGGACTTTGTTTCTCATTCCTAAATATTGCTTTTGTTTCTATGATTTAACTATATTCATTAATTTTTAAGATCGAATAAGTTGAATATTTGTTATGATGATATTAAATATCGCAAAAGAGTACAAAATAGTAATAATTTAAGTACTTGAAATCAAGTAAAATAAGAACAAGGCTAACAACGTTCCAGAGAATATGACGTACAAAACCGAACTCGTTCATAACATCGTCTTCATATTTGGTATTTATTTACAAGTTATAAGTTCCGACAACTGACGTATCTAATTGATCTTTTAAGTAATTTATCTCTTTATCCAGAGATGAACACGGCTGACATGATAAGATACTGGTCAAACTCTATGATTTGACAGTAACCCACACATAAATTTTTCTGTGGAATTTCTTTAAATCAAGGAGCTTTATCAACTTTCAATAATAATAATAATAATAATAATAATAATAATAATACATTCGGCAAAATTTTGTAGGAATGTGAATTTTTTCGTACTTTCTGAAGTAGCATTTGTGTTTTAGCACTGGCCTCACCTTCTTCCTTTTAAAGCACGTGGCAGTGATAATGATGAATCCATCTCACTTTTCACCAAGAATGAAACAATTTCCGGTGGATTAACAATCAAGCAATGCCTTTCCCTCGCTCTCAATCCCTATGTCTCACTCTTGATGTGTGTATTGCATTTAAACAAACATTTAAGACGCCAAATTACTATTATTTAAAAGTTCAAACGCAAATGTGGTTTTGTTCATGTTTTTTTTTTTACTTCTTTTGAACAAATACAAATGATGGAATCTTAGACAGCATCAACTCTCATTATAGATCAAACTTGAAAATGCTGTCGAGGAAATATTTTTTATATTTATCTCCAAGGACGGTTCTGAACAGAGGCGTAGCTGGGGGGGGGGGGGGGGCATGGGGGTACATATGTCCCCGGGCGCCATACTAGTTGGGGCGCAAAAATGGGCGTTTAAATAGGTTGTAACGGGTAATGGTGATTTTATTGATAAAAATAAAGGGTTTCAGAGTTGAGGGGGGTGGGGAAATGAATATTATCCCCGGGCGCCGAACACTCTAGCTACGCATCTGGTTCTGAATATCGAAATTTAGTAACTGGATCAAGATTTACATTCTTAAACGAATTCTACAGGTTGCATGAATATGCATTTAATCTTCTCGTAGCGTTGACAAAGTCGTAAAAACATAATTAATTCTTTGTGGAACAATAATTTATAATTGTCAAAGTTTTGTATTTTGCTTGGCCGGATAGTGGAAGGGGGACTTCCATGTTGTTGTTTTAATTATACATACGGCTCAGGAAATGTCCCCATCTGACCATCTTTTTATTCTTGCGCATGTTTATTGGAAATTATGCACTTTGAATAAATAGACACAGACTCTTGCTTTGATGCCGTTAGAAAAGGATAGTCAACGCTCTTTTGAAATGAAAACTTTCATGTGCGTATTATTTACACGAGACTTGCGCGAATCTCGTTTTCGTTCAAAGTTTTCCTTTGTATGATTGATGTTCAGAAGTAATTGATTATTAAAAGATATAATATACAGTTGACTAATTATCGTTTCAAATTTTATGGTCTCTGCATTTTAAAGCATATTCCTGTCTCGGCAAAGAACACAAATAAAAAAAAAAAATAAAGAATAAGAAGCAATCCTGGATTAGCTCATTGAGCCCGATAACAAGATAAATTCCTCATTCAGATGAGATTAAATTTCATTTCATTTTTAAACTGTGGTAGCCATTGGTAACGTGCATCAAAGTGCCGGAAGTATGGTATTTTACATCGTAACATATTCTGTAATCAAATACGCATATACATACATACATACATACATACATACATACATACATACATACATACATACATACATACATACATACATACATATGTTTGTGCCTTATCAGCTACTCAGAAGTATGTGGGTTGAGAGTAACAGGATTATAAATTGGCTTGTTATAAACTAACTTGCTAAATTTCTTCACTTGATTGTGTTATGTACACCATCTTTATCTCCTGCGAAAGTGAAACAAAGCAATTATAATTGACATATTGACCCTCCGGAAGTGAGCTTGTCACGTTTTCACACCATTAAGGAATTGTTGGGTGCTCTAAGATCACTCAGGAAAATGTAAGATCTCTTTTCACTTGAATGCTAGAGTACCAATGTACTTTGCAGTACACCATACTCGATAGCTTGAGACCAGTAGTCGGGTTTAGAAAGAATCTGGTTCCTAGGGACTAATTTCCTCTTTTCTCGATGTTTTTAACGGATAGTAGGATTTTAATTGGTAACGATTCCATTGTCACGTTTTGGGGGAATAGTTTTCCTTTGTATTTTGTTAAACCTTCATATCTTTCTGATGCAGCATATTCGTGTCTGTATCAATTTTCACAGCGAAAACGATATTTCATGGCGTAAAATTAATGAAATTAGATTTTTAAAAACGTTATTTCGGAATATAAAAAGCCAATTTACTTTTTTCCTCAATAAAGTTAAAGTTTCTATATTTATTTTTACGGGTTTGTTATTTGTATCTTATGACTGACTATACTGTCAACTGTCTATTGTTGAAGGTGTACATGCAATCTCCTGTCAATCGATGTCCAGTAGTATCGTTGGTACTTTGTTAAATATAATTTACTTGAGGATGAACCGATTTTTTTCTGAACGTCAGATTTGCTAAACAAAGATGATGCTGACTATATCGCTCCTGTGGCCTAGTGGTTAGAGCCACCATCATCATCATCATTACATTCCTGCAAGAACTATAACGAAGAACAGACGTGTTGGACCACTCCGGACCGAAGCCACCTGTTCCCAGATTTGACCACAACCACAAACTCTCTCACGCACTACGAACTATTCTCTTACTCAAGCACTAGAGTAAGGGAGGGGATTTTACTTGGTTTATAGCACCAGAATAAACCAAGGTTTTGCCCCACAGCGTGTCAGAGTGGATGTATTCTGTGCCAGCTGCTAGTGTACCACCACCATCGCCACCAACAACCACCAGCAACAAGACGCCTGCTACCACCACCACCACCAACCTCCTCCTTTCTACGCTAAAGGACCCAGCAGCCAACCAAAAGTCCACTACCACCAGCCACTACTCCAGCAAAGGCAGCCAGGACTCCTACAACAACATTGTTAAGGCTAACTGTAAGTCGTTAGAACTTAATTATACTCTGTGCTAAAAAACTAAGTTACTTTTCATCCTCAAACATCTCTCATAATCACTACTACTCTTTCTCAATACTATCCTCACTCAAATTCTAAATACATTTAATCGAACAATTATTGTTATTCACAAGCGTAGGAATCATACTACAACAAGCTTGGGTTGCACTCGCAATTGAGAAAGGTTAGTCCTGCCTCTAATTCGAGCCTTGCAATCATCAACAATAATTCAATTCAAATTAAATATATAACCCTTTTCTTTTCTAACCTATCACTATTCAAACTGCAAACTAAAAGCTAGGCATTCAAACTTATTATCCCTCAAATAAATCAAAAGCAATATGGCCGACCAACTCAAAAATCAGAACAAAGGAAAAATGGCCGCCACCCAAATCAAATTAGCCGCCAAAACCAACAAACAGGCTATGCAACTAAGGCAAGGGCAGGCACGCCGTATGAATAATGCACACAAACAAGTGCACCAGTATACTGATAAGCCATTAAATGCAAGCAACAAAAGCAATGAAAGAAAATCTAGAGTATATTCAACACCTGAATTAAACATTATAAAGAAAGAGGCGGCAAAACTTGACCCGCTATCCCCAGTCATTTTTAATCTCCATAATGAATCTATCCAAATTGAGGACTTGGACGCCACATTGGTAACCGGCGACTCCACGCAAAATCAAACCACTCCAATAGTAATATCCCCTGTTAAAATCCATGTAGGAACACCAAACACGTTTTCGGCGGACGTGGTGGAAAACACCCCAAACCGAACATTCAAAAACCAAATAGGGACTTCTAACTCCAAATTAGCGGACGTGGTGGAAAACACCCCAAACCAAACATTCCAAAACCAAAAAGGCACTCACAACTCAAACAAAGCGGACGTGGTGGAAAACACCACCACCCGAATAATTCAAATTAGGACAGCCAAAAATTCGGCGGACGTGATCGAAAACACTCCAAACCGAACAATTCAAACCGAACTAAATACATCCAAAACCCCAAAAACTAAGGCGGACGCAGTCGAAAACACTCCTTTCCAAACACATGAAAGGAGTAAATCGTATGCACAAGCCGTCAAAAAAACACCAAAATACCACTGTAGCCAAACCCCAGGACCATCCAAACAATTGACTGAGAAAGACCTTATCTACCCCTCCCCTACAAAGAGGACCCCGGCCCCCAACCCAATCATAGTCCCTAAAACCTGGGACGGAAAAGGAAAGGGAAAAGGGCCCTCCAAAAAAGGGAATAAAACAATTAGCATTGAAATCCCTGACCAAGTGAAACAAAAAAACAACCCGCCACCTTTACACAAAAAAGCAGTAAACATAGGGCCCAAACCAAAATACCATAGGCTTGAACTAACACTCTACGTTCACAGCAAATCAACCCAGCTCTTAAATCTCTCCACAAATAGTCTAGTAGGGGCTCTACTAAGAGTACATCAAAGCCCCTGCAAAATCATAAGGCCAAATAAGGATTACATTATCCTACATTGTAACACCAGCTCCCAAGTAGCAAAATTCCTAGAAATTGACAATATAGGTGGGATTCCAGTAAAAGTAACAAAACCATACAAACTTACCAACCCACTAGAGAGAACAGCTAACACCAATACCAACCAAAATAAGGATAAAACCACACCTACCCCCAAAACACCGCAACCAACCAAATATAAAGCGGTCGTACAGTTAACAGGGCAAATGTCCCTCTGGGACAATAACAAACTAAACGATGAACTCATAAAGGGGGGAAACAGCATCCTCAAAACATATCAAATAGGAAAAAGGTCGCCCAAATATTCAATAAATATAATAGAGACCGAAACACCCCTACCAGAACTAATCCAAATAGGCTCGCTAGGATCAAAATATAGAGCAGAACCTTACAAAAATAAACCCAGGTTCTGCTCCAATTGTAAACACTGGGGCCATTTTACAAAACACTGTAGGGAACCATACAAATGTCTCAACTGCGGGGGGCCACACAAGGGACAATGCCAAAGGGTCAATCCAAAATGTGCTCAATGCAAAGGAACCCATTTACCAAAATCCCCAATATGCCCCGCAACAATCAGGGAACAACAAATAATAGATATTATGGATAAAAATCAAGTAGACTACAGGACAGCTAGGAAAAAATGCAACACAAATGGATCAAATAGGAAAGACCAACAAATTGAAAGTAACATAAGGAATGAAATAACTAACGAGGTAATTAAGATAGTACAATCCATAGAAACCGTTATGGATAAAATAAAACAAAACAATAATAATAACAACCAAGGATTACAAAACGCCCTCAAAAAAACCAAAAATCAACTAAAAACACTAATTGTAGCAAATGAACCCATTAGAAATGGCTGACACAACTAATGGAAATGTTTCCATTTGGCAATGGAATGCAAGAGGACTATTCAATAACCTAAATGAATTAAAAATAAAGCTAATTAACTCCAAAACTAAACCTGATATCCTCTGCATTCAAGAAACACAAATAAATCACAAAAATAAAACATTGCCTAATATACAGGGCTACACCCCAGGATACTTCCAACATCGACAGGAAAGATCAGGGGGAGGCTTAGTCATGTATGTAAATAACAACATATCAACAATAGAACAAATACCTATAACAACAGAGGTAATACAAAATTCCCACATAGAAGTACAATCAATCAAAATCAAAATAGGAAATAACGACTTACAAATCATTAATATTTATGACCCGGGGACAAGCACCCATAATCAAGAAGAAATACTCAGGACAATAACTACCCTAATCACTAGTGAGCGCACCGTCATATGCGGCGACTTTAATGCCCATAATAAGCTGTGGGGGGGGGGGGGAGGAATGACGGACAAAAGGGGAAGGTTGATTGAGGCCGGGGCCAATACATCAACCCTAACCATACTAAATGATGGAGCCGGAACTCGATTAAACCCGATAAACGGCACCTTGACCGCCATTGATCTCACCCTATGCACACAAAAACTGGCACAAGTGGCGGAATGGGAGGTGGATCAATCTGACCCCATGGGCAGTGACCACTTCCTAATCATCACCACTCTGCAGATGACGGTGCAAGCAATAGTGCAAAATAAACTCCCCAGGTGGAACTACAATAAAGCAGACTGGGACTCATTTAAAGAAATACTAAATAACGAAAACACATCCCAGTACGAATCAGATGACATTGATCTATACTACGAAAACATAATGCAAGCAATAACCAACGCTGCAACAAAAAGCATTCCAACCAGTAATTATAAGGCAGCAAAACTCAGTGTACCATGGTGGAATGAAGAAATTAAACTAACTAAACGATCCAAAATCAGAGCACTAAACAAATTCAAAAGATCAAATGTCACTACCCACTTTCAGGAATACAAAGACCTAGATCATAAATTAAAACAACTAATCAAAGATGCCAAAACAGAAACTTGGAAAGAATACTGTGGTACACTAAACAACAAAACAACTACTAAAAAAGTATGGGATAAAATAAGAAGGATTAGGGGGAAAAAGACCACAAACACCCCTAAAATAAGTAACACCTCCAATGATAAAGAGCAAGCTGACTTACTAGCTCAACATTTCACTAGCATGAGCAATAACAGCAACCATACTATAGAATTTCAAAACCACAGAAACAATGAAGAAAAAACAAATAAGCAGATATTTAAAGACCTAGGACCTAAAGAATCCCCTTTAAACAATAAAATAACAAAATATGAATGGGATCAAGCACTAAAAACCAAAAAGGAAACCTCGCCTGGGGAAGATAAAATAGGGTACATAGTATATAAACAATTACCATATAACATAGTCAGTGAAATAATAAAATTCCTTAATAAAATATGGGACACAGGAAAGCTACCAAAAAAATGGAAACTTTGCGATAGTTATACCCATCCTCAAACCCAATAAAGATAGACATGACATCAACTCATATAGGCCAATATCTTTAACGAACAACATATGCAAAATCATGGAAACGATAATTAACAACAGAATCAAGTCACATCTTACTACACATAATCTACTATCAGAAAATCAATGTGGATTCAGAAACAAACGCTCCACCACAGACCAATTAGTAAGACTTGAAACCGTTATCAAACTAGCATTTAACTCCAAACAAAAAGCGAACAGAAACTTAATTGCGGTATTTCTCGATCTCGAGAAAGCATTCGACCTAGTATGGACCAAAGGCCTTATAGCCAAATTAAATGATTACGGCATTACTGGACGAATGTTTAACTTCATCAAAGACTTCTTGGCTAACCGCACCATAACAACTAGGGTAGGGGCAACATACTCTGAGACTCACTCCCTTGAAAACGGGACTCCACAAGGAAGTGTACTCAGCCCCACCCTCTTCAACATAATGATAAACGATTTAGATAAAAATTTGGCAACTAACAAAGTAGAACTATCCCAATTTGCGGATGATGGCGGCCTATGGAGACCAGGAAACCCCTCCAGCCGCAAAAACATCTATGAAATTCAAACCAGTCTAAACAATATTGGAAACTGGGCTAATAAATGGGGTTTCAAACTATCGCACCAAAAAACGGTAGCCATAATGTTCACCCCAAATAGAAAAAACATACAATATCCAAAACTAACCATACAAAATAAGGAAATAAAATTTGTAAAAGTAGCTAAATTTCTGGGTATGTATTACGACCAACACCTAACATGGGCACACCATATTGATGACCTAGTTAAACGATGCAATCAGGACTTAAACCTAATCAGAAGTCTTAAAGGGACACAATGGGGAGCTAATCAGGAAACCTCACTAATGCTATATAGGGCATTAATAAGATCAAAACTAGACTATGTGTAACAGAATTGTTACCGAGAGGAGGGTGGATTAAATAAACAATACAAACACAATTTGTGAAAGAAAATATAAATTTATGTAATAAATTATAAATGAAAAAAACACAGATGTAACAACACAATAATTCACGCGCTCAACCCACAATTACACTCACAACCATTCACAATACATGAATAAATTAAATAACAATACAAAAGGAATCTCAGATGTAAAGGGATCTCTTGGATTATACACAGATCCAAGAATCCTTTACGAAAGTTAAATAAATGCAAGTATGATTTACGAAAAAAAAATAAACACAAACGACAAACTATCTATCGCACGATGGATTGCGATAACTAGCACGATCATATACTTGTATTCAATCAAGTTGCTAGCTTTTATTGATATCTATGTGATCACTTGAAATATTATTGCGATCTGACATAAGCATGCAAATACAACAATGTATTAAATTATATCACAATTTCAATACACCTATGTGTCTCCCCTGTATAACCGCACGATTCAGCAACAGTTGAATCGTCTCCCAGTTTCCCCGAGAACCGAGGGTTGACCAATACTATTATCGGACGTTTCCCTACACGGATCCACCACAGTTATACGTTCAGACAGCATACAACATCTACCCGAACCAACGGTTCCTCACTCCCCTAGATGTCAACCCGGACGTTTTACAACTCTAAGACAGCTCCGACACTCGGACTTCTAGCTTTCCGGATATTTACACGTTACACAGATATTGACGAACAGACAGTTCGACACACAGACAGATACTTCAATTCCGTTTGCACAAATTAACGGCACAAGCACATTCAGATATTTATACAGAGATGTTCCAGAACAAACAATAGATGTCCCACAACAAATCAAACGATATCAAAGACGTTTATCAAAAGATGGTATCAGATGTGTTTAACAGCTACGGTATCAACGATGTTATTAGCAGCTACGGTATCAACGATGTTATTAGCAGCTACGGTATCAACGATGTTATTAGCAGCTACGGTACCAGAAACAATGTAACAACTATGTTAGCAGCTACGGTATCAGAGACGGTATCAACGATGTTATTAGATGCGCTATCAGTGATGTACTTCTACGGTATCAACGACGGAATCAACGACGGAATCAACGACGGAATCAGCTGGAATCAGACTGAATCAGCTATAATAAACAAAACCAGACTAATAATAGTTGTCTCAAAAATAATCTAAGCCGTAGATTACGATATTGTATTTAAAGTCTAAAAGTGACTAGTAATTCCAAATATTCCACGTTTAATTGCAATAAAAGCATCATTATACGAAATGATAATCTGAATAAAATTCACAATAAAACGAAATGTAAATTTAACACTCACCCCTTTGGCTGGAGATTTGCAAGACGAGGTTATCTATCCTTCGATTAGATATTTTGGTTCCCGTAAAAAATTATGATAAATAGTTCGCCTTATATACTCTCAATAGGTGAACATAAATCACATCGAGCTTGCCGTACACCACGTAAAACGAGTATTTCGGATTTCATGTAAATTACAAATTGGCACATGCAAATCGTTACACGCCACTTAATCACCCCAGGTAATGCGTGTACGACGAAATCAAGAAAAATGGTGAGTTTCGTTTGCAATTGAAGAACAACAAAAATCAGTTCAAATTTTCGCCTAATTCTGTGACAATACCTCCCCCCTAAGAATAAAAATGTACACATTTTTAAAACTAACACAGAATAGAAGAAAAATAACTACTGATGATATCTTACAACATTTACACTGGTTATACTACAAACTGGATTTTATTACTGGGCAAATTCATACAAATTTCCCATCATGCCCTACTCAAGTAGTCTGCGCCTATATTTTCAACTCCCCTTATTGACATTGTCGCTCTGTCTCTTGATGTATAACTTGAGCATGTTTGCATGGAATGTCTTTACATTACCGTCCATGTCAATTTTATAGTCCATGTCACCTTTTACTTCTTTAACTTCATATGGACCTTTCCACTGGACTAATAACTTATTCGAACTCGTTGGAAGAAGCAATAGCACCTGATCTCCCACAAGAAATTTCCTATTACGCGCTCTGCGGTTGTAATACTTGGCATATCTGCGCCCCGATTTAATCAATTCGTCACGTGCCATCTGGCATGTACTCTCAAGTTTGTTTCTTAGATCTAAAACGTACTGGTAAGTTGTTTTTATTTCCTCGTTCGCGACATCACCAGTCCATAGTTCGCGTAGTATCCGCATCGGGCCTCGAACTGTTCTACCATACAACAGTTCAAAGGGCGAGAACCCTAAACTTTCCTGCGGTACTTCACGGTACGCGAACAAAACAGCGTTTAAATAACGGTCCCAGTCTTGCGGACGTTCCGCGCACATCTTCCTCAGCATGCTTTTCAGGGTACCATTAAACTTCTCTACCAGTCCATTGCACATCGGATGGTATGGGGTAGTGTTTAGCTGTTTGATGGATAACAGCCTACTTATTTCACCCATGAGGTCAGAGGTGAATTGGGCACCACAATCAGTGAGGATTTCCTCTGGCACCCCTACCCTACTGAAGATATCAACTAATGCTTCAGCTACCCTTTCCGTTTCAATAGTTGGTAACGCTACGGCTTCGGGGTATCTGGTTGCGTAATCAACCAGAGTAAGTATGTACCGATTCTTTCTTTCGGTAACCGGGTGTATTGGTCCTACAATATCTACTGCCACTCTTTTAAACGGTGTATCTATTAATGGCATTTGTCCTAAGGGCACCCTTGTGACCCTTCCCTTACAAACGGTTTTCTGACATACGTCGCACGACCTACAGAACCGTGTGACATCGCCATTAACACCTGGCCAGTAGAATTCAGCGACTACCCTGCTAGTGGTCTTAGCCTTACCTAGGTGTCCTGCCATGCTTGACTCATGTGCCACCCTAAGTACTTGAGATCTGTATCTCTGGGGTACGACCACTTGCCAATACTTCTTACCCTCCCGAGCGCTAAACTCCCTATGAATTAATCCGTTCTTGCGTACGAATCTAGAGCTACCCCCACGCTTGCAATGTTTAATCGCGCCGGACGTGATTTTCTCAACAATTGTTCTGATGGACTCATCACGTTCTTGCTCTTGTTTGAAATCATCACGGGAAATTCCTGAGATCGATTCAGGGACTATTAATTTATGAAACGCGGATTTCTCTCGCCGTGTTTGCGCTCGCGTTTCGACTGCCTGAGCCAAAGGTATTTTAAAATCGGCCATGGTTGGAAGACGGGAACCTTCAACATTACCGATCGTCAGATCGTAAATAGGATTGTCCATACAAAGGGCATCAACAGTTCCCGTTAAGAAAGGTGTTTTTACTGTGATCCTTGCTACGGGAATGCGACCCATCGTCTGATCAAGTAACATACATGGGGATTCCCACCCGAACATTTGGTTATCCTGCACGAGACTACGTTTGATCACTACGCCCGTACAACCAGTGTCACGCAATACCACGACTTCTCGACCGTTGACAAACCCTCTCGCGGTTGGTACACGCGCTTCAGGAAATAAACACGTGCCAAGCGAATGAATACAAGGTTCTACCTGTACGATGTTATCAGTTATACCTTTACTTTGTATAGCCACTGCTACCTTATGTATAAGTGCCTTTCTTTTAGGACAGTCTTTTGAACATGACCCAATGCATTACACAAGAAACACCGCACACGCTGAAAAACTGGATTCCCAACTGACCTTTTTACCTCAGCTGATTTTACAGGCTCCCTAGGCATAGGTCTTACAGACTGGTTTCCAGACTTAAAATCTTTTAAAACCACGTTCTGGGTTCCCCCATGAGCTTCGGCAAATAAATCGGCTTGCTTAGCCATATCTTTTACGTTTGTGAAGACTTTCTCCTTCAGAAATTGATCTAATTCTCGCCCAACTGTATTAAATAATTGATCTCTGAGCAAGAAATCAGTCAACCCTTCAAACGTTTTCACCGCTTTGCCGCATTCAATCCACCGCTCAAAATAGTTCGCAATTCTGACGGTGAACTGACCAAAGGTTTCTCCCTTATCGGGCTTGCTATACCTGAACTTTTTCCGAAAACCTTGTTCAGTGAGCTCGTACCTTTTGAGAAGTGCTTCCTTTAGGACGTCGTACTTAAACACATCGTCCCTAGGAAGTCGCGAGTATACATCCAGTGCTTTACCTTTTAATAAAGCACTCAGATGCAGCGCCCAGTCATTTTGACTCCACTTCTGGTTTTCGGCATACCGCTCAAACCGATGAAGATAACTATCTATGTTATCTTTTTCATCGTCAAAGGGAGGTAATTTGGGGCCCCTTAATTTGTTAGTGGCAGAATCGTGTTCTCTTCCAGATGTCGCTAATTCTACCTTACGCTCATGATCCCGTTGTTTTGCTCTTTCTTCTAACTCTAACATTTCTACTTTAGCTAGTTTATCTAACTCTATTCGCTTTTGCTCCGCTTCCATTTCCCATTCTATCCTGTCTTTTTCGGCCTGCTTCTCTAATCCTATCTTTTCCTTCTCAAATTCTATCTTTTCCCTTTCGAAGGCCCATTTCCTATCTTCGGATTCCCTTTCTAATTCCCTTGCTCTTACCCTTTCGTCCCTTTCCCGGGCTTGTTCTTCTTGAATAAATTTCCTTAAGCTTTCACCTTCATATCCAAATTCTTTGCCTAAGGCAACCAAGTCCTTAAGGGATGACATGACAATTGTAATATGAATATAGATATATAACTAAACCAATAATGTAAACACGTTTATACTGGACACACGGACCTAGGTAAACTAAACAAAAATAAACTCCAACTAGAGTATTATCTTAACAGAAGGTCACGCTCAAATATAAACATTAAATGTATACCTTCACAAAAATGATTGACAGTTCACTTAATCCAACGATCCCACTTCTGACACCATTGTAACAGAATTGTTACCGAGAGGAGGGTGGATTAAATAAACAATACAAACACAATTTGTGAAAGAAAATATAAATTTATGTAATAAATTATAAATGAAAAAAACACAGATGTAACAACACAATAATTCACGCGCTCAACCCACAATTACACTCACAACCATTCACAATACATGAATAAATTAAATAACAATACAAAAGGAATCTCAGATGTAAAGGGATCTCTTGGATTATACACAGATCCAAGAATCCTTTACGAAAGTTAAATAAATGCAAGTATGATTTACGAAAAAAAAATAAACACAAACGACAAACTATCTATCGCACGATGGATTGCGATAACTAGCACGATCATATACTTGTATTCAATCAAGTTGCTAGCTTTTATTGATATCTATGTGATCACTTGAAATATTATTGCGATCTGACATAAGCATGCAAATACAACAATGTATTAAATTATATCACAATTTCAATACACCTATGTGTCTCCCCTGTATAACCGCACGATTCAGCAACAGTTGAATCGTCTCCCAGTTTCCCCGAGAACCGAGGGTTGACCAATACTATTATCGGACGTTTCCCTACACGGATCCACCACAGTTATACGTTCAGACAGCATACAACATCTACCCGAACCAACGGTTCCTCACTCCCCTAGATGTCAACCCGGACGTTTTACAACTCTAAGACAGCTCCGACACTCGGACTTCTAGCTTTCCGGATATTTACACGTTACACAGATATTGACGAACAGACAGTTCGACACACAGACAGATACTTCAATTCCGTTTGCACAAATTAACGGCACAAGCACATTCAGATATTTATACAGAGATGTTCCAGAACAAACAATAGATGTCCCACAACAAATCAAACGATATCAAAGACGTTTATCAAAAGATGGTATCAGATGTGTTTAACAGCTACGGTATCAACGATGTTATTAGCAGCTACGGTATCAACGATGTTATTAGCAGCTACGGTATCAACGATGTTATTAGCAGCTACGGTACCAGAAACAATGTAACAACTATGTTAGCAGCTACGGTATCAGAGACGGTATCAACGATGTTATTAGATGCGCTATCAGTGATGTACTTCTACGGTATCAACGACGGAATCAACGACGGAATCAACGACGGAATCAGCTGGAATCAGACTGAATCAGCTATAATAAACAAAACCAGACTAATAATAGTTGTCTCAAAAATAATCTAAGCCGTAGATTACGATATTGTATTTAAAGTCTAAAAGTGACTAGTAATTCCAAATATTCCACGTTTAATTGCAATAAAAGCATCATTATACGAAATGATAATCTGAATAAAATTCACAATAAAACGAAATGTAAATTTAACACTCACCCCTTTGGCTGGAGATTTGCAAGACGAGGTTATCTATCCTTCGATTAGATATTTTGGTTCCCGTAAAAAATTATGATAAATAGTTCGCCTTATATACTCTCAATAGGTGAACATAAATCACATCGAGCTTGCCGTACACCACGTAAAACGAGTATTTCGGATTTCATGTAAATTACAAATTGGCACATGCAAATCGTTACACGCCACTTAATCACCCCAGGTAATGCGTGTACGACGAAATCAAGAAAAATGGTGAGTTTCGTTTGCAATTGAAGAACAACAAAAATCAGTTCAAATTTTCGCCTAATTCTGTGACACTATGGCTGTCAAATCTACTCATCAGCCACAACAACTCAACTAAAAAAGCTAGATAAAATACAAAGAATAGCCCTAATAAAGAGCACTGGAGCTCTCAACTCCACCTCAACAGCCGAACTGCATGTAATAACGGGAGAATTGCCCCTACACCTGAGGCGGCAAGAACTCACTTTAAAGTATGCAGCGCGACTGTCCACCCATCCCAAAACACACCCCACACTACTGGCCATCAATAAAACCAACATCCCATACAGAAAAGGCTTAAAACAAAAACTACCCATGGGAAAGCAAGTCCATCTCTTAAAATCAACATTACCAGTGGAACTATTCCCATTAGAACATAACATAGTGTACGAACACGAACCTTGGAATAACGTACAATCTAAAGTCAACACCTCCCTAACTCAAAAAGGCAATAAACAAAATCAGGAATTCAACTTAAAAATAGAAGCCTTAGAAATTATTAACACTCAGTACCACCAATATACTAAAATATACACGGATGGTTCCAAAATTACAAATCCATACAAAACAACTGCAGCAATGGTCATCCCAGAGCATAAGGTACAAATAGGCAGACGCCTCCCAGACTATTGCTCTATTTACACAGCTGAATTCTGGGCCATCCTAAAATCATTACAGTGGATTGAAGAGTTCAAACCCAATAAGACAGTGATTATTAGTGACTCGCTAAGTGTCCTCTCTTCAATTCAAACAAACACCACTAAATGTAGGGAAGAGTTTCTCAATCAAATAAATACCAAACTAAAACAACTCAATAACGAAAATATTATTGTAGAATTCATGTGGATACCCTCCCACATTGAAATTAAAGGCAATGAAATGGCAGACAAACTAGCCAAAGAAAAACTAAGCGAACCAAATTTCGAGCCACTACAATATAGTACATCAGAACTATACAGTCTAATAAATACTCAAATAGACAAAAAATGGCAAAACGATTGGGATACTAGTACAATAGGGAGAGTGTTGTACACTACTGTTAAGGAAGTTAAAAGGAATATAAAACCGCCCAGGGGCTTACCAATAGAACAAACAATCATAAATAGAATAACTATAGGTAAAACCAGGCTGGCAAACAGCATGGGAAAATATATAGGACCCTTTCCTCATAACATAAACTGCTACAATTGTAACATCCCTGAAGATCTCCATCATATCTTCAACAATTGTACCAAAACCAAAAAAGAAAGGGACAAATTTAGATCAAAACAGCTAGAAATTAAAGCCCCCTATACATACCCAGAGATTTTACTAAACTCAAATACAAACTTAGCAGGGACACATAAAAACATGATAGAATTTCTTAAAAACATAGAAAAAATAGATAAAATATAGACCACAATCACAATAAAATCCCTGTAAAGACAGGAAGTGTAGGCCCCTAAACGAATTATCAAGGAACCTCTTAAGGACAGGTGAGCTAAGCAACGGTACGGACCAGGGTGCGGTATCTGGGCACAACTATGAAAAACCTTTGACGTGTCGCTTAACGGCCCCGGATATTTCCGGCAGAGGCCCATATGTTGTCGCTTGGCCACCAAACCTCACGGACTGGACCGGGGGCGGTCTTCTGGGTGTGACAGTGAAAAACCCTTGACCGTGTCGCTTAACGGCCCAGGATATTTCCTGCAAGGACCCACTAGTCATCATCTAGTTGACCAAACCACACACCTGACCTCAAATTGAGGAAAACCTTAGAAAACAAAATAAGCCACACTAACCTGAGTACAAAAACATCATAATGGTCATAAATAGTTACACCAAATGATAGGATGCAATCAAAAAGCATAAAAATAGGCAGTAGGAAAAGACAACACAAAACCAAAAGCTAACTCCCTACTCACCACTTTCTGCCTCTAATCTGTCACTTCTTAACCTCTCTCAGCAATATAAATAAAGTATACAGTGCAAAACCACACATCCAACAATAACTAGGATAATTAAAGTAGCACAAATCAGTGAACCGAGACCGGTGCACATAAACTAGATAGGAACATAGGATGTGACCCCAAATTAGATATATAAGGTAGTCTAAAACACCCAAAGACTATCAGGCCCAGCGGCACAAGGCCGCACATACATCTAAAAATTAGAAAGTAATTACGATAAGACCCCAAACCTAGAAAATATAAGGTAGTCACAAACCCAAGACTATCAGGTCCAGCGGCACAAGGCTGCAACTATAACCAAACGTAGAAAATTAAGTCACTAATAGGGCCCCAAATAGCAACTATAAGGTGACCCAAGCCCAAGGTCATCAGACACCGCAACACAATGCTGCACATAACAAATCAGAACCAACAAACTCAAATAATTATCACACATAACACTAAATGTCAAAGAACGTCACAGAAAGCACTGTATACTAAAAATTACTTTAGATAAAAGCACAGAGTATATAAATAGGGGATAGACCCAGAAAAGCAGCCTACCAAGCCTGGCCCTTCGCCTCGCCCTCTACCTACTCCGCCTGCTCCAGCAACTACACGTGCTTAGCACGTCCATTAACAACCAAAAACACCGGATGGCATGAATATGAGTGTGTGCTGGAACTATTCCCACTCATATATATATTTACAGGCCCTACAATCACACCGCAGTAGCTCAATAGTTACTCAGATGTGACGGCCTAATTAAATAGTGTTCCCTGAACACATAAACGCCTGCAGGGTGGTGGCACCATACCCACCCTCAGGATAATTAAATAACCGTCCATTGACGGATAAAACAGTGATAAGAGCCCTCGGGACGAATCACTTAAAGCCCATTATTCAATTCAATTCAGTGGTTAGAGCATCTACCTCGGATGCAAGAAGTCGTCGGTTTGAATCCCGGCCGAGTCATACGAAAGACTTATAAACATGGTACTTACAGCTGCCGCTCTATGTGGTCAGCATTAATATTTTAGTGTTATGAATGGTTGGCCTGGTGTGAGGAAAATGTAACTGGATGGGGCATGATGCTACATGTCTACGGCTTGATGCCCCGGTGTTAGACATCACCATAAACTGCCACACTGCAGACATCATAATGATATGACTGAAAACTTGTTTAAGCTACGTTAAAAATCCTAATCACACACACGTATGATTCTGATTCTGATTCCGGTGTTGATAATGTATACATCTTTATATTCTTATAACCTTCTATTTTTACCGATTTCATCGACATATGTACTACATAGCAAAAGTTCTTATGATTTTTTTTGGGTGAATTTTATTTATAATTTGCATAATTATATACAACATAATAATGAATTTCACAAAAGTGATACGCTTATAGGCATCAGAGGTATAATTGATGGATCAATTTATGCATACGGATTTCAATTTTGTTCTAAACTATAAATAGTCTTGCCAAAATGTCAGTAAATTCTCATGAAGGTCACACATAAACAATCTTTCACTTTGAGCGACATCTAAAGTCATTCGGTTCTAATAAATGACACAAACTGCTATCCTACAATATATATGCATCTTAAGTCATTCTGTTCTAATGAATCTCACAAACTGCTATGCTACAATATAGATACATCTAAAGTCATTATGTTCTAATGAATCTCACAAACTGCTATGCTACAATAGATAGGATGAACTCTGTATATGATTCATCAAAAGTTTAATTAATTTCTTCTTCTTCCTGTAGTATGGGTTTCATCAAATACTTCTTGAACTAATTAGTGATTCTCCTTTTCCCCCAAGTCACGTTTACACCATTTTTTCCGAACATTTTATTTACATGACGAATATGACGCGTTCATGTGATACATTTAAATATTGTGGCAATATTTCAACCACTTTTTTAATACGTAGATAAGTTCAATACATATATGTTTTATCACTGTAAGATGCAAGGTAAAAGCAACGGAAAGAAAAAGGGAAGACAATCAGGATAGAGATGGGCATACTGCTTCTGCACATGTTGAAGTTAAGGTACTAGCCTACATTTGAACAAACAATGGCTGTTTGCTAATGTGCCAATGCTGACAACAAACAGTCTGAATCTAAATACATTGCGGATTGTAAGGCAACAAATGGCTGGCTAGAGAGATTGACAGCAGATTGGGGAGAAGCAATACGCTTATGACTTTGCTGCTGAACGATGGATAACTGACGTTCTTCCGGACTTGATCAAAGATTATGAACCAGCTGACAGTTTTAATGATGATGAGACTGGGATTTATTGGAGAGCTATCCCAGATAGAACACTTTCATTTAAAGGTGCAGATGTATCCGGGGCTAAAGTTGCGAAAGATCGGGTGACTCTGCTGCTTGCAGCTACTATGGATGGGTGCAAGAAACTAAAGCCACTAGTTATCTGCAAAGTAAATATCCGCGTTGTTTTAAGAAAGAATGTTAAGACATTACCGGTGCCATCCGAAGCAAACAAAAACGCGTGGATGACAAGGGACATATGATAGGAATGGCTTAAGACTATCGATCAACATATGCGAAGCAGAAAAACGTAAGATTCTCATCTTGTGCGACAATTGTGCTCCACACAATGATAATCTTCGCTTGACAAATGTCAAACTATTGTTTCTACCATCTAACACTACATCATTGATTTTTTTTCAACCGATGAATCAAGACATCAATGCTAATATCAAGAAGCAATATCAATCACTAGTATTGCGTCAAGTTAACATCTTCGACAATGGAAGTGAAGGGCGTGCTGATGGATACTTTGCATCTACAGAGAGGGGCGTGGAATCGAATTCAGGAGCAGCCATCGTCAACTGTTATCGACGTGCAAGTTTTTTGTCATATACACCGCGTCAACTTATGACGTTACCGATGACGACAACACTGTTTTGTATCCCATCCACTATGGTATTGGATCACTTCAGTCGCTAGGTGGCGATTGATGAACACCTTCACACTGATGAAGATAAAACAGATGCCGATATATGATTAAACGCTAAGCAAGAAGGAAAGGATTCAGATACAGACGATGTGGAGAAGTCTACCAACGATTTGTCTGTCCCGCCGTCAAACGTTGTTACTGACATTAAAACTCTAGAGACTATTATAACGTTTCTGGAAGCAAATGGTTGCGAATCAAATGACTTATTTTATAACTTGCAGACGTATGTACACCAGATTGGCCATCACAACTGGGTTCAAAACTGAATTTCGGACTTTTTTACGAAGTAACTTGCAAACGTTTTGCAACGACTTTTATGTCTTTCCTTTTACGTAAACTTATTACTTTACTAGGAACTAATTTTAGTATCGACCAGTATACTGTTTTGATACCAAAGTCCGATACACACTGTCAATAATAATTTCAGCAATAACAGTTTATAGTGTTTATCTGAATTTACATGTATTGTGGAATTAAATGTATACGTAGATGTTTAATGTACACATTATTATAGCATATGAGCTTGTTTGTATGATTTTCCATTTTACAAATACATTAAAATATACATGAATTCCGCTTAAATGCACACTCCATTTATATGCATAACTATTTGTTAAATAACCGTCTTTCGCCAAACGCATTTTTCCCATTTTTCCACATAGAAATCAAAAGAAGTAATCTTTGATCTGAGATAAATTTAACGAATCTACAAGGGCCCAATGAGAGTCGAAAGCTCTTATGATCCTTAAAAACTAATTTTGCACAGTTCATTTGTCAGCTTAGAATATTTGTCTTAATTCCTGAAACACGCGATCCAAAGAAGGGTCTAGTATATTTTTAAGGACTTGTATTGATTATAAGATACTTGGTAAATCGAAATTATATGTTCCTTGATTATCGTCAAATCTGTACCAGCTTCAACTGTTGTGTTACGAGCCGAAAGTGAGGTGCGTCTGCACTCGAAAAATAGATGTTTTTCTTATTAGCATTACTGCACCGATGTACCATATATCATTATATCATGAATACAACGCCAACTAAAAACGGTTATTACCCATAATTTGCACTTTCTACTGAAAATCTGTAAGTACCACTGTTCAGTGAATGTATTTATCTGTGTTACTCTTGCATCCGTCCTTGACCTATGGTAAATGATTTTGTTTTTGGCTTACGCAAGATTGATGTGATTATATCGATTTTTGACGTATGTTACGGACACGTGCGCTAGCTCATCCAATGTCCGCGTCAGATATAAGACGGATGTAAAGATTTGTAGAGTCAAATTAGTAAAAGATGCATAAGCCGATCGTGGCAATAAAATAAGTGTCATAACTGCAATTCACTCATTTAGGTATACAAAAAGAAGAACATTAAGAATTATAAATTGATAATGAAATATTGTATGACAATTTTAAGATCAAACAAACATGCAGTTAATGAGTAATTGTAGGGACGTAATAAATAAGAATTACCATCTTAAGTAAAACACTGTTGACGATACAATAAATCTTTGTCTCAAAAGTAGTTCGGTGTTTTGAGCAGAATCGAAACGTTAAAAATCTCTGACGGCCATATATCTTTCATAGTTATGAGGGGTTTTTGTCGTACATTTGTTCATACCGGAACACATTTTCTTGTTAAATGTACTTATGTGTATTAGCTGCCTCTCAGAACACATTATGACTCGTTTGTGCAACAGTAATTCTTGTATGGTGTCTGAAGTGTACCCATTAACCTACTCTGCACTACAACATGTTATCTCTCTGGCATGATCGAAAGTATTCTTCTGTAAAGTCTGAAAAGCCGGGAAAGGGATATATTGTGACTTACATTTGCCCTTGATAAGTAGCATACATCAAGATTCGCAAGATTCATGCCGATACATTCAACAGTGTCAAAGAAACGGAATGAAAATGCGAAAACCAAACGTATTCATTTTAGATTACAAACAGGCAAATGTGCATATATGACCTAATTTGTCTGTTATCAGTATTCTCCAAAATAAGCATACTTATCACTATATATAGCTCTTCTTAATGGTAATGTTTCCTGGTTTGGGGCACTCATGTAGTTGCCAAGGGCGTTGCGTTTGGACTGCAGTGACTGGGATAATTTTCCTAGAGTTTGGTTGTATTCAATTGTTTGTCGTATTCTGCTGTTTGCTAAAAACTGACACGGCTCTACTGTAGATAAAGCTTTTCAGCAGGACCCATTTCGGCTGGACACTCATTTAATTGCTGTTGGAGCAGAGAGCTTATCGCAGGGCGTCGGTGTACAGTTGCGACTTCTCTTTGTCAGCTGTAGTACTTTTATACGGGGGATTCCTTTTCTTTCCTTTGTCGAGCATTGCATTTCTTTTTTCTGAAATCTGACCTTATTTCATATGAAGTTGATGATCAATGTCGCATTCAGCGCTAAGATAGTTGTGAGCGAAGCGGATACTGTTGAGGCTGAGCAGGTGTCAGTGACCAGATCTGTGATGTCGCCATCTGACCTTATGATGAGGCTTTGTCTCGAAATACGCGTTTGTGATGTAGCGGTCATGGTTACAACAAAGTTTCGGAAGTCTCATCCCCTTGTCGTTCAACTTCCTAGTGCCATGATGTCCTAGATAAGTAAGCCATGAAACGTGATCAACACCTATTCTTGCGTTACAATCCGCCAACCGGCAAACGTTTTAATGTTTTGGGATTGCGTTAATGGTGTCCTCAAGTTCGTCATCGTTTCTTTCGAACAACTGGATGATTGTACTGTTGAGACGTACAAACTTACATGTTTACCGGGCCCTCAAATATTTATTGGTGCATTACCAATGGCGATCCACTCAAACTCGGTGACCTCTTTTCATCCGGAAATAGATTTGTCCCATCAGAGGTCGACGCTTTAACCACTAGGCCAAGGGAGCGGTACCCGAGCTTGTTAATAAACTAAAAAGGTAACTTAATCAATTAAAACTTCTAAACCAAAGTCCATATCGGAAGCAATTATATTGGTTAGAGACTAATTCTCGCCACGTACCAAATGTTGTCGTGGTAATAATAGCGCAAAGTTTTGTTCCTTCTTGAAAAATAAGAATAATGATTATAAATGACATGTCAAAGCGAACAAAGCATTCTATAAGTCATTTAAGCAAAGAAAAGAATAGAATGAAAATCCAAACTTTCTTCCTCTGCACTGTATTGTAGTGTGGGTTAATCAAGATGTATTACATTTTGGTCATTTATTATATTTTTTTCACAATTTGAATAATTTGTCTGAGAGAGATAGTGAAAATGATATTTTTAACGACATCTACACATGCAGCATAATACAAATCTAGAAAAATAACATATTTCTGATGAATTTTATCTACACAGTACATACAACATAAAACATTTTATCTACAACAGTACAGACAACATAAAACACAGACATATTTTACCGGCAATATGTAATTACCAGCATTAGGCAAAATGGGCATCGTTCTCAATTCAACATGGATAATGGTCCCTATTACAGCTAGGTAAGGAACTGCCGGATAAACATGCTGAGCAACATGAACAAAACCGGATTAGAATGACAAACGTGAAAATGATGAATCAATAATTCAGTCTTCTTCAAGACACACTAAATAGATTGGGCCTAAAAACAAACCAGATAAGATTTTCATAAGTGACGTTACAGGAAAAAAGTAGGTAGAAGGTTATTGGTATCAAAGGCCTAATCAGGTTACCAAAAATCTTTAACAGCATCAGGTCACATCACAGCAAATTTGTTGTATATCTGCCAGTGGACAATTTATTTCTTCCTTTTCGATCTTTGAAAAATTTGTACCCCATATTACTTATTTAAAAAATGTGTTTCAGGTTCCTGGTTAGTTGGATACTCTGTTAATGGGAATATGGATTAAAAACTCTTCACTTTTTTGGTTTAAGGATTTTGTTTTAACATCATTGTTGATCTGCAAGACCAGTGCTACTTATCATGGATAAACATGACAACCACACAAACCAAAATGTCATCAGCTTGCACGGAAGAATAAACAAATTATTGTGGCTGCCACCACACACAAATCACATTTTACACCCAATGGATGTACATAGCATGGGTCCACTGGAAGCAAAATTAAGTTCATTGCAGTTATCATGAGATACATGAGCAAGATTAAATGTTAAATCGGGCCATATTTCCAACAATGCTCTCTTATGCCCTTTATCAGTTTTCAACTTATCAGATCAAGGAAGCCTTTTTGTTTTTCAAAACTCGGATTCATCCATGGAATCTTGATGCTATTAACAAGACACTGCTTGGCGATTGCCATTTGAAAATAATGAATTGTCAACCCTTTCCATGATGTGTACGATTCACATCAGCAAAAATATCATCTGATGATGCAATACTGGCATCAAAACCAACCCTTGACAGTTGAATTGAAGTCCTATGATAGCAGAAGACCTTATATCTCATCAGTTATGTAGCATCTTCCCAGCAGTGCCAGTTAAACTGCAGGTTAGGATAGCAAAACTGGTGTTACATTCAAGAGAACTAACATGTGACGATTTTTCAATAAAGTTAGATGAGAAGGCAACAGAGAAAGACAAAACACGCAAGAATTAAAAGAAAGTAACACAAAGGTGAGATTAAAGACAAAAAGCACAGCGACTGGTACAAAAAGTAAAAAAAGACGAAATTAAATCAACAAAATGTTTTGAAACCGGATAAGGAGAGATCTGATTGTGATGTATATGGTGAGTGCAAGTCTTCTGAGCCAATAATGGGAGAGTCTGATGATAAGAATGTTGAAGACGAGGCTACGAAAATAATCTGGATTCAATGTGGCAAGTATCCACTGTGGTACCACCATTTCTCGTCTGGAATATACGCTCATGAAGAGGGTAATATTGGCAAAGATGGCACATAATTCATCTGCAGTCACTGCCTGAACAATGAATAAATGTTTTATTTAGTGACAATAAGTCAATCAGTAACAAATGTGTTATGGTACAATAATGACAATTTATAGAAATTTGTTTAAATGTGTGATCTTCATTTATATCGCCCAAACAAAATTTAAAAATATGTTCATAATTTTATTAGGTTCTTTTTGTTAATTTTGCATTTGCATTCTTTTCAAAATATTTTCTCAAATTTTGTTTTATTAATTATCTCCAAAAACTTAGCTTGACAATTACACAAAAACAGCTGTTCATTATACAAATGATTCTGTTCTTACCTCACTGTTCTCTCTCTCTCTCTCTCTCTCTCTCTCTCTCTCTCTCTCTCTCTCTCTCTCTCTCTCTCTCTCTCATATTTAGTCGTTGAAGCTATTATTCTGATAAAATAAAATAAACGCGGTGTAAATCTTTTCTTCATTTTTTTTTCTTCCTAAACTGAAAACTCATTCCACTCTTTGGTTCATTCTGAATAGTCTGTATCACAAATCACGACAGAAGAAGCTGCTACTAACTGATTTCAGGTTATAACCTTGCATACAATACTAACAAGTCCTTATTTATTTACATGCACTCGAACTTCTCTTTTTCTACAGGTGATTAACAGAAAATCAATATATATATATCTCCCCAACAGAACACGTTGTCCATGCTAATTGAATGATAACATTCTCTAGTCTCTCTTAATAACAATTAATATCCAGCAGCGTAAACAAGTAATCATTATCTTGAACTAAATATCGAACACATGCACACATGCGGCTGATCAATAAATAACAGTACAGCCCCATAAAATGCTAATGCAACCAATAAATAAGTTACAAGAATTCATAATTTAGATAAAAACATATAGATCAAACAAAAATAGATTATTAGTTCATACTACACTAATGATAACTAACATTTCCTAGGCAGAAAACAACCTACAAACCTAATAGTGATATCTCCTTTGTATATACGATTCATGTATTATTTCAAGACGAATCGATGCAAACACTTATCGTAAGACTCGTGTCATAAATAAATTATGTATAAAATTACGACACGATACCTTTTGCTTTAAGACTGGCTCTCTTTTCTCTTTTGGAAAGCCGTCTCTTTACACCCCTGGTTAAGTGTATCGCATAGACTCTTATCTACACATCCTCTAAGCAATCCTTTACAAGCATCTCGCCCACCCACTGAAGAAAGACCTTTCGCTTCGCTCAAAAACTGGACTGCAAGAATTTGATCTAAATCATTTTCAAACACGAGACTTCAGCATCATTAGGACACACCCCGTTTTGAACATTTTACATTTCCTGCTCTAAGTAATATACCAATCTCTGCAAAGTTTAAAATTACAACAAAACATTTTATAAGAACAAATATTGTTTGTGCAACATTTCAACACTTGGCCATTTCGATAAACAAAACCAAATATTCACCCCTGTAAATTTTCGCCTGACATTATAATGGACCGTTACCTTATTAATAGTCTGTTAAGTCCCAACCTGGTGCACTCCGATCTTAAACTCTTTAAACATGCTACCGATCAAACCCTGTTTAACATCATTTAAAATTGCTATATGTTACATTAAACGCCTGTTACATTTACTCAATTAGTGAGGGGATATGTATAAAAACATTATTCATACAGCATTGTTACAATCTTGAAAGTCCAGATTGATGACGTATGTCAGGTTGGCTGCAGAAATGGTAAGGGTTTGCTTAAAAAAGTAAATGTTTTTTAACTTATTCAGACAAAATACCTAAAAACTATAGTGTGTAAATTTAAGTTCAAGATGAAACCAAATACCTAACTGATGCATTCAACGGCACTCCTAAAATGTCAATATACATGATCAAAATGTATGAATTAAAAAATTATGTTTCTCAAAACGGACACGTTTGAAACGTTTAAAGTGGGTCAAACAATCACAATTTCAAAATATAATGTATTTTTGTCACTTTCTATCTTCACAAATTTACCGAAAATATATTTAAAATAAACCACGTAATTTTTGATCATCGATCATTTCGATACAAATACAGTTGATGGCTGAAGTTATATTGTCATGTTTTGCTAACAAGAGTTATCCCCGAACAACAAACAATATGACATATATGAAGTTGAAAATCACGTAAAGACGATGCTTTTGAAATCATACAATTTAACAACAACTATTATCAAAGAAAACGTGTGTCATCAACTTCACATTAATGGATAATTGTTCAATATGTTATTACTAGTAGTTGAAACCTAGCTTAAACGTAGTAAACAAGAAATTACAGTGGCGAACTTGCAAAATAAATACTCTTGGATTTTTTTTTTTATCAGCTTAGAGAGTAATCCATCGCCAGAAGCTCCTTCAATAATATACGTATGAAAAATACGTCTTAGTGCACGATTAGTACTCGACAAACTATTTATTTAAGATCGACAAATCCGATACACCTACGCTCATGATCAACTTAGACGTGTCACTGAGAAACTTTTGCGAAAGGCGTTGACGCACCGCAATGTACTTGTATCACATTTTTAAAGTTGATTTAAGAATGTTAGTAATAAAAGCAGCTTTCTTTTTAGAAAGTAAAAAGTTAAAAAGTAGCTATTGTGAGTGCATTTATTTTGTTTTGTTCATACTTTCGATTTTTGTGCTTTCTCAGAAAAAAAAATACGTAACCATATTGGCGTATATAAGCATATGCAACAAACTATAGTCGCAAATCAAGTGATATTGCATTTTGAATTTCTACTGAATACGTCATATTGCTTGGCTTAAATTAAGCCATATTTAGTTTACGAGAGAATGAAATAACTGGTAATTTTTTATGATAAAAGTTCTAAATTCCTATATAGTGACTTGTTTGAAGGAATGCAATGGGACGTTGATAATGTAATGAGAAACGTTTGACGCCATCCCTGCACGCGCGACAAAGATCCCAGATATTATAGATTCAAATCCTATGTTTTGACTGGTCTTCAAATAGATATCAGTTTAAAGTTCAATTCTGTTACAAAAACTAATATTCATGGCCAGAGATGGATGTAAATACTGCATGTATATTTAATTTAATTGTTTATTTGTTAGTTTTAAAAAAAATATGACATGCTATTGTAATGTTACATTGTTTGCTGGACTTGACCTTGCACGAAATTGAGTCAACAAGAGACTGTTCACATCAGTGGGCTATTACGTCATCACAATCAAATCGGGACTTGAATTGAGTTTTATCAGTGCTTTTTTATACTAGGAGTTGTGTCGTTGATTCTCGGATTATTTTTGGATTTATTTCGCAATACCGTAAAAAAATTCTCATTTTCAACTCGTATTCTAGGGTAATAAATTATTTGTTAAATTTTACAAAGCTTGTTGTCTTCGCTTTGTTCTGTTACTTAGTTTAAGAGCATTGACTCATAACAATGTAATATAAATCCATGCATAGATTCGTCCTTAATGTAATAAATATATGAGTTGTCGTCCATGTTATGTCTTCCGTTTAAGTCATTGATAATTTCTCAAATATGAATGTTATGAGTTAAGGCCCCTTATGTACGAAATCATTTCTCAAATCATTTTTGCATTTTAATCAGAACAACAATTTCTAAGAACAGAAATTCGAAGCTGTACTAAAAGTATTGATAAAATGGAATAAAAGATAAAGCAAAAACCTTTGAAAATAATAATATTGAACCAAACATTCGCTTAATGAAGATTTACACAAGATTTCAAATGTTCATTCTCCCAAGCAGAGGATGTTTGATGGAATTTGTGGTATGATATCTGGTATACTTACTTTATCGCCTGAATACACTATTTTGAAGAGAAATATATAGTGATGTTTAGGATACGCAGTATAAAATCTTTGGCATGGAATGTGCACGTGTCGTTTGTAAACCACCGCTTATCATGAATATTGACTCGATTTATATGACTGGAAACTTCTTTAAAGTTTTCAAGTTGACTTCAACCCTCCCCCGACCCGGTCAGGAAAATGGTTCCGTACAGAAGCAAATACAAAGATAAGAATACTGACAAACAAGAAAAGCTTTGTAAATCATACCAATGACAATATTAAAGTAATTGCTAATATCAGAGAAAAGAAAATTCCGAATATATGCATTAGTATATTTTTTTAAAATATTTCAGAGACCTTAATCGAGTTTCTAGATCAGATGAAAATGACGATTCTTTTGTCAATTCAGTATACTTTTTTATACTGAACATGAGATGATAACTCGATCTAATACTTAAACGTTTATGGAATTTTAAAAAAAATTATGAAACTGCAGGTATAGACTACATCATCAACGAGTATAGAAAATGTAATGTACCCATTTTCTAGATCTTTATATTTTCCTTTCTAAATCTAATATCTACGTGGAGTATTACATTAAGCTATGTATGTTGATAAAAATTAGTAATTCATTAAAGATGATCCAATCAGTATTGATAACAGTAGATCTCGTAGTAACCTTATTAAAACAACAGAATAAATTTCGTTGCATAATTCTGCCATTGGCACATGTCGTGTGGAAGAAGGAAACAAACTTCCTTTATCGATGTCATTTTGTTTGATTTATCTCAGAGTAATGTATACTCAAAGCAAACAGTCCTACTGCTCAGCTGGTAAAGAAAACAGTTGCAATCAAACTGACAGATCAATATATCCCAAACTGACAGATCAGTATATACCAAACTGACAGATCAGTATATCCCAAAATGACAGATCAATATCTCAAACTGACAGATCAGTATATCCCAAACTGACAGATCAATATATCTCAAACTGACAGATCAGTATATCCCAAAATGACAGATCAATATATCTCAAACTGACAGATCAGTATATCACAAACTGACAGATCAGTATATCCCAAAATGACAGATCAATATATACCAAACTGACAGATCAGTATATCCCAAAATGACAGATCAATATATCCCAAACTGACAAATCAATATATCCCAAACTGACAGATCAATATATCCCAAACTGACAGATCAATATATCTCAAACTGACAGATAAATATATCCCTAAATGACAGATCAATATATCTCAAACTGACAGATCAATATATTGCAAAATGACATCAATATATCTGAAACTAGCATTTAGATACTTCAACTTCAAAATTAAACTCTTAATATGCATCAATGTATAGAATAAGTTTCATAAAAGGAAATAAACTGGAAGATGGCAAATTGTTTAGGATATATTTAAGTAAGAAAATAATATGCCTCACAAGGTAATGAATATTACTCTTTTTTATGCCATTGTTTTTCTTAAATAATAAATCAATGTAGTTATATAAGAAGAATCATGAAAATGTGAATGTGTACCAGCTTAGTAAGAAGACTCAACATTTAACGTGCTAATTATATGAAAATTTACAAAACTGAAAAATAAATCATTCTGTTTCCAGTTCCCATATAAACTAAAAATGTTTATGTCTATTACCGGTATTTTTTTTAATTCAATTTGTAATCTATATCAAAAATATCGATGCACAATATCTCGTATGCATATATATGCACCCATAGCTTCAGTCCCGAACTGATTATCAGTTGATCATGTTCGAGTTTAATGGTAGCGCAAAACCAGAAAGTATTGTCTCATTTTTCTTGCTAAGCGAGTTTTTAACTTTCTCAATGTACAGTCATGGATAATCTAACATGCTTTAGTCCATTCACTAAGAAGAAAACCAGAAGACAAATAGTTCTTGCACTGACGTCAAATAGTTCTTGCACTGACGTCAAAGATAATGTAAAATAAAAATAAAGAATTTAGTAATGGCAATCAGGATATTCTATACATTTCTTCTAGATATCATCAAAGATAATTCGTGAAATTTAGCGAAAATTTTACATCTCTCTTGCCTACTGCATTGCTAATACGCTTTTGTTTTTCTGCCCGTTTTAAATCGTCAATATAAGGCAATCTCGTAGATTGGTTTGGTAACCTAGACATTTATAATATTGACAGATGAAAAACATATGTATGTATGTATGTATGTATGTATGTATGTATGTATGTATGTATGTATGTATGTATGTATGTATATTAACATGAAGATTCTTTAATACAGAACGCTGCAGTGATGCTACCACAATTATATATAAAACCCAGTAGCACTGGAACTATAGTTATATTTCGGTAATTATTCGTATCTAATTTGATCCTTCCTCCTCCTTTAAATATTGATACTACTAACCCTTGTTTAAAGTGGCCTGGGTATTTATCGGCCTCGTACGCTTTTGTACACTAACTGTACACTGCTTGAAGTGTCCGTATACAGTAAATGTTCCGCAACAAGACCATCGTGGCTGCATGCCTTACCTTTACTGAGAACGCTAATTGCACTACTTATTTCTTCTTTAGTGGAAATTATATCAAGCACTTCATCAAAGTGGGAATGGTTTTCTATGACTCTGTTTTCTAACCTCTGCTAAGACCATCTGGCAATGATTCTCATCGTACAAATAAGTATTGTCAGATAGTGACAAATTGTAAAAATGATTTACCCATACCTCTCTAATAGATTCATGATCACGTACAATTTTTCCTTTTGATTCAATCTCGTAATTGTAATCACGTTTATGTGTTTTTTTTACTCCGTATAAATTTATAGAAAGTGAAAATATCAACATCTGCAGCCTTTTCAAGCTCACTGACCTGTTCTCTATTGTACATTTCTTTAGCTTCCAATGATTCTTTCGCAAACATTTTATTCGGTTAGCAGCAGAGAGGGCGAATCCGACAACTTTATGGAAGCGTCTATTTGGCAAACCAAGGCTTCCCCCAAAATCTAAAAAAGATTTTTACCTCCATAGCAGAGAAGGCGAATCGGACAACTTGGCGGAGTGTCTATTTGGCTAACCAAGGCTTCTTCAAAAATCGAGAAAAAAAAGTTTCCTTTTTAGATGCAAAGTCGTTATCGCTCTCTCTCTGCTGCTATGGAGGTAAAAATCGTTTTAGGATTTCAACAGAATATTTTATCAAGTCCTACACGATATCTTGATCTCGGGTCGTGCAAATTTATCGTTACAAATCCATGTGGGATTGACTGAGCATGACTAAAGAAATTTCTAAAGAGATTATAATCCATATCACCGCCGCACCGAATTTGCCAAATATTTCGTAGCGTATGCGTGTCTACTCCATTGAATACAGCAAGAATCTTGCAGTTATCTCTGATCACTTTTGGTATTTGAGTATATCGTTGAGTGACATATATTACATCGGTATTTTTATGCCTACCTCTGGAAAATATCCTAGCAAGATTCTTTTCATTGTCTAACATGACATCATGATATATGACTAAATTGTTAATACTTCCATCAATATCATCAATACTCGGTGCTTCCTCGATATCGGTTATAAACTCAATAATATCCTCATCGATTTCCGATTTTGCTTTCTCGTTAAAATCCTTTAACACCTCGTAACATCGCTGATCGTCTACACTAGGGACTATTAAATACAATTTATCCCATTTTCATCCATCTTGTTATTAAATTAAGTAGCAGTTGTGCCTTGCCACTTCCAGATGGTCCGATTGTAATCATCCGAATAGAATTCGGTAGCGCTGCATGATGCTCAACTGGTTCTCGTGTTTTAGTCGCCAAAAATCAATTATATTCATGTTTTTATAAATAAATTATGGATCTATATTGTGTGAAATGTAAGAAGCGTACTAGCACAAAGGACTTGACGACGATTACAACTAAAAATAACAGATCAGCACTTGCTGGTAAGTGTGTACAATGAGGTACAACAAATTTAGATTTGTTTCCCTTGATAAAATCAAGGATTTAAAAATAACGAGGAGGTGATATTGTAGCCAAGTTAGTAAAATTACCGGGAACACCATGGGCAAAATATCCAGGAGAAAAACACCTTCCAGGATATAGTTATTGTGGACCAAGGACCAGACTCGATGATCAAAACCAACCTCCACCCGGTGAAAACCCAATAAACGCTATTGATAAGGCGTGTCATGCTCATGATGTTGCTTATAAAAGCAGTAATCTGCAACACAGACATATTGCAGATGTAAAATTGAGTCATGCGTTGAATTATATCACTGATAAATCCTTCAAAGAAAAATTGGCTTCATGGTTGATAAAATCGGCGATGAAAAGTATATTCATGTTGGGTGCTGGTAATTAATAACATCATGGAATCTATTTATTATTCTCCAAGAGGATACTGGAGGGGTAAATCAGCGAACAGTAAACTCGCTAGCGCCGCAAAGGTGAGAAATACCACTGCAGCGGATTGGTTATCCAAACAGGCGATATGGCAAATTTATCTACCACCGCCTTAACAAATTAACTTCTCTCGAAGTTTGGTATCAGCACACCTAATGAGGCTCATCAGGCTGAGATATTATTTCTGCCACATGATGGTGTTTACAACTATGCGCTAACCGTAGTTGATGTTGCGAGTCGATACAAACAAGCAGAACCTCTAAAGACAAAATCATCAACTGAAGTGGCTTCTGCATTTGAAAGGATTTATCGACGATGTCCTCTGCATTGGCCCAATCTATTACAAGTTGGCGGGGAATTTCAGGGTGCAGTGTTATCAACAATGAAGCATCATGATGTCACCATCAGACGAGGATATACAGCACTACATCGCGACCAGGCAATTGTTGAACGATTTCATCGCACACTTGCTGAGCGGTTATTTGGATATCAATACGCGAAGGAATTTTTTTTAGGATAAACGATCCCGTGAATGGGTCAAGAGATTACCAGGCGTAATTGCCGCGCTGAATAATGAGATTACTCGAACAATCAACATGAAACCTAACAACGCGATTAAAAAAAGTATATACCTGTAAAACCGCAAAATGATTTTTCAAAACATTCAATACTCGGGAATGTCACTGTTAGATATTTATATGAACCAGGAGAGCTCGAAGGTGGCAAAAAAAGAGCTACTGATCCTATTTGGAATGTCACTACGCATACAATATCTAGCATAACGAGATCAACGGTTAGACCGCCAGTCTATAGGTTGGATTCAACTGCTCCTCAGTGAGGATTTACTCTGGAACAACTACAACTACAACTACCCGAGGATACTCAATTACCGCCGCGTGGTCTTAACTAGCACATCTGAGTTTGTTGCACTCAAGACATGTCAGCATCACATTATCTCTGGTATGACCAATACTGCTATTTTTTCTGTCTACAGGAAATTGGCAGGGGTCTTTATCCGACCAACACCAACGCATTATACAATTGCAACTCACGCAGTGATTCTTCTGTTGTTGTTTCAGAGTGATTATAAACTCGGCATCAATATCAAATTTTCTGGGATTTTTTTTGTCCTGTTGTTTATGACCAGATAGTTTTTTTTCCTGATTATATCATCTCTGATCATATCACTTATTGTAGTGTCATTATAGTCTAAATTAAAACTTTACGATTTATTCCTCGTACTCTGGACACTGCAAGATAAACTAAATTCGACCACTCGATACGATGATCTATGATCCAAACAATTGTATCGGATATAGTCAACCCCTGCGAAGAATGTATCGTCGCTGCGTATCCTATCTTCCATGGAGATTTATCAGCATGCAATGCATCTTCGACAACACTGATATCAACCAACACAATATCATTTAACACTAAAATCTGCTTTTCACTTTGTCCAGGAATATCAACTTCGATATTTTGTCTTCGTGTATCCTTGGGTCTATAACACAGCGGCACTGGAAGTGTTGCAAATGTTTCCTTATGCGTGTTAAATAACCTCATCTGAAGTGTGCCTCTGACTATCTTTCTGCCACTATCAAATCGTTTGGTGTCCACGCTTCCCAGAAATCATTTAATGGGGTTTCCGAAATTGTTTCACGCCTGTTTCACACTGGATTCTATCCGGTTGTAATTTGATTAGTTTTTTTAACTCGCGTACTTCATTATCAAGTGCTCTATGATCGGTATTAATTTCTTCATAATAGTCTACAAAATTCTTTGGCCATTTATGTGGAGACAAACCGACAAATGGTGGTGGTTGACTATGATCGCCACACATTATCACTTTTGTATTCGCTAGCAATAACCAATCGAGAAACCTTTGTAATACATCTAACGACACTGCATATCTCATCCCAAATGATGATTTCAGGTATATATTTCTCGCCCATTCGATCAAGAGTCCATTCGTCACCTTTCCATCGAAAAAAACTGTGATAAGTGCAAGCATTAATTCCTCGCTGTTTCATCTCTCTTGCAAGTCTGTGTGTTGGTGTTAGCACAGTCATGTTTGATTTCCCTCGAAATAATTCGATAGCACGAGTCGTCTTCCCTGACCCACCACAGCCGTTTAAGTAACTGATTTTATATCTACATATTGGATCGGAACACGACGGTGCATTTGATAGTTCTGATATCTGATTATTTTTCAAGCGATTGTTTTCAATTGTAACATCTGCTGATTTGGAATAATCACGCAGTATTTTCTTTTTAATTCTCCATGATCCCCAACTCTCGTCTGAATTAGTGAATTCATCCACTGCTTCTTTATGTTTTACGTCTATATGAAATGAATCAGTGGCTACTCTAACTGCGGTGTCAGGAAATCTATTTATCATCGAAAGTAAATTAATAGAAGCATAAGCCAGCATAGAAGACCTTAAGTACCTATATTGAGGATTTTCTCCATCTGTGTAAGTAACAATTGTACCTAATTTTGTTCCATCAGATAAGAAAGCGTCTTTACGATCGACGTATATAACCCTAGATATTACATCTGCGATTATAAAATCGTATTTAGCATCATCTATAATCAACCGCGAAGAATATCGTTTGTAGTCGTATTTTCCACCTTGTGTGAAGTTACCAATTATTCTTCTACCGAAATCTTTTGCGTGTTTATTTCTAACTTCAAATATTTCGTTTGACCATTTCACGATATATTCTTCGTCGAGATCGGGGAATTGTTTTTTGTTTTCGGTGATTATACTATGTAGACTATCGGGTTGTCGTAACCAGACTTCAGTTTGTTTTCGATATGATATAATTGCTTCACTGACAATCAGCGATATCAGCATTTTAGAATCAATCATATACCATAATAACACTATTGACATCCAGTTTTTTTTTCAGAGATGTGTCTACCAAATCAATCATAACAACACGGATGAAGTCCTTTAGCGAATTCAAATGATACCACACTAGCGAATACGGTTAAATCAAAATCGGGCAGTGGCCCATTAATCGCAACACGGGTCATCTCATGTGTGGGATGTCCAAATCTTTTGATGTATTCAGAACACTCTCCATACCCAAGAAACTCCCTGGATAACACGCAAACATATCAACCGAAATAATACTTTCAGGGTCGTATTTTGTATTATATAATCCACAATGATCGTATTTAACGCAGCTTCATTCGATATCTGAGAGAAATTCTGCGCGTGTTGGTTTCCATAGATTTCTCTTTCTCGTGAAATGAGCTGCAACTGACGGTATTGTAAAACAGTTTGTTAGTAATTGTTCGTCGTAATCCGTTGAAAAACCACTAGCTAGTTGTTTTATCTCATCATAGAGGGCTTCAGTACGGTATAATTGGCCATTAGGTCTTACAAATTGATCGAATCTGCCCTCTTCGTTTTAAAAACTGTAAAGTAACCACACTAACACAGGATCGTTTTTACTTAACTCGTAAATAAAATGAAATAAATTTCCCGTGTAATATTGTATGGTTCTATCCCACGGAAATATTGTTACCGCAGGTGTCCACGTGTGTTCATTATGGTCGATAATTTTGATTGGAGCTCCGTTTGATTTAGATTTTGATTCGTGTAATACCTCTCCTATTATCGTCATTACGGTTATTGGGAATCTTAATGATGTTTCTAATTTGGCTATATCTTGAATTGTTCCTCCGCTCTCCTTCACTGTTAATCCCCATTCATTTTTTTATGTCTTAGATCCGTCAATTTGTTTCCACGCAACGCATTTGTAAAATGTTCTATTATTCGTTCTGCTACACAATTTATTCTCCTTGACAATTTCGTGGGTTTTAATTTTTCAATACTCGGTTTATCATTTATCGGATAGATCCCATAAACAACCGCGGTTACAGGATAGGACCTCTCGTAATACGGTTTGTCAATCCCAGTCAGAATTCCTGGTTTGGAATCCTGACTCACAGTGACGGTTCTTTTATTTTTCAGGATGTGTTCAAATTTGTCGCGTATAATCTAATTCTCCGTTTCTGAGCGGATAATGAATTTCACTCTAAAAAAATACTTTTTCTTGTCAAGATGCGAGATTATCACTGCTGCTCTTTCGTCGTTCATGGTAGCATCAACACTACCATCAATTCGAAATGTTGACCATCAGTTAGATGCTCCATCGCGCTTGAATTGATTAAAACAATCACGGATTCTACCCAACATGCTTCTATCACTTATTAGACCCTTTGGTACATCAGTGGAGACTATCGAGATTGAATTCAACATTTTTTCAAGGCGTAATTTTCGATAATCTCTCGAACTCCTCCACATTATAATTAAAACAAGTATTTAAATAAAGAATTTATTATATAATGAATAATTGCAAATGGCTTATGATAGGATCAGTTACCGCTTGTAACAAATCATGCAGAAATGAATTATGTGGATATCATTTACAAAGCGTACGTCGTGGGAGTTTTGGGCCCTTACCTTGCATACGATGTGGGGTACGTGTGCGTGGTAAGTCGCAGTTGTGTCTCAATTGTGGTGGTAAGCGATAATGAGAACTAAAGCGCTATTATGATAATAGAATCAAAGATTCCGACAAGAACTCCATCAATGACTCTGACAGCGTCAATGACAAAATCATCAGAACACCTCAAGACTACATTGATAGATTCTCAAGTAATAATAATAATGAAATTCAAATATTGAATTAGACAAATAGTATTTAGTATATAAATGAACCAAGAATTTCAACCACATCCCGTGATTACCAATTATGAAGCATCTTGTGATGGTATTGTCAGACACCGCAGGCTGAATAAACCAGTTGGTGTTGACAATGGTATGGGATAACTTATATTTGGTGCTGGAGGGAACAGGTATCTTAATCACAGAATCGTCTATGAGGTATTGATCAAGGATGGTCTTGTTATTGATCATATTGATGGATGTCTCCAACATCACAGATTGGATAATTTACGAGCTATCACACAAAGTCAGAATACCAAATGGGGAGGGACTGGGAAACACTCGAAAAATGCGAAACCTATAAAATCATTTAATACAGAAAATAACGAAGAAAGAGTATTTCAATAAATGAATGAAGTTGGAAAGTATTTCGATATTTGTAGAGCCTCAGTACGAAAAGTAGTAGAGAATATAACTAAATCCGCTTTTTCTAAAAAATGTTAAAACATAATTCAATTCGTTTACATCTAAATTAGTATATGTAACACCAAGGGGAATAACTCGTGTGGGCTTGTGTTTATACGGTTTTGAAACAACGATAACTCTTTTGTTGTAGTCACGTATCTCAATAGGATTTTTTGATGACTCATAGTCCGACTGAATGGCTTTTTTGTGTTGGTTTGACTAGAAAATTTATAATTTTGTCTACGATTTTTAATTACAGTGAAACCTAAGATTTCCATCTGCGATTGATATACGATTTTTATCTACAATTCGTTAAATTCTTTACGACATATAGAGCAGTTTAGCTATATATCGTATTCAAAATTATAGACTTCTAGATTACGAATACTACTGTATTGCATACACGGATGGGATCTCGTCCTGGGGCCGATCGTTCGAATCTCGTGGCAGGCATTATTGTCGACGGTACCGATTGGAAGGTTTTTCAATATAATTGGGTGCGCCAGCCCAAAGGGTACTTCGTGTATGATCAAACGAATTCAACACCCAGTAAATAATTCAATTGCATTCCGTAACGACATCAATAAGTTCGTCCCGTTATTCACTGCTGTCGAAAAGGTCAGAAGTGAATTGTGGAAACAATATGAAATCAAACGCACAATTTTAACTCGAAAATCAAAACAATAAAAGAGATTATCCGCAAAAATGAAAATTCCTATTTGATAGCCTCAACCAAGTAAATGAAATTCTCACTATGGATAATTGACACTCTAAACACAACCATACATGAGCAATACAGGTACGGAACTGAAATTCTATAGACAGGTATGCGCTTACTCACTTATAACGAAATTCTATAGACAGATGATTTAATCATATGCGGAAGTATAAACACAGTGTCGGGGGGGGGGGGAGTTTTTCACTTACAATTTAAGTCGTACATTAATTTATAATGGTAGGTGAAGCACTAACGACTAAATTAGCACGAGAACGATTATCTGCGATTAAGAAGTTTATTCCAATTCGTGATTCCGTTCGAAACAAACTAAAACCAAGACAACAATTTCAAACTGGTTTCACAATGTATACTGAACAATTATTCAAACCAATAACCAATGCTACTAAGGATACTGTACCAATACTTGAAAAAACATCAACGCTGTTACCAAAAAAAACCTCCTGATCCCCCCAAAAAAACCAATGAAAAATAGTAGAGGAACTACGTGCAAGATTTAATGAGGAGGGGTTAGCAACAATTGATAAGACTGATAAAGTGGAAATTTCGGCGCTTGTTATTGCGACTTATGAAAACATAAAAAAATGTTGAAAACAGGACAACATGCGTATATTAAAAGCATGAAACATTGGGTTAATGTGTTTTACAAAATCAAAACTAACACAAGTCGAATTGATCAAGGCAACGCATCATGCACTGTATATCTCAATGCGGTGGGTACAGTGAATGATCAATATCAAGAACTATAAACAAAAACAAAAAAAAAAACGCAAAGATTGCAAAGAAAAAGACAACAGCCTTTAAAGAAAATATCTTTCTCACCTCAACGACAACTACCACCTGACGATGATGATAAGCAATCATTGTATATGCCATCTGATCAAGATGAATCTGATGATAAGCAATCATTGTATATGCAATCTGATCAAGATGACTCCAATGATGAACTTTTTAGACATTTACAAGATCAGGAAAAGAATACTTAGGGCACAACTGGTTATAGTAGTGGGGAGGGGTTTTCACAGAGTGGAACTCCAATGTGTATTTCAGGTAGTGGTCTAGTCCGTTGTCCTAGTAATATTTTCGAGGATATATCACAATTAGAAGTTATCGTAGGAGGGAAACGAGCCGGAAATAACTCATCGGAAATAATTAATGAGGCAGCTGATATCTTCAGACGACTATTTGAGGGTGGTATCATGGATATTGGTGTATATCGAGAGTTTATTGATGAGCTAGCAGACGGTTACCACAGTGATTAAATCACCGCATTAGATAAATAGCACTTAAATAAGATGATCATACACTACAACCACAACAAACCAACCATGGTCTATGTAGTAAACTCACGATTGCCAGTTTATAGAGCGTACTATGGAGATGGTCTCGGCAATACCATTGCTGAGTTATTTGCAAGAATGGCTCCCAAAATAGCACCAATCGCAAAACAATTATCAATGAAAGCTATTGATGTTATTCGTGATAAGGGTATTAGCGTTGTTGGTGATATTACCGGGAAAGCATTTCCGCGGCTAAAGAAAATCTAGTAGTGTTAGTTCGGCGGCGAAAGAAAACACCAATGACGAAGTCATTGGGACCACTACCATCTACGGAAATTATGTCTGCAAGCATTAGCAAAATAATAAACAACACGGTGGAGCAGAATATAGCATCACGGTATGACACTCAGGGAAATATTACTGCAAATATGATAGCGGGAAGTGGCTTGAAATCGCGAGCGAGATCACGATTTAGATCAAGAAATATGTAATAATATGTTCAACTCAGCTCCTGACCTAGCGTTTGATATGGACGCCCCAGTACCCAAGAATGATTCTATACGCGATTATCAGTTTTATTCCTATAATGCAATACAACCGAATCTTCGATCAAGAATCGAACTTCAAGTCCAGGATACCAGCAAATACTTTCTACCCTCTGAAGCGTTTACCGAGGTAGAAGGAGAACTCGTAACAAATGTTTCAGCTGATACACCATATGCAGATAATGAAAAAATCGGAGTTGGTTTTGTCAATAATGGTATCGTGGCGCTATTCGAGAGTGCTAGATATATGATTGATGGAAGAGAAATCGAGTCTATAGAACATGATGTTGATGTTACCACAACAATAGTGGGGTTGGCAAGATATTCCGATGATTTTACAGGATCGGTAGATGCATCTATGCTATTCTCTCAGGATCTCACTGATAACGCTGATCATATTCCATATGAAATAAGACAACCAAAAGATCGTGTTGGTACTTCTAATGCTGATCTCGAAAATATGATTATAAATACTAATCCTAATCACAACTTGGGGTTTGCAACACGTGTAGCAACGCTGCAAGGACAGCGTCGACATTTTTCATGCGCGATTCCACTGCATCATATTTTCGGATTTTGCAGAAATGTTAAAAAAGTTATCTATGGAGCGAAGGATACAGTAGTACTCGTGAGAAAGAGTAGTAATAATGATGCAATCTGGCATGGTTCTGGTGTTGCTGATGGTAAAGTAAATATAACAAAACTATTATTGTGTATGCGAGTAATGGCTCCATCAATCACCACAGAAAACAGATTACTATCATTTATGAGTACAGGAAAATCATTGCTATCATGGCAAACAACAACAACAGATACCATAGATTCTAATCTTAATGGTACACTTACATGGCACCTGGCATCAAAACAAGGTGTTTTAGCTCCGCGTCATATATTTGTTGCGTTACAGAGTAAGGAGCGATTGGGTTCACAATTACACAGCCATATGATATTTGATAAATTGGGTGTTAATCAAGTTTCGTTGAAGATAAACGGTCAAGAAGAACCAGACGAGGATATACCACTTGATTACGAAACCAACCAAAAAGCACTCGTGTATCATCGTTTGTTGTCATTTATGGGACGCGATAATAATGTAGATACCGGCCTGCAAATATCACAGTTGGAATTTAGAAAACTATATCCCATCTATTACTTCTCGCTGGAACATCTTGACTTAACCAGACAATCCGTCATTGACAGACACTTTCGAGCTCAAGTAACCGATCCTCCTGCTGGTGGTTACAGAGCAGTTGCTGTCATTCTTAGTGACAAATCAATGCTACTCGGTGGATGAATGAGAGTAGTTGATGCACCAGTAGAAAATATGTAGACAATTAGATCAATCTGTTATTAAATAAAATGTCATAGTGTCATGTTAGTGTTACTCCTTGTCAAATTAAAAAATTGCAATTATTGGAATGAGCTAAAAAAAAATGTGGAACCACGCTATCGCTGAAGCACAATCAGATGTCTGGTGGTCAGAATAAACTGTCATTGACAGCTCGTCAGATAAAACACTTCAATGATGCCATCAAAGATAAAAATGGTGTTCAGGTCTCTCTCTCTCTTTCTCTCTCTCTCTCTCTCTCTCTCTCTCTCTCTCTCTCTCTCTCTCTCTCTCTCTCTCTCTCTCTCTCTCTCTCTCTCTCTGCGGCCGCAATTAGGAACATGATAAAATCCGGTGGTATATTCCCACTTTTCACTGCGTTACCAGCGTTGATTGCGGCCGCGGCCGCGGCCCCAACGGTAGCAAAAGCCGCCACGCTAGGAGCCGTTGGTACAGCGGCACGGATGGCACTAAAGAAAGCTACCGGACAGGGATACGAAAAAAAGAAAGGGTCTAAGACTACCAGGAACTCTGATTCATGGTACAGCAGAAAAGGCTTGAGACTAAGAACAGTTTACTAACAATAGCGATAAAAAAAACTTTAGAGGTATCTTTACGAGAAATCAATTACCACAACAACCAAACAACGTTGAAACCGGTGTCATTAATCTCGATAACAGCAGCGGACCTGGAACTCACTGGGTTGCATACGCGATTGATCCGCCTGTGATTGTTTATTTCGATTCATATGGACCAGCACCGCCTAAAAAATTTATGCGTTATATAAACCGCTTAAAAACTCCTATCTGGTATTATACGCTACCAACACAGAAAATGAATGACCCACCAATATGCGGTATAGAAGTATTAAATGTCCTCAACGCTATTTCATCGTCGGGGACAAAAACCATGTACACGAATATACGAGTAATCGCTTTTTAGAGAGAAATTATATAAAATAATATGATTGATATTTAGGGGAAATCTCTATCAAGCCTGAGAAAAACCACCGCGGAAATATCTGCAACCGGTGATGTAAAAAAATAATCGAAGATGAAATATCCGAGATTGTAAACCTCGCAAGTTTTGATCCAAATGAAATTAGTTGTATTTCAAGATCGTCAGGGTAAATTAAAAACTAATAATGTTTCCCTTGATTATATCTTAGTTAAACAACGCGGTGTAACGGAAAATGTTATCGCGGTATTTTCCGATCAGGGTAAACTCAAACCTGATGTACTTGTTTCAACTATTGTGAATAGAATTAACAATTTAGAACCATTAAAAAAACTACGCGATGAATACGACGACCATATAACTAAATTCGATGGGTTTTCTGAATTACAAAGAAGTATAATTGACAGTATTGACAAACCTCTATTAGATTTCTATGGAAATCCACCGTTGACCACACCGAAACTGACGGAGATAAAAACCTCCATGGATAATTTGATAAAATTGCGATCAGATTATGATACTCATGTATCTCAATTTACTACGTTACGTAAAAATATTAACAGGACCGATGACCCCATTGATAATTTTTTTGGTAAAATAAATTCGAAACCCAATGATGTTAAAATAGATCTCGCTGATATTAGCACAAAAACGACCAAAGATGTCATCAAGGATGATCTACCGAGGATGATAGAAAAGCTTGAAAAAATAAAAATCCCTCACGAACACAGAAATATAGTAAATAATGTGTACGCGATCCAACACGGATCATTTACGTGGACACCATCCACTAACATATTAAATATCACCGCGGCCGTCTAAGGTATTTATCGATTAACACTAGTGTCGCCGACTCAATTTAATATTTCATCAACTAGTTCAACTGGGGTCAACATTATGATATCGACGATCATCGACAAGGAAACAACTGAACGATTCATAATAGCATCCACTGATAATAATTTGGCTAGGGTTTCAGTAACTTGGTATGTGGAATTCGTAGCTTATTTAAGTAAACAACTGAATTGAATTCGCTAGCGAATTTAACGCCAGCAATTTGAAATCTATTATAAAAAATAAAATGTCATCATTGGCAACGTCACAGCAATATCGCTGTGATCAGGTCAGATAATTTCAAACTAAACTCAAAACACTCACTGAGGAGTACCAAACAAAAAAAAATACCGCCGAAGAATTACCGCAGTTGATGTTACCGTGTAATCACCGGAGCCGGTATTATACTCTCCTCGGTGACAATGATTGCCCCGATAGCTGTTCCAATTTGCATATCAGCGACGACAACAATCGCGGGAATTATTTCAATAATAACAAAACAAATATCATCATGCAGCCAGCGTAAACTGCAGGATTACGTAGTTAGGTTCCATGTTGTGTTAACCGCATACTCCCAATTATCCTCGATGATATCGTCGTCAATCATTGACACATTAATATCCGATAGTGAGTTTTCAGCGATGGTACGTGTTTATGATTCCGTGATGTCAAAATCAGAAAAACAACATGAATATAATAACAATGGCAACATCGCAAGAACTACTTCAACGAATAGCGGAAAACACAACCCCGGTGAAAACCAGCATGATCTCAATAACCTTAACGAATCCTGAATTCAGTGTGAATTTCCCTTCTGCGATTCCGGTGAAGGAGATAGCACTAGCAAAATTACGCGTGTATCACAGTTGGCCAAATATTAGATCAAAATCATTCGGTGGTCAACAACCGAATAATTCCCTGGTGTTTGCGAGTTAAAATAAACCTGATAGCACTCCAGATTGGAACGTTGTTTCGCTACCATCTGGGTCATACCAAAATGAATAAATCAAAAACGAATTTCAACGCAGACTAAAATCCATTACTGGAAAATAATAAAAAAATCACTATAACAGTTCATGAACAAACATTATCATCTGCCATTGAGATAAACTCACCCGGATATGTCGTAGATATCTATCAAAGTTCAATAAGGACCGTGCTAGGATGGCCTAAAAAAACTCCACTACCTGAACCGATAAAATCTGATCTTACCACAGATGAGATTAATAAAAATGATAGAGATATGATTTTTTATCTTCTAAAAAGGGAAGATATAACAAAAGTAAAAAAATATATTTTGAATTCTATAGAAAGGGTTTCTCTGGGTTGCACTTGAATTTGAACACGATGTTGAAAAAAGTACAAAAACTATTCTATTAGATGAACATATTAGTGTGTCTTTTAAAAAATATAATGAATTTTTCGAATCTGGTAGAGAGAGACTACAGCAAAGTTTTCAAAAATATGTTTTGGATGTAACGGGTTCGCGTGATAAAATCATAGAAATAATAAAAGATATGAACACTTATATAAAAGATATTAAAAAATTAAATGAATTTTTTATAAAATCTTTTGATGAATCTATTGACGCGCGAGAAGGAAAACAAAAATTTGTATCCGCATATAATTTAACAGCAGAAGAGTTATTAAATTTTAAATTACCAGGATATAACGTCCCAGAGATGGAAAAATCTCCCAATGACACCATCGATGATGGTTTTAAAAGGATTCACGACGCATGGAAGAAAATAGCACAACCACAAACAACAATAATCATCAATCATAATAATGACCCAGATGGTGGTGGGCGACATATCTCTCCTCAAAACATCAATATAATATCGGTGATTGCATTGAATTTAGTATGTGATGTTATCGAAGGAAGTTACCAAATAAATCTCGAATGATCAAATCAAGCTCAGCAGGGATATATTTTATATTCATTTGCACCAACATCTTCAACCGGATTTTTAATAATTGAGGATCCAACTAATCCAGTCTATATGCGATGTCATAATGATTCGTTAACGAGAATTAATTTCAAACTCACCGACCAATCCAATAATCTGATTGATTTACGAGGTGAGTTTTTACAAATTAGTCTGTTTGTGAAATCGTAAAAAGATTTTTACCCCCATAGCAGCAGAGAGGACGCGACAACGACTTTGCGTCTCCAAAGGAAACTTTTTTCAATTTTGGAAGAAGCCTTGGTTTGCCAAATAGACACTCCGCCAAGTTGTCCGATTCGCCTTCTCTGCTATGGAGGTAAAAATCTTTTTTCGATTTTGGAGGAAGCCTTGGTTTGCCAAATAGACGCTTCTATAAAGTTGTCGGATTCGCCCTCTCTGCTGCTCGGTTTCTTGTAGTTTGCGTATGACAGATATTCCCAGCCTCTTGGCCTACCATTAGAGATCCATATCCTACGTTTCAGACGCATTTCCGTGTGTAACGCTTTCACTAGTAGTTTCCAATAGGGGTTAGCGTACTGGCAAAATCTCTTCATGGGCAGAAACCTAGAAGCTGCGTCATGTAAATCTTTACCGTATCTTGAATAATAACTTCAATATCGAAATTAGTAACTAGTTCTGTCTTATGCAGTTTCGATAATTAATTTAAAGAAATCATTGCGTGTTGCTTCCTTATACCTATTTATTTGTTCTGCCGATGCTTTCTTCCAATTTATGGAATGGTTTATATGTTCGTCAGCCATTGTCTTATAATGTACAAAAGGTCTGACAATCTCTATTTTACAAGGATGGTGATCTGAAATGTCTAAAGAACGATTATCTATTTATTACTTTGGCCTTAACCACTATGTCTGATTTACTTTTTTGCATTAGTATATAATCTATAAAAGATTTAGATTTGCCATGGGTTGAGAAAAAAAAAAGTAAAATCAGGTCCTTCACATGTGGATTGACTATTAACAGACACTAAATGCCTATCGCTCAGAACCTTTTCTAGAATAGCGCCTCTAGCATTTAATGGTAGACATTTCGTTTTGGAGCTAAACAATGAGTTTAACTGGACATTGAAGTCTCCCGCGAGTATTTGAATGCCTTCTTTCAAATATGTCAAATAGGCCCTTCAGTTCTTCTATTGTTTCGGAGTAACTAACAAAAGGAAGATTAGTTGATGGCAAAAGTGCTCCGAATATAATTAATTTAGATTTATCATTACATTTTACCTCTATCCTTCAAACTTAATCGCTACAAACGCTCAACATAGGATTAACGCAGATTGACTTCCTATATAGGATTGATATTCCCCAAATCTTGTATGCCTTAGTCTTTCTTTAAAATTCACTGTTAGCCTATTGTCAGAGTGATGTCTTAACCTTTCTTCAAAATTCACCATTAGCCTTATGTCAGAGCCTGAAAAAGATGTCAACTCTAGATGGATATTATCTAGGAACTTGGCCTGTTCCAGGAGAAGCCAGTACTCAGTAAGCACTGCAATATCTACCTCTTTTAGCAACGAGTACAAGTAAGAAGAACCATACATGACTCCTTTTACGTTCTATGTCATCAGACGAAATTTATGACTGGACATTTTTTTAACTTGAAAATGGTATTTCCAGCACGTGTATAACAATGATTGTAATAAAACAAACCATAATATATGTATGCAACTTACTGCTCCTTTTTTTTATTTTCGCCATTACCGTCTGGTGTCCTTATCACCATAGTCTTCGTATCATTCTTTCGCCCACGTTAGCTGCAGAAACAAAACAGAACGGCCCAACAGTCTTTAGAATGTCATTCAACAACATGTTTTAATTATTGTGAGATTATTTTTAAGGATTGCGGTTTCATGTTTTGTTTATTTCTGCATTTAGAAGTGAATTTTCGTGTGTTGTCAAGCTTGTGGTCTATTTCCGTAACTGATGTTGCACCTGAATTAATATTAACATTTAAAAATTCGGTTTGATATCGACACTAATCAATAACTGACTTCACCGTCTTTATCAGACAAGATTTTGTTTGTGATAACAGTTACCATCGCTTCTTAAACAATTTTTTTTTCATATGAAATCATTCATTTTTCATGAAAATGTGTATTATTTGTCGTTGAGGGTAACCAGGATACGATATTGAATGGGAGACAAAGAATAGCAAATAGGCACAGGTAATTTAAGTTCATTCACTGAAACTTTGCACGATTTATGTTGGAAACTAAATATAAAAAGTTAACACTTTAAGCCTCTCTTTAGTTGCTTGTGTTAAATTTTTACATTTTTGGTGGCGCATTTTCATTAAATACACGCAAAAGCATTGATGGCATAACACGCTTAGAGATATTTTCATCCTGGTGCGAGAGAAGGAGAGTGGACAAGAAAAAAGGAGTAGGTTAAGCCTAAATATGGAAATAAGGATCTGAAGAAAAAAAAAACACAAATAAAAGCAGACAAACCTCATATATGGAATGAATTATAAAATAAAAATTTTCAAAAACGGATATCGCCACTGCGAGGGTCTAACATATTTTAAGAGCTATACATCTTTGTACGGGAGAGAGGAGATGGAAGCAAGAGGGAAGTAGTAAAAGGAACATTAAAACAGGCCTAACTATGAAAATTCGGGTTTTAGAAACAGACATAAAGATAAACTTTATAAATGGAAAAATAAAATAGTACCAAGAGTGATTCCGCCACTGTGGCAATACCATTTTTTATCCCACTGATGTATTTCAATATATCATGGCCACGTAAATTAATATTGTAAATTGTTATGAGTATATGCTCGCAAAATAAGTAACAGAAAGGTTTCAAAGACAACAAGCTTTGTAAAATTTAACAAATTATGTATTTCCCTAGAATAAAAGTAAAAATGAGTAAAAAGAACTTACGGTATGGCGAATTAAATCGCAAAATAATCAAAGAGTTACAGACACAAGGCCTAGTAATTTAAAAACCTGAATAAACTTCAGTAAAAGTGCAGAATAGATCCAATAACATAAGATAATGTCTGTTAAAGCTCATATTGTGTTGATGTGCCAAAGTTCTATTTTGCAATCTAAGAAGTAGACTTCCAGGTTTGAATGCACTATAAATTCCAGTGAATGTTTCAATCAAAGAAATTTGTCAGAGCACTTTTGTATTTCCAGGGAAAATAATCTTTCGAATTTTTAATTTGAAGAAATTAAATTCATCCCAACTCTGTGTGTGTGTGTGTGTTTGTGTGTGTGTGTGTGTGTGTGTGTGTGTGTGTGTGTGTGTGTGTGTGTGTGTGTGTTTGTGAACATGAACCTGTAAAATTAATTTTGGAAATTATTCAACCTTGACCCAAACAAAAATATTTACTTCTTCTATTAATAATAATACTGGTTTTAACCCCATACACATATTTACTTCAGCAGCAGAGGGGGTGAATCGGACGATTTTTTCCGACATTTTTGATTAAACCCTCAAAACGGCACGAATAGAGCCTTCCCGCGAAATCTCATTTTTTAACCAGAAAAAAAAATAAGTCTCCATTTGGCAAATAGAGCCTTAGTGATTTTTGTCTGAAAACATGAGATTTCGCGGGTGATACTTTATTCGCGTTTTCGTTGCTTAACCATAAATGTCGGAAAAAATCTTCCGATTCACCCCCTCTGCTGCTAATGTTTAACAAATGATTTCAACCGAATATTTTATCAAGTCCGATACTATATCGTGTCCTCGGGTCTGCTAAATTTATTGTCACAAATCCGTGTGGTTTTGACTGAGCGTGACTAAAGAAATTTCTAAATTGATTATGATTCATATCACCGCTGCACCAAGTCTGATGAATATTTCGTAGCGTATGAGTATCAACGCCGTTAAATACACACAACACATTGCAATTATCTCTGATCACTTTTGGTATTTGTGTGTACCGTTGAGTGACATATATCACATCAGTGTTTTTATGCCTGCCTCGGGAAAATATTCTAGCAGGATTTTTTTGATTATCTAACATGATATCATCGTATACCACTAAATTGTTAATACTTCCATCAATAGCATCAATGCTCGGGGCTTCCTCTATATCAGTAATAAATTTAATAATATCATCATCGATTTGAAATTCTTTTGCTTTCTCGTTAAAATCCTTTAGCACTTCATAGCATCGCTGATCGTCTACACTCGGGGCTATTAAATACAATTTGTTCCATTTCATCCATCTCGTTATTAAATTAAGTAGCAATTGTGTCTTTCCGCTTCCAGATGGTCCGATTATAATCATTCTAATTGAATTCGGCAACATTTCATGGTGTTTAATAGGTTCCCGTCGTCGGGTAGCTGAATAATTAATTATATTCATGCCGTTATATATAAATTATGGATCTATATTGTGTGAAGTGTAAAAAACGTACTGGCACAGATGACTTGACGACGATTACAACAAAAAATAACCGATCAGCGCTTTCTGGTAAATGCGTACAATGTAGTACAAAGAAATTTAGATTTGTTTCTAAACCCAAGGAACCTTTAAAAAAAAACGAGGAGGTGATATCGCAGCCAAGCTAGCTAAACTCCCTGGAACCCCATGGGCAAAATACCCTGGAGAAAAACACCTTCCAGGATATAGCTACTGTGGCCCCGGAACACGATTAGATATCAGACTCAATAATCATAACCAACCCAACCCCGGTGAAGAACCAATAAATGCCATTGATAAGGCCTGTCACCTTCATGATGTTGCTTATAAAAGCAATAATCTGCAACACAGGCATCTAGCAGATGTGAAATTAATTCATGCGTTGAATGCCATTCCTGATAAATCCTTCAAAGAAAAATTGTCTTCCTTTTTGATAAAATCGGCTATGAAAAGCAAATTGATGTTAGGTGCTGGTAATTAATAACAACATGGAATCTATTTATTATTCTCCGAAAGGATACTGCAGGGGTAAATCAGCAATCCATAAACTCGCTAGCGCTGCAAAAGTGAAAAAAACCACTGCGGCTCATTGGTTATCTAAACAGGCACTATGGCAAATTTATCTACCACCGCATAAACAAATTCAATTCTCGCATTTTGATGTGACCTTTCCTAATGAAGTTCATCAGGCTGATATATTATTTCTGCCACATGATAACGGTTACAAATACGCTTTAACCGTAGTTGATATTGCAAGTCGATACAAAGAAGCATAACCGTTACAAACAAAATCAGCCACTGAAGTGGCTTCTGTTTTTGAAAAGATTTATCGAAGGGGTTCTCTGCACTGGCTAAATCTATTACAAATTGATCCTGGCAAGGAATTTCAGGGTGCAGTGTTATCTACAATGAAAAATCATAATGTCACTATCAGACGGGGGCATACTGCGCTACATCGCGATCAGGCAATTTTTGAACGGTTTAATAGGACGATTGCTGAGCGGTTATTTGGATATCAATACGCAAAAGAATTCATCCAAGAAAAAAGATCCCGTGAATGGGTTAAAAGATTACCAGCTGTGATTACTGCGCTGAATAACGAGATTACTAGAACAATTAATTTGAAACCTATCAACGCGATTAAAAAGAAGTCAATACCTGAAATGGAAATTCGAAGAATTTCACAAAAAGATTTCAAAGAACCAATTCTTGGTAGTAATGTCATTGTGAGGTATTTATACTAACCAGGAGAGCTTGAGGGTGGCAGAAAAAGGGCTACTGATCCTATTTGGAGTGTTACTGTACACAAGATATCTAGTATAACACGATCTACGGGTAGACCTCCAATCTATAAACTGGATTCAACTGCCCCTCAACGAGGATTTACTAGACAACCATTACAAGTGATACCCGAGGATACTCAATTGCCACCGCATGGTCTTAACTAGCACCGTTGCGTCTATTGCACTCAAGACAAGTCAACATCACATTGTTTCTGACATGACCGAGATTGTTATTTTTTCTGTCAACGGTAAATTGGCGAGGATCTTTATCCGAATACTGCCAACGCATTATACAATTGCAACTTGCGCAGTGATTATTCTGTTGTTGCTTCAAAGTGATTATTAATTCAGCATCAATATCAAATTCTCGTTGTTTTCTTTTGTCTTGTTGTTTGTAACCGGAGAGTTTTTTATCAATAATTTTAACATCAATATCATCCATTGTTGTGTCATTATCATCTAAAACAATTCTTCGAAGTTGATTTATTTTTCGTACTCTGGATACTGCAAGATAGACTAAATTTGACCATTCGATGCGATTATCTACCATCCAAACAATTGTATCGGATATAGTCAATCCTTGCGAAGAATGTATTGTTGCTGCGTATCCTAGCGTCCACGGGGATTTATTAGCACGCAATGCATCTTCAACGACATTGATATCAACCAGCACAATATCATTTAATACTAGAATTTGTTTTTGAAATCCTTCGGATTTTGAGCCTGGAATATCAACTTCAATATTCTGTTTTCGTGTATCCTATGGCCTATAACAAAGGGGCACAGAAAGTGTTGCGAATCTTTTTTTATGCAATTCAAATAACTTCATCTGAAGTGTGTCCCTGACTATTTTTCTACTTGCAATTATCAAATCATTTGGTCTCCATGCTTCCCAAAACTCATTCATTGGAGTTTCTGAAATTATTTCACGGGCTATTTCACACTGGATTTTATCCGGTTGTAATCTAATTAGTTTCTTAAATTCTTTTAATTCATTATCAAGTGATCTATGATCGGTATCAATTTCTTCATAATAGTCTGCAAAACCCTTTAGCCATTCATGGGGGGATGCACCTACAAATGGTGGAGGTTGGCCGTGATCACCGCACATGACGATATTTGTATTTTTCAATAACAACCACTCAAGAAATATTTTTAATACATCTAATGGCACTGTGTCTATTTCATCCCAAATGATAATTTCAGGAATAAATTTCTCTCCCATGCGCTCAGGAGTCCATTTATCTCCCTTCAATCGGAAAAAACTGTGATAGGTACAGGCATTTACCCCTCTCTGTATCATTTCTCTTGCAAGTCTATGAGTCGGTGTTAGCACAATCATATTTGATTTCCCACGAAATAACTCAATTGCCCGGGTTGTTTTTCCTGACCCACCACAGCCGTTTAAATAAACTGATTTATACCGGCATATTGGATCAGATACCGGTGGTGCATTAGAAAATTCTGATTGAATCTCTTTGAGATTTCGATAATTATTTTCAATTGTAACATCTGCTGATGGAATATAATCATGAAGCATTTCCTTCTTAATTCTCCATGACCCCCAATTCTCGTTTCCAGTAGCTTTAAAATCAGCCAATTTGCTATTTATGTAAAATGAATCAGTGGCAACTCTAACTGTGGTGTTAGGAAATTTATTGATCATCGAAAACAGATTAATAGAAGCATAACCAAGCATAGAAGCTCTCAAATGTGTGTACTGCGGATTGTATCTATCATTGTAAGTAACAATTGTACCCAATTTGGTTCCATCGGACAGAAATGCGTCCTTACGATTAACATATAAGCCTTTATTTGTTAAATCCGCGATTACAAAATCGTATTCAGCATTGTCTATAATTAACCGTGAAGAATATCTTGTATTATCGTATTTATCACCCTGAGTGAATTTACCGATTATTCTTCGTCCAAGATCTTTTGCTTCATTGTTTCTGACTTTAAATAACTGTTTGGACCAATCCATGATTTGTTGTTCACTGAAATTTGGAAACAGTTTTCGCTGTTCGCTAATTATTTTTTCTAGATCAGGTTGTGGTAACCAGACTGATTTCTGTGCTCGATAGGATATAATTGCTTCACTGACAATTAACGATTTTAACATCTTACAATCAAGCATATACCGTAATAACACTATTGGCATCCAGTGTTTTTCAGACATGTGTTTACCAATCCAAAGATAACTACACGGATGAAGTCCTGTAGCCATTTCAAATGATACTACACAAGCGAATCCGGTTAAATCAAAATCAGGCAGTGGTCCATTAATAGCAACACGGGTCATTTCGTGTGTGGGGTGTCCAAATCGTTTGAAATATTTCTCGCATTCTCCATACCCGAGAAAACTTCCTGGATAACACGCAATCATATCAACTGAAATAACGGTTTCAGCGGTGTATTTTGTATTCCATAACCCTCCATGGCTGTATTCAAGACAGGACAATCTGACATCTGATAAAAACTCACTTCTCGTTGGTTTTCACGCGTTTTTCTTCCTAGCAAAATGTGCTGCAATTGATGGTAGTGTAAAACAGTTTGCTAATAATTGATCGTTGTCTTCCCCCAGAGAACTCTCTGGAGAAAACTCACTAGCTAGTTTTTTCATTTGATTATGCAGCTCTTCAGTACGGTACAATTCTCCGTTGGGCCTTACAAACTGATAAAATCTACATTCCTCGTCTGAAGTACTATGAAATAGCCACATTGACACAGGATCGTTTTTACTCAAATGGTAAATAGCATCAAATAATTTCTGCTCTGAAAAAAACTCTTCTGTTCCAAACAGATATTTTACGGTTCTATACCGTGGGAATATTGTTACTGCAGATGACCACGCGTGTTCGTTATGATCAATAATCTGTATTGGGGCTCCTTTTGATTTATATTTCGATTCGTATAATACTTCACCGGTGATTGTCGTTATTAATATTGGAAATCTCAATGATGTTTCTAATTTAGCTATATCCTGAATTGTTGCCCCATGCTGTTTCACTGTCAGTCCCCATTCGGTTATTTTTTTTTCGTCTTAGATCAGTTAATTTATTTCCCCGGGATGCATTTGTGAAGTGTTCCATTATTCGTTCTGCTACACAATTGAGCCCTGTCGAATATTTCATGGGTGCTAGTTTTGTAATATCAGGTTTTTCATTGAGCGGATATATCCCGTAAACAACTGCTGTTACAGGATAAGATCTTTCGTAGTATGGTTTATCAATTCCAGTCAAAATTCCTGGTTTTGAATCCTGATTCACAGTGACAGTTTTTTTTGTCTTTGAGAATAGGCTCGTATTTGTCCCTAATGATCCATTTTCCATCATCACGGATAAGGAATTTTATTCGAAAAAAATTTCTTTCTTCCCCAAGATATGAGATTATCACTGCTGCTTTTTCATCATTCATGGTAGCGTCAACAACACCATCAATTCGAAATGTTGACCAACAGTGAGATGCCCCATCACGCTTGAATTCATTAAAACAGTCTCTGATTTTACTAATCATGGTTCTATCAAGAATTTTATTCTTTGGTGTATCAGAAACTCTATCAAGATTGAATTGAACACTTTTCCAAGGCTTAATTTTCGATAATCTCTCAAACTCCTCCATACTATAATTAAAACAAGCATTTAAATGAAAGATTTAAGTATAATGAATCATTGCAAATGGCTCATGATTGGATCAGTGACACCGTGTAACAAATCATGCAGAAATGAATTCTGTGGGTATCATATGCAAAGTTTTCGTCGTGGAAGCCTTGGTCCGTTACCCTGTATTCGATGTGGGGTTGGGGTTAGGGGGGGAGGGAATCGCAATTATGTCTAAATTGCGGTGGCAAGCGATACAGGGAGTTGAAGCGTTATTATGATAAAAGAATAAAAAATGCATTTTCAATCAAAAATTCTGACACTGATCTTGACTCCGTCAAGGATAAAATCATAAGAAACCCCCAAGACTACATTGAAAGATTTATCATTAAACCAAACAATGAATTAGAAAAATAGTATTATTATACAAATGAGCCAAGAATTCAGACCTCACCCCGTGCTTGTTAATTATGAAGCATCCCGTGATGGTATTATCAGACACCGCAGATTGAAGAAGCCAGTTGGATTTGTGACTAATCGAGGGTATTTGATGTTTAGTGCTGGGAAGAAAAGTTATCATTGTCACAGATTCGTCTTCGAGGTGTTTAATGGAATAATCAGGGATGGTTTTGTTATCGATCATTTAAATGGTATTAAGACTGATAATTCCTTGTGTAACCTACAAGCTATTTCACAAAGTGAGAATTTAAAACGAGGAAACACTGGAAAATACTCGAAAAAAGCGAGGCCTATAAAATCATTCGATACAGTTACTAACGAAGAAAAAAATATTCCAATCTATGAATGAAGCCGGTAAATAATTCAATATTTGTATATCCTCAGTACAATTTGTTGCAACAGGAGTACAAATTCGGCTTTTTCTAAAAACATTGAACAAAAAATTCGATTTTCGTATGTCTAATAACACCAAGGGAGATAACTCTTAAATATAACCAAGGGAGATAATTCTTAAATATAACCAAGGGAGATAACTCTTAAATATAACCAAGGGAGATAACTCTTAAATATAACCAAGGGAGTTATCTCCCTTAGATTGTATCGGGTTATTGTGATTCAGCGGGCATAATTATTTATCTGTTTTGTAAGAAAAGAAATCAAATATAAAATGTTTTCAAACAATTGTATTCTTTTTTTTAGTGTTTAATTCAAATAATCGGTCTCATTTAAATACTGTGAAACAGCATTAATAAGTAATTCAAGAAAATAAAATAACACACCCTGTGGATTGAGGCTGCTGTATTAGTCACCTTATATACTAAATGAAAGTTTTAAAGCTTGGGCTTTCAAAGGCCAATTCGAATGATCAAAAGTAACCCACGATTGACTCGTGGGCGTGGTTGTCTTTTTTCAATCATGCAACCGGGTTTAATTTCATGGGTTGCTTTTGATTGGTCGGTGCCACATGCCCTAAAATAAATAACATCCGTGGATGTAATTAGCTCTCCGTCACATTTGGGTAGCCCCGTATGGTTTTCAAAATGAATTACCGGCCAAAAAAAGGTTCGTGGATGCACATTGGGTAACCCCATAGGATAGTTCAGAATGAATTATCGGCTAAAAGAAACGGTCATAGGGTCATATCTCAAAGAGCAAAAAAAAAAAAAAAAAAAAAACATTCTGATATAAACCCAAAACATGCTCTAAACAAAGGAACCCTATGAAAGACACAAAGGCCTAATAAGGGACCCAATGAATGCAAATAGAACCACAGCGGCCTATATCAAGGGGCCAAATGACTGATAACCGCTCATCATGGTTGTTATTTTTTTTTGTCTGCAATAATTTTTGATAAATATATTTATATATACAGAATTATTTTTGATAAATATATTTATATATACAGAATTATTTTTAAAAAATATATTTATATATACAGAATTATTTTTGATAAATATATTTATATATACAGAATTATTTTTAAAAATATATTTATATATACAGAATTATTTTTAAAAAAATATAATTATATACACAGAATTATTTTTTATAAATATATTTATATATATATACAGAATTATTTTTAAAAAATATATTTATATATACAGAATTATTTTTAAAAAATATATTTATATATACAGAATTATTTTTAAAAAAGTATAATTATATATACAGAATTATTTTTAAAAAAATATAATTGTATATACAGAATTATTTTTAAAAAATATATTTATATATACAGAATTATTTTTTAAAAATATATTTATATATACAGAATTATTTTTGATAAATATATTTATATATACAGAATTAATTTTAAAAAATATATTTATATATACAGAATTAATTTTAAAAAGTATATTTATATATGCAGAATTAATTTTAAAAAATATATTTATATATACAGAATTAATTTTAAAAAATATATTTATATATACAGAATTAATTGTAAAAAATATATTTATATATACAGAATTAATTTTAAAAAATATATTTATATATACAGAATTATTTTTAAAAAAATATAATTATATATACAGAATTATTTTTAAAAAATATATTTATATATACAGAATTATTTTTTAAAAATATATTTATATATACAGAATTATTTTTGATAAATATATTTATATATACAGAATTAATTTTAAAAAATATATTTATATATACAGAATTAATTTTAAAAAGTATATTTATATATGCAGAATTAATTTTAAAAAATATATTTATATATACAGAATTAATTTTAAAAAATATATTTATATATACAGAATTAATTTTAAAAAATATATTTATATATACAGAATTAATTTTAAAAAATATATTTATATATACAGAATTATTTTTAAAAAATATATTTATATTTATATACAGACTGAATTCTGAAAAGTATATTTATATTTATATACAGACTGAATTCTGAAAAATATGTTTATATACAGAATTAATTCTGAAAATATTAACGGCTCATTTATTTTTGAAATATATATTTATATACAGAATGAATTTTGAAAATATTAACGGCTCATTTATTTTTGAAATATATATTTATATACAGAATGAATTTTGAAATATTAACGGCTCATTTATTTTTGAAAAATGAATTAGAAATATATATAATTATATAATATGAATTCTGAAAATATGAATAGCATTATAGTTGAAATTGCAAAATTGAAAAGCCAGGATATTAAATTGTCAGATGGGTTAAATCCTGATCAAATCAAGTCGGATTTTCAGGATATAGAATATGGTGTTAGCACCAACAAGTATATGCTACCAAAGAAATATGCGCTCATCAAAAAAATTCAGAATTCTATTCGGGACTCTCTTGCATTTTCCAGTGAAGTAGGTGTGTTTGTCCCGTTATATACTATCGTGGAAGGAATACGAAAAGAATTGGGTAACGAATATGAATTGAAAAAAGAGGTTAATTCTAAAATTAGAAACCTACGAGCGTTAATTCAAGAAAATGAACTATTTTGACCGTGACCGTAAAATTGATAAAATGCATTCAAAATATTTCACAGCAATAAAAATGTTAGTTGCAGCAATCATGGGAAATTGACTACTTTACCCTACGGGATTTTTTTTTTTTTATCAAAAATCAATGAAAATTGATCAAAAATGATCCTAACAGCTTTTCCCTATGAAAAATCACATGCAAAATGGATTACTTTACCCTACGAGGTTTTTTGATAAAAATCGATGAAAAATGACCAAAAGTCACTGAAAACAGGCAAAAATTGATGAAAAATGGCTAAAAATCAATGAAAATCAATCCTAACAGCTTTTCTCTACGGAAAATCCCATGCAAAATCGACCGTTTGACCGTAAAATCTCAAAGAGATTAACCACCAAAATGGCACCAAAACTGTCAAAAAATCAGTGAAAACAGGCAAAATCAGTGAATAAAAAATAAAAATATTTCACAGCAATAGAAAATAAAAATATTTCACAGCAATAGAAAATAAAAATATTTCACAGCATTAAAAGTATTTCACAGCAATAAAAATAAAAATATTTCACAGCAATAAAAATAAAAATATTTCACACTGAATAAAATATTGGACCGTTAAGGGATGGTTCCAATTAGTTAATCATCGATGGGAAAAATTGTTTTGCAATTGAAAAATGGTTTCTGATTTCAAATAATGGTCAAGGAAGCATTAACGACCCGATTGGCTCGTGAACGATTAGATGCAATTAAGAAATTTATACCAATTCGCGACTCTGTCAGGAATAAACTGCAACAACGACAGAGTCTTCAGAATGATTTTGCTAAGGGATCTGAAGAGTTGTTTAAACCAATAACTACAAGAACGAAACAGATAGTGTCAACAATCTCTGAACAAGGAAAAAAAACAAGAAGAGACTTTTCTCCCTGTGTTAGAAAAAATAGCAAAAAGAACTAAACAAACAAAAAAGTCTTTAGAAACACTTCCAGTAGATATAGTAGCTACTTCACGGCAACAACAAAAAGAAAGAGAGAGTACTAGAAGAACTAGGTGCTACTGCAAGAAAACAAGAAGAGGAGGAAGACGTTACTATAGAAAAAATGTATTCACCGCAAAATATATTTACATACTATGCATACAGCATAATTAAAAGTTTTAAAGATGACAATAATTTAATTAACTTTACCGTGCGGAATTTTTCACTCGATCAAAGAGAAATTGCTGTAAACAAAGGGTATAAAGAGTATATAAAAAACGACGAGAATTGGATAAAAAAAAAGTATACCTGGCAAACCATGGTAGATTTAGAATCACAGAAAGTATCCACAATGATTTTGAGAGTTTTAAAGACGAAGTATTGAGTAGAGTAAATAAAGAGTATTCAACTGGATTTTTTGGTAAAGAGGAGTCAACTGGAGATGGGTATTTATGCAGCGGCATAGTTGAAAACACTAGCGTTACTTGTCCTGGTAACATTCTCAGTGATATATCACGGTTAGAAGTTCTCATCGGAGGGAAACGAGCCGGAAATAACTCTCCGGAAATAATTAATGAAGCAGCTGATATCTGTAGACGATTATTTGCCGGTGGTATCATGGACATTAATGTATATCGAAAACTCATTGCTGAATTAGTTGAAAATCACAAAGATGCCCATGGTCATTACAGCGATTGATCACTAATTAAAAAACTACTAGTTTTATAACAAGATGATTATACACTACAATCATGATAAACCAACCCCCGTCTATGTAGTTAATTCACGGTTTCCAGTTTATAGAGCATACTACGGAGATGGTTTAGGTAATACCATTGCAGGGTTTTTTGCGAGAATGGCCCCAAAAGTGATGCCGTTAGCTAAACAATTAGGAATGAAAGCCATTGATGTTATTCGTGATAAGGGTATTGGTGCTGTTGGAGATCTTGCGGGAAAAGCGTTTTCAACTGCGAAGAATAAAATAACATCATTAGTGAGACGAAAAAAGAAACAGGTACCATTGCCATCTACAGCGGAAATGCCTGCAAATGTTAGTAAAATAATAAATAACGCAGTAGATGAAAAATTAGCATCATTGGTGACTCCAAGTGACCAAGATAACATGATAGCAAACATGATAGCGGGAAGTGGCTTTAAAAAAACACGACGATGAAAAATCTTTTACGATTTTACGATTTAGACTCTGATAAATAGAATAAAATGTTCAAAAGGTCACCTGATCCAGCATTTGATATGGATATCCCAGTGCGTAAAGATGATTCTGTACGCGATTTTCAATTTTATTCTTATCACGCAGTACAACCAGATCTCCGATCGCGAATTGAACTTCATGTTCATGACACCAGTAAATATTTTCTACCGTGTGAGGCATTTATTGAAGTAGAAGGAGAACTTGTAACAAATGTCGATGCTAATACCCCATATGCAGATAACGCAAATGTCCGAGTTGGTTTTGTTAATAACGGCATAATTGCGTTATTTGAGAGTGCAAGATATCTCATTGATGGAAAAGAAATTGAATCCATTGACCGTGAAGTTGATGTGGCCACAACAATCATAATGTTAGCAAGATATTCTGATGATTTTACAAGATCAGCTGGTCCATCTATGATGTTTGCAAAGGATACCTCTGATAACGCTGACCACCTTCAATACATTAAAGTGTTAACACCGCAAGACACTTCAGTTGCTAATCAACAAGAAGCAGCTCATCCAGAACGTCGAGCTAGACCCGGAGCTGATTTTGATATTCTCAATTTAGGATTTGCAACACGCGTAGCAACGTTGCATGGACAGCGTCGACGATTTTCATGTGCGATTCCACTGCGAATAAAGTATCACCCGCGAAATCTCATGTTTTCAGACAAAAAATCACTAAGGCTCTATTTGCCAAATGGAGACTTATTTTTTTTTCTGGTTAAAAAATGAGATTTCGCGGGAAGGCTCTATTCGTGCCGTTTTGAGGGTTTAATCAAAAATGTCGGAAAAAATCGTCCGATTCACCCCCTCTGCTGCTACTTCTTCTATTAATAATAATACTGGTTTTTACCCCATACACATATTAACTTCTTCTATTAATAATACTGGTTTTTACCCCATACACATGGGGTTTTACCCCATACACATAGAGAATAACTTAGCTATGTATTAGTGGTTTATAATGAATAAAATTAAAAAGTCAATATGGGTCCAGCAGAAATGTAATTCCTACGTTTCTCTACATTTTATATTACTGTTCGCTTCCATGATGGAATGAATTATTAAGAAACAGAAACATATCGGAAAGATAATTATTAAACTAAACGAAGAATTCAGGAGATATATTTGAATCAATACATGTGTAGTACATCAAGATAATAAATTAACTAAAAAGACGAACAGTTGATTTATAAACCAAACTTAAATTAAATTATTAATATACACTTTGTCAGTATCAAACCTCACAGACAGTAAAAGTTCACTACCTGATGCACTATTGTTTGCTAGCATACTTTTATGTTTACTACTGGTTTAAGCATAAGGTGTACTACTTGTCTAGTTAGTCTTAAAACGTGTATAAATGTTGCCTCAACGATTAGTGCTGCCCTAATTAATAAGGTCTGATAGTATATAATTAATATACATACATACATATATATATATATATATATATATATATATATATATATATATATATATATATACATACATACATATATATATATATATATATATATATATATATATATATATATATATATACATACATACATATATATATATATATATATATATATATATATATATATATATATATATATATATATATATATACATATATATATATATATATATATATATATATATATATATATATATCTATATATATATCTATATATATATATATATATATATATATATATATATATCTATATATATATATATATATATATATATATATATATATATATATATATATATATATATATATATATATATATATATATATATATATATATATATATATATATATATATATATATATATATATATATATATATATATATATATATATATATGTAAAGTGCCAAATTTTCGGTCGAGTCTATTAAATAACTATTAATTCTAGCCAGGTAGCCATTTGTTAGATTTACGACACATCGTACAGGAGGGGGTCGCCTGGAAACGCTAGTCGACTACCGTACTAATTTACAAGCTGTTTATACAGAGGTCAGTACTGACCACCGTGACCTGGGGAAAGTTTCATTTTATCACGAAAGTGTCATGTTTGATAAGGAACAGAGAATTGTTACTTAAAACCAAAGCGTGTCATCTTGACATGCTGATGTAATCGACTTTTTAAGGAAAGCGCGAGAAAATATATTTGTTTTGATTGGTCACTGTTGAATAAGGGGTGTGTGTTACACGAGAAACCTTCAGAATATAATCTCCTACTAGCTGAAATTTACTTCACTCTTCTGAATTCGCTATTGTGAGAATAGCCAGTGTAGAATTATTTTGGAAGAAAGGCTACAGATGTGATTTGAGTGAAATCCATTCGTCAAGGAAGCGTGATCGAAAAACCGCCAAAAACCAACGATTGAGAGACGCAACAAAAACACGAGGAAGGAGGAAATTAGCTTTTTTTATCTGGAAAGACGTGCAGTACCGAAATAGAGGACGTACAAGACGGGAAAAGGGAATTGTGAAGTAGAAGTTGCGAGGTGTATACATCGATACAGAGGACAAGTCTGAGTTCGAGCGGGACATCCACGAGGGAAAAGTATCTCGAAAGACTGGAACCTCTGGGTCAACATTTGAGTGAGCAGAGAACGCCGTTCGGCGATAGCATTTTATGAAAATCGAACAACGCGGATGAATTTGATTGAACTCTCGATTCTCTGATGACGTTAACTATCAGTGATAGAACGGCTAAATTTGTTTAATTATAGTTTCAATCTATTTGTAATTCGGTGAAAGTTTAATTCTAAACCCACGTGTATTCCGAATGAAAGGAAATTTCACTGTGTATGTCTTTGATTAAATTGTTTATTTATCTTTACGCGGGCTCGTAGTTGTTTGTTCAGTATATTAGCTCAGTTTACTATATACATTCTATACTCGAACCGGGCAATTATACCGTGGGCGGTCATCTCCTAGATAACGAGTATCAGAGGGGAGTGGGTTAGAGTGTTGTTTTATATGTTGTGCAATACCTTTTGACAAGTGGGCTTGTCCAATAGTATACGAATAACGCTCATGACCCGCGAGACTCTGACAATATATATATATATATATATATATATATATATATATATATATATATATATATATATATATATATATAGAGAGAGAGAGAGAGAGAGAGAGAGAGAGAGAGAGAGAGAGAGAGAACAAACTTAAAGACCTAATAATGTTTCATACCTTAAATATTTCAGCATTTTTTATATCTTCTAATTTCATGGTGCTGTTGTTGTTGTGTTTTGTTTTGTTGTTGGTTTTTTTTTTTTTGGGGGGGGGTGTAGTCATATCATCATAGATGTTGTAAAGCGCTTAGATCTGGTAGATTATATAGTTCGATATTATCAATAAAAGAGTATGCATGTTAAGTTATGTGATAAGTATTTGAAACGAATATTATATTTTGTAATTTCTGATGAAGACTCATTTTATGTACCAGAAATAAGTGTTATCTATAAGGAAACATGCTATGATATTTTTATATGATTTTTGGGAGAACTACTTTCATCCAAAAAGATATATGCATATACTTATGTGGTTTTTGGAAAATTGCTTCTCTCCCAAAAGACGTGTGCTGTTATATTAATTTTTTAACTCGATACGGCAGTCATTTGTGTCATATCCAAAAAAAAATTAAATAGACTATCAGAGCTTATGTCGGTTGCTACCATATTTTAAAACCAGAATTAAACAACACTATTTTAATATAACTATTTATTTGATCACAATTATATGTAACAGCTTAGAAAGAATCGAGTGATTAATATCTGAGTTAACTCACAAACGGTACTTTTTTCTAATACACGTGTGCTTTGTGAGATTAACTTGCTACGCAAAATAGGTTAAAAAAAATATTTAGTTCTCATCTTGCAAGAAAACATTTCCCTAACCATGCTGATCGTAGATGAACTGGAAATCTAAAATATACAAGATATTCTATTTCCGGTCGTCTAATGGTAATACTGGTGTAATTAAATTTTTCTTTTCCGTAACAGCGGAACTCAATACGGAAGTCATTTGTGTCATATCCAAGCCATAACTGTCAAACCACAAGCAGGCACTCAAGCTAATGTAAAAAGAACAATGTCTTAGCGGCATCGCTAGTTGTTAAATCGAGTGATAAACTATTTTGAATGTTTGACCATAGTGAAAATGATTGCCTTTGTAAAATTCAGCAGTAATTTGCAGAATTGAAGAAAAAAATTAAATATCAAATATCAAACACAATGTACCCTCATTAAATAAAGTTTAGCGCGTGTAAGCGTGCAAAGAAATAAGAAAAGATATACCATCAGCATATTATGAATAGTCACTTCGTTATTCTACACCTTGAATATGTAAAACGAGTTATATGTACTCAACCTGACATAAGTAAACTCAGAACATATATCTTAAGGAAATAAAAAGAATATGCTACCCTGGTACCCTAATATTGTTTATGCACCTTTTCCTAGTGGAGATGCCATATGTGATAAACAAAAAAAAAAATTAAAAAAATAATGTGATCATTACTTTATAAGGAATTATTAAAACAGAGGTAATCTTTCCAGTATGAGTATTGACAAAATCAACATGGCATGGCGAATTTAAATTTATCTATAGATGCATACCAATATTATCATTAGAATAGAGACAGTCATCCAAACGTAAACGGACAAATATAGCTATGGACTTCAATACATAATAGAACAAAGGATCGATATATACCGTAAGTTTATTTGGTCACTCGATATACGTGTAGTCGCAATGCCATTCATTCCGCTGATTGAGAAATTTTAGGCATGAATGTCAGATCATGTCAAACTTTAACATTTTCAACAGAGTTCAAATATCGTTAATTTCTATAATAATAAAAACTCTTGCCTTCTGAAGTTGGCGTATGTTTCCTTTATAAGGTATAAGATTACCTGATAAATCTAGTCTGTAGCTTGTCAGCGCATTCACTCTGGTGAACCAAGTAATTGGTGGGTGGAGTGATCTATCGATTTGCAGCTGGCCATTTGTGAGTTCAAAAATCATTATGGGACTGCTGACAAATTAGTGTGTATATTTTTTCTATTGCCTAAGCAGGACTGAGGGTTGGTTTCGGACATCATTAGCAGCACTGGACTACGGAGAGCGCCTCGAGGTCCCTTTTATATATCAAAATAATAGTTTACACCGGGATGTTTTTATTTCTCGAAGCAAACTAAACCTACCGTATTTGACTCTCTCGATTGAATGCAGCAAAAGCTGATTCGAATTGTAAACTGATGTACCAGAAGGTATACTATAAATTGATCACTGTGACTAACAATTTTATACTGTTTACATTACGTGACTGAAGATCAGAGTTGACAATAAAATTAAGATGATTTTCCAGGTACCACCGATGTAAAAAAAAAAAAACAGACCAGTTGACCGGACAAAGATATATTTTATTTATCAATAATGCCGTGTCTTATTTCCGCTTTTAGTGTAATCGTAGTTGATGGTGTTCGTGCAAAATCTAAGTTTCAAAACAAAAAGCGTGATCTGAAAAGAACAGAATCACATTTTTTCCCCAGTAAATCATATTATATGCTCCTGGATCTTTTCAAGTCAGAGAATAATTTTACAGACTAAAATTAGATAAAAAAAAATATTTACGGGCGAGATGCGTGTTGATCAGTTTGTTAAACTATCTCTGCTTACATTTTTCCATCGATCATAATTACTTTTTTAAAGTTCGCCGGAAACTCGTATGTTACTCCATACATACTAATGTATTCCTTCCTGTTGCACGAGCGAAATTCCAAATGAAAACAGCTGCTCAAAGTATAATTTCAATACTTAATTACCGCTATTTTCAGCTATAACACGTTTGACCGATAACCCTTCCTATATTTCTTCAAGTCATATATGCGTCATTGGAATATGGCTCGCTACTCTTATTATATGTTTGTTTTGTTTGTTTGATTAGGATTTTTAACGTAGCTTTAACCATGTTTCAGTCATATCGCTACGATGTCTGCTGTGAGGCAGTTTATAGTGATATCTAGCACTGGGGCATCATGCAGCAGATATGTAGCATGATGTCCCACCCAGTCACATTATCCAGACACCAGGCCGACCAGTCCTAACACTAACCTCTTAATGCGAGGCAGCTGTTAGTACCATTTTTGTAAGTCTTCGGTATGACTCGGCCGTGGATCAAACCCACGACCTCCCGCTTCCGCGGCTGACGCTCTAACCACTAGGCCAGCGGAGCGGTCTTATTCTATGTCTATCGTGACTTACCACAAGACAATGATATTCAATACTCTGCTCATTCATTCATTCATTCATTCATTCATTCATTCATTCATTCATTCATTGGGAGTTTTATCGCGCACCAGTTGTGTAACTTCCAAATATACAAAAAAGACGTGTGATCGTAAATGATCATTGATCAACGATAAAGGCATAAAGTCTGAGTAAATACAATAAAACAAAATATCAAATGTAAAGCAAATGGCTTGAATACTGAAACTACCAAGTCTAATTTTTCATACAGACTGAAAAGTTTGGAAATTCCACGATTTTCTCATAAAACGCTTCTTCAATGAGTTGACATTAAAACCTATTTTCGCAATGATGAAAGAAGAAACATTGGACAAGAATGTACTCCGCTGCCTATTGTGCACTTGCTTGACACACTGAAATCAAGGTTAACGCTTCAGATAAGTACGCATGGGCCAGATATTGAAATACCAAATTGCTCTGTTTTTGCTCCTCAATGACGTCTTTTACAAGCATCAGGTAAGGTTTCTTCTCCACAAATGTGGAATAACCAAAGTTGTTTTATATAGTGTTGTAATACTATAGCAAATAAAAGTATCCGATCCGAAACGTTTGTAAAAATATAAACTATTACATACGATTCGCAAAGGGGCTCAATGTTTTCCAATCCGTCTTATTCCCCTCCCATATTTAGCCTATTCCCTACGGCTTTGGAGTATTACTTTTAAAATCTGTTGTAAAGAGGTCACTACTAAGTCATCAGGTAAAATGTATGGATTTCAGAAAGTTACATTTTAGGATGAGTGGGCTCCTGTGTCATGATGAAGGCAGGTTGACAATTTATCAATACAAAAGCAAAGGTTGTGCTTTTAAACCAATTTTTGGTTAAATTTTCTTTCCTCACATCCTCACACGTCGCTATCTTTGGAGCCTAAACGTGTATGGTAGCTGTCAACGTTACAAGTAGAACAAATGGTTCTGGCAAATGTTCAAGGAGATGGTAAAAATCAGATTGACTGATTGGGTTTCGTTGGAAATAGATTCAGCAAAATGTAAGTGGTTGATTATGGAAACGCCAATTGATATAACATGTAATGATGTATTACGAGTAATTTCTCTCCTAAGGAGTTTCGTTATTGATCATCATGGCCTATCCTTCATCCGCCTCGTTAGTTTTCCTATAAATTGTTACGTCTATATGGTCTTAAACTACGTAACAGTAAAATCAAAACCATTAAGGTCAGCAGCTTGCAACAAATAATTCATTTCTTGAAGTTACAACCTGGAACTTTTAAAAGAACTTAAAGTATTTTGAATTTATTCCGATATGAGCTTAAAAATTTTAGCACAAGTTCAACTGATTCGAGTCTTCCGAATGAATTCTAGTGGTGTTCCAAATGAATACCAATCTTGAATGTGCTGTTGTACCAATAGTCTTTATGTGTCACAATGATATAACTCATAACGTATTTGAATGAGTCTCCAAAAATCCTAAATAGTCTTTTAGTCAAACAAAGACTTAGCAATTTCAATGAATTTCTTTTAAATCGAAGATTCCTCTCCAGTTTTATCTCAAAACAGCGTTAAATACTTTTACAGACTAAAATTAAAGAAGGAATGAATATCAGAACCTTATAAAAACCTAAGACATTATATAACGACCAGGATGACAGTAAGAAGTGTGTCCAGAGTTCTAATGCTAGATTGTTGTGCTAAAATATCAGAAATAACTTGTTTATAATGTTTAAACTTGTGCAAATCAGGTATGCAATAAAGATTTCCGAGCGAAAACTAAGGTCCTGAACGAAAATTCTAGCAAAACATCTTTTCAAAACATGACATTATTAAAATGGTCCTAAACATCTACCCACACTTACGAACAAAGGTCAAACACATAATATAAATCAAATATAGATATTGTAAATATATAAATATTGTGAGAATGTTAGATTAACTCTTAGGTGGGTTTTTTTTTTTGTTTTTTTTTATAAAGAAATGTCTTCTGAAGGCAAACAGCAAATTCATTATATTCTAAATTTATAGTTTCAGATATAGTTTTGGAAGTCAGCATTTTCAGTGAAATTTTCCGAAGGCAATATTTGTGGTCCCTCCAGTTTCCATACATTTTAGACTTCCAAAGTGATGAAATGGTTGATTCCGTCGTCAGATCCTTTAGGAACTCTAATAGTCTTTAATTCGCTCTTTATACTGGTTTTAACATGCATTACCAATGTTTTCATCGATGATTTTTTTTTAAAAAATGCATTTTGGTAGTTGAATCTAACCAGTTTCTCGCAAGCATTTGTGGTTTCTTTTTTCCACACCGTTGCGTTTCCTTCTTCACTCTCAGTTTGTGTGGCTAATTGCACGGGTTATGGTTTGAAATACGCCAATGGTGCGAACATGATCTCGCCCTTAGGCCGGATAAATGCATGTATAGGTGCAGATATACTTTATGTAAAGTTTCTTCTCCACAATTTGGACCAGTATGAACATGTATGTGCCATCTGGCATTAGAGTAACAGCAAACTGTAAGTTATAACTCCGGAAGACAATCTAAGTGTGCAGAACTGTTCCAAAACACCAAGCGCGTAGTCAATTATTCATTTAAAGACTTGCAATAATCTGAAAGCTGACAAGAAGATCACGTTTGAAAGATTTATTTCCATAAATCTTGTCAATCAGGTACTCCGTACATAATCGACATAGAGCAAATGAACTATGGGCTTCATGCATGACTCTTCTTAAATTGGTGAATATCAATTTTACTCGACTCATCATAATGCGATATTGAAAATCTTCTTTAATGATGGATTGTCACGTATAGAACAATTATATCCAGAAATCGGTTCAATATTGTATCTAACACGTGTTCTACAATATTGACTAAAAAGTATTAGCTTATTTTTATTTTGTAATATTGACTTTAAACATTAAAGTACAGACCCCATGCTAGGTATGGTTTTAAAATCGGTAGATCCCAATTTTACTCGCTGTTCGTTTTGGCTTGTGCTAATCTCTCAAACTGTATAATCTTAATGTAATTCTGTTTGCAAAGACGTATTACTTTTTTTTCTAAAACTAGAATGGATAATATCCATCTAAATATACTTTAATATATGTACTCAATAACTGTCACATTACAACGTCGTACTGAAAATGTGGTTGCAAAGTCAAGTATTTTTAGGAGTAGATATCACTTCAGTTAATAACTGACAGCAAGAATTATTGTATATGAATAAGTCATGTCATGAAATTTTTACTTTTTTTTAAAGTTTAACCTGTTTGACGGCATATAATGAACATACTCGATACTTCATTTCTATAAGTATGCTATTTCGAAATGTAAAGCTTAATTAAAACTTTAATTCTAATCTATATAATTGCTGAACTCGAAGTGTAAGTAGACAACTTGGCTAAAGGTCTCTTGGTAAAGTCCAGTTATTGTCCTCATCGAATCTCCGTTCTCTTTATGTACTAGGCACATATAAAAGCGTTTGTCGGAACATCTGGAAATGCGTTCTCATATTCAAATTATAACTGTTTCAGTTAATTTCTTTCTTTTTCTTGCAAATGTGAAGGTTTATGGTCCAGATATTTCATAATTTATGAATTCCGAAGATTTAACACTCCAATATATCAGTACCCGATGACGTTCCTTTGCTTAAATCTTCACAAATTGGGACTGGTACAACTAAATTAATTGCATGATTAACCTGGCAATCACTTTGAATATACTCCTTTAGCATGTTTATGTGGCAAAATTGGTTTCGTTTTCGCCTCCCAGGAGTATTTATGATGTAATTTAAATCATTTACTTTCTTTTCAACTGCGTAGGGACTATAATACTTGGCCTGGAGAGAATTTAGTGGTATGGGCAAGAGAGCCAGGACTCTATCACGAGGCTGAAATCTCCTTTCCATCGAGTTTCTATGATATCTTGAATTCATTTTTTATTCAGTAGAGTGCAATATTGCTCTTGCAAACTTACAAGGTTTTGACAACTTATACTTAAAATTGGAAACATGTTTTTTTAATATGAAAAAACGATTTCAGTATCTTCATTAAAGAGACATTTCCCTTTTTAAAAATAAAAACTTCAATGGTACACGCACAGCGTGTCCAAAACCAGTTCAAAAAGACAGAAGATTAAAGACTCTTGAAATTTAAATGTTGAATGCCTAATTCCTACATAGCTTGCTGGAACATTCCAGACATGAAGTTTGAGCCTTGATAAGATTGGCCAGATTTGGGAAGGCCAAGCTGAGGTTTGTTTTTTTTCTCCTCAAAAAACAAAAACAGTATCAAAGCTTTTACTATTGCTTTTGTTTTTATATCCCTCAAAATAATTGCCCATGGAAAAGGTGTTGACGCACATATATAGGGCAACATGTTTTGGTTACATGACTTGGTCTTAGGTAAGGAACCAACATAATCTACCATAATTCTACTAAACGGTTTGTCAAATGCATGAATAGGTTGCAGATTTGCCTTGTACCTTCTGACTGGGTTTTCCTAAAATTTGACAATTATGATAAGATCAACAGTATTTAGCAACATCACTTTTGATTTTTGGCCAATAGAATTGAGTCAAGGTCTTGAAAATTCAATTTTATAGTTCACGGACCATCACCAGCAGGTACATCGGGAGGTCTACACTTTCTCATAAGAATTCTTTTTTTAATGAAAAAACAGACAGGAACTTCAATGGCTTCAGTTTTAGTAATGGCCCTTTGAAACAAGCAGGATATCTAAGGGTCTTTTCCCTGTTCGACGACAAGTGATTGTTGTTTATCACCCTGAATGAGAATGAGTAGTTAAAAGAGGATCACTGTGATCAATACCTGCTGATTGATCCAAACCAGGAGTGAAAGTGACCTCATCAAAAGCCTGACCAAGATGTGTGTCAGCTAAATGAATACATTTCCTTATCAACTGCATTCTCAAGAGCTTTATTTGCCATAGCTCTGGTAAATAACTGCACAAATTGGGAATTCATTTTCAATTGGATCGACTTTCTCATCCAAACAAGGCCTGTCAGTTACAAGTGGATTAAACCACAACCTTGTCTCCAGCTAGATCGTTGCCTAGTAATACACGAATGCCCTCTATAGGTAAAACAGAGTATGTTCAGTTTGTGACGGGTTCTGAGACTAAATCTGATGACAAATTTACACAACGGAGAGGAACATTAACAAAGCCGAACTCGGCTTCTCAGAAAAAAGCAAAGTACCTGATAATAAAAGACTCTGAGAAGTTCATGTGCCCCTTAAAAATTTAAAAGGGATAGGATGTGCTGAATCACCCAAGTGTGATTTAGAACCCTTTAATATGAATGGTTTATAATTCTCCCTAATAAAATCTGACTGCGGTTTATTAGACACATCACCTACGTCGCTTTCAATGCATGACCGTGCCGTGACCTCTTAAAACTAAGAGCACCTGGAATAAGTCTGTCTTGATTCTGATGCCTATTTTTCAATTTGTAGCAATCAGAATTAACGTATCCATTCTTCTTGCAACAGGTACATCCAAGGAAAAGACAAGAATCGAGAATCAAGTTTATCAGAAGCTTGTTTTCAAGAGTTATAGTTTTACACCAGTTTGTATTAGGTTGAAATACGTTTCTACCAGAAGGCTTTTGAGTGGAAGTCTTATTTTGTTTTTAAAAATTTGTATGAGCTAAAGCATACACGCCAGCGGCACGAGCAGCATTTTCCAAGTTTTCAAACTTATGCTCATCAAGATAAGTTTTGATGTTAGTATGGACACAGTTCTTGAACCCTTTAACTAATATGAGTTGACTGAGAGTTTCATAATCTGTATTAACCTTTCTAGAAGAGCACCACCTATCAAGTTCTCGTGCTTTTTCCCCATGCAAATTCGACATAGGTTTGGTCAGCTTCCTTTCTATAGTTTCTGCCGATAAGCCTCAGGGACTAACTCAGAAGTCATTTAGATATAATCCTTAACTATTTCATAGTCAGCAGTCTTTTGAATTATAAAAATTACTAACTTTACAGTGAGTACACGTTGTAATAATAGAGTTCAGTACTCTCTTGGCCACTTAAAACTATCAATAATGCTTTAAAAACGAAGAAAATATTGATATACTTCTTTTTCCAAAAATGAGGTTCTAACTTGTTTCTTAAAACATTAACAGCAGGGGAGTTTTTTCTATCTGCGAGCTATAATTCTTTGAACCGAATTTGAAATTCCCTTTTAGTCCTTCTCCGATTGTGAACACATTTGATTTTTCTTTAACTGTATTTGTTCCTTTTGCAATTAAGATTGCAAATACATTTGCTCTTTCTCTTTTTCCAATCACGTTTCTCTCTCTCTCTCTCTCTCTCTCTCTCTCTCTCTCTCTCTCTCTCTCTCTCTCTCTCTCAAATTGTAACTAATTGCACTTTTCTTTTTCTTTCTCTTTTTTCTGCTTGTAATTGTTTGTCTTTCTCTCTTCCTTACTTGGCTAACTGCATTTGCTTTTCTTTCTCTCTGTTTGAAGTTCGAGCTTCCTTACCTCCATTTTGTTTTAAAATTTTACTTCAAGGTCAGAGTCTGATATAGATTTACTGATCAAAGCCAAAGCACTTTTATCTAAAACATTCTCTTCTACCAAATACTGAACCAAAATAGTTCTTCTTTCTTGTTTCGTTAGAAAACGTTTGCTTCAGAAAGATCGCATTTTCTTGAAAGTTGAATTAATTCATCTTTATTGAAAAATTCTAATTGTTACTTGGTATGATTTGAAAGAAAGATTCCACGTTTGATGACATTTTGTAAAAATCACGTATACCCTGTATGGCCTTGAGTAAGACCAGGGATTTTTCACTCTAGGAAAGAAATTTAAAACAGTGTTTACCAGTTCTGAATCAAGTCAGGAACTATGTCAACTTTATCGGTTCGCACAATATAATCGAGAGCGGAACCTGGATTTCTAAGTACTATTAGCACATAGAAGGGTCAACTGTGGATAACGCGTGTGAGATTGAACAAAACTTCATTTTTATTCAAAATTCATACTGGAGCTGATGTGACTGTAATTCCTTAGAAGGATTTACGAAAAATCGGATAACTATCAAAAGCAAACTCAAAAGAGAAATTATGATCTTCGACACCGTGCCCGAAATATGAAAAAAAAAATTCAGGCAAGGAATAAAGTATGGATTAAAGATCAATTTTTTCAGGGATAATTAAATCTGAGGCATCTACACCTCGTTCGTACATGGTAGTAACTGAACAGACAGAGAGAGAGAGAGAGAGAGAGAGAGAGAGAGAGAGAGAGAGAGAGAGAGAGAGAGAGAGAGAGCGTAATAGGAGAAATTTAATTCCCATGCCTACCACATTTATTAGAGTCTCTCAAAGTGACTGCTTCAAGCCCTGATACATTGACTGACTCAGATGAAAGGAAAGCAGTGCCAACCACTCAAAACGGATATTTCACATATTCGGGATGATTATTAAAGCCACCTGAGAGGCTAAACATGTAACAATTAAGATAATGGAGCTTGTTTAAAAATGCGGTCATCATATCACGTTTCGTTTTAATATAATTTTGTCAGATGGGGAGATGTAGTGTAAGCCTTAATCTAATTAGGTTTGAAATATCACTTGATCGTAAATGTAATCAGATATACCACAATGGACTAGACCTGATACACGCCAACAGCTGGTTTAGGTTTATGTTATACATTCATTAGGGTTTTAAGTTCGATGGTAAATATACTCTCAGGGCAGACTTTACTCCCCTTCCAAGCTGTATTGATGCCTTTTATTTAATAAACACTATATTACGCCTTCTGCAGTTATTTTTCAGTAACAAAAAACATTACTATGGTGGTGAAGAACTTTATTATATATATATATATATATATATATATATATATATATATATATATATATATATATATATATATATATATATATATATAATAAAGTTCTTCACCACCATGAAAAGCCTGAATGTTTTATTTTGATGCTGATATTCTTCCGTGTCATACCTTTGTTTTCTTTTCTTTTTTGACGAATTCAAGCATTTTAGTACCAGCCTAGCGATAGTATCAGCACAAGTTTGCATTCTGTATTCTGTTTCTACTCCAGTTTCCATCGCTAGTTAGTACTGGTACTTTCTTGCAGCACGAAGTATCGACACTTTTCCATTTTCCTTGTCTTTAAATTTTGCAGGAAAGCTTTGACCTTGCTTACTCTACATTTGTGGCATATTCTTGGAGGCTAAATGTAGTTATCACAGGACATGAACAAAAGGGTGTTTCTGAATTTTAAGAAATTTGGTGAGACACGATTATCTTTCTTAATATCTTAAAACAGATTTCGAGCAATCCAAAGTGTTCGAGCCAATTAAATACAATTTCAACATTTTCATATCATATAATAGGTATGATTCTCACACGTGGATTATTTTCTTCAAAAGAGAGCATTCATTAAAACTCAGCAAATCATTGCTAATTAAGTAGTCCTGGTGTAGCGAGAAAAATCAATCAGCGAACTATTGCTTCACGTCTTTAACGCCTTGAAATATCCAACGCAGAGAAATCGAAAGTTATTCAAATTTTCAATTTTACCTTACTTTGGAATATCATAAATTGCTTTGAATTATTAACTTAGCAATATGCCTAATATCAATGTAACTGTGGTGTGCATATACTGCTTGACGGAAAACAGAGTTATAAAAGAATACACGAATTCCTCGACCTACAACGTTACATATGTTCAAACTGTCTGCGAGAAATCACCGTTAATAAATGGACCTAAATGTTATGTATGTAACTATGATTTTGTTTTCAAGGACGAAAACGTAAATTTAATGAAGAACCTATGATAGTTAATGGTGAGAGGTAAATCCTTTGTTTTCAATGAAAAAAGTTCCGTAATTCTGACCGTTCTATTTCTCATGTGTGGAGAAAATACGTTCTAATCGGTAGTTAACTAAACTGTATGTTAGTGCTGCGAACGATATTAACATGAAAGAGCAGTACGCGGAAAAGAAAAAAACCCATACATTTTCGAAAAGCCAGTTGCATCACAAGGGGTTTAATGTTGATAAAACATGGGGGAAAAAAATCAAAAATGTTAAAATTAAGCTTGGGAAAAAACATCAGATGCTAGATATAAAAATAATTGCTGGTAAGTGCAAGCACAGCAAATTGTCCCTTTGCACGACAAAAAAAAAACATGTTGTTACGTGTCTCATCATTATGTTTCAACTACTTAATAACACATAGTTTATGCTGTTGTTAGAACTTAAAATGACTGTGCAGACTGCACTAATGACTTACAAAGTACTTTCATTGAAGGTAGTAATCCCTTCCAGTACAACAACGTCATGTCCATGTGCAAAAATTATCTCGGCTTAGTTCAAAATATCGCCCGTCAATCTTTCATCACAAGGTTTTTAACTTTTGCGCGTTCGACCTTTGACCACATCCCCGTGACCTCAGGAGCACTAGACAAGGATGTCATCACTCTCGTACTTGACTGCAAAAAGAGAAACATAACCAAAATTGCGTGAATTTACACCCATTGGTTTTAGGAAAAAATGTAGTAATGGACAGATGGAGTGTTACAGAGAATTCATTATTTAATTACGCTTGATTGAATAGACTTCACTTCTTGCCCTAAGCTACTTTGCTGATTCGCAATTCATTGACATACATTTTCAGAATAGTTTGTTTGAGTGGGACCTTTTAAAGAAGCTTTAAAAAATATTCAATCATATCGCTACGATATCTGCAGTGAGGCAGTTTATAGTGATGTCTAGCACTGAGGCATCATGCCGCAGACATGTAGCATGATGTCCAACCCAGTCACATAACCCTGATACCAGGTCGACCAATCCTAACAAGAACCTCCTAATGCTGAGCGTCAAGCGAGGCAGCTGTAAGTACCATTTTTGAAAGTCGTTCGATCCCACGACATCCCACTTTTGCGGCGGACGCTCTAACCACTAGACCACCGAAGCGGTTTTCAAAATAGTAAAATCAATCCTCAAGAAACTGTAATACATATCATTTAAAATAACACAACATGTTTTATATTACAGACAAAAGTACTGAATCCGAACTCATCCCTATAAATAAATATCGTATGACATTCTTAAATTGATTAATCTTATAACATGCAAGACTATTTCTGAACTCAAGGAAACATTGAATTGTGAATTTAAAACGAATTAATAATTACAAAATTGTATCAATGAACACAATTTAAGCAATTGAGACTAACCTGTTGTCCCTTCCGGAGCCCTCGCTCGCTATCATCAGATGATTGCATCCACTTCTTCACTGGACCAGAGTCTCTCAAAATTTCCACGCACTATTGTCCCTAACGCGATATGTTTATCGATAGAAATTATTAATTTTCCAAAGACTTTCTCATTTAAGATTGCCTAATATCGCAAGGGGAATACTATAAAGGCACAAATTCTCTCTGGGAACACGCACACTTTAACTGAGTTTAGCCAATAATTATTACTTCTTTAAGCAGCGAGAAAAACATATCAATCCCATCTTAGTTAGAATAATCTTCTCTAGACCACCTTTATTACTAACTATTCTGTAAAATATAATGTTATGTCCCACGACTTCCAAACATTAGCTCTAGTTCGTCTCAACTGTTGTCATTTTACGGTTATTTACCCTGCGATAACATTACACTCGTTTCTAGTCTAACTATTAATCAAGAGATTCCTAATTAAAATTCAATTCATGCCCCAAATAGAACAAACTCCACCCACGCAGTCGAGGTCTTCTTCAGGTTAAAAAAATTCTTTCCATTCTGGAAGAACAGTGACATGATTTTTTTTCAAAGTTGGTCAAAGTGGTGGCCATATTGGATGTTATATTGGCACATTTTTAATTTAAGACCAACTAGATATCATGAAAAGTTTTTGGGTGGAAACTTATATGCCATCATAGCCATCCTGTTACGTGGTACGTGGTACAAAAGTTGCAAACAATAACATCCAACACAAAGTAGATTCCCAGCCAATTTTTACTGTACACCCAAGCAAAGGCTCAAGACGACCGACTTTTACAGAGAACAAATTAATAGTTTTACACAGACCAGGGCAATAGTTTATCAAAACAGTGATGACAAACACGGACTCAATCTCCCATGGGTCAGAATCTTTATCCGTATCACTGTGAGCTAGGCAGTATTTGTTTCTAGCTTTACCATATATGACCGTTTAAAATACTTTAAACTAAAACTACCATAAACTAAAACTACCATATACACCCATGGATCTTGTCTTAATGATAATCAATATTTATACAATAAATTGGAGGGAGATGCTAAGCTTTAATATGACGGTAACACATCCATTCTGAATGAATTGTGATAATAAAATTTTTACAGACATTATGGCTTTATGATTGGCACAATTATGACAAATTTGTATCGTAAGTAGTGTTCTTGTCAGTACCCCTATCTTTGCATTGAAGAGAAGATATAATAACAAAGTTTGAAATGGCCCACATGGCAGCTCAGCACCAGTGAAGAATAACTTCATAAAAAGTCATTGGATGAAACAAACGTCAAATTCTTTCCATTCAGGACATGATTTTCATAATGGCTACTGTGGTGGTCATATTAATTGTCTAAGCCACACCAGTTTTGTTAGAGACCAAATCGATATCATAAGCATCTTCCAGTGAAACACCAATACCAATATGATTTTCTGCTCAGAAGAAAAAGCAATAGCACGATTTTCAAGACAGCTGCTGTGGTCGTCATAATGGATGTCCAAATGGCTTTTATTTAGGACCAACCAGACATTGGATTAACACGTGTGTAAAGTTTCAGGGCATCCGTTAAGTAATCCATCCTGTAAACTCTTCTGATTAGTGACCAGTCAAGCTAGAACAATGAAAATTTTTCACGTGTACCAATAGGAGAGGATAAACTAACCCAAGGGGATATGATTAAAAAAAAAGTCTGTGTTGCAGATATCACTCCCTAAGAATAAGCTGTATCTCCCCCAGAAGAATCTTGATTTTGCTCATCTGCATACCAGAAAAACACACACACACACACACACACACAGCGAGACAGACTGACTGATAGCCAGACAATCAAACCACTTAAGACCAAAATCCTAAAGAGACCAATTAGATATTTCACCTTTGAAGAGGTTTTGGTTTACTGAGCTTTCAAATTTCAACAGAAATTATGTGCAATCAATCATGTCCATTTAGTTACCGCATGCTGTGTTTACCAATTACTGTCTACCTTTTTGTTTTATTAATGAAATGATCTTCTGTATATTGATATTTGTACTGTATTGACATTTTTGATTTGTTTCAATACATACATATACATTTGAAATTTTTATAAAAATTTACATGGATGTTAATCTATAGGCTTTTTAGTCTTTGCAAATATGTCAATATTTATATTTGGTTTTAATATTTAATCTGTACTTTTAATTAGATTTACACAATAGATGCCTGGCAAAGAATATCCTTTAATTTGCAAACCACTGGCATTCTAACGCAATTAACTTCGGAGGCTGTCACTTCCATCTCTTGTGAAGACTACTGAATAGCTTACTGCTTCACACAGTCCATGTGAGTTCTGGGCTTTGTTTTATTTTATCACAGCTATATTACTACTTAACACGGTCCTTGTGAGTTCTTGGCTTTGTTTTATTTCATCACAGCTTACTGCTTAACAGGGGGCCCCGAGTGGCCGAGTGGTCTAAAGCGCTGTCCGTTACGGACCACTGCCACCTCACCTCTGTCTGCGTGGGTTCGAGTCTAAGATTCGGCTAATGTAGTTAAGTGAGAAAGCTTGCCAGTAGCTTCTCGTGGGTCGGTGGTTCTTTCCGGGGTTTTTCCGGTTTCTTCCTCCACCACTAATACTGGCCGCCATGTATAGCCTATATATTGTGCTGAAAAATGGCGTTAAACCATAAAAAAAATAAAAAAAAAAAAAAAAAAAAACTGCTTAACAGAGTCCTTGTGAGTTCTGGGCTATGTTTTTTTTTTCATGACAGCTCCATTACCGGTACTTTTTAACACAGCCCTTGTGAGTTCTGGGCCATGTTTTTTTTTCATGACAGCTCCATTACTGCTTAACACAGTCCTTGCGAGTTCTGGGCTTTGTTTTTTTTTCATCACAGCTCCATTACTGCTTAATACAGTCCTTGTGAGTTCTGGGCTTTGTTTTATTTTATCACAGCTTACTGCTTAACATAGTCCTTGCAAGTTCTGGGCAATGTTTTTTTTCATGACAGCTCCATTACTGCTTAACACAGTCCTTGTGAGTTCTGGCCTTTGTTTTATTTTATCACAGCTCTATTACTGCTTAATACTGTCCTTGTGAGTTCTGGGCTTTGTTTTATTTCATCACAGCTTACTGCTTAACAGAGTCCTTGTGAGTTCTGGGCTATGTTTTTTTTTTTCATGACAGCTCCATTACCGGTACTGCTTAACACAGCCCATGTGAGTTCTGGGCCATGTTTTTTTTTCATGACAGCTCCATTACTGCTTAACACAGTCCTTGTGAGTTCTGGGCTTTGATTTATTTTATCACAGCTCTATTACTGCTTAACACATTCCTTGCGAGTTGTGGGCTTTGTTTTTTTTCATCACAGCTCCATTACTGCTCAATACAGTCCTTGTGAGTTCTGGGCTTTGTTTTATTTTATCACAGCTTACTGCTTAACATAGTCCTTGCGAGTTCTGGGCAATGTTTTTTTTCATGACAGCTCCATTACTGCTTAACACAGTCCTTGTGAGTTCTGGGCTTTGTTTTATTTTATCACAGCTCTATTACTGCTTAATACTGTCCTTGTGAGTTCTGGGCTTTGTTTTATTTCATTACAGCTTACTGCTTAACACAGTCCTTGTGAATTCTGGGCTTTGTTTCATTTCATCACAGTACTGCTTAACACGGTCCTTGTGAGTTCTGGTTTTGTTTTATTTTATCACAGCTCTATAACATCACAGCTTACTGTTTAACATGGTCCATGTGAGTTCTGGGCTTTGTTTTATTTCATCATAGCTGAATTACTGCTAAACACGGTTCTTGTGAGTTCTGGTTTTGTTTTATTTTATCACAGCTCTGTTTCATCACAGCTTACTGCTTAATACAGTCCTTGTGAGTTCTGGTTTTGTTTTATTTTATCACAGCTCTATTACTGCTTAACACAGTCCTTGTGAGTTCTGGGCTTTGTTTTATTTCATCACAGCTCTAATTAATTCTGGACACTAAGTGGATCTCAAAACAATGACCTAGCACCAAACTGGGCAATTTTCGCACAAGTTATGGTTTTATGTTGTTTATTTCCATTTAAATATTAAACTTGTAACTAAAAATCTGTTACATTTTAGAGCAGAAGGATTTTGATGTAGTGGATAATTCTTATGGAAATTACAGAAAGAAACATTGAGGACTATAAAGAAAACTTTTTTAGTTATAAGATTCTGTATTAGTGAACATTTTGATCACAAGAGGTTTCACTGAATGTCTTTGCATATGCAATATTTTTCCCAATAAAATATAATTAAACATTAAGATGCTGCATACAACATCTGGTAAACATTATTTGCATAGACAACATCAAATGTCTCATCAACTTATCAACCGCAGGTATATGACCAATTTTTCAAGAACAGAAAACAAAATGAGCAATGGAAGGAAGAAAATAAAAATTGAGAGATTTTCTTATACAAATAGAGAAGAAATGATAAACATTGATGATTTATTAGGTCAGCTTAAAAGGCATATGCTTCAAATTACATTTTCTTTTCACTTTTATTTACAATATATACAATAGTATTAAAATTCCATTCATAAAACTATTTTACAGCTGGTAACATAGCTATCATTAATTAGCATCTACATGTATGCAAAATGTCAATTAACATTTTCTTACCAAGATGTACAGTGGCATTTAGGTCTGTGTATCAGAGCATCTTATCATGAACTTTTTTCTTTCCTTTATAATTTTGAAAGAATACTTAGAAATAAAAATAGTATAGTCTCCATATACCTCCCGATTTGTTTTTAAACCAACCCCCTACCGATTTAAAAGAAAAACACAAACGAGATAAAATATGGACAGAACTTAGTTCATGTATTGATTTATAATTTCAAATCTGATTATCACCAGGTGGGTCTCTAACACTGTTATCGTCTGTGTGTTTCATTCCAAATAAAGTTTTCATTGCACAAGATGACATTCCTAGAAGAAGTCAATTTTTGGCAAAGGGTGTATGCACAACTACACAAGTAGAAGGAAAAATACTATGTCATCTGCTTCTGATATTTACAATGTTGAATCAAGCAAAGGAAAAGAATGACAATTACAAATTTGCCATTCATGTGGATTTAACAAGCAGTGTAATTTCTATGTACATGTGTGCAAAGGATATAACTCTAAACTCTCAACATTATGGTAATTTATGGAATTATCTGGCAGTTACCGAATAGGATGAACTAAGCCACAATGTTGTCTGAGGAAATCAACATGCTGAATGTACACAACATGTCGCCATGTTAGTACAGAAAGTCCATTAAGAATGACATGCACAGAGAATGCCGGAGTTAGGGCCAATCTGATCACATTCAAGTTAGAAATTATAAATCAATGAATGAATCGACTAAGTTCTGCGCACTTTGTATCAGACTAAAGTTTTCGATAATTTAAATTGGTAAGGGGTACAAAAAAATGGCGAGGTATTAGTCAGACTAAAAAAGTTCACTGCAAACTGTCTTCATAGTTGGTTTGAAAAATGTCAGCATTTTTTTTTACTTTTACAAGGACCATTAAAAATAGTTTAATTTATAAATGTTCTTAATCCAGTCCAGTTAGATCTCAAAACATTTTTAAAAAAAAATCAAATAGCTGACTTTTTAAAGGAAAATTTAATGACTATGTGAACAGATCATTATCATGTTCCTAAGAATAGACTATATTATCAGCTATATCTGATATTCCCTTAAAACGACATCATCAACAATTAAATGGGTAGTATTGAAACTCCTAAAATGAATATTTCTGTACTTGTGACATAAAACCCATGATTCTTTCCTGACCGTTTTCAGACTATATCTATGTTATTGGGAGTATGCATCAACTTCAACAGGAGATACTGAGGTGTGATCTAGTTTACCCAGCTTTCATCTATACAAGAACAGCTTTAAGGTCGAGATTGTAAAATGACCAGTTGAGCTAGAAATAATAGAAAGCACATGGAGCTTCGATATCTCACATATAAAACAAATCAACGCCATGTTTAATATCCAACACCTACTATCTAATCTACTGGTACTCCAAGTGGTACTCGAGTTTTAAGTCAATTTATCTCCATCTATTATGAATTTATATGGATATATCTAATAAGTTTCAACTGTCAATCATGGTGTAAAGTAGTGAACAGGACAATGAAATCTCAATATGATACAACTTTCCTCCACAACAGCAAAGTTCAAATTGACCCAAAGTAAATTTGCTTCCTTTATAGGGTAGTCACTTCACTTAACACGACAAAACACAAGAATACAACTAAATGGATTTATTTAGATTAGATCTGTTAAGTTCAAGAGACGTTAAGTAATGTTTTAATGGGTCATGAATTGAGTCAGATTTCAGAGTCTAGACCAAGCCATGCCTAGTTTTATCTAAATTTATGTTACAGGGAGTGGCAATAAAAAATCACTTATCTAGCCTGTATCCTGTAGGAAGTTGTGCATGTCTAGACTATACTTACAATAGCAGTTAGGATGTAATATGTATGGTACATGTTTGGAAGACATCCTAGCAAAACTAATCATCAAATTCCAAAACTTTGTATACTGCTATATGAAAATTTTACAAAAATTGAGCATAATAAGGCCAAGCTAGAATATGAAAACAATGTGTGTGTGTGTTTGTGTGTGTGTGTATATATATATATATATATATATATATATATATATACACTTATGAGAATGTTCTTATTTCTTTTATTTTTCCCAGGCTATTCCAAACAATTAGGAAGACAGCTATATGCATCAATGCATATGTGGATTTTAATACATCATTATTAAACCACCCAATTTAGTATCAAACCTGGACTAGTAAAACCTCATTCCTGAGCAACTGACCTTTTGTGTTAAAAGACCAATGTTTACATATTTAAAAAAACTAAACCCCCATTATAATCTATAAAAGACCTTGGAATTGATGCCCTAAGCAGATATTGTTTAACAGTTCTCGACAGGTCAATTATCCAACTTCTAAAAATTTCTGTATTTTCAAATGACTGATCATTTAAACTGGACCACTTAAACAAGTGCCCTTGTAATATGACCTTTACACAGCTGGCAAACATACATGCCAACCCCTGAGGAGGAATAACATCCAAGTGGTCAAAATGCAGAATCCAGGCAGAAAAAGCATAATCCACATATAACATGCTAAAAATTAAATGAACAATGATTTGCCCCTCTTCGTCTTTTAACTTCCTTTGCTGCTTTAAGTTTTCATATGTAGCACTTTTAGCTTTACACACACATCGACTAGAATCCATCTGAAAAATTTTAGCACCAAATATTAAAATTCTTTCCAAACTGCCTGGAATAGATGCCATGTGATGCTGCATTCATGTCTTCATATCTGGAGGTATGTTATTTTTGTTTAGTTTTATGTTTTGCTTTTTACTAATCCATCTGTGAAATTATTTGAAAGGAGATATATTTGCTCTCATATATGCATCACCTAAAATAAAATATACCTTTTAGAGGCAAATACCTTTAGACTGGTTCTGCACTAAATTTGATTTAGAATAAAGAATCTGCGCATAAAGATTAAAATTCGAAAACCAGTTTTTTTCTCTCATCACTAAGCCATAAAGCTGCTATAAATAGAATACAAAGTTGAAAGTTTGAAAGTAGAACCAGAATATTTCTTGGTAATAGGATAGTTGCTATAAATAGAACATGTTAGTGTGCACAGACAAGCGTACTCTTATATTGTAGTTACGTTGAAACAGTCTTTTCTAACATACAGTCTGTGGGATTAATGGAATGTTAATAAAATGAGAAAACAAATAATTAAATTTTGGGGGGAAGGTTGATATACAGAAAAAGCGCAATCCATAGAAGTTTACACGTAAGGCGCTATTTAGCGAAAAAAAAGCATAATGGTTGGCATGTATGGGCATATCATAGTCTCTGGGTAATCACCAGAAGACAGAAGAACCGTTCTGTGGAACATAGTGTAAAAATTGTTAGTGTTGTTGTCACGATATAACAGCACAAAGTTCAAATGAATACCGCAACTGATTCAAAAGATATATTACTTTATAAAACTTTTACATAGGAACAACTGATGTCACTCAGAAGTGACACATACCAATCGCAAGCCATTCAAAACAAAATAATAATGGGGCTGTTTCAAATCAATCTTATTTTCATAAGAGCAGGACACAAAATTACTATCTCAAATAAAAATCACGATTTAAAAAAAAATAAATTCAAGGAGGTCAAACAAAAAGATATTTTTGAGATCTGTAATTTATAACTTCCAGCAAGTTAAGGTCTGTACAAACTTGTGAACTATGAACTCAAATTTAAATACTTGACAAACTGGAAGAAAAGAGTGCTGTTTTTTGATGAATTCACTTTTATATAGGACAGGTTAATTTGCTTAGTGCACTTGGTGCTGAAAGGTCAAAATGAACATCAAAAGCAACTTCATCCCCTGCCTAATGTGGCAAGGTCATCAAAAGTATATCAATGAAATCTCACATTGATCCTAGTGGTTTGGCTTGGTGGGTTTAATGCCCTTGTTCACTATACTATACATGGTGGCCAGTATACTGGGTGGAATAAGAACCACTGACCTGCAGGAAGCTGCTGGCATGCTTTCTCACATAATGTGGTATGCACTAACACCTTCCAATTGTAATGATGAACAACAACGCCAAGTTTGGGTCCTTTTTCTCAAATAGCTACACAAAAAAAGCAGTATGAAAAATGTAATAAAAGATTTTAAAATACATTGCAATTCCAGTTAATAAAATGAAGTATTTCATGGCACTTGAAATATTATTGATCTAAATTCAAAATTATAAATATGTCAGCATTTTCCAGGTAATATATATATAAAAAAGGTTCAAGATCCAGTCTTAACAGTACAATGTTGCAATTAAAAGTTCAGTACACAAACACTCTGGTTTCTGTTACAAAAAAGTAGTGCCTACAAGCTCTCTGCTTCACAAGCACTATGTTTTCAACAGATAGTAACAGTTGCAACACAAGTCCAACCTGTGCTAAAACCTATCTACAGTTTGTTGCACCTTTCAAAAAATCCTTGAGTCTCCCACAGGAAATGACATTTTCTTTTGGAAAAAAGGTCATCCTCAAAAGTATTTAGGTGCATCACTATGCATTTATCAATATTTGCCAGTAAACAAAGAGATTTAAAATGAATGTATTTTGGTTATTTAATAGGTGGTTTAAAGATTGTAATCAAATGTATGGACCATAAAGATTTGAAATATTAAGATCACCACTGGCAACCATTACATTAAGATTTGTACAATTTTGTCAAAGGTTTTGTTATCAATATGTATCTTCATAATTTTAAAAATATTTTCTATAGATTCGTATAATTGTATTTTCTATAACAATAACCTATTTGGATTGATGGTGGACACGCACACACTCAGATATATATATATATATATATATATATATATATATATATATATATATATATATATATATATATATATATATATATATATATATAAAGTCTCTATAATTAAAGTAAAAAGTAACCCATAAAATGTAGATATTACAGAATGAGATGTTCCTATCCAAAGTCGGCATTTAATAACACTCACTTAGGAAAGATAAATTCACCAATCGAAACATATTGTGAATAAAAACTTCAAAACCTTCCACTTTTAAGGGACATTATACTAATCTCATTAGATGGGTGTAAACATACAATACCTGTAAAATCATGTATTTACTTGCAATCACGAACTTAAATTTGCATATCAAAGTATCAAATCTTGCAGCTTTGCATCTTCACCCATTAAAAAAATTCTTTATATTCTGTGTATGTACAAAAGTATATCACAGACCTGTGTATGTTTATAAACAATGTATAAATAAAACATAAACATGCACATGTAAGCATTCCCAATATCCAATCATACAGTAAGCATTCCCAATATCCAATCATACAGTAAGCATTCCCAATATCCAATCATACAGTAAGCATTTATACACAGTGTCCAGTGGCATGAAAAGAATACAATAAAACAATAAAGTAATTGGAAATTTTCAATTTCATAATCATGTCACAGGTCCTGCAAAATGTCAACATGAGAAAAAAGGAATATTTTCCAATATCTACAATCAATTTGTTTTAGCACATAAAATACATGATTCTTAAAAAAACAAACTGTCCAGCACAATGGTAATCACACTAAACTTCATCAATTAACAAATATTCAAATAACACTGTATGAATCTTTTGCATACACATATGTTTCTGTTGTTTATTTTCATATGCACTTTTAATTAATTAGACAAACTACCATGCTTGACACTGGGAAAATTGGTTTGCAGTAATGCAAAGTTTATTGCTAACATATTGATGTTAATGATTTCTGGAATACAAATAATCAAACTTTGGAATTCTCCGAGAAATAACTTATAAATAGAAAATGCTCCAAGCACATTGTTGTCATAAATATGAGCATAATGTCTATTGCACATTACTTGTATTTCCTTCGCATTATTACAAAACCATGTAATGTGAACACCATTTCTTCACTATGTGGCATTTAAAACTAACAAATCAAGACTCAACAAATGAATCTTCCAGCAAACAAAGAAACACATGCATATCATTATGAAAGCCCACATTCTGTACTGAACAAAGGACTTGTATAAAGTACATAAACCTTCCCACGACTAATGAGGAGTTTCTACAAATATGGCATTTATCCTCTGCTGCCAGGCAAAATAAAGTGCAGATGGGGTGCATTATCAAGGTCAATCAAGGGCAATAACTCTAATTATACTCTCACAAAAAGGAAACCCTGGAGACTGCTAGAGTGTCAAAAATCCAAAAGAATGCCCACTATTAAAGAGGTAAACTTTAAGAAATACAAGCAAAATGTGTTCATCGTTAAACATTTTATGATAAAACTTTACATCAAATGTGGCTGAAAACTAGAATAATGTGATGTGCTAACAAGATTGTACACTGATGGATGGGCAGAATGATTTGTAGCTGGGGAAGAAGAATTATTATTTTCAATCAGGCACTTTACCCCATTTGCCATAGCACCTAATAGTGTTTCAAGTGCCACATGTCAATGCACACCAATGAATCAGATAAATCTACAGCAAAAGCAAATCTGACATTTATATTAAGAAAAATATAGTCATACTGGGTAAGGATGAGTATCATTTCAATATGAACTTTCATCATTTCTTAAATTACATATACAAGGAAATAAAATGAAAAAACACTGTTAAGTCACTTATACATCATGTTAGATTAATCTTCATATATATTCACAAAGATTTTGAACCAAAATTCAAACCACCTGCAAGTAAAAAGATGAGAAATAGGAAACTTCCACACACGCACCGAGTTCCACAAAGTGTAGCCCTGGCCATGAAGATGGGGTTTCCCTATCCCACACCTGTGCATATAATGTGTTAAAGTTCTCTCTCATTTCTAAGCAATAGAAGCATTCTAGCATAAGCTGGTGGATCATGGGCAGGGATGCAAACCAACAAATACAGTATACCGTCAAAAATTTTATGCCAATAGATGGAGCACAATAAGTTTGATTTACAAAGTGTGTCATACTTATTTAACAGTACTAAAACTGCCAGAAATTTTGGCAGACTCCAACAAGCTTAGTGATGTGATCCAGTGTCAGCAAGTACCATTACATGGGCAAACTGCATGTTGCACGTAAACAAAAATGAGAAAAGTTAAATGACTTCTCAAGTCTTATACTGAAATACTTCTTTTGAAAAAATGAGGGAAGAGAATGATGTTGCAAAAAAGAATTGAATACAAAATTAGTGACATACATTGAGATAAAAAAAAAAAAATCATTTGAACATTTTAAGTACTGTGTGTTCATTTTCCACTGATGATAATAAAATCACTAGGTGTCTATAGAAATATGCTCTGTGCATGATAGTGTTTGCTACAATTATCCAAGGCATTAATATGCTCCTAAATTAATGTAGATAACGGTTTTCAAGTCAAGTCTGACTGCTAACTACACAGACCCAGATCTGCTATTGCATAAAGAGCTGGCAGATCAGGCTCTATGCAGTTTGTTAGACATAAGTAGTAGAACAAACAACAGAGACTCTAATTTGCTGGTACATTATGTAACAGCAATTAGGGTAGGTGTTGTTTGCAGTTATATTTTACTTACGAGCAAGTACAGAAGGTATTGAAAATTCATTTATTTGTGTGGATATCAATATTTTTGCTTTGGTGAAAAATGACTTTTTGGGGGGCAACTAAACTCATGGATTGGGAAGATGTTCAATTTCTTCCATAGAAAGATCAAGATGTTACACTGATCTAAGTTTGGCTGATGTAGTACAAACAGTTTGGCTTAAACTTTATATATAATACTACATCTGTCTGTATTTGACAATGAAGACAACAATTAAACTCATGTGAAGTGTCTGAATAATAAAGCACATTTTCTGTCTAAGGATTCGCCAAAATTAGTGAGAAGGAAAATAAAATATGCTTGGGGTTGCAAGACAATAAAATGTGTAATTTCATGAACCCAACATGTAAACAGGTGTCAAAACACCTGGTAAGACCACATCAGAATGTATCTGACAATGCAGGTTTACAGTATTAAGTTCAACATAATATGCTGTGACATGACAATGGCATTATATCCTGCACAAGGCCATCACACATTATGAATGTATTGAGTGAAAAACATGTAGTGAAATAAATGTATGTTGTCCCTAAAGAAGCCATGCTGCTAAAAAAAAAAAAAAAAAAAAATATTCTTATGTCCTGAATTAATAAGATATAACATGAAATTGTCAAGCACTTCTTTGAGTATCCCACCACCGACACCAATTGTGTCCTGTGAATCCCTGAATCAATTTGATGTCCCATAAACTATGTTAATGTGTGTGTTAAGATGGCTGTAGTTGATCTAACTGTGCTAACTGTGAAGTGTCCTTTATTTGATCTAGAACAGAGACCACATAGCCTGCTACATCCACTTGTTCTTCCTCTGCACACCTTATAAATGGATGCTCCTGAAAATATTTTAGAAAATAAATAAAAGATGCATTATTGAATTCATGTATACATTTCAAACTGTGCACAACAATTAGTCAATGATTATAGCCTGGTGGAGTTTACATCAAGTTGCAAGTCAAATAGATGAATGAAATGGAGAGAGAGAGAAAGAAATAGGAAGTCTGATAGATAAATGGATATACTGCAGATAGGTAAGACAGTCAACCCTAAATAATTTCTGGTCGCTATATATACTATATCAGGATCCACAAGACCCCAAAAACAGTTAGGGGGCCCCCCAAATGGCCAAGTGGTCGAAAGCGCTTTTCGTTGCCGTCTCACCTCTGTCTGAGTGAGTTCGAGTCTAAGATTCGGCTAATGTAGTTATGTGAGAAAGCTTGCCAGTAGCTTCTCGTGGGTCGGTGGTTCTTTCTGGGGTTTTCCCATGTTCTTCCTCCACCAATAATACTGACCACCATGTATAGCCTATTGAGTGCTGAAAAATGGCGTTAAACCCTAAAGCACACAACAAAAACAGTTGCATCTAGCCACATGAAGCTTGTGGTCACTATGTGCCAGCAAATTTTATAGGAAATGTTAAGCAGACTGAAAGGTAAAATGGGTACAAGTTTCCTTTCCTTCAATGATCTAATGTATCCATAACTCGGGGAATTTACAATTACACCTGCCTTGCTCCTGTGACAAGCTCAAATTTGGTGTGGACAAGCACCAAGGTTGCAAGTCCAAAAACTGAGAGGAATACAAGATATAGACATTTTATTTAACAATGCGATTTAGGTATAATAGAGATGTTGTGTGAAAGTTATTTTACCAATAAAGGGTCCTGTTTGGTTCTTAATGCTTTATATTCTGCAAGATTCATACCGCAATATCTCGTCACAGTGATGCATATATCAGCAAATTTATTTATCGTCTGATTAGTATACCTGGTTATAGTTTCTTTTATCTCTTGTACATTTCATTTCCATTTTGTAATAAATGTCAAGGTCAGTCTCGCATTTTCTAACGCAGACAAGATAACATGAATATATACTATTTAAAACAAAACAACAACAAATAAAAGAAAAAAAGAAATATTTATATTTTAACTTGTATGTTACTTCTTTCAGGTATAATTTTAGCTGCAGGCAGTTTGTCAGATTGCCAACTCTAAACAATCAGCTTTATAAAAATTGTTTTGAAGCACGTTTCTGGCTTTGGTGGCAAGTAGGTGTTAATTGCTAATTATAGAAATCTTGTGATTTCTTTTCTTAGACAAGTGTGAATGGAAATAAAAGACACTCATTTCTAATGATTAACTACCAAGAAGATTTTGTTTCATATGTGACTGATATTTTAAAAAATGTAGTCCCGCCAAGTATTGTTTATATGATAATTAAATAAAAACTGATACATACTGCTTGGCAAACATTTAAATAGACAAACATCAGTGTTCTCAAATCATTTTCAAAAGTATGATTCTCAAATATTTTCAACACATTAACCCCTGGAGGTTTCTTGCTGTTTTGCATACGAGTAGGAAACACATTTTGAAGGCTATTTTTCAATACATCCTAATACACTGACTTCCTAACAATTTTCCATTAGCCTAAAGTCTAATTGTATTAAAAACTTTGTTTATTTGTTTGCTATTTAAAATAATTCATTGGACATCATAAGTAATAACTCCACTATTTTTGTGATTCTAAGTATTTCATTGTATTTCTATTATTTGTCTTAAAATCTTCATAAAATTGAGGAATAAAAATCTCTCTCTCTCTCGCTCTCTCTCTCTCTCTCTCTCTCTCTCTCTCTCTTTTTTTCTTAGGTGGCACTATACAGTTTTGCATAGGGTTAGAATTTTAAAGAAACAGAATTTTCCAGGATTTCTTCACTGGTTATACTGACAATATAATAATGACTTTGTATATCTTAGCGGTTGTGAGAAGAACTTTCAATTCCCTTTATTTTCATGTATGATTGATGGGTGTACTTCAGGTTCTAGAGTATACAGCTTGGGCTAACTTAAGATGTGTTCATATAAAAAAACTGCTACGCATGGTCATTTTCACTTCCTGGACTTCAGAGGTAAATTGTAGAAATATGATCCAATAACGTTTTTCACTTTTCAGATATTTTGTAATTCATTCATTGCACTTTCAGAAGCTGCTATTGCCTACTGCAGCAAAATTCGTTTTTCCTATTTTAATAACTGCTAAAGTTAGTGTACTTTTGATTAATTCTAATTAATTTGTCAAGCACATGGGAGCATCCATTTTATTATAACATGTGCTTTGATCATGTACAATTTCCACAAGTGCAGTATCCAAAGAAATGTCAGCCACATTACATCAAAGTAGCATAGAGATACGTCAACATTATTTCCATTGTGCATGTTACAAATGCAAAATACTTCACCTCGCATACGTCACTCTCTGAAAAGTACATAGTAACTGGTTAGCGCCCCCTTATTTACAAATGTGTAGCTATTTCCATACCCTTTCTAGTTGTCCATTTATCTACCTATAATCATGTACATGTCTGATTTTGACCTTCTAACTACAACTGCATTTTAACCTTTTCCTAATTTATATGTTTATGTTCATGTATTATTTACATATATACTATTTGAAAACTTTAAATATTGGCTTATGGTTTTAAGGTGTCAACAGAGATACAATGGAAAAGAAAGTTTAAATAAATATAATGCAATGTCTTTAAAATATGTAATTATTTTTGCTCATGTTAGGAGATTATATTCAGGGCAAGCTCTAAATTTTCTGAGAGCAAGTTAAATTCTCCAGTCAGCTTGTCCTGAACATTTATAAAATCTGTAAATTTGTACAACTGAAAAATAAGAAAACCAAAATGCTCCATCTCATATGCTTTTCTGGTACATGATTAAACAAGAGGCTTTCTCATCTGGTCATCATCGTTCTATATGCAAATTACAAAGGTGGATGGCTATGCAAACTGGGCTAGATGTTCTCGACATTTAAAGGTTTCTTTATTTTAGTAAAGGTAATTCAAATTGGATGGAAAATCAGCACCTCTTGTACAAAACTGAGATACCTCGTATCATGATGCTTTTTGTGAAATTTGGTATACTTCTGTTAACCGTTTTTTTTAATAGAATAAGCAGTTTAAAGGTTTTTCTGTTCTTTTTTATGATGGCCATATTTGATAGCAGATTGACTTCATTTGTAAAATACTGTAAAATCTTCAAACTAGGATTCTATCAGTTATATTTGGTCAATTTTTTCACTGGTATGGACTAAAAGGCCTTCATGTGATGACAGATGGTGGATCTTTGGTAGAGACTAAAAGGCCTTCATGTGATGACAGATGGTGTATCTTTGGTATGGACTGAAAGGCCTTCATGTGATGACAGATGGTGGATATTTGGTAGGGACTGAAAGGCCTTCATGTGATGACAGATGGTGGATATTTGGTAGGAACTAAAAGGCCTTTATGTGATGACAGATGGTGGATCTTTGGTAGGGATTGAAAGGCCCTCATGTGATGACAGATGGTGGATCATTGATGGGGGGGAGGGGGGGCTGAAAGGCCTTCATGTGATGACAGATGGTAGATTATTGGTATGGACTGAAGGGACTTTATCTGTGGATAATTTCTGTCAAATTCATTTCAATTTCTGTTCAGCAGGTATTTTGTTTTGTTTATCTAATATGGAAAATAAATTAAATGGTTTTTCTATTTCAAGTAACAGTATTTATATTGTAAGGCAGATCTGCAAAATCTGTTCCAGACATTAAAGACTTCATGCCAAGATGCTTTCTAGAAAATTTGGCCAAATTTTCCTCGGCTTATAAGTTATTCAATGGTTTCATTTGTTTTAGCAATGGTGGCCATACTGATACCTTATCAGCATCAACTGTAAAAAAATTGGCAAGAACTTCTCGTCAAGATGATTTCTGCTGTTGCTGTTGTGGGATTTAACACCATTTTCAGCACACAATAGGCTATACATAGCGGCCAGTATTAATGGTGGAGGAAGAAGCCATGGAAAACTGGAAAGAACCACTGACCCATGAGAAGCTACTGGCAAGCTTTCTCACATACCCACATTGGCCAAATCTGAGACTCGAACCCACGCAGACAGGTGAGATGGCAGTGATCCATAACGGATAGCATTTTAGACCACTCTGCCACTCGGGGTCCTGGTGATTTCTGTAAAATTTAGACTACTCTGGGAATAACTTTGTGAGAACGTTTTAAAATAAAATATTTTTTTTTTAATAATGATGGTCATATATGACAAAAACGTCAATATCATTGGTACAAACCAGATGTGCCTTTAAGCCTGGATACTTTCTATCAAATTCTGTTTGGCAGTTTAAGGTTCCTGTTTTTCTATATACCATTTGAGCTGGTATCTGTATTTGATTGCTTATCAGCATCATCTTTATAAATCTAAATTGCTTTCATGCCACGTAAAATTGCTTTCATGCCACGTCACTCTCTGCAAAATCTGGTTAAAATTAAATTGGTCCAGTAGTTTTTTAATAGCCAAACATAGTAACTGTTGCCAAATGATTAACAATGGATGACAGCTGACTCAAGATGCAGAACTCATTTGACTGAAGATCCAAGTAAGCTAACAGCCTCAAATAGTCACTTGCAGAAAAAAGGCCACAGTTAGTAAACTACTGTCAAGGGTGATTATTACCATTCTTTGAAATGTTTGTAATTACCCGTCTTTGAAATGTTTGTGATTACCTGTCTTTAAAATGTTTGTGATTACCAGTCTTTGAAATGTTTGTGATTACCCATCTTTGAAATGTTTGTGATAACCCGTCTTTGAAATGCTTGTGTTTGTCACATTTGCTGACTGTACAAGTGTTCTTTTAAGAAAACCAGCTAAATTTAAAACTTGAACATAATCGCTGGTTAAGAAACAATAGATTCTTTGACTATTTGTGCTCGCAAAAATCAATGCTCTTTAAGAGAAATTAACCAAATAAGTAAATGACTATATATATATATATATATATATATATATATATATATATATATATATATATACACATATACACACAAGTTTTAAAGAAACAGATTTACACAAGAAACATCCATGCTGACACATCTGTGAAGAAAAGCAACAATCTCCTACTTATGTGTAGTCATAATACGTCTAAAATTTTTATCTTCACAAATTACACTGGACTTTAGGACAGAGGAGGTAATAAATAGATAGATTGATGAACAGAAAACATCAGTGTTCCCCTTCACACAAAAAGTGCGTGAATCACAGAATAACAGTATTTGCCAAGTACAAAACAGTGGACATATACAGTACATGTACAGATATAATTAAAAACTGTTGGATGCACTAAATTAATTTTAAGAACTGTGTTTGCAGTTGGGTAATTGTGTTGCTCCATATCTACCAATATCTCAATGACAGCAAAATAACCCTCATCAGACATGGCTGATATGTGCAACTGTTATGGCATACATCATTGATAATTCTTAATGTTGCCATATCGGAGCAGACTAACTTCTTATCTCTATTGTATTACATTTTCATGTACAGTATGGAATACAGAAATAAAAATGCAGATAACTTATGGAATTGTACATGTGAATTTTGACTTATTGACAAATTAATGGATGCAATTCTGATTTGTACAGTTTTTTTTATTACAGGAAAAATAGGACTAAATTCATTCTGTGCAAAACAAGAACATAGAAGTATGCCTGCCCCATTTAATTTGTGTACATTATATGCTCTTGACATAATTTGCCAACAAGCTTCTAACTGAAAAACAAAGGGATGGAGAGGACAAAACCCTGATGTCCTACAACATTTGAAGCATAAGCATTGCTTACTTACCAAAAGCTTGTTATATTTTGGTCTCTGTCTTTCATCCTTTGTTAAACTACAAGAGAAACAAAATAAACTTTTCAGAAGAAAAAAAAGATGGCATATAATACAAGCATTGCATACTGGTATTACCTTCTGTACTCCATGCAAACCATAGGATTAATAACAAAGCCAACATCATAAATGAAATATAATTATTTAATGCTATAATTATTAAATACATTCTTTTGAAAGAATATTGTTCATGCAAAGCAAGTTAATTTCCAATTAAAAGATCACTAAATTTTTGTGACAAACATATTTTATCAAATGTAAAACATGAGGATAAGAATGCCTGGGTCTGTATGTTACAACTATGATCAAACCATTGATTTTGAACATGTCCTTGAGCCTGAAGGTAAACATGGTAACCAAGCTTGTAGCAGAATCAAACTGTCTTAATTTGATAATGATTCATCTACCATACGAAAAAAAATCCACTTTAGTGCTTTAGGAAAAGTAAGTAAATGAAAAAAATCTGAAACAAAACCTTCATGCACATTTTGGTACCAGTGATCAACCAAATGTGACAACTATCAAGATTTTTTATTACAATTATAAGACTACATTTTAAAATGCTTGTTGATTGGAATAAAATCTGGGTATTTTAATATTTATAACAATGTGATTTCATCTCCACTTAAAGAAAGTAAAGCATCAACATTCAATCAAGGGAGAGTGAAAGATGGAAAAGGGGTGTGTGTAACAAATTTTTGAAGATTAATTTCACCCAAATGCACAGGAGATTTATTTTATTTTGAGGTTGAAATAATGGCAAAAGCTGTTCAATTTATATGAATACACAACTTGTCATTTAATTAATGAATTAAAAATTTGAAAAGAAAAATAATTCAGAAAACATAGGCACATTTTATAATGATTGCTGGTTTTAAAAAAAGTAAACACTAAAGATAAATTAGAGCAAGATCCAGAGTAGAAAATTCCATCATTCAGCTCATTTCAGGTGAACCAGATATTCAAAAATGCTAATGTTGTCTTGAATTACCTGAGCACATCAAAAAAAATTTATTTCAACAATGTAAGTATCCAAGGAAAATATGACAGTACTGTGCAGTTAGGGTGGCAAAACTGTTGAAGCAAAAAAAATTATTTCATCTTAATAGTACCATTTATGCCTCGATGTGCTATTATTTTCTTTGGTCCATTTAAAATTTTGCATACCCCCAAATCTGAACTGTGTGGGACAGAGTGTCTTGTAACCTTAGGAACATATCTGCAACACTGCTTTCCTTGTCAAACATAACCCAAACACATTAGTAAAATATTTAAGAGAATGAAAGGGACAATTACCTCAGGAGGATATCATGACTTTGGTCACAATGTGAAGGATAAAGCCCCTATTCTAATGGGAGACAGCAAAACTGAACTTAAGTGACAAGAGGATTTACAGAAAAGATAACAAGAAACAACTGGTCTTTTCTTTACAACAAAAAACATTCTGTGTAAATTATACAAAAGTAATAAACCCAATGTCCTTATGAGTTTTGTGTTGTGTTAATGAAGTCTAACTATGGTCATCTAACGAGTCGTGAGTAGCCAGCAGCAGACCCACCAGTTTCAGCTCTCTTATCTATGCTGCTAAATCAGAAAAATTTAAGTTTTAAAGGTTTTATTTGCATGCAAGCTAACAATCTCAACAATGCCTCACTGAAATACGTGGTTTGCGGAGAGGGTTTTAACTTCATTGGCAGACATATTCAAGAGGTATATCTGATCGAGTTTTATAGTTTTACTTCACAACAATGAAGAGTCATTCTGGTCTTCACAAATACCTTCCATGTGCCTCAAGCAGCACCGTAGACATGCTGAGCCATATCTCTCAAAGAATCTATCAAGGAGGGAAGGAATGAAGTGAGATTGAGACAGAGACAGAGAGTACAAATAATCACTTTCTGGTTACTCACAAATGGCTATAAAACTAAATTGCATCATCATAATATCTGAATAAACCTGAAGATATATCTCATACAATTCACTCATCTTGCAAGCTGATCAAAGGATATTTAAAAAATAATACGTTTTAGATATTATATATGTTCTCTACACTCTCTCACATTGCACCAACATGTCATGAACATCTGCAGGGCTGCATATCTTGAATTGAGACGCATCAGTTCCATTCGTAAATATCCTTCTGTTGATGCCACAAAAACACTTGTGTGTTCATTAGGACTTTCAAGACTGGACTATTGTAACTCAATTCTGTCTGGTTCATCACAATATTTACTCCAGAAACTTCAAAACGTTCAAAACACAGCTGCACACATCATCTTTAGAGTACCTCGATCAGAGCACACCTCACTACTGCTCTGTACCCTCAATTCAATACAGAATCAAACACAAAATTTGTTCTCTGTGCTATATTTCAAAGACAAACTCCAGTCCAACATACCTATCCAGCCTCACCCATATGTATACACCAGCTAGATCCTTACGCTCTTCTTCTGATAATCGTATACTCATTGTTCCCAAGGTGAGAACAAAGTCATATGGACAACGTTCGTTTGCACACCAGGGCCCGGCGACGTGGAACGAATTAGCCATTGAAATTAGACACAAAGATACAGTGGTTCCTTTTAAGAGTGCTCTCAAGACTCACCTGTTTCGACTTCAGGAACAAACTTAGCGACCTAATCATGTTTTGTATCTTATATATTTTCAGCATGTTTTTATGTTTTCCAATTTCATTGTTTTTGTCATTTGCTGTTCTGTAGTGTAGTCATATCATTATTGATGGTGTAAAGTACTTAGAGCTTTTAAAGATTAGGGGCTATACAAAGTCCTCATTATTATTATTATTATTATTATTATTATTATTATATATTAGCTGCTTCCGTGACATTTTGAACAAGAACTAGAACTCAAATAATCTGAGATATGTCAAAACCCATGATGCATTTCCATTTGGTGAAGAAGGCAAGTGAACAAGGCCATTTCAGATTTAAAACTGGCCAACAGGTCTAAAAAATACTGTTTCCATCATATGTTTTCAACATAAAGGGATTTCTAGCTTGTAAGATCCTCTTCACAATAGAAGTGCTATGTCTTTGCACAAGTCCTTCCTTACATGAACCAGGTGTGAAGGAGAGGCTTGTCTGGACAGGGATGGAAAACTTTCAACCACGGCAACTTAAGGATTTAGGCCTTACTGGAGTTTTCTGGGACTTAATGGATTAGATCATTGACCTAGGTAGGATATGTCAACTCAGAGGTAGATTAGAACTTTGCAGGTCTAACCCATTTATCTCTTAAGTTACAGTCTTAAAGAAGGCATATCCCCAAACATTCCAATAATCTATATCAGAAGCTCAAACTGAAGAACATCTTGTATTCACCTTGATGTGATAAGAGAATATAATTATAGTGGAATATTGGAAGAGTTATGCCCCATATATACTATTTTTAGAATCTATACTGTATACTATTTTTCGTATCGATGATTTATGTAGATCATAAAGATATACTGTTTCGACTCTTTGGGAGGGCTAGATCTGGCAGGCAGCATAAGTTAATTCCTAATGTTAGTGTGAATGAGAAATGTATTCCACAGAAATTACCACTCAAGTGTCATTCAACAGATTCATCAGCACAAGGATAAAATGTGGTTGGCTTCCACCTAAAATTACACTCTTGTCCATGGAACTGTAATGTTGGACCCAACCAATGCACCAATTCACCCTCAAAAAGCACATGGTCACTATTATTAGACTTCGTACTTGAGATTTAACTCCAACTTGAATAATCTGATTACACTAGCTTTCCATTTTGTGGGCAGTCAAAGCCCTGCAAAAATGATGTTTGTTTTGTTGGTTTTAATGTCACCTGTCACACATTATTGGCTACATGGAAAGAGATGCCAAGTGACTTTCCCACAGACACACAAAATCAGTACACCCTGTCTGGCCTGGCCAGGTAACGAGTCTGATACACTATCAACTGATCTATTGCAGATCCTCTGCAGCAAAGAGATTTCTAAACCTGTATCCTGCCATCTTCTGAATCCAAGCTGGACAATAAAAATGATGAATGATTGCATCAATAGTTTATAAACTTTACATAAATCAATTATCAAGTACTAAGGTTCACTTAATAACACTTACCATGTATTAAGGAAATTAACAAAATCTTCAGAGAACCTGCCACTCTCTATTTTGAGCCTTGGAGGTGGTCCTTGGACAACCTGTGTGAGCTGGTCAAAGACACTATTCCATTTGGGATATGGAAATTTCCCTGTTGCTAACTCCATCTTTTGAAGAAACAAAAACATGATGAATAAATATTGATGAAACATAGTTAATCTGACAGATTCTCCTTTAATTGATTTAAAAAAAACTGATTATTTATCAAGGGACTGGCTTGGGACTAGAAACTCCAATTTATCCAATTTGGTATTAAAAAAGTAATTTCATTTATGTTCAAGTTAAAATGTTCACAAAGTAGCACTGTTCAAATTATTCTTATCATGGCCTTTGACCTTAAAAATGATAATACAGACCAAAGGTCAGTTAACTTTTCTCAAGGTTATTCCATTTATATATTTATTAAACAAACATGGGTGCCAATCTGTTTTTAAAGTATATGCCTGGATACTTGAATTTTTCAGTTGATAAGATAATAATAAAAATAAAGGTCCAGGTTACCAACCTTGAAATTGATGTCAGAGTTGGTCAAAATTCATTTGTATACGCTCAGTTTTCATCAGCAAATGAACTAAAAAATACGCAAGCTGTCTGGTACACATTCAGAATAAATGGGACATGGTCACGGTCTAACTGGTACAATTTGCATTCAGGACCAAACACATATTATGAAATATTTCAGTAACAATCACCTGATAATAACACCATCCTTTCAAATAGAATAATGGCAATAAAATTTTGTCTGATGGCCACTACAACTGCCATGTCAGATCAGCACCATATTCACTTAGAATGAACAAGTTGCTTTAGTGTTTGAATAAAAATCCCCCACATAATAAAAGTGGCCATATCATGATTTTTACATAATCCAAAGGATCTTTTATTGTGTTTTGTTAATGTTACTCTTCACCACGATGTCAAAATCAAATGTGGCCTAGTAAAACTAAACTTACATAAATATTGACATAAGTACATATGTACCGGTCCCAGGAACGTAACTCGTACATATCTCTGCGAGTACCCGTATTATGCTTTGCAAGGAAATTAGAAAAGATTTTAAAGATGGCCACTGTGGCAACTTTTAGTTTAAGTTAGCAAAGCACCATTTTCATTATAAACAAACTAAAAATTGGTTCAGTGGAATCCTATGACAATACAACTGTTGTTCTCGAGGTATAAACTTAACAAAAACTTCAAGATGGTTTATATTTTTTTTTAGCTTTGAGCAGAACCATTTTTTTCAGGACCAACAACTTATCAAAACTCATAATGAAAATCCCACGTAGATAGCAACATATGTCCAAAAGGGGTGGTGACAAAAACAATTTCAAGATATTAAGGGCCATTTATATTTAACAATATGTCTTTAAGTGAAAACCCCATGTAAATTTGACCGTTAATTTCAAATAAAAGTATGAACATGATTTTCAAGATCGCCTTCATGGTAGCTATGTTGGAGGTCTTACCATTTTCATTTAGGACCAACTAAAGAAGACGTCCTTCTATAAAACATCCCATGTTCAATGACCATCCTTTAGGAGGAAGAAATAATCAGATTTTCAAGATGGCAACCATGTGTCATGTCCAAGTGACATTTTTTATCAGCATGAAAACCCCTTATTTTTTTGGGTGGGGGAGGAGGGTTTCAGGTGAGGAGAAGAGTCCCAGAATCATAATGATGCCAAACGTTAAATACATTTAGTTATACAAGGTAGATGCTTGATATATTATATGAAAGTTACAATATTTGATGTATCAATACTCAAGTAGATAACCTTTGCTAGTAATGCAAGACATATAATGTGTGTGTGTGTGTGTGTGTGTGTGCATTCTATTTTTAATAGAGTTTCAACAATCTTTTTGTCATATCACTTTAATGTCTGCAGCATGGCAGTTTATAGTGATGTCTAGCATTAGGGCATCATAATGCAGACATGAAGCACCATGTCCCACCCTGTCAAATTATCCTGACAATAGGCCGACCAGTCCTACGACTAACCTGTTAATACTGAGCAATTAACAAGGCAGCTGTTTGTACCATTTTTATATGTGTCTGGCATGACAGCTGGGGTTCGAACCCATGACCTCCCACATCTCAAGTGGATGCTCTAACTACTTAGGCCAATGAAGCAGTCTATATAATTTGTACATTACTTGTTGAATAGTAATGGTCTGATAAATACTTAAAATAGTTTCCATAAATTAATCATCTATGTCTTCATGTTTATTTGTCACATTACTACTTTGCCCTTCACATTCAGTGTTGCACCTAGGATGCCAAGACCAGGGGACACTATACCACATTCTCCAAATTGGGGGACAGATGACGTTTTAGAGGGACAAAAGAAATTAGCAGTAGTAGTGCCAAACAAATAAGAAATTATTTATTGCTCTGACACCCTAAATTTATCATCTGCGCTGTACAATCATCTTTTCCTTGAAAACTTGCATTACTATAATAATCAATTTTTATCAGATACTCGAAAATATTAACATGTCTGAACATTACTTAAAAGCATTTATTGTAAAAATTCTCATTTTTTCTTAATTCTTCTTTAATCAATATAAAAACTCTTTGATCAAATGATAAATTGTGTAACTGTAAATGTAGTCCTTTTTGTCATTAATTTAACCTCGAAATTATTAAAAAATATTAAAAAATAAATCTACATCACTGCAGGTGTGCCTTCAACTTTGAAAATATGTTACAGTAGTCCCTATCTTCATCGCCCCATCCTCCCCCCAGACCAGCAACCACCCACTTCTTACAGCCAGACTCCCTTGGTAATGACAAGTTTGTGTTCAATAGTACCCCTCAAGAATGGCCAGCCCTCTAATGCAACCAGCAGCCACCGTATTAGCACCAAATTAAAAAATGTTCCCCTCACAAGTGGACACTTTTTATATCAAATTAAATTTGAGAAGAAAAAAAAGTCATCTTTGTCAAAAATTAATTTTGAATAAACACATATAATTATATTCATGATCTTTTAAATGTTTTTAAAATGCGTAACATATGCGAATGCGGATGTCATATGGGATCATGTTCAAAATATTCATTTCAGATCCAAATTATGGGAACAATTTTTGCTTGAAAAAGAAAATTAAATGTAATTTTTTCAGTAATTGTCTAAAATATGCTAAGGATATATCTACCTTTGTAGGACTGCAAATCATCCTAAGATTTTCAGGAGAGCTGTTATTTTCTGTTTGAATTTTACATAATTTATCAAGTCCAAAACGTATTCTCTCATTTATATGTGTTAGTATGCTTTATGTTTACTGACCATCTGATAAGTATCTTGACTGGTTGTTGGCCTCCCAAAGTTTCCCAAATATTTTAATTTTTCAATTATATTTTACAAAATGAACCATAACAGCACTTCTTTAAAGTAATCGTTTCTCCCTCTTACTTACAAGTGTGATCCCTAAACTCCATACATCTGACCTGACATCATATCCACTACTGGAAGCTCTTGGATCTATTCTTTCCGGCTAGCAAAAGGAAAGACAAAAAAAGAGCCAATCAATTAAACCTGAACTGTCTTACTCTATCGATTGTTACAAATGATAAAGAAATAGATGATATCTAAATGAAACAATTAAAATCAAAATAACAAAAGGACACAAATTTAAAAAAAGAAACCTAAGTGAATCTGATTTATGAGACCATAAAATGTGTGTGCACAATTTTGTTTGTGTGTATGTCTGTGTGATTTGGATTTTTAATGTAGCTTGAACGAATTTTCAGTCATATCACTATGATGTCTGCAGTGTGAGTGTTTATAATGACGTCTAGCACAGGAGCATCTTGCCGCAAACATGTAGCATAATGTCCCACCTAGTCACATTATCCTGACACCAGACTGACCAGTCCTAACACTAACCTCTTCATGCTGATATTTCTCTGCCGACTTCAAACCCACAAGCTCCTGCATCCAAGGTGGATGCTCTAACCACTAGACCACCAGAGCGGTGTAAACCATGTGTACTACAATATCTCAGATCCTGCATCAGGTCCCAAATAAATTAGGGAGAAAGTGGCAGATTTAATTTCATTTAGACAATTAGACTGGATTAAACGAGTATAAATGAAAACGATTAAAAAAAACCAAATGAAAATGAGTCAATCAACATATGTGCAGATATTTAAATTGAAACAATAGTCCCTCTAATGGATTGTTGCTCTACTTGCTGAAAAGAATTTCACACGATTCCATGTTTAGTCTATTTCTTCTATTAAAAAAATCTCAACTACTGAGAACTGCATCAATATATTCCTGAGAAATTCCAGCGTATCAGTATCAGCAACAACTATATATGTATTTGTAAAACATGTCCTCATTGATGATAACAAAAGTCAAACAGGGCTGTTGAGAGGCTGAGTATGTGTGTATTTTATAAAGATGGAGGAAACATGCATAAATATTTTTTTTATATCCATACAAACAATGCGAAACAGTTTAACTGTGCGTTTTGTCCAAACATTTTCAGCACATTGCTCCTGCCATTACCACAGAACATTGTATTATAGAGTAAACGTTGGATTAATATCAACTAAGTTATATGAACGAGTTCCAGATGTTCAGTTCACATCTGAAATTAAAGTAGCAGAAAAACATGAGAACAGTTACTCAACTAAAGCCATATAATAAACACTCTAAACTAGTCTTTGTGACTAAATCATTGGACACTTTTTGAAAAAGGCTCATTTCATAGCTCACAATGTCTTTTTCCACATTCATAAAAGACCAAATCAGATTTTATAAAATGCTGTAAGTTTCAAAACTATAATTAAAATACACTAGTTATTAATATCTAATCTGAACTTCTTATCCAAGTCCCAAAAAGTTCAAAAATTTAGGAAAAGCTTCACATTTTCCAACAACAGCTTGAAATAAGATCAGATCATCTCTATATGCATACAAACCAAATTTCATTTGTGTACCACAAGTTATCATTGCCGATAAGGATTTCGGTCAACAACAAACAAAATGTCCATGGTGTAAAAATGTGCTCTGACTTATCCTGTAAATTTGGTTTCTAAGATTTTTCAAGAATAAATCTCAACTTTTTCAAACTATAAAGAGCTGTTATGTCAACCCCTCAAATTCAAAACCTTTTCAAGGTTGTACAAACCATGGCATTTCTCTAAATTATATATATGTTAAAATACTTACAGCCATATATGGTCGACAGCCTGCATCTCGGCTTTTGGCTATGGAATCAACCAGCTGTCCACTAATTCCAAAATCACAGAGTTTGATATTTCCTCGTCTGTCAAACAAAATGTTGGAAGGCTTGACATCTGGAATGAATAAAAGAAAGATTTTTATTTAACATTAGACAGAAAAATAGATATCTTTCCCATAGTAACTTATGATGGATACAACTTTATTCTGTATATTTCCATATCTAATATTTGCAAATGGAGATAAACTAAGACAAAAATTTACATAATAATTTTATATCTAAGCATCATTTCATATTTCTTGAAGGTGATTGACTGCTGACATATATTTTGCTACACTAAAAATTTCTTGGAAACAAAACAACACTGAAGTACAGTACTCCTTCACAATAAATGTGCCACTTTATAAGACAGCCCCTTTTATAAGCAGGTAAGGTTGTGGATTATTTAATGGTAATATTATGTCTAAAGTACCACAACATAAAAGGCTGCTCACTTATACAACTTTTATAAGCAGCATTATAGTAAAGGAATACTGTAATGTGATCTGCAGGGTGGTTTCATTTCAGAGGAGAAATTAGCTCTTTACCAAGATAATTGTGGCTAAGTTGGAGGTGGGCGTGAGCTAATTTAAGTTTGTTGTAAGATGAGGTGTTTCAGTACCTGATTTTTTTCATAATCAGAAACACAGTTTTAAATTTAAAAGAAACTCTGTGAAAATAAAATATAACTGCACAAATTAAGAATACTGAAATTTTGAACTAGGTAGAAACTGTCTACAGAAAATTTCCTTTATTTTCTTTTATCAACAATTAAACATCCCATGACCCTGAACTCAGGCCGATCAATTACCTGGATTTGTTCACATATCATGACCTTGAGCTCAGGCCCATCAATTACCAGGGTTTGTTCACATCTCCTGACCTTGAGATCTGTCCAATTAATTACCAGGGTTTGTTCACAACTCATGATCTTGACCTCAGGCCGATTAACTGCCATGGTTTGTTCACATCTCGTGACTTTAAGATCTGTCCCATCAATTACCAGTGTTTGTTTACATCTCATGACCTTGAGATCTGTCCCATCAATTACCAGGTTTGGTTCATATCAAATGATCTTGAGATCTGAACCATCAATTACATCTCATGATAAATACAATAATGTACAAGTTTACAGTTGCAAGCAAAAACAAATCTTAAAAGAAGGGGGGGGGGGGTAGTGAAGTGTAATCTACACAGATCAGCTGCAGATAAAAACAATGGATGATGGACATCCCTGTTTCCTTTTTTTAAATCTACAGACAATTATATCACACCATGAAGGAAATGATTCATTGACGGACATCTAAACTCTTATCTGTTCATCAGACATGATTTTGTTCTTCTCCCAAAAAAAGCCGAAAATGTAAAAGGGGCGTTTTGGGTACTCCCCCAGCGGGGTTTCAATGGGGCTGATCTGGGGTTTCAGGAAGCCACAGGACCTAGACTAAAAATGCATTTTATATGCATGAAAAGCTGCTCCTGGTGCAGCTTATGATCATAATATGTAACAAAATAATCATTTCAAAAACTAACAAACTTACCAAAAAGTTTCAACTACCAATACTACTGGTACTTGAGTTATTTCATGTGCATGTCAATAATTAGGCATTTTTTGCTGCCAACATATTAATTACACTTCTCTCTTTTCATGACAAATATGTAAAATAAACATCCAAATACATGACCTATATACAAATAATCCCATATATTCACTTGTCTTACTGTCCACTGAACACAACCTGTTGATATGCCAGCTGAGCTCTTTTTGTGGCTTTATGAAAGATTTCTTTAGTCTTTCTTTTTGTCACCAATGACTTTGTTGGCTCAATGTGCAATCGTTTATTTTCCTTCTAAACGACAGCCTTTTTCCTTTCAAGCTCCAGCTTGTATTGGCAACATGCAGTGCACATATTCTGACATAGGGCTTACATTTTTCCATAATCAGCTCCTTATGTATTTTAAAACCGTTATCTAAACTTTTCGTGTCATCGTCTCTCTCAACAACTAGGGATACCATTTTTTTTGCAAGCATGCTTCTTCTTTCCATTGCCATCAGTTTCCTTTACACGAAGATTCATTGGATGAATTTAAACTTTTGACCAATCAGAATGCTCTCTGAGAAAGTCATGGACTAACTAATATATGGAGCGATTACGTTACAAGGGTCGTTGCAGAATGGGACTGAACAGAACAGTTACAAAACAAAAAAAATGATCGGATATGATTTTTATGAAATGGCCTATATCAAGAAAACCTGATTCAAGTCAGGAGAAAAGCAGAATTCCGCTTTAAAACAGAAAAATTATGTCTGGTTCATCTACCAAATGGTCCATCTGACAATTTTTATGGGAATTTGTTTCCATCTGTACAACATAACCAAAATTATATCACTCCTGCCTTGCTCTTACAAGCAAACAACAAATTCCAAGTTCTCCTGTCTGATCAAGATGGTACATGTAAACTTTCACTTTTAAATGACCCTGACTTTTACATTGCTCGAGGTTCTCAAGAAGAGCAGAGGTGCAAGAATATGAAAGGACAGTGCTGACTGATTTTACCCTCAAATATGATATCTATCTTTTTCAGTGTTCAGGACTTCTGATTATACAGAACACTTAAAGGTATCACGGTACCAATTGTTTTTCCATAAACCTCAATGCTAATATTTGGAGAGATAAATATATTTTCTATCCTAATTTAGCATGCATCTCACACACTGTTATAGAGAACAGTGTTAGATTGTCAATTTGATGATGACAAAACCAGGTACTCCATTGCATTTAAGAGAGATAACTCTGCTGGAACTAGACAGGGGTATGAGTTATCGTCACAACATACATATTTACAGTCATGTGCATCACATTTTCAAAAAAATCATAAAATATACAAAATATGATCTATATAGGAATTAGCATAAATTCACATGTTGCCAAGAGGCTAAACTTTTTTTTCAGCCTAACAGAAAGTACAACTTTTACATAATCCACCAATCATAGCTAGTGTTGTTTTTTTTTCTGATTGTAATGTTCCCTACACTATAAGCTCCACCCACCTGGACATGCGCAATTGGTACTGTTATACCTAAACCAATATCCCAAACAAACATTCCAATGTTCCTGACCTCACCAACCTGTCAGAGTGAAGGCAGCGCTTCCTAAATCCTCAGTCCAAGTAAGATAACAAACCCTACTAGGGAATGACACTTTATGAGGTCATGTAGAAAAAAAATCTTAACTGAAAGCTTTGATCAAAGAATTTTAAATACCCCTGACCTTGTCTGGGGGTCAGTGCAAGGTCAGAGGAGCATGGAATGTGAAAGGGCAGAACATAGAGATTATATAGTCTAAATTATGACAGCAATCCCTTTCATCAGAAAATTACGACTTTACGACTACAAAAAAAACTTTACTCAACTCCTTCAGCCCCAGAACTGTTAACGGCATTTCAGCTGCTCTGAACCAGCAGCAATAAGCTGTGTCAAGCTGTGTGTGCCCCATATAGTAATACCTGTTTAGACAATTTTGTAAATATCATGCACATGCATTCACTCTTAACTTATTTTCTCTTCTAATATTCAATAAAAATCCACAAATTTTTCACCAATTATTCTAAATGAATTTGTATTACACTGTGATGTATTTGTTTCTTCTATTTGTCCAAGTCTTTTACAACTTTTTGTATACACTATTACGAAAATTAACATTATCGCTATAATCGCAATAACTCTATCATCATTGCTATCAGCATCCTCTTCTTCTGATGACTCAGTCTCAGAAATATCACTGTCTGAATCTAAATCTTGCAAAATTTCCAACTGCCAAACATATTTTTCCTTTCCTTGCTCAATATTTTCAAGATTAAACCCGAGAAACTCCTCATTTTCACTCTCACTGTCATCAATTCTAATGTCCGCCATCATTTACAATTTTTTATGAACAGAACATGTGCAGTGAAACTTGCCGCCATTTGTAACCCTTGGTTACTGAACATTTCAAATATGCACAAAAGTAAAACCATTTCTGATTGGTTAATATTGGTCTGATTCATGGGATAAAAAGATCTGAAACCAATCAGAGACTTTATATCTAACACACATTCAAAGTGACAAAAGACGGGATCGACCATTGAATGCAATCAACAAACTTTTGACTATTCGTGGGATCGGTCATTGAATGCAGAAACCGGATCACATGTGACGATTGAAGCAGAATGAGTTAAGCATTCAAAACATAAAACATTAATGAAGCGTTACATGGATGCATACATTAAAAAATAATCAAACATATTTGGAAATATCTCTTTTAAATTACAGGATGCATTAAATAAAAATTAATGGAATACTTGCAGATTACAAGTAAAGCACAAACATAACCAAATGACTCACCTCTGTGGATAATCTTCAATTTTTCTTTTAAGTAATTTAAAGCTTTCAAAGTCTGAAATTGAAGAAAGAAAACAAAATGAAACAATCCTATTCAAATGTCTATGATATTAAATAGCACTATTAGTGATGAGTGCATCACAAAGCTCACTTTATTTGTCTGGTAGAGTTTATCAGAGAAACATATGCTGGGAAACTGATGCCATTGTTGTTGTGAAATTTAATGCCATTTTTCAGCACATGATAGGCTATACATGGTGGTTATTATTAATGGTGGAGGAGGAAGCCGGGAAACCCCCCGGAAAGAACTACCGACCCACAAGAAGATGCTATCAAGCTTTCTCACATGCCCAAATTGTCCGAATCTGAGACTCAAACCCACGCAGACAGAGGTGAGATGGCACTGATCTGTAACAGATGGCACTTTAGAACACTCAGGGCACCGCTGGGAAAATGAAGTTAAGAGAATGGGCATTTAGCTTTCACTCCTCCAAATGATCAAATAGAATGCTAGAATTAAATTAATTAAAAGTTTCATCAATATCAGGAGCCATAGTGACTCTGTTAGTGTAGTTTCCTTGGTGTACCTATAATGCAGAAATCAAAGTGAAGGTGTGAGGCAAAGGGACATAACTCCTACAAATGGTTGAAATTAAACTCATTTCAGGTTCCATTAATATAAAGCTGAATGCCAAATCTAACCATCCTTGGTAAAATAATGCTGAAGAAATTATGTCTTGATGTACAGAGGACATAACTCTACTAAATTAAGTTTTGAAAAGCTGGATATCAAAGTCTTTCATAGCATTACAAATATAAGTCTGATTGCCAAATCTGTTGAAATTTCCACAAAAAACACAAAAGCCAAAGAAAATGGCTTAGGTGATACATATTATAATATTTGAAAGGTAGCACAAGGATGAAAGGTTTTAAACTAAACACAATTTCTCAAAATGCTAGACTATCTTAATTTCATTTTCAAAACTGATTCATTAGGAACAAAGTTGAGTTAAGGTTTTTCTTGAAGCCTCTTGATTTCTGCAGGCAAAAAAAAGGAAACACAAATAATATAAATTTAAGACTTTGAAATTAAAGATAATCAGTCTAATATGAAGATGTGCCTTTCTACCAGAAATTAAAAAGGGATGTTCTTTTATAAATTACCTTTGGTGTGGTAATTGAAAGAAATCAATATCATTCATCTTGAATCGATGATAAAATAAAACAAAAATTGAAGTCATCCCAAAAGTATTGATAACAAAGCCAATGTCACTACACTGAGAATCATTCCTTCTTAACCTTGCTTTACCTCAAGCATGGACTCCCTTCAAAGATGCTTAACTTCCTAAATGGCCTTTTCACAAAACAAAGTTTATTTTTAAATTAAATTTGAAGACAAAAAAGAAATAGAATTATGTTTATATTCTATTTATACATCTATTCCACCAACATCCAATTGCAAACCAAAAATTAAATTTAGTCAGACATGACTTTATAAAATGGCCTGACAATTGAAAATGATCTCCTAAATATACAAGTTAACATCATAAGCAAATTACATTTGCTTTTCTTAAGTGAATCATGCTAAGAAATTTTAGTAAAAACAAGTCCGTCTAAAACATTAAGTCTAATGTAATTATTTTTCAAAATCAAATCATCGAGAAACGAATTTCAAATATGCTTTCAAAATTTCAAACAATGTGGCATGGTTTGTGCACAATCTTCCTAACAAGCTTCTCAGAACAGAGAGACACAAGACCCACATACAGACGTACATGACCAAATCAAGATGCCACTGGTGCGAGCAAATAATAGAACATAGCAATGATAACAAAATCAATAATATTAACGACAATTCAGTACTTACAGCTAGTGTTATTTTTCCTAGTATATTTTCTGGTATATGGCTCAATAACACACTATATATAAATTTGTAAAATTTGTCTAGGGAAATGTCCATCAGCTCCATGCAAATCCAGCAGTCACCCTGAATCAGAAAGAGCATTATATTTACTACAAATTCATTTCAATATTTTACATAAATATTGATGATAATAATGAAGATGATGACAATAATAATGATAAGGAAAACACAAACTCCATGCATTACTTTAGTTCATCCGAAAGTAATGCAAAAGTATTATTACAAAAACACATGTTTAACCAAAACCCAACATTGATACCAATGCTTGCACCAAAAAAAAAAAAAAAATGACCAAAAATGTGCCAAACTACAGCTTAACACTGACCATATCTGCTTATAATATTGAACATAATTAAATGTTCTAACCTAGACACAGTAAAACCTTTAAACTTTAATTTAAGATACATAATTATGACAATCAATTAAAAAGTACTTTATATAGTTGATAGGCTTAGACCAACAAAATAATTTCTAATTCAGATTTTTTCAATTTTTTCTAGGTCAAGTGTGATTACTAGTAAATTACATCCTGCAATATGAATAGTCAGCAGTCTATTGCAATTTCATATCTGCAAAACATAACTGATAAGCTGTGGCTGAGAGGGGAGATTCATGATTCATTCATTCAGACATAATTAAATCCAAGTGATTCAGCTTTCTACTTGTGTTTAACCTTTGCAGTTTATTAACTAGGACACTACCACATGTACAGACTGTTAGTTAGATAATCTGTACTGAACTGGAAATGCTGTGTTAGTACACTACCATATGTACCGGCTTGTATTTAAATAATCTGTACTGAACTGGAAATGCTGTGATAGTACACTATATGTACAGTCTGTTACTTAAATAATCTGTACTGAACTGGAAATGCTGTGTTTTTCCTCTGAAGCACCACTTCTTTAAATTGACCTCCAAAGTACTGTACAATACAGGGTCAATATTAACAATAACTCCAACCTCTTTAAATAGAATGTCATTTTCCTGTACAATAAAGAGACAGTAAGTACAAGTCCCACATTAAATACAATGTCACAGGACTCTACAATACAGGGAAAATATCAACAATAAGTCTCACCTCTTTAAATAGAATGCCACTGTACTGTAAAATACTGGGACAATATTAACAATAAGTCTAACCTTTTTAAATAGAATGACATAGTACTGTACAATACTGAGACAATATTAATAATAAGTCAAACCATATTAAATAGAATGCCATAGTACTGTACAATACTGGGACGATATTAACAATAAGTCAAACCTCTTTAAATTGAATGCCGTTTTCCTTTGCAATACAGGGACAATATTAATATTAAGTCCCACTTCTTCAAATAGAATGCCATAGTACTGTAAAATAAAGGGATAATACATGCAACAAGTCCCAATTTCTTTCAACCGACTACCATAGAACTGTACAATACAGGGACATTATCAACAATAAGTCTCGCCGCTTTAAATAGAATGCCACTCTACTGTAAAATACTGGGACAATATTACAATAAGTCCCACCTCTTTAAATAAAATGCCACCGTACTGTAAAATACTGGGACAATATTACAATAAGTCCCACCTCTTTAAATAAAATGCCACTGTACTGTAAAATACTGGGACAATACTACAATAAGTCCCACCTCTTTAAATAAAATGCCACTGTACTGTAAAATACTGGGACAATATTAACAATGAGTCTCACCTCTTTATACAGAACGACACAGTAATGTACAATACAATAACAATATTTTCAGTAACTCACACCTGATTAAATACAGCACTACAAAACTGAATAATACTGGTACAATATTAGAAATCAGTTTCCCTTAATTAAATAGTAGACTGGTACATGATCAAAAATAAGGAATGTATCACCTCTTTAAACAGAACACTTTTAAACTGTACAAGATATGGGCAGTATCAGAAATTAGTCAAGTCCCACCTTTTTAAACAGAATGCCATATATATGTACAAAATAAGGACAATATCAGCAATTTTTGAAGTACCACCTCCTTTAATAGAGCATCATATAACTGTGTAAGGTTGGGATAATATTAATAATATGTGAAGCCCAACCTCATTAAATAGAATGCCACTGAACTGTACCATATAGGGACAATATTGTACCATATAGGGACAATATCAACAAGCCCCACCTCTTTAAATAGGGCACCGTAGAACTGTACAATATAGGGACAATCATTGCTCCTCATTACTGCTTCCAGCTCAAGCAGAAGTTGCCGCTGTTCTTTCTCATCCACAGTGGACCGTATCCTCTGAAACGAGATCAAAATATGTTGTTTATAACTATTGAAAAACAAATTATAAAAATTATTAGGAAAACATCCTTTGTTATATTTTATGTGCAAGACAAAGACTTTAATCTGATGAGACAATGTACTGTCATGCAACAACAATGACAATACAAGTGTTCTTGCTATATATATATACGATACAAAATGTTATCTTTAAAATCTTGCATGCCCTCTCCCTCTATGCACATCATCCACCCATCCTTTACTTATGAACGTAAAGCAATGAAAGAAAGAAAACTACACCATATATTTCTTTCTTATTCTTCATTTTTCAAGCTTAAATACTCATATACACTAACATATACACTAACATGAAGACAGAACTTTATAACAATCAATTTAAGTTATGCTGTGTTTCATGAAAATAGTTGCATCTGAATGGGAGTAGCTCCATCTGAATTAAACAATGGGAGTTTTAAGTGCCAGTGATCATTCTGGAAACCACACTTATTCACTAAAATCCTTCACAACAGCAATGATGTAGTAGATAGCCAGGAAAATCCACAGATTATTATTACTCTTTTTCTTAGGACTACACAGGGTTCGTACTCAAATATGAATGATAAATTCAAAGACTTTTCCCAAACTTTCAAAGACCACAAACAGAGATTTCCAAGACCTATTTTTGCTAACATTGTGTATACAGGTCATATGAGAAAACAACGAATGCCAAATACCACAATATTGTTTACTGATTAAAGTCAAACTATAATTAATTTCCTAAAATTACATTATAATGATCGAGAAGATAGGTTAACATTCATTGTTTTTTTCTCCAGAAATAAGTAACATATGTGTCAGATTTAATACAACATAAATTGTTCTCTTAAAGACATCAGCACTGCTTTAAATGCATTATTTTATTTGCTTTTTTTTCTCTTCAATCATTTTGGAAAGAGATGCCACCACTGTCATCTTTTCCTCTGCTCTTCTCCTAAGAGCATTTGACTCTGTGACAAGCACAATGAGTCCTTTTAACTCTGCCTCTTCTGCTTTCTGTACAGAGGAAGCATGTAGGCTGGCAATGTCAGCTTCAAGACGCAGCTTTTTGGCTTTAAGTTCTTCCACTTCATCCAAGGCCAACTCCCGTTTCTTTCCTTTTGGGTTTTTCTTCTCATCCTTCTCCTCTGCTTTCTTCTTATCCAGATAGGCATGGTACTTATGTCTTGCAGAGGAGGCATATGTCATCATTTCATTGCTAAAGTAGAAGTTGCTAGAGCTGCTTTGGTAGGCTGCTTTGTACTTGTCACACCATCTGCTGCTGGCTGTGAAAAGTATGCACTTACTGGTGCGACTTGTTTTGCAGATATTGTATTTTGTTGGTGCTTACATCCTAGAAACGAAACAAAAGTAATTATCACTGCAAGAATTTTAATGAATCTAAATGAAAACATACAACTTCATGATGCATGAAAGTAATTTTTAAATCGGTTTTACATGCTAGTAAGAAAAGCTATTTAGACACAAATTACCATTTAAAAATGGCTTCTGAAAAAGTGAAATAATTATTAAAAAAGGCTGTGATGTGTGGGCACCTAATTCTCTGACTTTAAAATTAGGTTAGGCGGGTTTTCCCCCATTTTTTGTGATAAACAATTCAAGAACAATAACTCTTGTTTAACTCTAATATAGTGTACGCATGCGCACTTTGAAACTGTTTATCCGTGAATTTAATTTAGTACAATGCATGTTTCTGTATTAAATCAAGTAATATTGTTATGTAGAACAAAATTTTCGAAAATGAATTTTTTCCTCAAATGTGTTAAATAAACCGACCGTAGAAGTACATTTAAACAGGCCCTCTTTTGCTATATCTACCAAATCATCAAACTAAACGATCTTATTTTATACCCGACGAGTAATGAATTACCATTATTTTCCCAAAAATACCAATTGCTTATACTTCTGCATCTTTGTTCCACCAAATGAACATGTAGTTACTAATTTGCAACTTACCTTTGGCATGACTTGTAAGGGCTCCTTCTCCCATTGAAGCCAAGTTGATCGTCTTTTTACACAATGTACAAAACGCCTTTCGTTTGCATAACTTATCCTTTTGCAGCCATTCCTTGTACTTCTCTTGTTCAAGCCAGATATCGTTGAAAGAGCAAAGACCTGGCATTTTTAAACACTGAACTTGCAGAAGATGTAAATCGAATGAAGAAATTTTGAATTCTCGAGCGTGTAACTTTCGCGAACTTTCTACGTAGAATTAGTGTAATTAACATTTTGATTGGCTAAAACTGATGGACTCGTCCAGTCAAATTCAACTATTCGTCAAACGAAAGAAGCCAGGAAAACCAGCTGCTAACGACCATGGGCAATTTTATTGGCGACTTCCTTTGATGAAGTGTGTAGCGGCACCGTATGGCTTTGATGAAGAGTGCATGCGTGATTGAAGTCGCCGCCGAGGCATACTTTGGATGGCCAAACAAAACAAAGCCTCTTTTGTTAATGCGGCGGCAATAAACTGAACGGGTCATCAAAAGAAAGAAACCAGGATAACTGGATTACATCTGAATCTAACAATCTCGGATATTTTTATTTGTGATTTTGGAAAGAAATTAATTTTTGAGGGGTTTATTTCAATTTTCAAAGACTTTTAAAGACCTCAGGGTAATATGCTCGATTTTCCCAAACTTTCAAGGCCTTGAAAATGCTACCTCATTTTTCCCAAACTCTCAAAGACCTTCAAAGACCGTACGAACCCTGCTACAATAGGATACAATAACAGTTGATTAGTTCATTTAGTGCCATGCATACATGCAAACCCCTGACAAGGAAAAAGCGTAATCGAAATTGTCAAAAAAGCGTAATCGAAATTGCCAGGCAGAAAAAGCGGAATCCACATATAATATGCTAAAATTTTAATGAACAATTATTTATTTGCCCCTCACGTCTTTTAACATCCTTTACTGCTTCAAATTTTCATATGTAGCACGTTTTGCTTTACACACACATTGACTAGAATCAATCTGAAGACTTTTAGCACCAAATATAAAAATTCTTTCCACATGGCCTGTAATACACATCATGTGATGCTGCCCTTATGTCTTCATATTTGGAGGATTGTTGTTTCTTGTTTCATTTAGTTTTTGCTATTTTTATAATCCATCTGTTAAATTATTTTATTTTTGCTCCATATATGATGAACTAAAATAAAATTTACTATTTAGCGCCAAATACCTTTAGACTGGTTCGCCACCAAATAAGATTTAGTACAAAGAATTGAAATTAGAAAAAAGTCTGTTCTCTCCTCACTAAGCCATACAGAATATGAGGTCAAAAGTCTGAAAGAACCAGGATGTTTCTTGGTAACAAGATAGTTGCTATAAATAGAACATGATACTGTTAGGAAAGTGCACACACATCCACAGACAAGCATACTAATATGCTGTAGCTACAAAGAAGCTGTCATTTCTAAAATATGTTTTGTGGGATTTATGGAATGTTAATAAAAACGAGAAAACAAATAACTGATTTTTGGGGGAAGTTGGATATACTAAAAAAGTATATACCATATACATTTACTTATAAGGCGTAATTTAGTGGGGGAAAAGAAAGCATAATGATTATGCCAAAAGCATAATGGTTGGAATGTATGGCCATGGTACCATAGTATGCGGGCTAAATTTCAAATATTAAAATCTATGCATTTTCATAGGTATAAGATGTTTGCAAACTGAGTAAATAAAAGGGGTGTGTGTGTGTGTGTGTGTGTGTGTGTGTGTGTGTGTGTGTGTGTGTGTGTGTGATTAGGATTTTTAATGTAGCTTTAACAATTTTTTCAGTCATATTGCTACAATGTCTGCAGTGAGGCAATTTTATAGTGATGATTAGCACTGGGGCATCATGCCGCAAAAATGTAACATGAGGTCCAACCCAGTCACATTATCCTGACACCAGGCTGACCAGTCCTAACACTAAATTCTTAATGCAGTGGCCCTAGGAAGGCAACTGTTAGTACCATTTTACTAAGTCTTTGGTATGACTCAGCCTTGGATCAAACCCATGACCTCCCACATCTGAGGCAGATGCTCTAACCACTAGGCCACAGAAGCGCTTGTCAAGAAGTGTAGTTTTTTTTTTTTAAAGAATGGGCTAGGTGATAATGATGATAGAAAAATGAATAAGACACATCTGTAAAGGAAGATATTGTTAATGGCACAGAACATTGACAACGGAAATCTGGTGGGTTCTCATCAATATAAAGTTGCATACTCTATATAAGTACTACATTGAGTACTCTCAATTCCAGTACTCTTAATTCCACTAAACAATAAAAGAAGCCAATTAAATTTAAAATAAAAGTTGTCTCAAGCAATATCAAATTCTAATAGCATAAAAAAATAATTGAAATCCAACAATAAAAGTAGATTACATTTATCATTATCACACTGAAACCAAACTAAAAGATAAAATTAAAACACTTCACTTAGTGAGACTTCATTAATTGGTATCAAATTAATCAAATATAAATATAACATTCTCAGAAAGATGTCAAGTATGTCAAATCACTATTTTGGTTATCTTGAATTGTTCCTTACCTTTACAGACATGACTGTGTTGCTTATTACATGAAGCATCTTGTTAACGGTACCATAGTTGCCTCGTCCTATTTCTCCCATGTCTTTCATGTCTTCTGATGTGAAATCATAAATCTTTAAAAACAAAAAGAGACAAAACTATAATTACTATATATATATATATATATATATATATATATATATATATATATATACACATATATACATACACATATATAACATATGTTATTACCATAACTGCAAATTTTATAAACTGTATAGATGAAGTCTTGCATCTTCATATTTGGAGAAAGAACACTGTGGATAAAGAGCATCAAAGTATACCAAATGATTTGATTCACTTTTAGATTTTTGAGAGCTGCATTTCCATTGGTTAATTCAAAGGACACCAAAACAGGACCCTTATGTGGTTGTCATCTGATATTCTCATATGTGATGGTATATCTGGATCTAAAGGAGTTTACATTTGGCCTCAACTTATAACCAAGAAAATATGGTATTACAACTAGGGCTGTCAAAAACCATGGAAAACTTCACCTGGGTACCCGCTGAGCTGTTTAACGGGTAAACGGGTACTCATTAGAACATAAAAGACATGTACAACCCTAGACCAACAAATTGTTAACTGCCTTTTTTTATATTTGGAATGGCGACAGCGTCGGTTTCTCCACCTGGGGTACCTAATAACCAATTAACTACTCGGTTTGAAGTGCCCGCACCATGGTAGCAGCGAATGATCGGACCACACGCTATTAATTAATAAATTTATTTTTACAAACCTTTGTACCCAGACGCATACATGTCAACCATTATGCTTTTGGCATAATCATTATGCTTTCTCCCCCACTGAATACGCGTTAACGTATATGGATTACGCCTTTTCGGTATATCCACCTTCCAAAAATCTAGTTTTTATTAACATTCCATTAATCCCACAGAACGTATTTTAGAAAAGACTGCTTTACGTAACTACAATATAAGAGTACACTTGCCCATGAACCTGCATGCACTTTCCTAACAGACTGGTTTTCTAATTTTATTCTTTGTTATAATTCAATATTTAGTGCGGAACCAGTCTCAAGGTATTTGGTGCTAAAGAGTATATTTATTTTAGTCGATGCGTATATAAGAGCAAAAATATCTCCTTTAAAAAAATGTCACAGAATGGATTAGAAAAAGGCAACAAAAAATAAAAGAATCATCTAAATATGAAGACACGAGTACAGCCTCAAGTGACATCTATTTCAGGTCGTGTGGAAAGAATTTTAATATTTGACGCTAAAAGTTTTAAGATGTATTCTAGTCGATGTGTGTGTAGAACTAAAAGTACTATTTTGATAGTGTTGTTGACAAATTATTTTAGTGAATGGGTACTCTTCATTAATTTTCAATACCCTGGTTTTTCACTATGGGCGGGTCCCCGATTACCCGGGTACTCCTTGACAGCCCTAATTACAATTGTGATTTCCCCTGGATTTCATACTGAAAGGTAATAGCATCACTCCCAACTGTTCTGACATAGTATCAAGGTGAAATCAATTGATGCATGGAAGGAAGGATGGGCAAAAGTAACAACATATGTCCAATTCCACATTTGTGTCCTAGCAGGAGATATAAAAAAATTTACACCTCACAAACAAAAATGTTTTACGAAGATGTTTAATAATAGCCATCTGCTCTAGTGATACCTGAATGTTTCTAGTTAAAGTCATCTGTCTATTACGTGGATTGGGTAAGTGTTATTTAATCCACATTTGTAAATCCACTCGTAAGAAATGTTACATCAGTAATCTGGCTCTATATCATTTGAATGACAGATTTCAAAAGAACTGAGCTAAATCAAATACAAGAAAGAGAAGACAAGACAAGAAAAGAAAACTGAAAATTACAAAAAACAGTTTATATACTGATATAATTTTCATAGTACATTTTAAAAACAATTTAGACCATGATCATAAAATTTGGTCAGAAAATTATAGAAGTTATAACTGCAGTTTCTAACAAATAATATTTGTTGTAACAATTCTTGTATCAATGTTATTACATATACTAAATTCAGATGTCTAATAACTTCTTAAAGCAAAGCCTCTTTCTGATTGTGCTTAATTTCTGGACTGCTTAAAACAAATAAATTCTCAAAAAACACAGCAGAAAATCTCTACCTGTCCTGGTGAGATCTGAAGTTTTCCAGCTGACTGTAGACCATGAGATCTTAATCTTTCTCTGGAAAAATAAAAAAAAGTCAATCACAATGGCAAAAATTTGAAACAAAAATTATCATAATGGATTCATTTAATTATTTTTCATTTTATGCTATAGCACAATGATTTTGTCTAAAAGCAAGAATAAGTGATAAGTCATTCTGTTAATATAGTGTACCTCAGTCATCAGTGTGTCAGACTCTATAATCTGCTAGTAAATGTATGGTACTGGTTGGTATTTCTGACAATATGCTGACTAGTCACAAGTGGAAGCAGTAACTGGTGGATGACAAGGTTATGGTGGCAATCTCACAATCCAAGGGAAGCCAACTCTCTCGCCTGACTTCCATTTCAACAAGCAGATGACATGGCCCTTTTACTGCTACAAGGAAGATGTCAGTTTTCTTTGCTTAAAAGTGAGGGTTTTGAGCATAATATGTAAACAATGAGGACCAATGGTGTGATCAAAATGGGCCGACCCTCATATAATTAGATATTATTTACATAGGCTATTTTACAGGTTATTTGAATGAAAAGCCAAAAAAATATAATAATTACTTTAGAATTCTCCTCTTTGATGTTTCTGACCATATTATAAAATCAAAAATCAAAGTTTACAACTCATACCCCTCCAACATAGCATTCAGCAGTCTTTGCTAATTTTCAGTTTTTGTGTGATTTCTGGAGTGTGATATTTTTTATTATTTCTGCCATTGTGGAAAACAATTATTTTCTTAAACATTTCACTTTCTTTTTGACTTCTGTCGTGTTTTTGTGTGATTTACCAGTTTGTTCACTAGTCATTGTATCTATTGCAATTTGCATTACATTCATGATCTAAGCAAGACAACAGGGTAAAGAAATCAATTATCCAACATTCCATATCTACTTCTTAGTGAAACTTTCATGAATGTACAAACAATAAAAGGTTCCATACCATGTGAATGGAGCACATACTTACTAGAATTACTGAGACTACAATTTTAATTATTTACTTAATGTTGAAAAACAGGAGTGGAAGTAAGCTCAATATGGCATTTGAATACATTTCATTTCTAATCTGTGATTTCAGATCAATCAATTAACAAGCTTATTCTTAACCTCTGAACAAGAAAACATAGGGTCTATATACAGCAGGGGCCCAGAGTGGCAGAGTGGTCTAAAGCGCTCCCCATTACGGATCACTGCCATCTCACCTCTGTCTGTGTGGGTTCGAATCTCAGATTTGGCTAATTCTATCTACTATCTGTAGAACCTGACTAAAACACATTCATATTTTTATGGACCATTCTGCTTAAGTTATTCTCAACTTGTGAAAAATATGTTATTTACATTAAACATTTTGTCTGATGGAGAGGCTACAGGATTCACACTTATTTTTCTCAAAACATGCATGAAAACAATGAAGGTATGACAATTTTATTTTTATATTTCTAGCTTGACTATCACTTTTTCATTACAACCCTTCTATATCTTGAGAATTCCTATTTGTGAAATGGAAAGGGGGGTTGGGATGATTTCCCTGATAAGTTATCATTCGAGAAAATATAATGAAACAATGCTTAACATATACAAGTAGAATTTATATAATACTCACATCTGTGTCTGATGTCCCATGCTTGCTAATGACATGGAGTTTGTTGGTGACACATCAGTTCCAAATGGAAGCTGTAACTTTTTCCTAAGGTGCATATTTGCTGCTGAAAAGAAAAACCCCATCAAAGTACTGGAAAAAAAGACAGTCCGAACCGACAACTGACCTTAGCTGTAGAAATATTTTGAAAATTCATCAATGTCCCTGCATAACCAGCTTTACAAATCTTACTGCCCAGTAAATGATTACAGCTGCCCTCAAAATTGCTGTAATGAAGATTATTTAAGAACCTTTCATGTATGCACACACACACACACACACACACACACACACACACACACACACACAGTTCTCTAGTTATGTCTATCTAACAAGCTGAATTTTTTAACCTTCAGTTTTGGTTGATTGTTTACAAATGTTTATTGTGAGGGGGGGGGGATTGTTGGCAGAAGACAGATGCCAGCACAATGAATATTTGTTAAACCACTAAAGATAATTATTGAAAATGAATTGTCTCACCCATATCTGCTGCCAGGTTTGGTCGCATTGGTTTTGAGGCACTAATGGTTATTTTCTCTGAAAATAGAAATGCAACTTGTACAATTTGCAAACATTGTCTTGTGTTGACTCCTCGGATTTTGGACATACATGCATGCGGACAATGTTCAATAAGAACACCAGTAATTGATGAAACCTAGTGTCTCACAATTGTTCACACATTTATATGCTGTAGCCCCCCTCCTATATGGCCACCCCTTCTGCACAAAGAAAGTGACCATATAAGACAGGTGACCTTTCTGGAGGGGTCCAACATTTTTTTAAAGATGTATATGTAATGTACGTAGTAAGAAAGCTACATACTTCAAAGCATTTAATATATTCATTTGAAAGTAACATTAATTACTCAAAGGTTCATGTTATAATAATTGACTTATTTCAATTGAATATACCAAAATAGTTCTTATTCTTGGTGATAGTGTGATTTATGAGTGGGTATTGTTGTCATGCACATTGCAAAACAATTCAAAAGCGTCATTTAAATCTTGGCACATACACAACTTTCTTTCCAACTGCTCCATTTTCCCACTGCTGCTGAACAAACTACCTTATCAGTTATGCCATTGTTTATTTGAGTCTTTTCAACATAAAATTGTTTATCTGAGTCTTTTCTACATAAAATTGTTTGGCATGTCCCCCCCCCCTCCCAAACTCATCTGATGTCGTCAAGTAGAATAACAGACTTTTTCTAAAATAAAATGTCTCCATTTATATGATGACATGTTAATGCTTGGTAATAATTTATTTAGATGTTCATAACTGTATAAGATTTAATTTCCAATGCTCTAATGAGCCATTTCAAGATGGCCATTGGAAGTACTAGGAATATAATAGTGTGATATCCTCAGTTTATTACCATATACAAGTCTAAGCAGCTAGAAGAATGAAACAAAAACTGTGAAGTCATGTTGCATGTGGGTGATCATTATAGGAGTCATTCTCCTAGAAGGATGTGGATTTAGAGTTTTAAGAATGCAAGAACATTTTCAGATGCTGTTTTTTTATACCAAACTTATATATATATGGTTACATCTACACTAGTTTCAAATGCAAGAACATTTTCAGAGGAGATGGAACCCGTGACTGAGGCGAAGAGGAAAGCCCTCCTGGCTTACAAGGCTGCGACTAGCCTTTGTACATTACAGGCCCTCAGGACTGTCAGGAAAAATGCCCAGCAGACCGCCCGTCACTGCGCTAACACCTACTGGCTGAACCTCTGCACCAGCATACAGATAGCTGCCAAAACCGGGGATGCAAGGGGCATGTACGAGGGTATCAAGAAGGCAACAGGCCCACCCACCTCCAAGATCGCCCCACTCAAGTCCAAGACTGGCGAAGTCATCAAAGACCAGGGCAAACAGCTGCAGCGCTGGGTTGAGCTCTATCTTGAGCTGTATGCAACCCAAAATGTCATCACGGACAGCGCCCTTGACGCCATCCCAGACCTGCCAGTCTTGGAGGAACTAGACACACCACCCACCCTGGAAGAGCTTAGCAAAGCCATCGACTGCCTCGCTTGTGGGAAGGCCCCTGGGAGTGACGGCATTCCGCCTGAAGTCCTAAAGATAGAGAAACCAGCACTAATCCAGCCTCTGCACGAACTCCTCTGCTGGGGACAAGGACACATCCCCCAGGACATGCGAGATGCAAACATTGTCACTCTATACAAGAACAAAGGAGACTGCAGTGACTGCAACAACTACCGAGGCATCTCTCTTCTCAGTATTGTTGGAAAGGCGTTCGCCCGTGTCGTCCTGGCGCGCTTGCAGACCCTAGCATCCCGAGTCCCAGTGTGGCTTCCGAGCAGGCAGGTCAACTGTAGACATGATCTTCTCACTACGACAGCTGCAGGAGAAGTGTCGTGAGCAGCAGATGCCCCTCTACATTGCCTTCATAGGACCTGACCAAGGCATTTGACCTGGTCAGCCGGAGCGGACTCTTCAGGATCCTTAAGAAGATAGGTTGCCCCCCACGACTTCTCGCTATCATAACATCGTTCCACGAGAACATGCACAGCACAGTGTGATTCAATGGCGCAACATCAGAGGCCTTCCCAGTCAGCAGTGGAGTGAAGCAAGGCTGTGTCCTTGCACCAACTCTCTTTGCCATCTTCTTTTCCATTCTCCTCCAGTACGTCTTCAAGGACTGCAGCGAGGGTGTGTATATACACACTAGGACTGACGGAAAGCTGTTTAACATTGCCCGTCTCCGTGCAAAGACTAAAGTTACAAAGGTTCTCATCTGTGAATTGCTCTTCGCCGACGTTGCAGCCCTGACATCACACACGGAAGATGGACTGCAGCAGCTAGTATGCCGCCTCTCCCACGCCTGCAAGGAGTTCGGACTGACCATCAGTCTGAAGACGACGAATGTAATGGTGCAGGAAGCAGACTCCTCTCCCACCATTGCCATTGATGGGTACAACCTGGAAGTTGTTGAGGACTACACATACCTTGGGTCCACCATCTCCAACTCGCTCTCCGTTGATACTGATGTAAATGGCCGGATTGCCAAGGCATCAGCAGTTATGGCGAGACTGAACCAGAGGGTCTGGGACAATCACAACCTCACCGAGAAGACCAAACTGCGCGTCTACCAGGCATGCGTGCTCAGCACAGTCCTTTACAGCAGCGAGACATGGACCACCTATGCGAGTCACGTGAGGAAACTCAACAGCTTCCACCTGAGATGCTTGCGGCGCATTCTGCGTATCCGGTGGCAGGACAAAGTTCCCAACACAGAGGTTCTGAAATGCACTGGCATGAACAGCATGTTCTCCATTCTCAGCGAGAGGCGCCTTCGCTGGCTAGGCCATGTTAGGAGAATGGACCCAGGACACATACCCAAGTACCTGCTGTACGGTGAGCTAGTAGAAGGTGCACGAACGACTGGAAGGCCACGTCTGCGATACAAAGATGTCTGCAAAAAGGACATGAAGACAGCCAACATCAACATAAACAATTGGGAGAGCTGTGCTGACGACCGCTCCGCGTGGCGTCTCACTGTCAGACAGGGCACTCAGAAAGCTGAGGAGATGAGAAACACAAACCTCGCTGCAAAGAGAGCCAGGAGGAAGGCGAACCAAAAAACATCCTCAGCAAGCATCAGCATACACCTGCAGCAAGTGCAACAGAGACTGTCACTCAAGGGTTGGTCTTTTCAGCCATTTGCGAAGGTGCAGATAGGACACCCAAATCGGAAGCTACACCATCGTCTCTCGAAGACGGACAGATGCCGACGAATATATATATATATATATATATATATATATCTGTGTGTGTGTGTGTGTGTGTGTGTGTGTGTAACGTGATGGGCTTTTTATTACGACTCTGAGACATTCTCTGGGTGTGAGGATTAGGGCTGTCAAAAATCACTAAAAACTTACCCGGGTACCCGTTGCTCAGTTTAACGGGTACCCGCTAGAACATGAAAGACATGTACAACCCTAGACCAACAAATTGTTATAGGCCTTTTCTTATATTTTAGCTGGCGACAGAGACCAACTGTGTAATGTACTACTCTTGTCTGAAATGTTTTAGTATCAAGAATAGAAATGTCAATACATGTATGATGGCTAATTTTAGAGGTCCAAGGGTAAGAGGCTCCATATGGGGTAAGTGTTGTATGCATGCCTTGGAAGTGAATAACAAAAAACAAGCAAGTTGCAATTATACGAGTCCAGGCTTTGAATTTAACACAAATTTCCTGGAAGCCAGAAGGACTAGTGTACTGAGAAATTTACTAGCCCTGCCAAACATTTACTAGCCCTGTACCCAAAACAATGTCACGCACTCGTATTGAGATTAACAAAAATTTTATTTCATAAATAGCATTATCATATAAAATGTAAAAGTACAGAAGTATACATTCTACTTTAAATCATCAATAAATTCACATTTTTTTGTTCATCAAGATAATCTGGATCCAATTCCAGAAAGAGATCCAGGTGTCCTTTCTCGTCCTCCACCTGCATTCTAGGTCCATATGGGGTTTGTTCTGGTCTCCTTACCAGTCTTCCTGAAACATTCCACAAATGTATTGCTGATAATGGATCATATGTTGGAATGTCATTTGTATGAAACATGATGAAGAGTGGGTCGGACAGAACCCAAAGTCGCAAACAAGATCTCCAGTCACTCTTCACCATTTTCATATCTGAGAAACCCCTTTCAGCATCAGCAGAGTCGGCTGGGATTGTCAGGATGAGGTCAATCAATGCCAGAATATTCTTGCAGTCAGCAGCATATGATTGTACAACTGTGGGCCAAGTCAAAGCATAGATGTCTTTGTAATTGCAAGATAACAGAATGAATTTTGTTTTTTTCCGGAGGCTGAACAACTTCTATAAAACGCCACATTTTGCCTGGCTTATAAGGCGGGAATTGTGCCTCGTTTAGAAATATGAGATGTTACAGTATAACTGACGCAAATTATTTGAAGTAAGAAAAGGAATGACACAGTGTCCTTTATATAAAAAAGTCCGAGCAAGAAACCTGTTTAAAAACACGTGCCTTTGCGCCCCCCCCCCCCCCCGCATTAAATGGCTTCTTCCTAATAAAGACTTGACTTCATCAGATGTTCTGCACGCTCAAAGCAGTGGCTAAAGTAAACACTGTTATAAAATATTAACATCAAAAGATAATGTTAGTTTCAACTTGGAAAATGTGTGCTCCCATCAAACGGAGCCAGCTGACTCTGCGCGTTGTATTTAACTCAGGTGCTCGACGCGAGCTTGATGTGAATGAAAAAGAAAACAATAATCAAAAGGAACAAAATCATACATAGCAACAAAAATACAAAAAATATTCCTGAGATATTTTCTAAGGTATTATTTTCACTCTGTATGATTTGTTTCTTTCGATTTTTTTCCCCCTTCACATCAACAGCGCATCAAAAACCTGTGGTATTTAACAGCTCCAAGTACGGTCTCATCATTAATAACATATGTTTGGTAATTGTTCCTAATTAATCGAACCTCATTGTATTGATGAAATTAATAATAAGCGTGAATATTTTCAATCTTAAATGCCCATGTGAGATTTTAATTCCCATCAAATGCTTGGATATCTCCACATGTATTCAATTACTTGTTCAATTGTTTTGGGGGAAAAAATATAAAAGCTATTCTTATTATCATAGAAAAAGTAGTTGCTTGGAAAATGATGTGTCACTAATGTTATCATAATAAATTGATATAATTCTTCAACTTATTTCGATGCAAACGTAAAATATGAGTTACCCGTTTGTGACTCGGAGCAAGCAAAAAAAAAATACCTTCAATAAACAAACATGTAAACTAATTTCTTTGAATAGTTGATGCTATGTTCTTTTGTGTGGTGTAACGTTTCTTAATTTGTTACTGTGGTCGCGTGAATAAAGCGTGATACAATATAATTCGCTACCAGATTAATACGGATCAATTTCCAAACTTCCAAATTTGTTAATGATGGGACCTAAATTGGTGCTGTTAAGTGAAACGCACATAATCAGATGGCTTCTTGTAATAGAAACACATTTCCGAGGCAGAAATTGACTTCATCTTCACATGCTAATATTTTATGACTGTGTTTACAACGGTCACTGCGTTGATTCTAAAGAGCATCGGCCGAAGTCACGTCTTTATTAGGGTATTGAGTAAACAAACGCTGACTGTTGATATCCAAAAACTTAATAGCCCATCGGACTATTAACATTATGACAGTTACTAGCCCGACGGGAAATCTACTAGCCTCGGGCTAGCGGACTACCGCTAATTTCGATCCCTGGAGTCGATATGAATTATATGTTGGTATTTTTTATTTACTTAATTTTACAAATAAAGGCAATCTATTTGTTGTGGTTCTCTCTTCTTTTTTCCCCACATAGCCAGCTTCAAAATGAGCAGAGCTAGTCGACGTAGTTGACTCGAAACAATGAATTGTTCAAAGATTGCTTTGATGCATGGCGAAGATTTCAAGGTGTCTAGGTGATAATTGTTAATAACATGGGATTTCTTTGACGTGTGTTCAGAAATAAAAGGCAGCCATCTGGATTTCATTAAAAGAGTACCCAAAGTACTGATCATTTAGCACCCACAACCAATAGTTATCGTCTACAAAGAGGTTTATTACCTACAGAATAATGACTATGTGTTAACCTTGGTATATAATGTCTCAGGGGTAAGGAGTTTTGTTGCACAATGCCAATAAATTTTACTAATCCATACAGACTCTCTGATATATTGTTTATTTATATTAAGCAGGGGTCCTGGTTTGTAATTAAAGCCATAACTGTCACACCTGTTTGAAGTGGTTTCGTGTGTAACAATGTCTGCACTGACAACCAATCATATTTATGTTAGCTGAATCAAGCTATTAAAATAAAAAGTTTAAATAAAATAACCACTAATATCAATACTTTATATACTGGATAGCTGTCATTGCGAAACATAATATTGTTAGTACTGTAATATTTAGTATTAGGCCGTTGATGCGTAACGGGTGGTCCTATTCCTAAATACAGACTGGAGCTGCAACTCAGACCAGCATACTGCTGATAATATATAATATTTTGGTAGTGTTCTCAACAAATTATTTTTGTGAACAGGTACTCACGATTAATTTTCAGTGCTGGGGTTTTTCACTATGGTCGGGAACCCGTTGACAGCCCTAGTGAGGATGGCTGGATGGGGGCAGAAATCTTGATATGATTATCATTCCAAAATGTCAGAGAAGAAAGCCTGTACATTTACTAATAAATTCATGTTACTAATACCAGACTATGGCAACCACCTCAGATCATGATCACAAAATTCATATGCCCTATCAGAGTTGTCGATATCATCTTTTATAAGTGATGTAAAACAAGAAGAACTTCAAATTAATATGTCTACATGCACATACACAGATTTAGGCAGCTTACTTTCTACTTGCTGTGTTCTTGGTTGTCCATCTTTATCTGTTTTCTTTTCATCACCACCTGGGTCTAAAGATAATAGAAAAACAGGTGAACTAGAAAAAAAAGAAACATTGGTATCTGGGGCTAAAATTAAAAATGTGGGGTCTCTGAAGCATAAATGAGGGTAAAGGGAAACACTGTGTGTATATATATATATATATATATATATATATATATATGTGTGTGTGTGTGTGTGTGTGTGTGCGTATGATTATGATTTTTAACAGAGCTTTAGCAATTTTTCAGTCACATCACTTTGATGTCTGCAGTGTGGCAGTTTATAGTGATGCCTAGCACTGGGTCATCATGCCTCAGACATGTAGTATGATGTCCCACCCAGTCACATTATCCTGACACTAGGCCGACCAGTCCAAACACTAACCTCAATGTTGAGTGCCAGGTGAGGCAGCTGTTAGTACTGTTGTTGTAAGTCTTTGATATGGCTCAGCCTGGGTTCAAACCCATGGCCTCCCCCTTCCAAGGCTGATGCTCTAACCATCTAACCACTAGGCCATACAGAACCACTAGTGGTTATATATATATATATATATATATATATATATATATATATATATATATATATAAATGGTGAAAACTGACTGGTGCCGGACTATCATGTTCTGACTACACAATGCTTACAATTCCAGTCAATGGTAGATCTGAGGCCCATCAAGTCTAAAATCTAGACACAAAATTGGATTCCAGCCATAGGCAAATTTTGGGCGGAAATTTTTTTAGGTTTCTTCCTCTGTATTTTGAAGTGCAACTAAAATGTCCAGATTATTTGGCGTCACTGTAGAGCTAAATTTGTCTACCTTTCTATATTGCCACCCACTTTTGTGTATCATGAATGACCTTGATGCTACAGATCTTGTAAGTAGGCTACTACCTCATGCCTTGTAAACTCTGTGCTAGGGGTTAATGTGTTAAGCAGCCATTAATTATGGCCTCCTGAGCAATTAGATTGCTGGCAAAGATGTTAGGCATAACGTAAACAGCCAAACTGAACACAAGCTGGGTACTGAAGTCTTATGTCAGTACAGGAGAACCTATCTTGAAAGAAGAACCTATCTTGAAAGATGACCCTTTCTGCCATAAAATTATGGTCTCTCATAACATGTCCCAATGCTATATAATCATTAAATTTGGGCATTAAGAATATGGTCTCACATAGCATTGCCGTTGGTCTTTCAAGACAGGTTTCACTTTATACGTCAGATGCATATTGTCTGTGATACTTTAATTGACAATTCAATTGTAATGACTTATTGTAATGGCTTATTTCATCTTATGATATTTACTGATATGTATTACATGTACAATTTACATGATGTTTAATAGGATCATATACCTTTAGAGAAAAAAAAACTGGAACACTCCTGATTTCTTTCAAAACTTGTTTTTCTGACCCTTGTTGTAGATGAGAAAAAACATTTCACTAAATAAATAAAGTAAAACTTCTTTAACCAACAAATCAACAACCCGAGTACTCGGTCTTGCTTTTAAAAAAACTGGTTCAGCCAAAACTATCACTGTCTTGGAATCTTCAAACTTGAAACAAAACCTCAACAAACAAAAAAACATCTAGGTCAGTAACACTTCGAATTATTTTAAGTTCTGCTGTTTGTTTTTAAATCTGATGTTCAGCTTTATATTACAAAGATTTAAAAAGCATCAAACCTTCACTCTTCATACCTTAGCAATATATAGGAAATTTTGGAAGCATTACATCTGAAACTGGCTATAAATGTGTTTGAAATTAAGGTAAAAAGAAACATCCATTTATAGCTACCTTTGAATATTCAAAACAAATTTTATAGTCTATTGTACATATCTTGGTTTAAATATGTTGGGAGCTCTTTTTAATAAATTAACCATTTCATATCAAACGTAATCCAAAATATCAGTGTTTTCCCTTGGGGTACAAAATGCAGATTCAAATTATCTTTTGGTGTCAAAATAGGAAGCCAAATTGAGACCACAAAATAAAAGTAATATTTGTGTCACAACTGGGAAGTTACATAAATAAAGCAAGGTACTCTGATGCTCAAATGATGATTAAGGGAAACAATGAAACGTCCAATCAACATGACCGGGGAGGGGTATTTGATTTCACAAAGAAAAGCATTCAAGCATAAACAAGGGTGGGGTGATGAGCACTTTCTTTGGTTATTGAATGGATTCCTAGTCAATACTCCTACGGCAATCAAAAATGCTTATCTTGATAATATGATAATAAACTGAAATATTTCAAAGACAGCAATCTCGTATACTTTAATTATATATTTTACTCTGGTGACACAGGTATCCAACATATACTCTTGACAAACAAATTATTGTAACTTTGGAATGGCACTGTAACGATATTACCTCATCACCCGAGTTCAATATTTTGAATGGATTTTACTTATGGCGTTGTACGGTTAATATGAATGTACCAAAAATGGTCTCTCAATGGCGACATTATCCCACTTCCGTGTTTGACATCACGTATTCTTCTTTCTGCATTTTTATTCAAATGGTTTATTTGACAATCATTTTAAAACTCCCTCTTTACATTGGATGACTAATACGCGAAGTCACAGCCACTCTGATTGTATGTAGCCATGCTACAATATGAGTCATTCAATCCAAAAATAGTGTGACATTTCCGAAACTAGGGATTACCAACCTTGTCCTGCCTCATTCGGTCTTTCTGGGTCCGCCATCTTGAAAATTTACTGAATATGTGTTCGTACGTATTCATTCATATATGACGGATTTTTTTCCTGTCAAAAGTCCACTGTAACCAGCGTGTGTTGGTCAGTCCGATAGCTCGATGGGTTCACGCGTGTTTGTTACGATTAGGTGCTGATGTTCGCTTCTTCTCGATGACTCATCGATGAAAATCTACTAGGGAAAATCCCCGTGACGTCATTACCTTGCCTCATATCACGGAGAACTACGAGCACTAGCGGGAATAAAGCCACGCCAAACATCTTAAGGTAGCAGCTCCAATCCACATATCGTCGCTTTGTATTTTTATCGTACAGAATATAAAGCATTTGTATTACGATTTTCCGAACAAACTGCACATTCTTCGAAAGACAAATAAATACGATTTTTCTAAAATAAGATAAAGACGTAGACATAGACAAGCTTTAGTGAAAGTCGGCTCTTCGTTGACATTGGAGAATATAATAATAATAATAATAATAATAATAATAATAATAATAATAATAAGTAGTAGTAGTAGTAGTATTTATTATTGTTATTATTACTAGCATTAGTATTAGTATTATTAGTGTTGTTGCTGTTGGTAAAGCTATAATCTACAATTGTCATGTGACGAACACTGTGATCGTTTCGTAAATAAAGTTTAAAAAATCTACCGTTTTGATACCGAATGAAAGAAGTTGGAGTTATTAAAGAGGTGGGTGTAGAGAATATATAAAAACAGGAAAAATATTTTTGTAAAACAAAGATTAAAAACAGTGGCTGGTCTGTCAATATATGGATTATTTGTTGTGGAATTAACCATTGGGAGTGAAAATTTTTATATCGGTCTGAAATCGTTGCTAATTTTGAAAGGATTGAAAAAGAATATTGCAAATGGTTCACAATAAAATTACAAATTGTGAACGGTTGTTCTGTTAACCATGCCAAAACCAAAATGTCCATAATGACGTACTCTCAATTTATAGTAGATTGGTTGAATTTAAAAACGTTGCGCAAACAAGTTTTTAAAAACGGCGTCTTTAGCCCCTATAAAACTATCTTGAAAGTAAAGTTGCTTACACACAATCTTTGGCGTCCATGGTGGTCGAGTGGTCTACAGCGTTGGCCTTTATCGATTACTACCATTACACCTCTGAAGCATGGGCACGTGCTAAAGCTTGTCAGTTTCCTGTGAGAAGGTGGTTCTTACTGGTTTCCCCGGGTTCTTGCTCCACCAGTTAAATTGGCCTTCATGTGCTGAAACATGGCGTCAAACTCAAACAACATCAACACACCAAACAGTTGTGGAATCAAATTAAACTGGATGAAATTAACATATAATATATACAATTAAGACATTGATTAATTTAAATGTTTATATACAGATTGCACAAGCAATCTGTAAAAAAAAAAAATAATTTCCTTGCAGAAAATTCACGTACGCGACTAGTGTCAATATCAAACATATATGGTTGAAGTGCAAGCAAAACAATATACAAAGAGGGACACAAATACATCTTCGCAGTGTTAGATGTTGTGTTAAATATGCATGTGCTGAGAGAGTTAAAACAAAAAGGAAATGACATGCACGTTTTTTTTTTCTTCTTGTTCTTCTCATATACATCTTTACATAAAGAAAGACTGAAATGTTTGATGGGAGAACGAGTTTTAAAACAAACTAATCAGACAGAAGTTGCAGGGCAATGAAACCATTGAATATTTTACCCCGTTTATTAGGCGTGTGCAATGGAAAGGTATGATAGAACACTCAATATTAAAATAATTAATTATTTCAGTCAAAGTGCAACCAGAAAAAAAAAATGGATTAAAATGCATCAAATGCTCTTCAATGATATAATAGCACCAATCACATATCAATATACATCACTCCATTTATAGGTCCAAGTTATGGATCGTTATATGACAACTGATGCACATAGTACACAAAATTAAAAACTAGGGAAACAGTTAAAATTTCAAAATGCAAAACAATATTTGCAAAATCATTATGATGCTAACTTCACTTATACAATATTCCAAATCAAGCATGTAATAATAAATGATCCAGTAGTTAACACGCTTTAAGATGGAGCAGGAATTATCACTAGACGACAAAAAAAGGTTGAAAGATGAAAATAAAAAGTTAAAATGGTTCTGATATTTTTTTCTGCCATTGTTGTCAGGTGATGTGTAATCGAATTTTGCCCTAAACCTACGAAACTCAAAAATGGGTAGAGATTAGCTAATCTATAGCTGCTTCCAGAATGTTTTACAATTAATTTTGGCATATGAAACACGCTGGCCATAGGCTAGATGGCGCTATACAGTTTCATATTTTACAGAGGGTTAGATTTTTAAAGAAACAATATCACCGGTTTTCCTCACTGATCATAGTGGCTATTACAAAAAGATCTTGTATATAATATTGTTAAAAAGAACTTATAATACACTTTGTTTTGATGTATGATTAATTGGTTTAGTAACGGTTGTAGATTATTTAGCTTGGCCTAACTTCAGATATGCACCTTTACAAAAAAAATGTAAACTTCTAGCTCCGTTTAGGCATTTTCACTATTAGACTTCAAGACTTCAGAGTTATATTGTAAAAAAAAAAAGAAGATCTTGTTAAAAGGGAGTCGATCACTTTTCCTTTTTCATTTGATATATTTTGTAATTCATTCATAGCACTTTAAGAAGCTGGTATTTTATAGTATGTCAAAGTTCACTTTCCCTATCTTAATAACTGCTAAAGATAGTGTTATTTTGACAAATTTAGGCCGATTTTTCGAGCACATAGGAGCAGGTCATTTTGGTTAGCTACGGACATAGCTCATGTACAATTTCCACGAGTACAATATCCAAATAAATTTAAACCATAGTACATTAAAGTAATATAGAGGTATACCAATATTACATCTATTGTGTATGTTGCATATACAAACAACTTTACCTCACGCATGTCACTCTCTCAGAAGTCCATAATATCTGCAGTCGCTAGTTTTATAAAACATGATGTCATCTAAAAGTTGCCTATCTTGACCAGAATGCACAAAGAATCTGTATCCGTTACCTATATCCGTTACCTATATTAACTCTTCTCTTCTTTCGGAGATTGACCATTAGTTGCAAACACACTGAAATATTAATGAGTTTGAACATTTCTTCTTCTCGATGTTACTGTTTACAAATTATTCTATGTAATACTATTCGCGCGCTTATTTTGGGTCTCTTCATGTTAAAACAGTTTATATGGTGTCTTTTTTATACACTAATAATAATAATAATAATAATAATAATGAGGACTTTGTATAGCGCCTAATCTTTAAAAGCTCTAAGCGCTTTACACCATCAATAATGATATGACTACACTACTGAACATACACTAGGATTTCTTCCAACTAAAGTTTATTCCAAGGATTCGCAATAGATATAACAGTCTACATAAGTCGCAAAGTATCTCTTTGGTGAACAACAAAAGCACAAGGAGTAACTTACACAAGTATTAACAGCTTCTTCACTGATAACATTTGCTTCTGGCCTAATTTGAGAAATGTATATGATAACACTCTGCCGGACAGTGATCTTAAATTTACTAACTTCACAAGATACTTGTTTTCGACTCATTAAGGAAAGAATATGTTTGCACGTGATTTGATGGAGACACGGTACACGGGCATTTTGTAGGTATCTGTCAAAAACGTCTGCCCAGCAAGACTTACTTATTGGGTCATTAAAAGTTGGACAGGTGAAATGATAGGTCTGTAAGATAAATTGGATTGCCTTGCGGCTTTTGATGTCTGTCAGTCAGGAAACACTTTGTGTAATACTTATGATAGATGCAATCTTGACGATATATAAAAGAAAATTATTAACTTGACCAGCTTTAGCTTTTAATAGCAGATATAGGACAATATTAGTATGGGTAAAGAAGTAAAATTAAAGAAAAATATGCGTCCTAATGTTGTTGTACAACAAGGACGAAATAGTTGAAAATATCAACCTGTAAAATAGAAAAAGAAAATAGTTTCATCACAGATGACGTCCCAAAAAAGTGTACGTAAGTTAAACTAAAACAGAAGAAACAAATGTTTAATGAGACTTAAATCTCCTTTCGATAATATAATTGACATACTTCTGTAGTTGAGATATTCCTCCGGAACATGGTCAAAGTCCATTAAAAAACATGTTGCTGAGGAATAAGACTGGGATACGACGTAGCAACGGCATGATGCTACTGAGATATACTGAAGGAAAACATGGATAATATTTGGACAACAAGGAGAGAATATATTGTCAATCTCAAATTAATAACGATCCCTTTTTATTTTGATCATATACGTCGAGGGATTATATGAAATAAGCCAATGATTTTCATGAAAATGTTTAATTTGAATCTGCAGTTTTGCTATATCTCGCATTTTAAATGCGCCCTGAATACTCATTTTGAAACTTATTTAGAAATGGGATTGTTGTCTTTGTAAGAGCTAAATTAATACGATTTTAATTTTTAGCTTGAAACCTATTTAGTTAGGATGCCTTTTCATTTTCTTAAAGACTCCACGAATTTATTCCTGGAATACCGAATTTTATCGTTTGCAAGCTGTCATAATACTTATTTCTATGTTTCATGCCACTATAGATATGAGTACGGATGAATCATCAACAATCTGATTAAAATCCGATCTCGGGTAGACAGTAGAGACCTGATATTAATAAGATTGGAATCAATATCAGTCATCGACAGTCTCATTTTATCACCATATTTGATAATTTTCACATTGTAAATATGTATAAAAATGTTTTCTGTTAATTAGGAATTTTCTTTTTGAAACTAACTATTAGTAAGCCATCATCAATTATTGTTCTCCTGGCGAACACTTTACCTTTTTGATATGTCCTCTGAGCATACATTTTAACTTTTCTTCAAATTAATTCTCCATTCCTTTACAATGTGTGCAGTCTCTTTGAAGAAGAAGACAAATGTTTCTCGAACTCATTTGCTGTTTATCGTCTCAGATATCTGTTCAGTCTTATATCCGATTTATGAGGTAGGGTGTTGCTCAGATAAAACAACTCTTGAGTAGTTTTAGTTATTGACCTAGCTGTGTGTATATTTTTCTGTATGGAATGACATGTTTTTTATTTTAAAAAATTTAAAAGATTGTAATATTCTTTGTACGTTTGAGTACATACCCCTGTAATAATTATCGATTTCTTCAGTAACTCTGACAAACCAATTTTAATCGAAAATTAATTTCTGACATAGACATGCAAATCGAATAGAACCTCCAAATCCACTTCCGAAATGTAATCAATAACATACTCATCTCATATATATATCTGTATTGGCTCAAATTCTAATCGCAAGGATTCATTTTGCTTTGGGACATTATAAACTACCATGACCTTTTATCATGCGCGGACATTGCCCAAACTTTATAAACTAATCTTGCTGTCCTTAGCTTTGCCACAGGCTATAACTTCGCCATCGAGCTTTGTACCGAAGGCGACAAGCGGGTGTACTGCACAATCAGAATATGTTATTCATTGTTGTCCACATATTATCCATGTCTACTTACAGCCAATCTCAGTAGTGTCATGCTCTTTGCAAGTCATAACTTACTCTTTTTTCATCAGGAACATGTCATGGTCTGTTAAATGTAAAAATCCTATACCTGCTATCTATAAATCCGTACCCATACCACAAGCAAGTTTTAGTAGTATATATATATATATATATATATATATATATATATATATATATATATATATATATATATATATATATATATATATATATATATATAAAGAATACAGATTATATGGCATATAACAGTCCTTTCAAATGCACTGGAACCAGCAAGGGATCACGTTTGTCAGGGATTGGTTAAGATAAATGCAAAAAACTGACACGCAACAGTGCAAAACTAGAATCACTCTAGCCTATGCGCTTTCGACTCTTAATGAGTCTTTATCAAAGGCAAATACAGAACATAGACAAGACAAACAAGTAAAATACAGAAACCGTGTTTACAAAACTTTAAAATTTATTGTTACAACTAGTTTCTAACAACTTGCTGCGGATGCTGTAAAATGTGTTGACTTTAGAAATCGATGAGCCAAAGCGACACATGTTTTTGTATGTAAATTTATGTACGCGCAAATTATATCCCGGATATTTTATATTAGTAGTTAGAGGTTATTAAGCAAGTAACAATAAATTTCAAGGTTTAATTCCTGTAGAAACAGGCATGTAAAGTAAAAAGAAGCGCCACAAATAAGTTCTTTAAAATCAAGAAAGAATTTTTTTCCTAAGCATACAAAGTGATTTGTTTTATATCAGGAACGCACAGCATTGCGAATAAAATTCCAAATAATCCTAAATGTTCCGTGATAAGTCCACACTTGTAGAATTCCAATAATCGTAAATGTTCCGTGATAAGTCCACACTTGTAGAATTCCAATAATCGTAAATGTTCCGTGATAAGTCCACACTTGTAGAATTCCAATAATCGTAAATGTTCCGTGATAAGTCCACACTTGTAGAATTCCAATAATCGTAAATGTTCCGTGATAAGTCCACACTTGTAGAATTCCAATAATCGTAAATGTTCCGTGATAAGTCCAAACTTGTAGAATTCCAATAATCCTAAATGTTCCGTGATAAGTCCACACTTGTAGAATTCCAATAATCGTAAATGTTCCGTGATAAGTCCACACTTGTAGAATTCCAATAATCGTAAATGTTCCGTGATAAGTCCACACTTGTAGAATTCCAATAATCGTAAATGTTCCGTGATAAGTCCACACTTGTAGAATTCCAATAATCGTAAATGTTCCGTGATAAGTCCACACTTGTAGAATTCCAATAATCGTAAATGTTCCGTGATAAGTCCAAACTTGTAGAATTCCAATAATCGTAAATGTTCCGTGATAAGTCCACACTTGTAGAATTCCAATAATCCTAAATGTTCCGTGATAAGTCCACACTTGTAGAATTCCAATAATACTAAATGTTCCGTGATAAGTCCACACTTGTAGAATTCTAATAATCCTAAATGTTCCGTGATAAGTCCACACTTGTAGAATTCCAATAATCGTAAATGTTCCGTGATAAGTCCACACTTGTAGAATTCCAATAATCGTAAATGTTCCGTGAAAAGTCCAAACTTGTAGAATTCCAATAATCCTAAATGTTCCGTGAAAAGTCCACACTTGTAGAATTCCAATAACCCTAAATGTTCCGTGATAAGTCCACACTTGTAGAATTCCAATAATCCTAAATGTTCCGTGATAAGTCCACACTTGTAGAATTCCAATAATCCTAAATGTTCCGTGATAAGTCCACACTTGTAGAATTCCAATAATCCTAAATGTTCCGTGATAAGTCCAAACTTGTAGAATTCCAATAATCGTAATTTCGTTGAAATACCATTAATCACTAAGATATAATCTAGTAGAATGACGTTGATTGATTTAACATTGATCCCAAAGTAGTGTTTTAGTTCAAAAAGTCAATGAGCACTTTGTAGTTCCAGTGACAATTTAAATGATTAATTTCTGTTAAATTATATCTGAACACAACCAAATACTCTAATCACATATTCCAAAACACTAACATGAAACATGCAGGAAGACTTTGTTTACAAATCTTATATATATACTATTTCACTTGAACTCTAACACGATAAAATCTCACAAGGAAGAACAAGGCATTGACCTCAAAACTATACTAACATCATTTTTTTTTTTAAAAATGACAAAAGTCAGGTAGGCTAAGCATCTATCCTCAGTCATATACAAATATGATGCACACAGTATAAATTTATATTTAATTAACATCTAAAAAAATTATTAAACAAAACGTCTATGCAGCGTAATTGTTAGTTCCATATTATTGTTGTTGTGGACTCCGTCAACAGCGTGAGCCAAATTTGCAATAGCATATTGATTTGTAATTAACATGTAAACAACCGTTGGTCTATATATTAGTCACTCTAGCTGATTTTAAGTAGTTTCTCTTAGAATAACTTCTGATCTTACTCCTTTCAGGAATATCGTGCTCTATTTATTGATATCTAAGATTGATTTTTTTAAAATCTTTTAATGTTCTTTACATTCACAGGACACCAGTCAAACCGGCTACTTATTTACATAAATTGCATTCTGATGGTTTATATTTATGATTACTTGGTGCATTTTTGCAAGTTTCACCACATGTGAGAACCTACATCTCCGCTAGCCTAGGTTTAGATACAATAACCCTATCAAAATCTGGGCGGATCGAATATATATTTTAGTGCTTTATCCTAGCGACATATGTGACTTAGAATTTTGCCTCCTTCAATATGTAATGCCATCTAACCAATAGCATGTAATAGTGGTGTATTGTACATTAGTCATTAATGGTGGAAGAAATTGACGTAAAAAGGATACTTTGTAAGTTTAACATCGAAAGTATGACCACGTTAAAGGGTAAGCTATTACAGGTGCATTTTAGTGAAAAGTATGTGTACAAACACGAACCGGCAGTGCTTATTTATCAGTATTTTCAAGCTGTGTGCTCTCCTTATCTCGAGCATGTAGGAACAGTGTTCAAATTTGAACAGCTTAATTTTGATTGGATGCGGTGGCTTGCCGTCTCATCCATTGAAATTCACAGATCCAAAGCACATACGTATCTGCTTGATACGATAAGGTGTAGATAGCCTTATCATATCAGAACATTGGCTGGCGAAGATGGATAAACTGTATATATTGATACTTTTCCTCAATGTCCATTCAGAAAAATCCATGTATTTGTTATGTATGAGCGGCTGCTATTTATGAACAATCACATATCCATCGAGTAATGTTACTTACATTTATTTCGAATTTTAGCAAAACGTTTGGATTTTTTTTTCCTCTCATGAAAATATCTTTGTGGTAGTCATCGATGATGCTATCTTCGTGATAGCCAATGACGATTTCAAATACATGCAATAGTCCGGGCTGATCAGCGTCCCCGATATTAGGGTAAACGACTCAATGTTAGTCCACATTTGGTCGTGCGAGCAGGTGCAATCAATGAGGCGAGCCTTGAGTATTTATATTCTAAGACCGGATCGAAAAGGAATGATATTTTTCATCAATCCAATGCGCGTGAGAAAATTCAGTCAGAGCGCGTAATCTCTCTTCCATTTAGTGAGTGAGTAGGTGAGTGTCCTTATAAAATTCAAGACCAAGAGACACGTTTTCTTTCTGGTAAATTATATTTAAGATGTTACAATTACATTTCACAATTCATCACCAAAAGTACATTGTCCTCTTCCTTCCATCTTTCTTTTTTTCTTTTTTAAATTTCTTCACTGCCCGTTTTTTTTCTCTTCACTTTCTTCCCGTATTCTTATCTTATCTTTATTTACTGGTATAGGTCCTTCTTCTTCTTTTTCTGCGGGTTCTATTTTCGGAAACCCTTTCCTCTTCTTGTTTATTTGATCTGGTCTCTTTTTTCTTAGGGCACCTTGAAGATCAATGTCCTTTCTCCTAACAAAGTCCATATGAATCATGGCCGTTGTCTCTCTTTACTCCTGTCTTGCGTCGACGTTATGGATATTATTTGCCCAATGTCCTTGCTTCTGAAAGATATACCAAGTATCTTGACCTTTATCCGCTGATTTCTTTGAAGTAAACTTCCGTATGACGCATCGCAAAGTTTTGATCAGAATCTCAATCTGTATTGGCTCTTCCAACGTCTTGACTACATGAAAATTGAATGAATACTCTTAGGTAATGCACTTATATGACGAGAATGACGTTTTTCATTGCAAAGTTTTTGAAGTTTTAGCTCAAATCCATATCAGCGATTTTGAAGACGCCAAGAGTGAAATTGAATCAACCAACACCTCCAAACCAAGAAAGTTTACTCCAAGTCAAAGTCAAACAATAACACCCTAAAATTATACTACATTCGAAAGACGAAAAACTCTCCTCCCGAAAAGTTAGAACCACGGCTTACACTAACACGGTTAAGTTTAAAGTCCAAAGTGCCACTGGGATTCCTTATTAAATACACTGAAACTACACTGTCGATCCAAAGAAGGCAATCGTTTGAGACTTTCCATAAATCATGACAGATTGAAACCGTCAGGGCCACGTGTAGCATCCATGCTGAAGTGAGACTATACTATATCATCGCCAAAATTCATCACTTTCAGCAATCCAACGACCAATATCACATCACTGATGACAAATGTACATTTTACATGACCCACGTTTCTCTTACGAAAGTAAGCGGACGCAGAAAAGTAATATTTGTAGACGAATTTGTCAGAACCAAGCACAGCGTCCTCAAAATTCAAAACGACCACAACCTGATGTGCTTATCCCGGAACATCATCGTGGGATGAACGTATGCTGACAAGAACGGCACGGGAGAATATAAATGAGCCTGAACGTTTGAGATTCGGACCGAACCAAACAACAAAGAGAAGCATATCTCCTGTTACAGCTAGCTGACTTTTACAGACTGAATGCTTGTGGAATTTCTGAATGCAGAAAGTTCAAGACGGCAAATACATTCACGTCTATGATCACGAAAAACAGTTCGGTGCCACTTCCAGTATCTCCGGATTCCTCGAACTCTCCTTCTATTGTGAGAAATGCGACCTTGGGTTTGTCGATCGGGAGCACATTCATTGCGGTCGGAAATGTCGGAGTTATTTAGTTTCTAAACACTGTCCTCACGAAGGACAAGAACGAATTCATTGGCGAGTTGTTCAGAGAACATTTGTCAGCCCCACGTGTTACAATAACATCTCATGACACAAAGTTCTCAGCAGAAATGTGCTCGCTAATTGTTGAGATTGTACTCTATTTGTGAACAACTCACTCATACGCGCCAACAACCAAGAATGCACATTTGTCGAAAAAGAAACAATGTCATATTGTTCACTAAATCGTGGACTTGGAACGTGAATGCTACATTCATAAATAACAATCGAAATCGAAGAATTAGGACAAACAATTAAAGGAATTCATCTTTTTCCTTTTCAATTGCATGCAAGAGACCGGCAATACATAGCGAAAGGGGTCTTCCTGATTTCTGCGTGACTCATCAAGCGCGCGAGAAGTGCACCCAATAACCTATCTTTTTCATTGCCCAGAATTTAGCAAGATTCCAGGAAGAAGTTTGTTTAAATAAATAAAAATCTTTTGAGGGTCTAATACGCTTGCAAATTTAACCTGATGTGTCTTAGACCCTATCGACAAGAGGACATTGAACGTTACGGCTACTTCCATCGCTATGAGACGGTTATTCTCACAATTTCTCGGGATACGAATGACAATTTCTTCTGAAATACTAAACAGAACAAGGCATCAAATGCCCTAAAGTCACTAAGAACATAACACAATTCATCTATATTCAAATGGGACAAGAAGAGTTTAAAGATTCCATGAATATTTTAGCCATACATTAAACGTTTGGAATTACAGAAATGGCCACAGGATATTTTCCACACTTTTTAAATACCGAAGCCAATCAACACGCTGGGTTGCCTCAATTGCTTGACGCTCAGTACTACGACTTTGACAACTTCGTTTGCTCCCATCTCTAGAAAGATTGTTGGCCCCTTACCCTACTGCCCAAAAAAAGAACTCAAAACTTGGGTTAAAAAGATGATGTCGACCTCTTTGTCTGTCAAAACCCATCTATCTGAAAAGTATATTTTTTTACCAAAGGTGCAACGATGTTTGCAAGAACAAGCCATATACTTACTACATAAACCCATTTGAAGAAAATTGTCCAGAAGTCATGCCACAGTGGATGGCAGCAGTTATCAATGGCAGGCCGATTTAGTCCTATGTTTTTCATTTGGCCACATGCAATCGTGGATACAATAATTTGTCTTGTGTTATCGACATCTTTTCCAGATTTGTCTGGGTAATGTTTTTGACTTCCAAAACGAGTTATACGTTAGTGTGAGCTTTAGATAAACGGTCGTCACCCTCTCCGATGGTAAACAAAGGCACCAAATTTCTTAACCATGCTATAAAAAAGAACTGAAGTAATGAGACACCCATTGTTCAGCACCAAAAATCCAGAAAACAAACTGTGTTGGAAAGGATATTCTCTGATGTTTGTTTCTCATACCAACGCTTCGTGAGTCATCAGCTATAAAACGAAGTGATTATCTTGTCGTGCAACACTGCAGCATCAGCAGTCATCCCTCCTTCTCAGACTTCTTCTCTTCAAGATCTACAAACGCAACCCTTGGGTATGGTGCGGAAAGACCTATGCCTAAAACGTAAATCTTTTTTTCTGCCATATTTTTGTAGTGTATATTGTCATCGATGTCAGCATGGCCGACTTGACTTTGAAACAAGCTGAAAAACAAGTGTGTACCATTCTATTTAGCAGTTGCATCGGTTACCTTCTACCTAATACTTCCACCGCCCCAAACAGCATCAGCAGCATCCTTCTTTTGGAAACTCGTTTTAACCTCGAGTGACTTCTCCGAAAGCAGAAACTTTGAATTATGAATAACCAATTTTAGTTAACTTTACCCAGCGACAGTTCCATGGATGTGTTTCCCAATAAAACGTTGTGCTGTTTCACGACCAAATTACCAGCCAATTGGATGACGAAACGCATTGGGAAGTGGCTTTAGTTGAAATCATTCATCCAAAGCAAGTCCAATGTTAGTGGAATTCAAACGAGGTTTACCGTCGAAATCCTGAATGATCAAGTGCAACAACAATTGAATGAAAAAGATCCTCACTTTTACGAATCCAAAAGACCAACGTCAACCAATTCTAAATAGAGCATTTAGATCGTGATAATTTCATCAGGCTATTGCCTGTCAGTAAGTCATGTTGACAGTGTCAGTATTGATACAAAAAATGACCTGGGACAAAATATTCCATATTCGAAATGAGAAGCAGCGGTAAAACAACATTTTCGAAAACGATTGTCTAACAGCTTGTATATCATACTTCATGTGTACCGTGGACTCGCTCGACAAAGAGGACATGATTTGAGAGATTTGCTGAAATCTGCGTTTCGTTCGGTGGCCCTTGTCTTAAATCCGATGGTGACACGATGATTGTACGCTTCGCAAATGCCGCTTTGAAAGCAATTAAAACAATTTCTCCAAAATATCATCATCGGCAAATAAGCTCCTAAAGAAGCATTCGTGAGTGTAGGCAAACATGTGTTGCTTCAAACTGATAAAGCGATTTTGAGAAACATGCTCGGAGAAAGAGTAAGAAAGAAAGAACAGCTGGAGACTTAGAAGTCTGATTATTACGCAGAAACAAATGACAACCGATAGTATTGCGAATGTTCTAAGTCAAAACAGGATATGTTTGCCATGCCACTAACCATGATGACAATGCAAGAATCACAATGGGTCGAACGGAACACAGCTTCAGCAGGATATACACTGTTTCAAAACCAAATCATCATCATCATCATCATCATCATCATCATCATCATTCGTCTCTTGTCCTAGTGTGGTCGTTGAGGCACTGTGCTGCTAACATCTGACCAGTTCCCTCCACTTGTCTCGATCATGTTTCAATGCCTGTGTCTCCGCAAATTTTTTCCTGGTCCATTCTGGGATGTTGTCAGTCCACTGTTTTCTCTGTCTACCTCTCCTTCTGCCACCTTGGACACTGTCCTGCAGTACTGTTGTGGATAGACTGTTGGCTCTAGTGACATGACCATACCATTTCAGCTTTCTCTTTTTGACAATAGTTAGGAGGTCTTCATAATGGCCTACTTTGTACCTGATGGTGTTACGCACTTCATTTGTGATGTGGTCCATGTAAGAGATGCCAAACCAAATGACAACAACTACGGAGAGAAAACGACTGCTTACCTGAAACAACTACAATATATAGAACGTGGCTTGAACAAGAACTTAAAAAGAGGACCGGAGAAGGACAGCAACAAAAGCCCCAAACGAACATGGAATAGATACCAGCCGTAGACATTGGGGATGACACAGGAACTATATAATTCCGAAGCTACCAGAACAGATATGATAACACTAGGAACTATCCTGGAAATAGCCCGTAAGATCTTCTATAACGGCAATTTAAACGCAAAGAACAGGAAAATGCTGCTGCGATCAAACCGAAAATCCATGAAGATCAGCACCCTGGGAAATCACTCTTTTTAACTGTCCAATTCCAGTCGTGGTACTGATGGTCACTGAACTATGCAAGGTACATTACATCCAAAACCAACCAATACAACACCATTTCCAAAGAAAACATGGTGATATGAAACCTGGTAGCAGTACGGGTTATGAAAGAAAAAGTCAAGAGTTCAGTCTACCTGAACACACTAAACAGCTAAACAGTTTTATTCTCAAAGATGTAATCCCAGCCCCTTTTTACGGCTACATCCAGTTGCCTTTAAAAAAAAGAGATCTCACTTTGGCTTGAATTCCCGACTTAATAACACTTCTTAATAAATATGATCCTTTATCGACCGTTCTAAATTTAGGCCTAGAATCCTAACTAGACATTTTAAACAATAGGTCCTTTTTTTTTTGGTGTTAATTTAAGTGCACATAATACACTAATTCTTCCAACTTTATATATCGCTGGAAATTTTATAAATAAAATACATAACTCTAAATTACAAAGGTGGCACACGACAAATTGGCAATAGGGCTAACATAAAATTACAATTGGGTATAATTTTACCTAATACAAAACTGGCGTTTCATAACCCTTTTAATATTGTATTGCTTCACAGCCGAGTCCCTTTCCCCCTCTCCCCGCTCGTACTACCAAAGACAAGTCGTTTGATTCCAACTCGTCTAGTTGCCAAATGCCCCTATAAACGTGTACGCAAGGAACCGGGCTGGTGTTTTGAGTGGGGGGGGGGGGGTATCCATCCCAACCAGGCGTTGTAAGTGATGCCGATTGTTTCATGGTGAATATGTGTTGCAGTTCCCACTCATCGTGTGTCACGAGGGACTTAACTGTCGAGGAATCGGACACAATTTTGAACCAAACCCAATATACATAAATGCACGAGGAAAAATATTATCTTTCCCTCGCTCAAGATTAATTAAGTATCTCAACATTCGAGAATAAACAAGTTGCAATAGCCTTATGGGTAAAAGCGACTATAATCAAACATAAGTAAGTCCGACTATCTATCGCTGACAGATGAACAAGCCGACAAATGAGCTGTGTACATAATTTAATAGACGTTTGGCATTGGTTGACAGATGTCGCGTATGTAGTTGAAAAGATGGCAATCTATTGGAGATATACAGTTAGTCTCCAATGCCTGACAAGACGGGTGTCAACCGTTAAAGAAGCCTGGGAACTGATTAAAGGGGTCACATAGGGGTTAGAAAGGGATTAATAGCCTATGAGCACTGCAGAGTGGGCCTATTGAAGCAGGCCTTGGAATTGATGGTAGTAACTGAGAACCTTTTTTTAAAGAAAAGATAGAGAAATGCGTCTATTGTCCTAACCCATCCACGGCTCTAAAAATGACGAGTCTTGTGAGGAATGTCTCAAGGAAGTTCATTTGACTTTGACAAGCCGAATGAAAATTGGATCAAAGTCCAAGAAATGTTTTAAAAGATGGGCAACCACATTGGATATCAGAGGATGATAAGAAGAAGATGACAAATTTCCTCCAAAAAGTAAGAACTTGGTGGAAGAACTGGAGAAGGTAGAAGAGAAATAAAACATCTGCCCTTTCCAGGGCCACTCAATTGCCTTAAAAAATATACTCATTGTCAGCATTTTGTGTGTCTTTATCTTGTATAAGTATTTGTTCGTCTGTTTGTGTATGTCTATTTTTTGTTTCTCCCTATCAATCCTTTTGTCCATATAAAACATTTGACGTGGCATTTTCACTAGTTACCTATAGTAGCGCGTACTGAGGTCAACTCGAACACTGTTGTCAATTCACTGATGGATTGAGGTCAGCCGCTTGCAACACTGTTGCCATTTTTCACAACGTGTCCAGTATCGTGACGTCACCCTTGTAAATTCCCATTGTCTCCCAAGTGTCCTTCCCATGTTAAATTCCCATTTTAAATATATTTTTTTTCCCGCCAATAATGAGTCCCATTTTTTCTAAAGTGTCCCATATTACTACTTCTGTGTTTAAATGGAGCCAAATTGTCCCATGTTTCTACTGATGGTCTTCAAATATGGCTAAAATATTAAATGTAATCGATAAATTCATACAAATCTGCATTCTTAACACTATGCTCATTGACGTTTCTGGTACGTGAATGTGTTTTCGTTATGATTCTGTTTAAAATCTTGAATTACCACATTTTAATTAATTTTTGTCTGGAAATTGTATTAAAGTTTGAAACAATTCTTCTTCAGGTCATTTTCATTTGTAATATTATTGCAAATGTGCGTAAGTATTGAATTTTTACATCATCTTCTCAGTGTAGTTTATTCCAACTGATGTTCACCTACATGTATTTCAATCATGATATTTCAAATGTAGAAATTTTCAGGCTAGATTGCTGGATGCTGTTCAACCATTTTCCATACTCATTTTCCCAAATGAAAACAAACGTTTTTGCCCATGCATAATTTACAACTAAAGCTATCTTTGTATCGTTGCAGCTTTTTGTTTATGTCTTTACTACGAGACATATAAAACTATCCAAAACTGATTTACTTTAAAATCCACATCACGTCATTTATAAATTTTCCTTAGAATCTTACAGTCGTAGTAAAGTTTAATTTTAAAAAAAAAAATCCTATTAGAGATGGTGATATAAAACAAATATATCATTAATTGTATTCATTGTAGACTGGTATCATTTTCAATTAAAGTGTTGATCTTGGTGTTGCCGTATCCTCCCCGAGATGGTGTCCTAAATAAACATGAGTGCCCCAGTTTTGCCAGTGTTTTCAATGCAAGACCGCTCATTATTATGGCTTTAAGTTTAATATTTAGTGTTGCATATTCTTACACAGTTTGGCGATGTACAAAACCAAAATTGTCTGATTTTTAAATATTTAAAAAATCTACAGTCGAATCTCGTTCAATAATCTGGAGGAAAAAAAATTACAAGTGAAGTGCAAATGTGTATGTCTAGCATTCTCCGTTTCTTTTCGGGGGTGGGTGGGGGCGATGTTGATTTCTCTCTCTGTCACCGCCACTAAAAATATTCTTTTCTGTGACAAGTTCAGGCTCCATATTTAATATAACAGTTTGTACATTCTGCTATCTAGTAAATTATTGGTCCTTTTTTCCGTTTAAAAATAGGATTTTACTTAAAGTAATGCAAATTAAGAGCCTGCTGAACGTAATCTTTAAAATCATAGAAATGCTGATATAATTAAGATGGTCATAGCGACCTGCCTTCATGCGAGATATCAAATTGACATTTGTTTTAAGAAAGATTGTGTTTCATGCCATGTTTGTTAGATTCTAAATGCTACCTTAAGATAGAGACTTGTTCTCTATCTATCGACTTAATACATATGCATTGTGTAAAAGTTAAGTTACCAGCCTATCTGAACTGAATCCCCGTAGTTACGGTTGAAGGGGCATACAGGTAGACCGGTACCCTATAAAAGTTTAAGTTTTGCTTGAGGTAGGGAACCAGTTTATTATACATGTAGAGCATTCTCAGGTGGGAAGTTAAAATCGGCTGGCCCATTGTGCGTTACATCAACAATTCGCGGTGATCAGAGCTACGTATGGATCTGTGACAGAAAGTATACGAGGCAGTATTGACTAAATAACCAAGAATGATGCATTCCAATGGAATATATAGTTTTATTGTTTTAATCATTTTTTCATTAGTTTTTGTAATACACTGTCAACAAACTAGTAGCACCCCGGCACCGCAGACGGGTGATGTCAATCCTCCCTCGCCAGTGCTATTAGAAAAAACTTCTCTCCAAAAAGGAATGGACAGCTTATTTGGAATGACGAACTCTTTTCTTGATACAGTGATGAAAGAGAACTTTTATGATTCCAAGGGTGATTTTAGTAAGTATCGATCACATCTGTTTTATGACTTTGACCGACTTAACCTATTTTCACTTTTACCTCATATTGTCAGAGTCGATGTAACTATTTTGATAAAGCTAACCTACACCTAATCTAATAATTTTGCTTTCAGTTATATAAAGATTTATACAAGCAATTTATTTACTTGAAAATAACGAAGATAAAATGCATAGGACTGATAAGTCATTATTTAAACTCATCACACCGTGTCATGTCACAATGAAAGCTATGCATGTTGATTTATTTTAATGATTCGATTTGACATGATCTTTTCTTCACTCAGTTTGATACCAGGCCACCATTGTAAAAGTCCAATTACGATTTGTTCAATTTTTCAGGAAGTTTCTTGATGACAGTAGATGTGCAGATCATTATAAATCAAGATTTAATAGGTTAAATATGATTAGTATAACATTTTAAAACAATTTATATTTAACTTGAGTAAATGCTCATACATGAGCTTAATGACTTTTACCATAAGAGTAGTCCTACAATGTAAGCCCCGACGCTGATATTTATGTTTGCTCGCGTGTAGCACTAAAATCAAGATCAACATGTGATACGTCTTACAGGTAGGACTAACCATAAGAGGTGTAATTTGAAAGTCAAATCTGTCTGTAAGAGATGAAAATAAAGAAGCCAAACTGGATAGATGGATAAATAAAATGAGATATGAGGTAACTTTGCAAGATATTTTAATTTAAATTTCATTTACATATTTAAACGTAGAAAATATCCAATAATACTTGTAGACTCATCAAATTGTTTGTATGTCACACATACACAATTAATTGTTAGCAAATGCGTTTTTTTTTAGTGATAATTAGCTTTCCCACTAAGATTAAAGCAAGGCAAATGTCGAATTTATGATAGTGAAAACATCATGTATCCATGAGATGGTTACTGTGGCAATTAACTGCACATGATACAAAAATGTTGAAAACAGAGAACAGAAGCACTATAAATTTCACAGATTTAAGGTGATTTTTTTTCATCTGAGTTAGCACAAAACATTTCACTTTCAGCAAACAATACGCTTGATTAATGTAATAATTGCATTTTGTAAAGCTTCCACACAAACAGATGCAAGAGCACATAATGCAAGAGAATTGTCCACCATTTAGTTTTTTTTATGATATTAGCATCTGTGCCAAATGTTATGTTGGATTTGGGTTGATTGGAGGTGTTTAATTTTTCAAGTTCAGCTGAACTGATTAATCTAAAAGGTTTATAGTTAAAACTAAATATTTTATATTACTCCTTAAAATCAATAATATTTAACAGTAGGAAGTAAACTATTACTGATGATTGAAGCTGGTATGACTAAATTACAGAATGGAAAAATGGAACACAATGGAAATAAAATGCAAAAAGGAAAAATTGGATGCAGTGCAGATAAAGATGTAATGGAATATGTTTTCAAAACTGACTCTAAATATTGTTTGAAATATGCACACTTGAGTTTGTGGTTAAAACACATGAAGCAGTCATCCACCATGGCTCAGATCAATTGATATAATTTTCTCCAGGGAAAAACGCAACATAAATATATTCAAACTATTTCTTTAAGTAAAGACTTATTTCTTAATGTGGGTTGGAGCTACATTATAAGATAATTCCATTGCATCAGTAGATTTTCATTGCTCATCAGGTTGATCAGCGTCAACTGTCATAGAAACACAATACACTAAAATTATGACATTACATATATTTGAATTGAGTGTGGGTCATGTTTTCACTTGGGTACTGTTTTACTTGAGTATGTTTTGACTCTGGTACTGTTTTACTTTTTAAGATGGGCACCTTTTGGTTTGGGTTAAACCCTGAAAACTTGTGCTTTTGTAGTAAACTTAAATTTGACATATTTTAATCATAAACATTTATTGACAGTCTCTTTTTTCAAGTGATTTTCTTCTTAGAGAATCAGTGTGTACAAAGTGGAGCACATGACTTATGAAAGGGAACCATTTTTTTTCTCCCCATATTTATTTTGTTACCTATAATTAGCACAAACCTGTACATCTTGAATAATAATAGGCTGTCACATGCTCATGTTTACTAGGTAATGCATTGCTAGCTCAATATAGATCATTAGTGTGCAGATTGATATAGATCATTAGTGTGCAGATTGATATACAGTCGACTCCACTTAACTGCACATCGGTTAACTGCACACTCCGTATAACTGCATGTAGTCAAGCCGGTCCCGATTTTTCCCATCGCTTAAAAATGTACTGTTCTGTAATCCTGTTAACTGCACAGTCTCGTGACGGGCCCGAGGGTGTGCAGTTAACCAGAGTTGACTGTAGATCATTAGTGTGCAGATTGATATAGATCATTAGTGTGCAGATTGATATAGATCATTAGTGTGCAGATTGATATACAGTCGACTCCACTTAACTGCACATCGGTTAACTGCACACTCCGTATAACTGCATGTAGTCAAGCCGGTCCCGATTTTTCCCATCGCTTAAAAATGTACTGTTCCGTAATCCTGTTAACTGCACAGTCTCGTGACGGGCCCGAGGGTGTGCAGTTAACCAGAGTTGACTGTAGATCATTAGTGTGCAGATTGATATAGATCATTAGTGTGCAGATTGATATAGATCAGTAGTGTGCAGATTGATATAGATCAGTAGTGTGCAGATTGATATAGATCAGTAGTGTGCAGATTGATATAGATCAGTAGTGTGCAGATTGATAATTAAACTTTGCTAAGGAATTTGTGGTCTATAGTAGACAATGTTGTTTTATTTACCATGTAGGAACTGAGATCATTACATAATCTGATTCATGATTCAAAGAGCTTGTGACAATTGATTTTATGGGTATGGAGTGCTTTCTGTTATTGTGACATATCCTAGTTGTACCTACCCATTTGACTGTCAAAGTTGATGTCACGTGTTATTTTCAGAGTATAATTATGTTGCCTCCAGATCCCTAGTCAAGGCAAGTTAACCAGTGCCCAGACATTTTAAGGTCAATAAAGTCTAATACCTCTCTGTGCATTGTTATATGCACCATTGTTTCATTTAAGCTAGTAGTATATGGGGATACTCTAGCGTCAATGGGAAATCCAGTCAAAAAGGTCGTGGGAACATCTAGCGTCAAGGGAAATTTAACATGGGGAAATATAACATGGGTGAATGGAGAATTGAACATAGCGACAAGGATTGGGTCACTTTAGCGTCAAATGGGCCTTAAAGTTAAAAAATAGGTATATCAAAAATGGTGTTAACGGGAATTTGACATGGGAATTTCACCTGAAGTTCTAAGGGAATTGAACATTGGTGACATCATTTTGTTTATAGGGTCAAACCTAAGTTTAGGGTAAAATATACATGTAGCGACAAAGGGCTGATAGGGAAAAACATAGACATACAGAAAAACCAAACAAATACACATCCAAAACACACAGAAAAGAGGACAGAGATCTTCTAAAGAAAGACTCACTTATAATAAAAGTCTACAATATGGGTTCAAAACATTTATTCAAGTACATACATGGGCTCTCTGGCCTGTGCTTTAGTCTAACTCTAAGCACTATCCATTTAAAACATTCAAATATGGACATGGAACAAATCTATTTACATGTTATCTATTTCTTAGATCTAGAAAAAATACTTTTAAAATTAAAGTTTATGCCTTCAAAAAAGACCCTACTTTACATACAACACATAAGCATTTAATATAAGAATGGCACTTTTCATACAACAATTAATATTCATTTTTAAGAAAAAAGCAAGACCAAAACAAGTAACAAACAATCAAATAGGAGAAAGTTCATGTTGCTTTCTATATCTGTCACACACATTGTTTAAAATCTGGTCAGCTATCACTTGTGTCCCAACGTAGATGTTTCCCATTACGTACCCCTTTTCATTCGTAAATCTGCTTGAGTCTTACGCTCGATACTTGGTGTGTGAAATGATTCATCCTTCTCGCTTGGCAGTGTTAGTCACAATGAACTATTGGTCTTGGACGATGTCCCTTTTTATATGCTGCCTAATCTCGACGTGACCATACGGTAGAGTGAAGTGATTGGGAAGTCGTACTCTTTTTTGGTACACGATTTGATAGACTTTTTCCAAAGGTTGGCTAACGATTTGGTGTGTGGGTAAACAGACAATCTTGTGCGGCTCGTGGGTGGTCACTTTAAACGTTTCATCCTGTCCAGACTGTAAGGCTTCTTGAAGCACGTCAAAGTTCACCACTCGACTGGTGAGATAATTGAGAGTCAATCCTTTCACTTTACATTCGGTGTGCATTTCTCCTTGTGGGTCTCGGTATTCGTAGCCGTAATTTTTAGGACCGCCACTTGCAAAACATAGAATCTTGTCGTCGGGATGTTCATCGGTCCAGGCTCCTAAACGGTTTCCTTCGATGACAGGGTTACACTGGTTCGGTCGGTGAATGTAGATGCAACTGTCCGTGTCAAAATACAGCACACGATCTCCTAGGAGTTCTAACACTTCGTACAATTTTAAGCGAGCATGGGCTGTCACGTAAGCCGCAATGATGACATTTCCAAATTTGTCGGCTTCTACAAAGTCTAGTTCTTCTTCGTAATTGACTAAGATCAAGTCCTCACGAATGACGTCCACGTGTTTGATGACTTTGGTTTTGTCGTGAATCATCTGGAAGTAGCGAGAAGGTTCAGACAAATACTCCGTCTTGGGTAAAGACGGTCGTTGTGCCATTTTACCCCACAAATAATTGAGCATCACTTTGGCAAACGATCGCCTTCCTTCGTTTTTCTCGATGTGGTCTAAAGTGATACCTTCCTGCTCCCTATATTTTTCTTTGAATTTCTTTTGGTCTTCGGGAGTGTGACACCAGGAAGGATAGCCACTAGCTTCTTGTTTTAGTTTTAAAAAGGCATCCACGTAGTCTGCAAAAATACCTTTCTGTGTCTCGTCGCCCTTGCGGTATTGTTGTGTCTTGGGAAAGTGATAAATTTCGTACACTTCTAACAGTCGGTATCCCATGTCCAGAGCTTTAAGCAATTCCACGCTAACCCACGTTCCTGTCAAGGCACGTTCTTCCTGGCTGTGCTGACAAGGTTGGTCTTGGTTGCACATTTCAGCACAAGTGCGACACAAAGGAAACATCAGTTTTCCTTGGCAATGGTGAGGTAAAACGGGATGGTACAAGTCTGTGGGAGGTAAGACTTTGCACTTGATTAATCCTTCGTACTGACGAATGTGGTCCAGGTCAATGTGTTCTATCATCAATTCTTGATGCCCTACGGGAAAGTGACAATATTTGCACACGTAAGGATACAACGAACACACGTCCAAGTATTTGATTTCTTCTCCCTTCTCCTCGTCCGCTTGGTACAGCAAACAAGTGGCATGCGTCCTCCGTACAAACTATCTCGAGGGTTCAATGGGTCCACCAACTTGTAACTTTCTACGATGCGTTTAAACTCGGGATCGGTTTTCAAACGCTGATCGTACTCGTGTTCCCACATTTCCACCACCTGGTATCCTTGCTGTTGTAACTTTAAACGTCGTTGACAAGTTGTCTGGTACAAATCTTCCATAGTCTGTTGTAAAAACTGATTTTTGGTGTCACGCTGTGGGTAGCACATAGGACATCCGTGAAATAAGCATCCGTTAAACTCGTACACGATTTGAGGGTTTTCTAAGTCCCACCCATCCATCGAATACGTTCCGATGGTCTTTTCGCCTCCTCCGTTGCGGGCGTGTTGGATCCGTTTGTTTTCCTTGTCACACAAATAATGGAGCCAGCGTAGCGCTTTGACCAAGTATTGACGTTTTACAAAGTTCGTCGTTTGAGGACTGATGACAGCCAATGTGTTTTCGGGCATGAATCGATGGCGGTACACTAAAGAACACGCTTTGGCTATGGTACAAGCTTCTTTCAAAGGATCGATCCCTCCGTGCTCCATGAAGAATTCTCGAAATTTTCCACAACAACGTCGTAAAATGTCCACGTCAGATCGACAATACTTTAAAATTTTTCTTGAAAGTCAAAGGGGTCCGAGGCGTGAGTCTGGTACCAAGCGAAGAAAGCTTCTCGTTGTTCGGTACGCATGTTGTCGGGGTCGTAATAGTGAGCCTCGGGCAAATGGGGTAGAACGGTACGTTGATTGGCTTCGGTATTGAAAAAATGTGGAAAATAACCTTTAGCCATTTCTGGCATACCAAACGTTTTAGGCATGCGACTCAATGGCATGGCCAAGTAACACATCGAATCTTTAAACTGCACTTGTCCTACTTGCATGTAAATGATTTTGGCTCCGTTCAAAGTCGCTTTACAGGGTTCGTACGGTCTTTGAAGGTCTTTGAAAGTTTGGGAAAAATGAGGTAGCGTTTTCAAGGCCTTGAAAGTTTGGGAAAATCGAGCATATTACCCTGAGGTCTTTGAAAGTCTTTGAAAATTGAAATAAACCCCCCAAAAAATAATTTCTTTCCAGAATCACAAATAAAATTATCCGAGGTTGTTAGATTCAGATGTAATCTAGTTATCCTGTTTCTTTCTTTTTATGACCCGTTCAGTTTATTGCCGCCGCAATAACAAAAGAGGCTTTGTTTTGTTTGGCCATCCAAAGTATGCCGCGGCGGCGACTTCAATCACACATACACTCTTCATCAAAGCAATACGGTGCCGCTACACACTTCATCAAAGGAAGTCACCAATAAAATTGCCCAAGGTCGTTAGCTTCGGATGCAGCTGGTTTTCCTGGCTTCTTTCGTTTGACGAATAGTTCAATTTGACTGGACGAGTCCATCAGTTTTAGCCAATCAAAATGTTAATTACACTAATTCTACGTAGAAAGTTCGCGAAAGTTATACGCTCGAGAATTCAAAATTTCTTCATTCGATTTACATCGTCTGCAAGTTCAGTGTTTAAAAATGCCAGGTCTTTGCTCTTTCAACGAGATATCTGGCATGAACAAGAGAAGTACAAGGAATGGCTTCAAAAGAATAAGTTATGCAAACGAAAGGCGTTTTGTACGCTGTGTAAAAAGACGATCAACTTGGCTTCAATGGGAGAAGGAGCCCTTACAAGTCATGCCAAAGGTAGGTTGCAAATTAGTAACTACATGTTCATTTAGTGGAACAAAGATGCAGAAGTATAAGCAATTGGTAGTTTTTGGAAAAATAATGGTAAATCATTACTCGTCGGGTATAAAATAAGATCGTTTAGTTTGATGATTTGGGAGATATAGCAAAAGAGGGCCTGTTTAAATTTACTTCTACCGTCGGTTTATTTAACACGTTTGAGGAACAAAAATCATTTTCGAAAAATTTGTTCTACATAACAATATTCCTTGATTTAATACAAAAACATCCATTGTAATAAATTAAATTCACGGATAAACAGTTTCAAAGTGCGCATGCGTACACTATATTAGAGTTAAACAAGAGTTCTTGTTCTTGAATTGCGAGTAAAAAAAAAAAAAATAAAAAAAAAAAATTATAAAAAAAACCCTCAACGAAACAAACAGGTTGCTATATATAGAACCTGTTTTGTCCAGTACTTTGAAGTGCGTGAAATATTACTAAATTTAAAGATGTTTATTACAAAAAATGGGGAAAAACATGTCCTGGGCTGACCCTAGACTTATGCAATCAGGATCGGACAAGGAAAAGGGAGAAACAAAACTTCGTAGGGTCCTAAAAATTATGTGTGAGGCAGGAAGAGAAGTAGAGTCCCGATGTGATTTAATATTAACTCAGTACGGAAAATTAGTGGATGAAGTTATCCAATCGGACAATCATCCATTGAAATGCTTCAGTAGAACAGATGACAGACTTGATGAAGTGTTTTATTCTGTCCTTTCCAAAAGAAATGAATATGTTGAACTTTGGAATGTTCTCCAGAAAATGTTGTTGTTATCACATGGGCAGGCAAGAGAGAGGATTTTCTATCAACAAACAGGTATCTGTTGAGAACCTCAGCAGAGAAAGCCTCAGAGCTCAAAGGTTAATCATTGACACAATGAGAAAAGCTGGTGGACCTTTGGAAATCATCATTAGCAATGAAATGATGACATATGCCTCCTCTGCAAGACATAAGTACCATGCCTATCTGGATAAGAAGAAAGCAGAGGAGAAGGATGAGAAGAAAAACCCAAAAGGAAAGAAACGGGAGTTGGCCTTGGATGAAGTGGAAGAACTTAAAGCCAAAAAGCTGCGTCTTGACGCTGACATTGCCAGCCTACATGCTTCCTCTGTACAGAAAGCAGAAGAGGCAGAATTAAAAGAACTCATTGTGCTTGTCACAGAGTCAAATGCTCTTAGGAGAAGAGCAGAGGAAAAGATGACAGTGGTGGCATCTCTTTCCAAAATGATTGAAGAGAAAAAAAAGCAAATAAAATAATGCATTTAAAGCAGTGCTGATGTCTTTTAAGAGAACAATTTATGTTGTATTAAATCTGACACGTATGTTACATATTTCTGGAGAAAAAAACAACAAATGTTAACCTATTTTCTAGATCATTATAATGCAATTTTAGGCAATTAAGTATAGTGTGACTTTAATCAGTAAAAAATATTGTGGTATTTGGCATTCATTGTTTTCTCTTATAACCTGTATACACAATGTTAGCAAAAATAGGTCTTGGAAATCTCTGTTTGTGGTCTTTGAAAGTTTGGGAAAAGTCTTTGAATTTATCAGTCATAGTTGAGTATGAACCCTGCTTTAGGACGTTCGGTACTTTGTTCCGTATAGTATCTGAGCAGAAATTGCCCATCGTATCCCGAGAAATTGTGAGCCATGACCGTGGCATGGCGATGACAATCTCCGTAACGTTCGATGTCTTCTGGACTCCACGTCTCGTCGATGGGATTTAGGATCCATTGGGCAAAATTGACCAAGGTGTTTGACCCTCGAAGTATTTTTTTACGTCCTCCAGGAATCTTGCTACAGTGAAGGCAATGACTAAAGATAGGCTCTTGGATACACTGCTCGCACGCTCGATGAGCCACGCAGAAATTGGGAATATGAATACCGGTCTCTTGCATGCATTCAAAATCAAAAAAGATAAAATTTCCTTTCTTCTGGGTATCTTCTGGTCGGGGTTGATATTTTTGAATGAAGCATTCGTGCTCCAAGTCCACGATTTGGTGACAAATGTGACATCGTTTCTTCCCTCGACAAACGTGAAACTTGGTACTGTTGGTACGTATGCCTTGTCCACAAGTAGGGCACAATCTCAGGAGTTGACAAGCATTTCTCTGCTGTGAACCTTGCAACTTCAAATGTTGTTGGTAACAGGTAGGACTGACAAAAGTGCGCTGACACACAGGGCAATGCACTCTTTCTTTTCCTTTGTCCAGACAAGGTTTAGAGGCCAAACATCCCTCACATTTTGATCCACAATGTTTGTGTTGTTCTCGATTGTTATAACCATAGTCACATTTTTCACAGTAGTAACCGTATCCCAGGAATCCAGTGATACTGGTAATGGTATCAAAATGCTCATCGTGATGATAGACGTGAATGTATTTTCCGTCTTTGAAATCGTGGCCTCGAAACAAAAGAGGTCCACGCACTTCTTGAGGGTGCACTTTCAAGGTGTAACGTGGAGCCAAGACGTCTTGCAATTTTTGCATTTCTGGAATGCCACAAGGGGTGTCTTTCGATATCCCCGCTTGCTGTAACAGGAGTTCTGCTTCACTTCTTTGTTTGGCTCTGTCCGATTGTTGAATAGTTTTCCAGGCTCTTTTCCATTCTGCCGTATCGTTCTTGTTGGCATACGTTCGTCCCACGACGACAGTACGGGCTAAACACATCTGGTCTTGAGGATTGTTAATTCGGACGAGGCTTAGTTTGGTGTTGCGAAGGTTGTTGACCAATAATACTTTTTTGCGTCCGGTCCCCTGAGGAAGAGACACGTGGGTCATAAACAGTGTAGCTTTTCCGTCGGCGATGTGAAACTTGTCGTTGGATTGTTGCACATGTTCAATTTTGTCAATGACTTTGGAAGGTGTTAATTGTGATGGGCTAGTAAACTCGATCCAAACGGGAGACTTCAAATTATCGTGATGAATAGAAAGTCTCAAGCGATCAATTTCTTTGGCTTGACATTGATGTTTCAGTACAGTTAACACAGAATCCCACACCTCATTAATGAACCCTTCTGCTTTCTCCAAAGGTACTTCCGACTTGAAATTTTTAAACTTTACGGTATAGGTGCAAGCCATTGTTCTAAATTTTCGAGAGGAACGCTTTTCCGTCTCTCGAATGTGGTAATACTTTTCGGGTGATACTGGTGGACTTTGGTTTGGAATATGCTCTCTCGGTCTGGCCGCAGACATGGAAGGCATCGGTTCAGGTTCGCTGATGTCTTCGATTTGAGCAAACACTTCTTTACGTGTGTGAGGCGATACGTTACGTCGCAGCCTTTTACCTTCTTCTCTCTCACTGAAATTGTGCGATCGTTTCATCTCAATTACAGATTCAGAAATGATTTAACTATGTTCGATTTCTCTTTATATATACCCCGATGTACCTCTAGTTATGATAATGACTTGGTATATTTCACAAAGACAAGTGAAAGTCCAACAGTTTGGAAACCCTGGATGACTTATGCAAACGACAATAGTAAGTCTGAAACACCTCATGCATCTTGATGACCCTTCGATTCAAATCCTACCACGAAAAGAAAAAGGTTGCAAGAAAAGGAAAAAAACTAGACAGTTGGTGTCATCAAGAGCTCCAGAGACTATACTGTACTGTTAAAACACGTACGTACTCCATCTAGAAAACAACGCTACTTGACTACGATGTCTCATTCTCTTTGTCTCTTCTACTTTGCTGTTGACCGCGAAATCTACCAACCCTGATTTAACACACGTCTTTCTTCATTTGATATTTTAAGAAAATAATAAACCCATTTTTAAAAGAACTACCCTTTTTTTGACAACAGCGACGATGTCTCCTCCTGCTCTTACTACTGTTGCTGCACCTACAACGGTGATCTTTCATAAGACCAAAGCATGAGTCAGAGTAAGTTAAGTTGTGAAGTTGAGCATAGGTGTATAAACAACAACTGTCAATACCCTATGTTCCAGCTCTGTTTGTGATAATAACTTGTGATACTTCACATTTTCTAAAGTGTAAATGTGTGCAAGTCGTACAAAAGTTATGTGACTATAGCATTCGACACTTGCACAGACACTTCACTTCATAAGTGTCAAGAAAAAATTACTATCAGATGTTTACCATTATACAAAACACGCACACACTTGCAATGTGACATGAATCTTCACTTCCATATTTGTGGATATCCCACAGATTCGTCCCAACATACAGAGTTGGCTAAGAACTGTAGGAATATCACACCATTGTTTCAGAAATACCAACAACAAAAATTATGTGTATCTTCCCCGTTCCACCCTTTATTAGTGTTTGGGTATGTTCTCTAAAAACACAAACAATATGGAACAAAATTAAATTTTGAATTAAAAATTCTCACTTTATAAATTTTTTCTTATGCATGTCAGATTACATTCAATGCCTTCTCCAAGTGAAAGACATTTCTACACGTCACTGCGTTTGATAAATTCGGTTGTTTGTTTTTTGGGGTGTTAGTCATCGTTTATCTTCAATTCTATTCTTTTATGTATTTTTTCTTTTATAGAAGATGTAAGATTGTTTATTGCTGTAACGGTATATATTTTGTTTAGTCTATTGCTGCAAAAAGAAAATATATATAGCACAGGGATTAAGTTTGTTCATATTTTTATTATTTCAAGCTCTACATAACGTACCAAGTTTGTTTTGCAAGAGGATTGAAACTTAAAGTTGAGCAGACGTGAAGGAAAACATACCTTTGTTACAAATGTTTGCCCTCTTGTGTTCATTCCAATCATACTTGCCTTATATCTTTTTGTTTTAGATAACACATTTCTTCTGATGTAAATACATTCATCTCTGGACAGACAGTTTGGGTTATCATCCTTCATGTTCACTGTACTTTAGTTTATTTACTTTATACAAACCCCAAATTCACTAGTTTGACAAAATTTACCACTTAGTACTATATTATTTCTCTCTACCTAGGCGAATGTGTTTATGTCAAAGTGTCAAAGTGAGAAAGTATTTTCTTGGTCAGTTTTAAAACTCGAACAATAATTGCACAGTTAAGTGGTTGATGTGTCATGAAGAAATGGTACAATGCGCAACAAAGGGATTGTAAGTTTACACTCAGTCTGTCTGCGTTGCAAATGAATCAATGCATGAGCCTAGGCAAAACAATGCGTCAGTCGTTAGAAGTAATTTACATGTATTGACTACACTTTTTCCTACCCTTTAGCTTCGAAATGCCCTCACTCGTTCTTAGTACAGTGACAAGATAAGACGTGTTTTTTATACGCCTGATCACTACACTATCTACCTTGAATTTCGAACTCAACATTGTGTCACACATTGTAAGCGATTTCATTGGCAAACCGATATTTTCCACAGCCATCGCTTCAAATCGGCTTCAGTTGTTATTCTCACAGTGAGAAGATAAGGCGTGTATTTCTGTACCTGTTCACTAGTCACTTTCCAAACAATAAAACTTATGCACAAATAATCGCACCATCGTTGAAATGTCAGTCTTATTGCGAAATGCACCAAAACATGTTTGGATGTACTATTCTGTGAGAACTTCACAAAACGTTTTTGACATAATGATTTTAGTAGGCTATGTCTGTAATTCATTCTTGTGATATTTTACAATAGTGGTTTATTTCCTAAAGGAATAAGTATGTCAGTGAGATGTGTGTGAAATTTCGTTAAGGAAAATATACCATACAAAACGTAAAAGAGTGGTGATATTTTTAAAAGTAGGAATAACACTCTCTCTCTCTCTCTCTCTCTCTCTCTCTCTCTCTCTCTCAGCAATTTTTATTGAAATCTAATGGCATCTGTTCCTGTTTTGAAGATACCTCTCCAAAATTGTGAGCTGTAGTCACCATAATTATGTAAACTGTTCCGTCTGTCATTATAAATTTGTTTACAAAATTTACACCCAAATATTATAGAACGAATTTTTCTTCTATCAGTAACTCATTGCATGAAACAAAATCTTGAGTTGACTTCAGCTTGTACAATTCAAGTATCTTAGCTTTATCCTATTTTTGCAAACTGCAATGTGTCATGAAAACAATCCTAATTTTTTATTCTTCTTCCAAAAGGCAGCAAACACGGCTTTTTTAAGAATGACGCGAGTGGCATTGCACTGTATAACCCTGCCTATGGTTAACTCTAAATTCTGAAAGCGAAACATGCGTTCAGAACAATTGTAGCAATGTTCGACCTATTTCTCTCAGTTTAGACTGTCGATAGAACAAGGCACATTTTGATACTACATCTTTTCCATACCCATAGATTTGTGAAAACTTTGTAACATTGTTGGTAGCGTGTGCTGCGAAACACAGGACACCTCGTTCATTTTCGATTCACAGCAAAATGTTAAGTAGGCAATTGACAATACGTATCGCACTATCTTCTGTATAAAATTGATGAATTTACTTTTTAGTAATTCAGAAGAACGCCCTATTTAATTGTGCACTGTGCACTTAAATGCCTGAGGAGGGGGGGAGTAGCAACCCCCTTCCTCCAAGGGTCTCAAAATGTCCACCTCTATGGTGGATATAAAAGTAGCCCATATGACCCTTAGTGGTCGGTGGCTACTATAAAACAATCACCTTGCTTGAATGAATGAAAACAATGACCATTTCTCATATGTAATGTGCGTTGGTCTTTATTAACGTTGTCCTTATCATACCGCAAAAAAAAATAACAGACTCCAAAATGGTGCCCTACGTTTTGTATTTATTTACCAGTAATGTTAGCTATGTCTACCCATCTCTCAAACACTTCAGGCTAAAATATTGCCCAATCTACTGTTACCCATTTCAGCACAATTTGTGTGCGTGCTGTTGCTTTAGAAAAAAAATATGTGTTAGACTTATTGTAATGGTTATAAAAAAAACAGACCCCAAATTGGTGTTTTACGTTTTTTTTAACCATTTGTTTTTTGTTTCTTTCTTTCTAAAACTTACACCTGTCAACTAGTCACTTTCCAAACAATAAAACTTATGCACAAATAATCGCAAAATCTTGAGTTGACTTCAGCTTGTACAATTCAGGTATCTTAGCATCCTATTTTTGCGCACTGTAATGTGTCAAGAAAACAATTCTAACATTAGATCTACCGTTTTTTCTTCTTCTTCCAAAAGGCAACAAACACAGGGTTTTTTCAAGCAAAAGCACACACACAAGTGTTATTGTAAACTCTTACACACATTTATTTAATCTACTGTCACCCAAATAAATTGTACTGAAATGGGTAACAGTAGATTAGTCGATACTTTAGCCTGGAGTCTTTGAGAGATGGGTAGACATAGCTAACATTACTGGTAAATAAATACAAAACGTATGACACCATTTTGGGGTCTGCTATTTTTTGCGGTATGATAATGACAACGTTAATAAAGACCAACACACATTACATATGAGAAATGGTCATTGTTTTCATTCATTCATTCATTCATCAATTTTATAAAGAAAATAGTGCGATACGTATTGCCTACTTAACATTTTGCAGTGGATCGAAAATGTACGAAGTGTCCTGTGTTTCGCAGCACACGCTACCAACAATGTTGCACAGTTATCACAAATCTAAGGGTATGGAAAAGAAGCAGTATATAAAACTTGCCTTGTTTTATTGATATGGGTGGTTGCAACTATAAAAAAACTCAGTTCAGTCAGTATTGACAGTCTAAACTGAGAGAAATAGGTCGAACATTGCTACAATTGTTCTGAACGCGTGTTTCCTTTCAGAATTTAGAGTTAACCATAGGCAGGGTTATACAGTGCAATGTCACTCGTGCAATTCTTGAAAAAACCCTGTGTTTGTTGCCTTTTGGAAGAAGAAGAAAAAACGGTAGATCTAATGTTATTGTTTTCTTGACACATTACAGTGCGCAAAAATAGGATGCTAAGATACCTGAATTGTACAAGCTGAAGTCAACTCAAGATTTTGTTTCATACAATGATTTACTGATAGAAGAAAACTTCGTTCTATAATTTTAGGATGTAAGTTTTGTAAACAAATTTACATGACAGACGGAACAGTTTACGTAATTATGGTGACTACAACTCACAATTTTGGAGAGGTATCTTCAAAACAGGAACAGATGCCAATAGATTTCAATAAAAATTGCTAGGAGAGAGAGAGAGAGAGAGAGAGAATGTTATTCCTACTTTTAAAAATATCACTACTCTTTTACGTTTTGTATAGTATATTTTCCTTAACGAAATTTCACACACATCTCACTGACATACTTATTCCTTTAGGAAATAAACCACTATTGTACAATATCACAAGAATGAATTGCAGACATAGCCTACTAAAATCATTCTGTCAATAACGTTTTGTGAAGTTCTCACAGAATAGTACATCCAAACATGTTTTGGTGTATTTCGCAATAAGACTGACATTTCAACGATGGTGCGATTATTTGTGCATAAGTTTTATTGTTTGGAAAGTGACTAGTGGACAGGTGTAAGTTTTAGAAAGAAAGAAACAAAAAACAAATGGTTAAAAAAAAACGTAAAACACCAATTTGGGGTCTGTTTTTTTATAACCATTACAATAAGTCTAACACATATTTTTTTTCTAAAGCAACAGCACGCACACAAATTGTGCTGAAATGGGTAACAGTAGATAGGGCAATATTTTAGCCTGAAGTGTTTGAGAGATGGGTAGACATAGCTGACATTACTGGTAAATAAATACAAAACGTAGGACACCATTTTGGAGTCTGTTATTTTTTTTGCGGTATGATAAGGACAACGTTAATAAAGACCAACGCACATTACATATGAGAAATGGTCATTGTTTTCATTCATTCAAGCAAGGTGATTGTTTTATAGTAGCCACCGACCACTAAGGGTCATATGGGCTACTTTTATATCCACCATAGAGGTGGACATTTTGAGACCCTTGGAGGAGGGGGTTGCTACTCCCCCCCCTCCTCAGGCATTTAAGTGCACAGTGCACAATTAAATAGGGCGTTCTTCTGAATTACTAAAAAGTAAATTCATCAATTTTATACAGAAGATAGTGCGATACGTATTGTCAATTGCCTACTTAACATTTTGCTGTGAATCGAAAATGAACGAGGTGTCCTGTGTTTCGCAGCACACGCTACCAACAATGTTACAAAGTTTTCACAAATCTATGGGTATGGAAAAGATGTAGTATCAAAATGTGCCTTGTTCTATCGACAGTCTAAACTGAGAGAAATAGGTCGAACATTGCTACAATTGTTCTGAACGCATGTTTCGCTTTCAGAATTTAGAGTTAACCATATGCAGGGTTATACAGTGCAATGCCACTCGCGTCATTCTTGAAAAAGCCCTGTGTTTGCTGCCTTTTGGAAGAAGAATAAAAAATTAGGATTGTTTTCATGACACATTGCAGTTTGCAAAAATAAGATAAAGCTAAGATACCTGAATTGTACAAGCTGAAGTCAACTCAAGATTTTGTTTCATGCAATGAGTTACTGATAGAAGAAAAATTCGTTCTATAATATTTGGGTGTAAATTTTGTAAACAAATTTATAATGACAGACGGAACAGTTTACATAATTATGGTGACTACAGCTCACAATTTTGGAGAGGTATCTTCAAAACAGGAACAGATGCCATTAGATTTCAATAAAAATTGCTGAGAGAGAGAGAGAGAGAGAGAGAGAGAGAGAGAGAGATAGTGTGTTATTCCTACTTTTAAAAATATCACCACTCTTTTACGTTTTGTATGGTATATTTTCCTTAACGAAATTTCACACACATCTCACTGACATACTTATTCCTTTAGGAAATAAACCACTATTGTAAAATATCACAAGAATGAATTACAGACATAGCCTACTAAAATCATTATGTCAAAAACGTTTTGTGAAGTTCTCACAGAATAGTACATCCAAACATGTTTTGGTGCATTTCGCAATAAGACTGACATTTCAACGATGGTGCGATTATTTGTGCATAAGTTTTATTGTTTGGAAAGTGACTAGTGAACAGGTACAGAAATACACGCCTTATCTTCTCACTGTGAGAATAACAACTGAAGCCGATTTGAAGCGATGGCTGTGGAAAATATCGGTTTGCCAATGAAATCGCTTACAATGTGTGACACAATGTTGAGTTCGAAATTCAAGGTAGATAGTGTAGTGATCAGGCGTATAAAAAACACGTCTTATCTTGTCACTGTACTAAGAACGAGTGAGGGCATTTCGAAGCTAAAGGGTAGGAAAAAGTGTAGTCAATACATGTAAATTACTTCTAACGACTGACGCATTGTTTTGCCTAGGCTCATGCATTGATTCATTTGCAACGCAGACAGACTGAGTGTAAACTTACAATCCCTTTGTTGCGCATTGTACCATTTCTTCATGACACATCAACCACTTAACTGTGCAATTATTGTTCGAGTTTTAAAACTGACCAAGAAAATACTTTCTCACTTTGACACTTTGACATAAACACATTCGCCTAGGTAGAGAGAAATAATATAGTACTAAGTGGTAAATTTTGTCAAACTAGTGAATTTGGGGTTTGTATAAAGTAAATAAACTAAAGTACAGTGAACATGAAGGATGATAACCCAAACTGTCTGTCCAGAGATGAATGTATTTACATCAGAAGAAATGTGTTATCTAAAACAAAAAGATATAAGGCAAGTATGATTGGAATGAACACAGAGGGCAAACATTTGTAACAAAGGTATGTTTTCCTTCACGTCTGCTCAACTTTAAGTTTCAATCCTCTTGCAAAACAAACTTGGTACGTTATGTAGAGCTTGAAATAATAAAAATATGAACAAACTTAATCCCTGTGCTATATATATTTTCTTTTTGCAGCAATAGACTAAACAAAATATATACCGTTACAGCAATAAACAATCTTACATCTTCTATAAAAGAAAAAATACATAAAAGAATAGAATTGAAGATAAACGATGACTAACACCCCAAAAAACAAACAACCGAATTTATCAAACGCAGTGACGTGTAGAAATGTCTTTCACTTGGAGAAGGCATTGAATGTAATCTGACATGCATAAGAAAAAATTTATAAAGTGAGAATTTTTAATTCAAAATTTAATTTTGTTCCATATTGTTTGTGTTTTTAGAGAACATACCCAAACACTAATAAAGGGTGGAACGGGGAAGATACACATAATTTTTGTTGTTGGTATTTCTGAAACAATGGTGTGATATTCCTACAGTTCTTAGCCAACTCTGTATGTTGGGACGAATCTGTGGGATATCCACAAATATGGAAGTGAAGATTCATGTCACATTGCAAGTGTGTGCGTGTTTTGTATAATGGTAAACATCTGATAGTAATTTTTTCTTGACACTTATGAAGTGAAGTGTCTGTGCAAGTGTCGAATGCTATAGTCACATAACTTTTGTACGACTTGCACACATTTACACTTTAGAAAATGTGAAGTATCACAAGTTATTATCACAAACAGAGCTGGAACATAGGGTATTGACAGTTGTTGTTTATACACCTCTGCTCAACTTCACAACTTAACTTACTCTGACTCATGCTTTGGTCTTATGAAAGATCACCGTTGTAGGTGCAGCAACAGTAGTAAGAGCAGGAGGAGACATCGTCGCTGTTGTCAAAAAAAGGGTAGTTCTTTTAAAAATGGGTTTATTATTTTCTTAAAATATCAAATGAAGAAAGACGTGTGTTAAATCAGGGTTGGTAGATTTCGCGGTCAACAGCAAAGTAGAAGTGACAAAGAGAATGAGACATCGTAGTCAAGTAGCGTTGTTTTCTAGATGGAGTACGTACGTGTTTTAACAGTACAGTATAGTCTCTGGAGCTCTTGATGACACCAACTGTCTAGTTTTTTTCCTTTTCTTGCAACCTTTTTCTTTTCGTGGTAGGATTTGAATCGAAGGGTCATCAAGATGCATGAGGTGTTTCAGACTTACTATTGTCGTTTGCATAAGTCATCCAGGGTTTCCAAACTGTTGGACTTTCACTTGTCCTTGTGAAATATACCAAGTCATTATCATAACTAGAGGTACATCGGGGTATATATAAAGAGAAATCGAACATAGTTAAATCATTTCTGAATCTGTAATTGAGATGAAACGATCGCACAATTTCAGTGAGAGAGAAGAAGGTAAAAGGCTGCGACGTAACGTATCGCCTCACACACGTAAAGAAGTGTTTGCTCAAATCGAAGACATCAGCGAACCTGAACCGATGCCTTCCATGTCTGCGGCCAGACCGAGAGAGCATATTCCAAACCAAAGTCCACCAGTATCACCCGAAAAGTATTACCACATTCGAGAGACGGAAAAGCGTTCCTCTCGAAAATTTAGAACAATGGCTTGCACCTATACCGTAAAGTTTAAAAATTTCAAGTCGGAAGTACCTTTGGAGAAAGCAGAAGGGTTCATTAATGAGGTGTGGGATTCTGTGTTAACTGTACTGAAACATCAATGTCAAGCCAAAGAAATTGATCGCTTGAGACTTTCTATTCATCACGATAATTTGAAGTCTCCCGTTTGGATCGAGTTTACTAGCCCATCACAATTAACACCTTCCAAAGTCATTGACAAAATTGAACATGTGCAACAATCCAACGACAAGTTTCACATCGCCGACGGAAAAGCTACACTGTTTATGACCCACGTGTCTCTTCCTCAGGGGACCGGACGCAAAAAAGTATTATTGGTCAACAACCTTCGCAACACCAAACTAAGCCTCATCCGAATTAACAATCCTCAAGACCAGATGTGTTTAGCCCGTACTGTCGTCGTGGGACGAACGTATGCCAACAAGAACGATACGGCAGAATGGAAAAGAGCCTGGAAAACTATTCAACAATCGGACAGAGCCAAACAAAGAAGTGAAGCAGAATTCCTGTTACAGCAAGCGGGCATATCGAAAGACACCCCTTGTGGCATTCCAGAAATGCAAAAATTGCAAGACGTCTTGGCTCCATGTTACACCTTGAAAGTGCACCCTCAAGAAGTGCGTGGACCTCTTTTGTTTCGAGGCCACGATTTCAAAGACGGAAAATACATTCACGTCTATCATCACGATGAGCATTTTGATACCATTACCAGTATCACTGGATTCCTGGGATACGGTTACTACTGTGAAAAATGTGACTATGGTTATAACAATCGAGAACAACACAAACATTGTGGATCAAAATGTGAGGGATGTTTGGCCTCTAAACCTTGTCTGGACAAAGGAAAAGAAAGAGTGCATTGCCCTGTGTGTCAGCGCACTTTTGTCAGTCCTACCTGTTACCAACAACATTTGAAGATGCAAGGTTCACAGCAGAGAAATGCTTGTCAACTCCTGAGATTGTGCCCTACTTGTGGACAAGGCATACGTACCAATAGTACCAAGTTTCACGTTTGTCGAGGGAAGAAACGATGTCACATTTGTCACCAAATCGTGGACTTGGAGCACGAATGCTTCATTCAAAAATATCAACCCCGACCAGAAGATACCCAGAAGAAAGGAAATTTTATCTTTTTTGATTTCGAATGCATGCAAGAGACCGGTATTCATATTCCCAATTTCTGCGTGGCTCATCGAGCGTGCGAGCAGTGTATCCAAGAGCCTATCTTTAGTCATTGCCTTCACTGTAGCAAGATTCCTGGAGGACGTGAAAAAATATTTCGAGGGTCAAACACCTTGGTCAATTTTGCCCAATGGATCCTAAATCCCATCGACGAGACGTGGAGTCCAGAAGACATCGAACGTTACGGAGATTGTCATCGCCATGCCACGGTCATGGCTCACAATTTCTCGGGATACGATGGGCAATTTCTGCTCAGATACTATACGGAACAAAGTACCGAACGTCCTAAAGCGACTTTGAACGGAGCCAAAATCATTTACATGCAAGTAGGACAAGTGCAGTTTAAAGATTCGATGTGTTACTTGGCCATGCCATTGAGTCGCATGCCTAAAACGTTTGGTATGCCAGAAATGGCTAAAGGTTATTTTCCACATTTTTTCAATACCGAAGCCAATCAACGTACCGTTCTACCCCATTTGCCCGAGGCTCACTATTACGACCCCGACAACATGCGTACCGAACAACGAGAAGCTTTCTTCGCTTGGTACCAGACTCACGCCTCGGACCCCTTTGACTTTCAAGAAAAATTTTAAAGTATTGTCGATCTGACGTGGACATTTTACGACGTTGTTGTGGAAAATTTCGAGAATTCTTCATGGAGCACGGAGGGATCGATCCTTTGAAAGAAGCTTGTACCATAGCCAAAGCGTGTTCTTTAGTGTACCGCCATCGATTCATGCCCGAAAACACATTGGCTGTCATCAGTCCTCAAACGACGAACTTTGTAAAACGTCAATACTTGGTCAAAGCGCTACGCTGGCTCCATTATTTGTGTGACAAGGAAAACAAACGGATCCAACACGCCCGCAACAGAGGAGGCGAAAAGACCATCGGAACGTATTCGATGGATGGGTGGGACTTAGGAAACCCTCAAATCGTGTACGAGTTTAACGGATGCTTATTTCACGGATGTCCTATGTGCTACCCACAGCGTGACACCAAAAATCAGTTTTTACAACGGACTATGGAAGATTTGTACCAGACAACTTGTCAACGACGTTTAAAGTTACAACAGCAAGGATACCAGGTGGTGGAAATGTGGGAACACGAGTACGATCAGCGTTTGAAAACCGATCCCGAGTTTAAACGCATTGTAGAAAGTTACAAGTTGGTGGACCCATTGAACCCTCGAGATAGTTTGTACGGAGGACGCATGCCACTTGTTTGCTGTACCAAGCGGATGAGGAGAAGGGAGAAGAAATCAAATACTTGGACGTGTGTTCGTTGTATCCTTACGTGTGCAAATATTGTCACTTTCCCGTAGGGCATCAAGAATTGATGATAGAACACATTGACCTGGACCACATTCGTCAGTACGAAGGATTAATCAAGTGCAAAGTCTTACCTCCCACAGACTTGTACCATCCCGTTTTACCTCACCATTGCCAAGGAAAACTGATGTTTCCTTTGTGTCGCACTTGTGCTGAAATGTGCAACCAAGACCAACCTTGTCAGCACAGCCAGGAAGAACGTGCCTTGACAGGAACGTGGGTTAGCGTGGAATTGCTTAAAGCTCTGGACATGGGATACCGACTGTTAGAAGTGTACGAAATTTATCACTTTCCCAAGACACAACAATACCGCAAGGGCGACGAGACACAGAAAGGTATTTTTGCAGACTACGTGGATGCCTTTTTAAAACTAAAACAAGAAGCTAGTGGCTATCCTTCCTGGTGTCACACTCCCGAAGACCAAAAGAAATTCAAAGAAAAATATAGGGAGCAGGAAGGTATCACTTTAGACCACATCGAGAAAAACGAAGGAAGGCGATCGTTTGTGAAAGTGATGCTCAATTATTTGTGGGGTAAAATGGCACAACGACCGTCTTTACCCAAGACGGAGTATTTGTCTGAACCTTCTCGCTACTTCCAGATGATTCACGACAAAACCAAAGTCATCAAACACGTGGACGTCATTCGTGAGGACTTGATCTTAGTCAATTACGAAGAAGAACTAGACTTTGTAGAAGCCGACAAATTTGGAAATGTCATCATTGCGGCTTACGTGACAGCCCATGCTCGCTTAAAATTGTACGAAGTGTTAGAACTCCTAGGAGATCGTGTGCTGTATTTTGACACGGACAGTTGCATCTACATTCACCGACCAAACCAGTGTAACCCTGTCATCGAAGGAGACCGTTTAGGAGCCTGGACCGATGAACATCCCGACGACAAGATTCTATGTTTTGCAAGTGGCGGTCCTAAAAATTACGGCTACGAATACCGAGACCCACAAGGAGAAATGCACACCGAATGTAAAGTGAAAGGATTGACTCTCAATTATCGCACCAGTCGAGTGGTGAACTTTGACGTGCTTCAAGAAGCCTTACAGTCTGGACAGGATGAAACGTTTAAAGTGACCACCCACGAGCCGCACAAGATTGTCCGTTTACCCACACACCAAATCGTTAGCCAACCTTTGGAAAAAGTCTATCAAATCGTGTACCAAAAAAGAGTACGACTTCCCAATCACTTCACTCTACCGTATGGTCACGTCGAGATTAGGCAGCATATAAAAAGGGACATCGTCCAAGACCAATAGTTCATTGTGACTAACACTGCCAAGCGAGAAGGATGAATCATTTCACACACCAAGTATCGAGCGTAAGACTCAAGCAGATTTACGAATGAAAAGGGGTACGTAATGGGAAACATCTACGTTGGGACACAAGTGATAGCGGACCAGATTTTAAACAATGTGTGTGACAGATATAGAAAGCAACATGAACTTTCTCCTATTTGATTGTTTGTTACTTGTTTTGGTCTTGCTTTTTTCTTAAAAATGAATATTAATTGTTGTATGAAAAGTGCCATTCTTATATTAAATGCTTATGTGTTGTATGTAAAGTAGGGTCTTTTTTGAAGGCATAAACTTTAATTTTAAAAGTATTTTTTCTAGATCTAAGAAATAGATAACATGTAAATAGATTTGTTCCATGTCCATATTTGAATGTTTTAAATGGATAGTGCTTAGACTAAAGCACAGGCCAGAGAGCCCATGTATGTACTTGAATAAATGTTTTGAACCCATATCGTAGACTTTTATTATAAGTGAGTCTTTCTTTAGAAGATCTCTGTCCTCTTTTCTGTGTGTTTTGGATGTGTATTTGTTTGGTTTTTCTGTATGTCTATGTTTTTCCCTATCAGCCCTTTGTCGCTACATGTATATTTTACCCTAAACTTAGGTTTGACCCTATAAACAAAATAATGTCACCAATGTTCAATTCCCTTAGAACTTCAGGTGAAATTCCCATGTCAAATTCCCGTTAACACCATTTTTGATATACCTATATTTTAACTTTAAGGCCCATTTGACGCTAAAGTGACCCAATCCTTGTCGCTATGTTCAATTCTCCATTCACCCATGTTATATTTCCCCATGTTAAATTTCCCTTGACGCTAGATGTTCCCACGACCTTTTTGACTGGATTTCCCATTGACGCTAGAGTATCCCCATATACTACTTAAGCTGCATGTAGTATTTGCATTGGATGTGTAAAATATGGGAATACATTTGTACTCATGAGTCCAACTACACAGACACAGATCTGCTGATGCATAATGTACCAGCAGATCTGGTTCCATGCAGTTTGTTAGAAGTAATCAATAGAACAAGCATTATAGACACTGATCTGCAGGTTCATTATGCTATGGCAAATCATGATCTTTGTTTGTAGTTTTACTGAACTCATATGCAAGTATACACTGTATATGTTATCAGGGTTGATGAAACTATGCTTGAAATTAAACCTCAATTCTTTGGTACTTATTGCAATTAAACCTCAATTCTTTGGTACTGTTTGGAATTAAACCTCAATTCTTTGGTATTGTTTGTAATTAAACCTCAATTCTATGGTACTGATTGGAAATTTTCTTGTTATGCTAGTAGCTTCTTGTGGGTTGGTGGTTCTTACTGGGGTTTTCACAGGCTATTCCTCCAGCAGTTATAATGGCATTATACATGGCCTATCTTGTGCTGAGAAATGGGATTGACTCCAAAACAAGGACTACATGTGTATATTGTGTACTTGGATAGCTAGTGAACTATAAGTTTTGTTTCCCCTTTCCTTGAATGGTTGTGGATTGAAACACATGTACTAACAGTTGAAAATGAATCAGTTTTGTCAGTCTGATAATGGAGTCAGGAGGTCAAAGTTAGTTTTGTTTAGTCATGGGGTTCTTTATGGTATTCATTGTATCAAATACAGTGGATATGTATTTAAATCCTGCTCATATGGTAATCCCATCAGATATAAATTCACCTATACCTAATTTGGTGAAAGTGCACCAACCTTTGTGTTTCTTTGATCCTTGACCTGCCAGACATGTCTGGTAATGGTATACCTCTAAACTTCTATAATCTGCTAGAAAACATAAAGCATAGAAAGAAACTTTACTACCTGCCTTTTTTATGGTTATGGAGCAGACCAACACATTCTTCTCTGCCTTTTTATTTATTTTGACTAGCAAATAAAGGTGGAGAACAATTTGTTGGTCTACCTAAGCTGTATGTGCATTGTTGTATTTGATGACTTTATAGTCCTATTATTTTAGCAGTTTGGTTTGATTGAAAAATGAAAAAAGAAAGAAAGATAATTTTGTAGTTGCACAAAAATGCAGCCCATCTACTTCCCCAATGTAAAATATATGAAATTGTATTAAATTGCACGAAGAGCTAGCATGCGCAACATAAGGCATTGTATCCTATACTGTATTAGGTTCAATTGTGTAAAACAAATGTCATCTTAATGCATTGCATTATATTTTCTAGCCCAGTCTTTTACTCGACAATAAATCCCTCATATATTCAGAACATTCTCCCCATTTTTCATAACCCTACCCCGCCCTTAATTTTCAGTAGAAGAATAAACCCATTTGTATTCAGCCAGTTTTGGAATGCATATTGTGACTGTTTGTTGACCCTTCCCCCCCCCCGCAGGTTTTATCTTTTTTCATCCAGAATAATTATAATAACTACTGATAACATTTGGTTCATTTCATGCACGTTCATGTACAGTCGGTATCAGATGATAACACGTAAGCTTGCAAGATTGCTTTGAGCAAAGTTTCCAATTGATTTGCATGAATTTGAAGAGTGCTGTAGTAATCAACTTTTTTATCCATCACTAAACCATCAGTCCATCCAATGCTAAAAAAAAGATTGTGTTAGAGATGGGCATTGGGCACATGCTTTAAAACACTTAACAGTCCATACTGCAGTTTCATTTACACAGAAATGTTATTTCCAGGACATGATCTCAAGTACTAATAGTTTCCATGTCTGGGCATCCACATGAACTCTTAAGAAGTCTTCATACCAGTTAAGTTTTAAAAGAATGAAGTCAGATATTCCTGTTTTTTAAATTTCCTTCAGGACTAATTTGGTTTTATTTGAATGCAATAGCTTTAAGTTTTATATTGTCACAGTACAAAAAAACTCTTAATATGGGCCCAACCATGCTGATTATCAATGGAATTAGTAGCCAGCTGATATCTCATTCAGCCCCAGCACAGTTAACAACATTTCTGCTGCTCTACCCCAGCAACACTGAGCTGTGTATAGCTGGGTGTGTCCCATATAGTTTGACCTGTTTTGACACTTTTGTAAATATCATGCACATGCATTCAATCTTACCTTAATTTCTCTTCTTATATCCAATAAAAATCCATGCAGTTTTCACCAATTATTTCAAATGAATTTTTCTATACAGTGATGTATTTTTTCTTTTATTTGTCTAAGTGTTTTACAACTTTTTATACACTATTAGATCCACAAGAACTCTATCATTGTCACTATCAGCATCCTCTTCTTTTGACGAACATATTTTTCCTTTCCTTGCTCAATACTTTCGAGATTAAACCTGAGAAACTCTTCATTTTTGTTCTCACCATCATCAATTCTAATGTCCTCCTTCATTTACAATTTTTCATAAACAGAACATGTGTAGTGAAACTGCTCTCGATTAGTAACCCTTGGTTTCTGAACAATTCAAATTTGCGCACAGTAAAGAAAATCATTTCTGGTTGATTAATATTGGTCTGATTTTTAAAAAAAAACCCCACATTTATAAGCAATCAGAGACATTATATCTAGCACACATTCAGAGCGACAAAAGACGGGATCGGCCCTTGAATGCATTCAACAAACTTTGACAGTAGGCAGGATTGACTGCAGAAACCTCATCATGTGTATTGACGGGATTGGTGCCAAATGAGATACATGAATAAAATGGATTATTTGGTAACATTTCTTTTTTTTTTAACACGGTCATGGTTACCTTGATTTGTTTAGGCCCCGAGTGGTCTAAAGCGTGGGTTGCAGTCTCTGGTCCAGCCAATGTGGGTACGTGAGAAAGCTTGCCAGTATCTTCTTGTGGGTCATGGTTCTTTCGGGGATTTTCTTAGTTCTTCCACCATTTATACTGGCTGCCATGTATAGCCTATTTTGTGCTGAAAACTGGCATTGAACAAAACAAAAAACTTGATTGGTCAATGATCCACTGGATTTGCATAACTATAATACATGAAACATTGAATAAGTCATATATCAGTACTCAAGCTATGAACTGATCATTATTATTTGTAAAGGACAAATGAGGGATGACTAAGGTAAGCAGTGAAATACAGAGAACAGAACTAAAATTAAGTTGTTCCTTATAGTTTACACGATTTGGTTGGTGTTCAAAGTCTGGCTTTGCGTACAAGTGTTGAGACAAACTATGGCTAGAGCAGAGATAATCATGCCATATTCTTGAGAACAGCAGAGCATTGTAACATTGCCGTCTTAGTACGAGGGGTGGTTAATTGGATTTGGTTGATGTTATCTAGGAGATAACCTTGATTTTATGGCCCAGCATGAGTGGATAGATAGAACATCAACAAAAAACTGGAAACGACTTTTGGGAAGAAATAATGTAATACGAGCCCACATAGACAAGAAAAATAACAAAATATAATCAGTAACAAATTAATAGCAGCAACTCCAATTCAACCTAAGCTTTCTCAACAGAATTTAACAGCAGTGTTTAATTTGGATTTATTTCATCATCATAACGAGTGGTGAAAAGAGTGCAATGTCCACGACTGATTGCATCACCTTCCTCAAGACTTGTGAATTCTGAATGCTTCATCTCTTTCTGGACTTCCTAGTATGTCATCTCTTTCCGGACTTCCGTCTTCGGACTGTCTCGTCTCTTCCAGAAAGCAGTTTCCTTAAAGGACTAAATAACCCCTAAATCTATATAGTATCACTTTCTATACATACATAAAATTCCCTCACTTACTTACTCAGAATCATAACTAGCTATCAAAACAGAGCATAAATTCTGACATAATTTGATAGATCATCACTCTTGACTCATAGTGACTGACCATAATTTAACAGTGAGTGGTATATCTAACATTACCGTATCTCTTTACCTATGCTACCACATGCTTGATTACTATTGCATAAAATTCACCAAATTCTATTTCGCAGCAATCAAACCTAACCCATAAGATATTTAAACATTACAAAATCAGATATAAATATGCAGGAATTGTTAACTCGCGATATACAGTATCATCCTACAGGCAACAAAAAAATTAATTCATATTACCCATTTAAAGCCTAAACTTGAAAATTTGGATTACATGCAGTCCTTCAGTTCTATTAATGAACTAGTAACTGTAAAATTAAACAGATAAATTGCATAACAACTCGAGCATCAACTGATTTCCATGATATTGAATAAACGATACATAATATGGATCCTGTCTATATCAAACACATTTACATAAAACCATCAAAAATATAAAATGACAGGAAAATTTAAACCGACCTAAATATCAGGTTACCAATGTCTTTATATAGAAGTTTATGGTTTTCCAGGTGTTTCCTCACTCACATTTTGTTTGGCAAATTAAGTCATCTAGAGGTATTAACTCTAGTGAGTTTTTTGTGTTCTTTTAAAAAAAATTAATGAAGATTTTGACTTATAAATGGAAGGGCCCATAGGCTATTTAGAATTTTGAGAATGTCCTGCAGATATTTTTCTGTTTTGTAAAAGCTTGGTCTGAGGCAACCAAAAATATCCTCAAAAAGGATGTTGACATTTATAATGGAATTTAGTTTCCATGGGCAAACATGATCATTCAGTTGTCCCTGGTTGTTCTCATAGAAGTGTGCCTGAAACATCTCCATATTGTTTCATATTTGAGTGCTAGGTGATTGAGGTTGGACAGATGATGCACTAATCCTTATGTGAGGGTTACTCATTATCTGATTAAGAAATTAGTCCATAGTAATTAAGGGCTTCATCCTCTTAGGGCACCCTGAACCCTTAAAGAAACAAAGACAGTAAATTTTCGTTATTTATCTGCATGCCAAGATATGGCAGCTGTATCTCTTCTTATCTGGCTTGACACTTAATGCCTATGCAATGTACTCTTCCTGGTTTGACTGTTGAAAAAACTCTTCCTAGTTGTAAAAAATGCCTGCTATAGAGCAGGACTGTGACAGGTAAAAAACCAAACCAAAACCAGTCACATATTTTACTGGCTTATTGGCTCACAGATAAATTAAGTTGTTTAAATTCCTGTCAGCTTACACATGTGATTAATAATAGCATTGGACTAATGATAACCTGAATAGTTAAGATTTAAATTCAGACAACAAAAAATATGTAAAAGTTTTTAGTCAAGGGTGGCCATCTTAATTTTTTTTTCTTAGCTGATGTTAAGCAAAAATCACTTTATTGTTTGTAGAGATGTTGAATTGCAAAATTTAAGTGTGCAGTTAAGATTGTGTATATATAATTGAGAAGAGTGTTGGCTTTGCTGCTATGTGCATGTTTGTGTGTGTGTGTGTGTGTATATATATATATATATATATATATATATATATATATATATATAATAAACAATTTACAGAAGAGAGTCTAAGCTCACCTAATTCTGGATGCTTCATTTGATACTACTCTTTTCCAAGAACTGAAATGGCTCAAGTAAATAACATAATAAACATTAAAAAATGCAGTATTTGTCTATAAATGTATAAATTGTAATATGCCTGAATATATGAGAGAACTATTTGATGATATTCCAGGGCCATTTGCTTTATGGTCGACTTTATGAGGCCACCTGAAATTGCTAAAATTCATGACTTGCTACTGGCAAAACTTTCTCACATAACCACATTAGCCGAATCCTGTGACTTGATCCCATGTACGGTAGACAGAATTTTAAGTTGTATGATTATTTCTTCAGTTTTAAATATCATGACTTTACTTGTCCTACACATTTTGTTACCAATACTGATATACTGTTCCATTGGCCTAGTGGTTAGAGTGTCCTTCTCGGATGTGGGATATCATGAGTTCAAACCCCAGCCAAGTCATACCAAAGACTTGTAAAATTGGTACTAACAGCTGCCTCGCTTGACACTCAGAATTAAGAGGTTAGTGTTAGGACTGGTCGACCTGGTGTCAGGATAATTGGATGGGATATCATGCTACATGTCTGCAACACAGTACCCAGTGTTAGACATCAGTAAAAACTGTCACACTGCAGACATCGTAGTTATATGGCTACATTGTTAAGGTTGCACCCAAGATTGATGCATGTAAATTTTTAGACAGTAGCAGAATGGGTTTCGGGAGACTAGATATGTCTAAATATTATAATTGAGCTACCTTCATTGAATAAAGACTTCTCTTTCTTCTTCTTATTATTATTATAGTTTGATTTACAAGAGTTATGTCCCCATGGTTTCTTGTTTTCCTGACTTTGGTTTCCCCAATATATTTTCCCCAAAATGTGTCACATTGCAAGTAAAAATAGCATGTAGCTTTGATTTGGCATAACTTTACTATGGATACTGCATTTTAGGGAAAGTTTGTCTGTGCTTTATTTTGATGGGACCTTGCTTAATTTCCACTATTCAACACATCATTATTTTGTTTAAAAGAGTTATGGCCCCTGAATGTCTGTTGTCTCCAATATTCTTCTGTTGATGGCATCCCTTTGTTAAAATGTACAGATCAGATCCTTTTTTGATTGACCAATCCAAAAAAAGAACACTTAAAATCCGACAAACATCTAGTATTTGGTACAGAAATATGTTTCAGTTTGTGTTATTTATTAAGAATCATTTGTATTATTCTTAAAAATGTAAAATTACAAAGTTACATAAATTCACTGCAGTAGTAATATTTATATTTGTAGATTAAGTTTCTATAGTAATAACTTAAGTGTTTTATTTCAGTAAATATTAAAAATCAATTTCATAGCTGCTCAGGAACTTATTCATGACAACGGAAATTCACTGAAATAGATAATAATGTATTTAGTAAATAATCTTATCCTTATTTATTTTATCTGGCTTATGTTTATGCTGCCTTGGAAGTAAATTAATTAGCAATTAATAACAAAATGCTAAATAAATACAGTCTAGAAGCATACTGTTGTACATAATAATTTGAAGGTTCTACTGTGTTTGTCCGACAGGAAATTTTGATAATTGATGTCTGTTCGTGTAAATATGTAAATGTGTGCTTAATATATCAGTAGGTATAGGGCTGACAGGGGAAATAACCCACTTCTGGCTCCCCAATTTTTGATGCCGCTTAGGTTCCAGAACAGTGGTCTGCTGTTACGGCACATTGTGAAATAAATTTGGATTGTTTGAATGTAAAATCATTGGAAACCAACATAATACATATCTGGATACTTGTTTATTGTACTAAGCGGCCCATGGAAGAAAAAAATGGTATTTTTGGAAGTTTTGAAAGTTTTATTTTCATACATTTAGAGAAGGTATTGCCAATAAACATGGTAAATCTTAAGATTCCAACAATTTGGAATATATCCATGTATATTTCATAATTCTGAGTAACCTCGATTTACAGTACGAAGTCTCAAATCAGGAGTCCTATCTGGTGGTTTCAGCCATGTCTGCATTGACTGGTGCGCAGGCCAAATTATCCCTCAAATGTTTAGTGCATTGACCCCATTGTCAGTCAACAGCATTATTGTACAAAACTAGTCTTAATAACCTCTAGAAGTTATTTAATATATATATTTATATTGATTTTCATTCATATAAGCAAAAATAGTGTTTATGTCTTCTATTAAAATGTATGTATCAAACTTGTATAAACGGTGTTAAGGCAAGATTATATATCTGTATGAATTTAGTCCTAGAAAGCTCTATTCAAAATAATGAGTACACATTCCTCAGCAGGCCGACAACACCTGTGATTTGGTATAGCTTTCATTGTTTGTCCTAATTAAAACTGAATCTATACACGTTTTCTGGCACAATCCAGAGTTGTAGACTCTGTTCATTTTCATGAAATTAAGTAGGACCAGATTTTTCTAAAAATTGACAAAATTGCATTTTGAGAATTGTCAACCCCCCACTCCTTTCATGTCACAAAAGTACACCACGCTGCATCACAGAGACAGTTGAGTCTGAATTTTTTTTCATTCTTGGATGCATCTCAATTGAAAAAAAGCTTTGATTTACTTACAAAAACTGGTATTTCAATTTTCATGTCCTATACCTAATATCGGACCATATTTATCTGAAACCATTGTTTTGGTATTTCATATTATTACAAGTTGTCACTGGGTGGTGTGGTTGTTGGTTAATTGGTTGGGGGTGTATATAAATATAATAAATAAATTTACTATAACCCACCTCGTTTGGTACTCGATATCTAGGAGATGACCACCCTCGATATGATTACCCTGGTTCGAGTAAAGATAAGTGGTGAAACTTATAGATGAAAATAGATACAGAGATCTGAGTAGATATATTGAACAAACAAATACGAGCCCCGTAAAGATAAACAAAAAATTTAATCAATTACATGAACAATTGTGAAAATTCCTTATATTAGGAATATACTCTGCTCTTAGAAATAAAACTTTCATCGAATTACAAGGAAACGCAAATAGATTTAAATAAACTAGCCGATCTGTTAGTGATAGCTTTAGTTCATCATAGGATCGAGTGAAACAATCGAAGTCAACACCTTGTATGATTTCATAACCTGCTAGTCTTCAGTTTTTGGTTCCTCTGTTGCTGTTCAGAACTTTTGATCTCAGAGATGATACTTTCTTCCATCCGTCTCAGGATACACTCTGAACACGTTAGAATTTTAGCATGAGGTAGAATTTTGTCACAAGATTATACGTCTCACTGCACTTTCCTCTCTTTCCTTTTCCTCAGGATAACGTCACATCAAATATGTCCATAAAAGCTATTTTTTCCCGTTCAAAAAATATAAATAAACAACCTAAGTTTTTTGTTATATATGATACAGGTGAGAACTTCCAGTATCCTGCTCCGAATCAGATATTTCTATCAATTGTAAACAGATGATAAGGCTATTAATCGACTCCACATGACCTCAAATGACCATAATTAGTCTAGTAAGTCCAAATGTTGATAATTCCTTAAAATGTCTGTTATCAGCCTGTTTCACTATTTTCAATCAAAGGTATATATTTATCAATCAATGAAAGAACTTGAGGACTGAAATAAAGGGTAAGTCTTTTCTGAGAAACTGATGCCACTCAACTTCAATGACTGGACATGTTTCTGGTGCCATCACAAAGTACCATATATGCTGACTTATAAATCAAGTCAAAATGCAAACAACAAAGATCCTGGCCTATTATAGCATAATGTGCCTGCAGATCAGAGTCTCTTTTGTTTGTTTTGCTGATTATTCAAAAGAAACGGCAACGGCATAGGCATGGACCTGCTGGTATATTATATGACAGCAGATCTGTATCTGTGCAGTTTGTAGTTGGACTTATAAATGAGTTTGTATGGTATTTACAGATTAAGCATGACCTAAAAGTGTCCAATACCACATTTGATACAGACTCAGATATGATATATTGTCTAGGTGAAGACAGGTGTTCAATGAATTTCTCCTCTTTATTAGGGCAATACTGACTGTTGTTGAATCTTGTAATGAACATGGTGGGGTTTGGGATGTGAGTCACTATTGATGTTTACCTCAGACTATATATTACTTTTAATTGCTTTTCTGTTCTGGATAAACATTCATACAACAAAGGCAGTTACTGGTAGATTCAATATTAGTACAAGGTCTAATGAAATTCTTTGTCTGAAAGGAAAGCCATAATTAATCAGCAAGAAATAGGACAACGTGGTGTACCACCTTTGTATTTGTCAGTTTTATTTCTCTTAAAATAGATGAATTCATAATATGATTATAACTTATAAAAGTGACAGTTTTGTTGCATGTGTTGTTTGGAACCTTTATTTATTTCTGTAATTTTGAACGTTTTGGCAGATAATAGCAAACAAAATAATTTTTGTGCAAAATTAATAATTTTAATGGAGATGAATTTAACTGATGGAGATTATAGCTAAAAAATATATTCAGTTATTAATATCTAAATACCAGCATGCTAGTGTGAAGAAAAAAAACCTCTAGGTATTGTTTGGAGATTAAGTACAGGTTAATAGATGTTTTGTTAATAAAGGGACACTAATTTTGCCATGATTAGTGCGGAGTTTAATTTGGAATTTTTAAACTCAACCGCTCCGGTGGCCTAGTGGTTAGAGCATCTGCCCCGGAAGCCGGAGGTCGTCGGTTCGATCCTCGGCCGAGTCATACCAAAGACTTACAAAAATGGTACTAACAGCTGCCTCGCGTGACGCTCAGCATAAAGAAGTTAGTGTTAGGACTGGTCGGCCTAGTATCAGGATAATGTGACTGTGTGGGACATCATGCTACATGTCTGCTGCATGATGTCTCAGTGCTAGACATCACTATAAACTGCCTCACTGCAGACATCGTAGCGATATGACTGAAAAATTGTTAAAGCTACGTTAAAAAAATCCTAATCAAACAAACAAACGGATTAAACATGTAGTATAAGTTTTGTGTGCATGGATTAATAACTGTCATGGAGGTGAACTCCTTTGAAGGTTATGGCTAAAAATAGACAAAAAATTAATATCTCAATCTCATTTTGTTAGTGTCAAAATTAGGATCTTTAGTATTATATGAGATATTTATATAGGGACAATAATTTCACAATGATCTGGAAAGTACTTAAAACTTTGAAGTGATAAATCCAAGTGATCTGAGGCTAAGGGTTAGGAGCTTCAGTATGATCATTTTCGGTAATCTATTTATTGGTAATTAAGCTGCTTGACAAAAATTTAACTGCTATTGTCACTAACGAATCCATCTATGCTAAGTGTTTTGCATTTAGTTAATCATGATGCATGAGGATTTGTGATTCACCCCGATCACGTTGTATAATTACTATTGGCGAAATGGGGAACTACGTAGTTATAGAGACAAAATAAAAATATATCCCCCCCTCTCCCTCCCTCCCTCTCTCTTTCTCTCTCTCTCTCTCTCTCTCTCTCTCTCTCTCTCTCTATATATATATATATATATATATATATATATATATATACATACATACATTACATTTTTTGGGTAGCAAAATAAACAAAGTAGATAAAAAGAATGCAATGCAAATCAAAATATGTAAAGTGGTCATTCCTAACACAAACATGATATTGCATGATTAAAACAATATAGCTTACATGTACATGTATAACAGACACAATACAGTAGATTGACCCTTGGTCAAGATCACTAAAATTTAGGGACCATTTTATAGAAACCAGTTGCAAGACCTAGTATAAAGAAATATACTGGGAAGAGAAACAAAGAGACAGACCCAGGGTCATAAATTAATCAGATGCAAATAGTTATTACCAACCCCTTAACAAAAATAATAAATACTTTGAGTGCGATAAAATAATAATGCAAATAGTAATGAGCAACCCCTGAGCAAGAATAATAAATACTTTGTTTCTTCTTCTTCTTACAGAAAAACAAACACCTACACTATGAGTTATACTTAAACTCATTAAAACCTTTGAAGTGCCAAAAAATTAAAAAAGTATACAGCCCACCATTCCTAAAATAACTGATACAACACTACAGCTTTTGAGGAACATGATCAGTGGATTATAGATAGGTATGACTAAAATATGAAATGAAATGCAATGGAAATTATTTTTGTTTTTCATTTTTTTGTTGTGTGAATTGCACAACAGAAAATATAATTAATTTTCAAAACTGACATTAATGGTAAGAAACATGCCTTTTTGAGAAAGTTTGCAGTCGTGGTAAGTAAATGGAAATTAAATAAGGTTCATTGCCAAATTTTTGGATAGTATAAAAGCTTTAACACAATGGAAATATGATACTAGTATGTAATGCAAATTATTTTTTTTATTAAGGAAGGTTAACAAGGATTTTATCATCAGGTGCAATTTCCAAGCATTGTGCATTATCATGAATGAAGGTTCATAATTGACTTACTTAACTTTCAACATTCATTTTGACTATATAATGAGTTTTTTGTTTTCATGTTTGTGTTGTTATTGTTGGATTGCCAAGGAATTGCGTGTTCACTATTTTATTATTCTTAAATTATCTTCTGCATTTGTTTTGAAAACATTCAGTTGCAAGTATCTGCCATTTATATATGATTTTTTCTTTGTGCCTAACAAATATTCGTTAATTACTTTATTGCGCATTTATTTAGGGCATATGATTAGAAAGTTTGCCCATGGGCAAAATATAATTTAATTCACTTTGTTCTGTTTTGCAATTAATGAATGTCAACCAGTGACAATACCTACTGGAAAGGCTTCTAGTCAAACCTCCATGTGCTAAAGAGCTTGAGAAGAAAGGGCAGATAACGAGTTTGCCAAAAGAGGTTATAACATGATACCTATAATGGAGAATTAAAAAAGGGATAATAAAAATGGCTTCATCCAGAAAGGTCTTATATTCTTTAAAACACTGACATTTGAAGTCAAACTTATTTTTTACCAAATTTTGGTGAAGGTTATCTGATGTTTTAAATTATCCAAGGTTGTATACAAGAAAAGGTGCAGCACAGGGACTAAGCTGTCCTTCGTGTAATGCAGAAAATTTTGAGTTAATGATCTTCGAGTCATGGAAAATTTGATGGGGGGGGGGGGGGCTAGCAATAAAGGATAGACATTTCAATAAAGAATTAATTGTTATTAACAACCCCTACCCACCAATCCATGTAACACAACTGATCAAAAATAAGGTAGAGAAAACTTTAGAAGTACAGAAATAAAATTTCTCAGGCATGGTAAGCATGTATAGTTGACCTATTTATATTTTCATGTCCTTTCTGAAATTTCAATTTTTGTAAACAAGTGCGTGGATTTGGCCTATTTTTGTCCCATTTGTTCAATGAGAAGAAATTTGTGATCAAACTTTGAAATATCATTCATTTTGTCATGGAGAAAAAGTTGCTTGTACATGTACTACGAAATTTGAATCAACATCATGAAATTCTTAACTTTTAATAAGAAGTCATGTATTTTGTTAAAATTTCTTTCCAAATATCAGTTTTTTAACTGTAAATAATTTACAGAATCTTTATCCATGAAAGAGTCATTATGCCTTATGGTGACAACACTAATAAATTAATTTCAAATAGAAACGTTTAGTCAAATGAAATTCATGCTTTAGTTTTTTCTTTAAATTCAGTTTCATTATAATCATCATAAACACATATTATACCTTATTGTATTTAAATGTGAAATGGTGGCAATCTACCATCATAGCTATGTCCCGGGAGCATTTCTATGAGTTTTTAATTAAGTGCCAACTGTGTATATCTGACTTGTTTATGTATTTTTTGGTATTGTTACACTGAATTAAATGTATACCAGCTTATTATCACGTTAATTATGTCTTTTGTTTCAAATCAAATACAATGGTTTGAGTAAAAGACAAATGAAAAGAAGATGCAACTATTATCGACCTGTATAAAAACTAGTAGTCATGGTTGTATGTCAGGTCAACTGATTTCAATTGAACAGTCAGACACTGTTATAAATATTATGTAACAAATATAATTAATCTACCTTAAATCAGCCCGCTCATTAACAAATGTGATTAAAAAAAATAGCAAGGCAAGCAAGTAAAATAAGCACTTTAGTGAATAAGAGCATGGTTGCACAGATATGGCACATTATGGAGAAGTGAGTAACAGAGTTTGTAGTGAGTAAAAATCCTGAGTTGGTACTCTGAGTGTTCCTCAAGAATGAGAAGTTTCACTATTGGTACAAAATCAAAAAAGTAATGCCTTAAATAATAATAATAATAATAATAATAATAATAATAATAATAATAATAATAATGAGGACTTTGTATAGCACCTAATCTTTTGAAGCTCTATGCGCTTTACACCATCAGTAATGATATGACTACACTACAGAACAACAAATGACAAAAACAATGAAATTGGAAAACATAAAAACATGCAGAAAACATATAAGATACAAAACATGATTAGGTCGCTAAGTTTGTCCCTGCAGTCAAAACAGGCGAGTCTTAAGAGTACTCTTAAAAGGGACCACTGTGTCTTTGTGTCTAATTTCAATGGGCAATTCGTTCCACGTCGCCAGGCCCTGGTGTGCAAACGAACATTGTCCACATGACTTTGTTTTCACCTTGGGAACAATGAGTATACAATTATTAGAAGAAGAGCGTAAGGATCTAGCTGGTGTATACACATGGGTGAGGCTGGATAGGTATGTTGGACTGGAGTCTGTCATTGAAACATAGTCATTGAAACATAGCACAGAGAACAAATTTTGTGTTTTGATTCTGTATCGAATTGATAGCCAATGTAGGGTACAGAGCAGTGGTGAGGTGTGCTCTGATCAAGGTACTCTAAAGATGATCCGTGCAGCTGTGTTTTGAACTTTTTGAAGTTTCTGAAGTAAGTATTGTGACGAACCAGACAGAATTGAGTTATAATAGTCCAGTCTTGAAAGTACTAATGAACACACAAGTATTTTAGTGGCATCAACTGAAATATATTTACAAATGGAACTGATGCATCTCAATTCAAGATATGCAGCCTTGCATATGTTCATGACATGTTGGTGTAATGTGAGAGTACTGACTAGAGTAACGTCTAGGTTTCGTACTGACTGAGAATTTAATGTTGGTGTTGCTGAAATTTATTGTTTGAGGTAAAGGATGTGAATGAGAAAGTCTTGTGTTGTGATCAGAATAGCCTCAGTTTTATCATCATTCATCTGCAGCTTGTAACATGTCATCCATGATTTCACATCCGAAATGCACTTCTCTACTTCATGGATGGTAGCATCAACTTCAGTTGGGTGGCTAGACTTGTATATTTGGGTGTCATCAGCATTCAATTGGTGCGACACTGGGTGATGATCTATGACACTTGAGAGCGGCTGAGTATACAGAATGAAGAGAACAGGTCCAAGAATAGATTCCTGTGGAACACCACAACATACGTCAACTTGGCTGGAGTGTATTCCATTTGCAGATATAATTTGTGTCCTGTTGACTAAGTAGGACTTGAACCACTGTAAGGCTATATTCTGAATGCCAATTACATGCTGGAGACAGTGAGGTAATATATCATGGTCTATTGTGTCAAATGCTGCAGATAAATCCAGGAGAGTGAGGACTGTAATCTTTCCACTATCCAAAGCAGAGAGAATGTCACTAAATACTTTTAGAAGAGTAGTTTCCGTACTGTGGCAAGGGCGATATGCAGACTGTACATTGCTAAAAAGACTGTTTTAATTCAAATGAGATACAAGTTGAGTTAGAACAACCTTTTCTAAGATTTTTGATATGAATGGGAGGTTAGAAACTGGGTGGTAGTTCTTTAAATCGTTATGGTCCAGTGTTGGTTTCTTCAGCAGTGGCTTTACGATGGCAGTTTTGAAAAATGATGGGAATTCCCCTGATGAGAGAGAGATATTAATAACATCAGTTAGTGAAGGCAATATTGGGTCTAAGCACTCAAGCAGCAGTGATGTCGGAATTGGATCAAGTTCACAAGACTTTGGTGCACTTTTCATCACAATTGCCAGTACTAAATCAATAGAAAAACAGGTTCAAATGCTCCTAACGGTTGTCGCTGAAATTCTGCATCATAACTGTATGGTGACGAATCAGTTGAAATTGTGCTGTCAAGCGAATCTCTAATGGTTTGTACTTTGTCATCGAAGAAATTCGCAAATTGGTTTGGTAGGTCTAGTGGAGAGAAGGTTGTTGGAAGTGGTGTATCTTTGTTCCTTAAGATTTGTTTGTTAGTTATCTCGAAGAGCTCTATGCAGCTGGAACTCTCCGTGATCTTAGTACTGTAGTGATATGATTTGGCTAAAAAGACTATGTTTGTGACGTTCTTCTTAGCGGCTTCGTAGATTTGTTTATGAATAGTGAGTCTGGTGGAAAGCCAAAGCCTCTCTGCTTTTTGGCGATATCTTTTAGCAGTGTGAAGCTGGTCCCTAACACTGTTATACCATGGAGAACACTTTTTTATTGATACTCTGCATTTGGTGGCTGAGGCATGTTTTTCAAGCAATGAACGCAGGCAGTTATCAAGTTGTTCCACTGTTGGATGTAAGAAAGTTGTTAGGTTTTCTTGGATGTCATGCATGAATTTTGTTCTATTTATCATACGGAGGTTTCCCTTTGTAGCAAATAGAGGTGGAGGGTTAGGAACTTATACGTCGAGATGGCATACAATGCAGAGGTGATCCAATGCAAGTTCGTGGGATACAAGGGTGGAATGCAGAATATTATCATCAGGTCTATAAAGAAACCAGTCTAAAATGTGACCAAGTTTATGGGTAGGTTGGTTAACTGACTGTTTAAGATTGAAAACACGAATGGAATCTAGGAGTTTTGACATCTATGGTTGACCAGGACAGTCAAAGTGAAAGTTAAAATCTCCAAGAATAATTAGGTTGCCACCTGTCGAATTTCCATACTATAGAAGATTTGGAAACTGCTCCAAAAAGAGAGATTCAGTCAGCTTGTTTTTTCTACTAGGAGGAGGACAGTAGAGACAGAAAATATTGGCTGACCTTTGTTCCAGTGTGAGTGTTGTTTGGACTAGTTCAAACGATGTGTGGCAGAAATTGAAGGTTTTGTTGTACTTAAGGCATTTGATCATGGAATTCTTTATAATTACAGCAATTCCACCTCTGCGAGAGTTGCGGGGGAACGACTTGATGGACTAATTGCTGGGTGTTAAATCCGCACACTTACATTCATTACCTGCGGAATGTAACCAAGTTTCTGTCAGGAAGAAGACGTTAGTATTCTGGTCGTTAATAAAATTAACAATTTCTGTGCGCTTTTCCGGGGATCCTAGTGATTGAGCGTTGAATAATGCAATACATAGTGGTATCCCTGTGACAGTTGACACAATGGTTGACGATTTAAGAGGAATTTGAACCAGGTTATTAAAATTAATGGCAGAATTTTTAAGTTGTTTATCCATAACGGGTGAAAGGGAGATAACTGGAATTTTTCTTCCTGTTCTATGCCAGCCAGCTTTGAAAGAACATTTCTTTTTTCGCTTCCGTTTACATTTAAGAAATGATGAATGTATTCCCAGTTCGTTTAGTCTTGAGCACAATGTAGTATCTAGAACCAAGGTGTATTCAGTTAATGAGGGTCCGTCATATTTCTTTAGTAGAAAGGCTTATTATTGACATTTATTCCCATCATAATTATAACACGAGTGTTTAGTCATTAAACAGACTTGTTCCCCCTACCTATCCCCATTCCATCTATCCCGGTTTTGTTGGTGGGATGGCATCCTCTTCATAATTTTTTGAATTTATTGATGGAAAGGTGTGACTTTCTTGTGTGTGTGTGTGTGTGTGTGTATATATATATATATATATTCATTTTTCATCATGTATTCTGACATTTTCTTACAACAGTGAAAGAATTTTCAAGTGCTGGCTTAAAATTGATATTTACAAATGTCTTCAATTCTATTTCAGATGTGAATACATTGATACAAATTATGAACACAACAAACTACAACAAAATAAGGGAGGATTGGCAAGCAGTGAGTATCAATACCAAATAATTGTTTTTGCCCACAAAAGCAAGTGTTACAAGTAGAGTTCACAGTGTTATAGACAATGTGGAAATGTCTTGCCCACAAAAGCAGGTGTTACTAGAGGTGTTCACTCTGTGACAGGCAATGCTGGTGGGATTGGTTAAATTGTCATTGGTCATAAATGTGTCCACAGGAGTGTCATGTGTGTGCGATTTAGATTTTGAACGTAGCGATAAAAAAGATCAGTCATATTGCTACATGTAGTGTCTGCAGTATGACAGTTTATAGTGATGTCTAGCACTGGAGCATCATGCCGCAGACATATAGCATGATGTCCCACCCAGTCATATTATCCTGACACCAGGCCAAGTGTCAAATATGTATTACATGAATTGTTTTTGACAGTTTTAATACAGTAGTCATAGGACATAAGCATACCATTGTGATGAGTCATTTGATTTTAACCATTGTTTTACCTGATCATTAGTCATATCCTATTCTCAGAGGCTAAATATCTTAAGAATTCAGAATTTTCGTAATATCACACTGCTTTCATCAGCTACATATGATGATTACTTGACTTTTCATGGTCTCGTTATAGGAGAAATTATTAATGATTAATGAATTATCCAGGGGAAGAAAACTTTTCTTTGGTTGTTGTACCTTTCAAGTCTTTATATTTGGTAATTTGGTGGAATGTCCAAATTTTGTTGCTAGATCAAACTGGTGGCAGAGGAGACTTGGAGATTCAATGGAACCTCCTTTTTCAGTGAAATTAGTATTATTTCAGTCAAAACAAAAGAACGATTGCCAATTCAAATAAAGCAATTTGAAAATATCCTAAATCTGCCACTGTCGTCGCAGCAACCCTTGTTAGTATAAAGCAGCTGTCAGTAAATATAATCACTTCTCAGCTCATAAAAGTACATATCTGTGTAATATGTTCCCAGTACTCATAAAAGTACTTTTCTGTGTAATATATTCCCAGTACTCATAAAAGTACATATCTGTGTAATATATTCCCAGTACTCATAAAAGTACATTTCTGTGCAATATATTCCAGTACTTATAAAAGTACATTTCTGTGTAATATATTCCCAGTACTCATAAAAGTACATATCTGTGTAATATATTCCCAGTACTCATAAAAGTACATTTCTGTGTAATATATTCCAGTACTTATAAAAGTACATTTCTGTGTAATATATTCACAGTACTCATAAAAGTACATTTCTGTGTAATATATTCACAGTACTCATAAAAGTACATTTCTGTGTAATATATTCCCAGTACTTATGAAAGTACATTTCTGTGTAATATATTCCCAGTACTCATAAAAGTACATTTCTGTGTAATATATTCCCAGTACTTATAAAGCTAACTTCCCGTGGCAGATATGTGCATTTTTCTCCAACAATCAATGTGTGGATTGAAAAGAAAAATTTGACTTTATCATTAGATTGTGTTGTTTTGGATCCCATTGTGGTTTAAAAGTAACTGCAAATATATTTATTTTTATTGGTATCAAATTTTGAGGTTTTGAAGAAAAAACACTTTTTTCTTTAATACTATTTTTTTCAAACAATATTATTTGTAATATTTCATACCAACTACCGGTAATTTTTTTGCACCATCACTCATACCAATTTTTTTTATTTAATCATTTTTTTAGGTTGACAAAAACCATTAAGAAAATTTGCCCCAGGAATAAAAAGTACATTTAACTTAATAAAGCTGCTGATATTGAATCTAGGCTTGAGATTTTGTCCTCAATTTGTCAAATTGATATCGTATCAGCTGTGTCATTTTTGATTGGTTGAAAATTAAATTTTATCTGCCAACCCTTGCTCTAATTGCAGACCTTGTGATTTGGTTAAAACAAAGTCAGTATTTTGTATAGCATGTGTTGGTACACTGTTCTTATACACCTGTATTAATTAGCAGAAATCAAAATACAATAGGCATCACTGTTTGCCAATGACATTGTCAGAGTTACAATTTTATGTAAATGTAAATCTTTTAGTAAGTTGTATTTAGACTAAATTTATCCTGTGGGTGCAAACCTCACCCCTCCACCATCATACAGAAATGGTGAGATTGGATTAGGACAGGGCTCAACATCAATCAGTACTTCACATCATTTCCATTCCTATGAAACTGTTTAGTTATTGTTACCATATGGATAATTCAGAAGTTTTTTTATAGACTGTCTCCATTCTATGTGGCAATATGGTTATTAATAATACTGTACCTGTTTTTCTTGCTAAGTATAAAAATAAGTTACCATAGGTACTATTTAGTAGTGCTATTACCCATATATCGGAAACATCAGCCATAATTCACAGTGTTTCTCCAAGAGGTGAAAGATTGAGGGTCAGAAGACCTCTTGGTGTCAAATTGAGTAAATAACAAACCTTAGTATCAGAACTGGGGGTCAAATAAAAAAAAATGTGGGTGTCTGTGACACGCAAACAAGGGTAAAGGTAAACAATGATATTCTCACAAAATATGTGACAAAATGTGAAACATCACATAAATAGATTAAAATAGTCCAATGAAGTTGGACATGAATATAACCACTCAGGCGGCCTAAGTGGTAAGATGTGGGAGGTTGTGGGTTCGAACCCTGGCCTTTTCCTTTCCAAAGTCTTGTAAAAATGGTACTATCAGCTGCCTGGCATGTCGATCTGCATTAAGAGGTTAGTGTTAGGACTAGTCTGCCTGGTGTCAGGACAATGTGATATGATGCATCTTGTCTGTGGCATGAAGCCCCAGTGCTAGACATCACTATAAACTGTCGTATTGCAGACATCATAGCAATAAGACTGAAAAATAATTAAAGCTATGTTAAAAATCCAAATCCAACACACTCAACATAAATCGAAAATTAATAATGTTTTTGGAAATGGTAACATGAATCTTTGACACCTGAGGAATGAGTGTAGAAAGTTTTCCCACAGTAGTCCAAAGAGGTTAAGAGTGAATGATCATTTAATGAAGCTCTAAGCTATGCCTGCTATTGAATCCATTTACACCTTTGTAAATGCTATTTGCTATTGAAAAAATAATTTTCAACATGTAGTCGTTAATATTGAGAAAGCAAACATGTATATTATTTTTATTTGTTGTAGATTTTAAGTGTACTTTTAACACATTATTGGTTATTTCATGTTGAGAAAATAGCAGTCAAGTGCCTTTCCTATGGCCCACTGAGACAGCTGAATTGGGCTGTTTTGGGCAAATAGTGGAACAGCTTATGTGATGGTATCTTATTTGTCAACTGTCTGTCTGTTAGCACAAAGTTTGTTATTGTTATTCCTCCTAAACTACTTGGAGAAATGCCCTTAAACTTTTTTACAATCAACACATGGTCTAGATGGTACTAAATGAAAATGGTGCTGTTTGGACAGCCAATATGGCCACTAAGGCAGCCATCTTGAAAATGTTATTATTGTTTCTCCTTGTATATCCTTTCTGAAAAATAATGTTTTTAAAATTGCTTCTCCTGAATGAATGGTTGAGCTGGGTAGCATAAAAAATTGAGTACCAATGTATACCATAATCTTTCTGAACATACTTATACTGTGATATATACCATGTTATACAACATTTAGAGACCAACAATTTAATGTTCTGTAGCAGGGGCCTGGCATTTTTTAATAAGAATATATCTCATGCTGATTTATAGCAAAATAGCAAAGATTTAGCAACATATTCTATCCATTAGATTGTTTCATGAGATAAATGAAAATAAAATATCTCAGCTCCAAAGAAAATCTCAGTCACCCTGACAGTATTACCCAATATGTGTATGTTAATAGTTGTAAAAGTTTTAACCTAAACCTGCAGCTAAAGTAGGATGATTAATAGGTGTGAAATGCAGTTGCCAGTCTTTCCATCTTTCAAAGATCTGTCAGTGGTAAGGTGTTACCAGTCTTTCCATCTTTCAAAGATCTGTCAGTGGCAAGGTGTTACCAGTCTTTCCATCTTTCAATGATCTGTCAGTGGTAAGGGGTTGCCATTTTATGTCTTGACATCTTGGTTGTATTTGGAATTGTTCCAGTGGCCTAGTGGTTAGAGCATCTGCCGTTGAAGCAGGAGGTCATTGGTTCAATCCCCGGCTGAGTCATACCAAAGACTTACAAAAATGGTACTAACAGCTGCCTTCCTCGGAGCTCAGCATTGAAAGGCTAGTGTTAGGACTGGTCGGCCTGGTGTCAGGATAATGTAACTGGGTGGGACATCATGCTACATGTCTGTGGTATGATGCCCCAATGCTAGACAACACTATAAACTGCATCACTGCAGACATCATAGCGATATGACTGAATTTTTTTTAAAGCTATGTTAAAAATCCTAATCAAACAAACAAACTTGGCTGTATTTGCAGATTACATATATCCATAGACATGTCATCTTTTTACATGCAATTATCATTGACGAGATTAATATGTTAGATTTCATTGAATTAATTGAACCTTTTTGGTACTTTTGGATTTCTCTGTTTGATTAGATGCAGGACTCCTCTTGGTCATTAAGACCTTTGTTTTGCACTACATACATGTATGCTGTAAAATCTTGTTTTATGTCATCAGTTAAACTTGGAAGTGATTATGTTCTCTTCAAAATAGAAGAAATAGCGCAATTTGCTTGTGTTAGAAAAAATTATTTAGAACAAACCTGAGTGAGTGGTGATGACTAACAACAATGTATTTGATGCAGATGCAGAACAACTGTGATGGTCACAATTACTCATTTCTGTCAGTAGAAATGAAATTATTGACAATACCCACTCCTCTTCCACAAGGTGACTTTAACTCCTGCAGTTTGGAATCTGCTCCATTGTAATATTGGTGCTAATTACATATATGCTAACCATTACACATTTGGCATAACCATGATGCTGTTTTTCACCAAATTACATTTTATGCTCACCTGTATATGGATTACTTATTTTTGGTACATAAAAAATAAAGCAATAAGAAGTTGTTTTGTCATTTTTATTATCATCTCATTTAATTGTGTTCGTATAAATTTTAGAATATTCTTCAAAAGATAATTACTTGATAAGAATAAGGTAAGAGTACTTTTCTTATTTGCTATTTATAGCAACTGTATATGATCCATTTCCAAGAAAACAGACTGGTTTCTTCAAACTTGAACTTTTTGTCATAGATTCATTATATTGATAAGCTAGTTTGCAGATCAGTCTGTACTTTTAAACAAAATGGCACCATATTTTATGCCAAATGCTTTACAGAGTTGTGGCTGTTATATGATGGAAAATGTTAGTGCAGACAGATTTTTTCAAACATAAAAACATGTCCGATCAGAATCAACAATAAATCACCACCACTTTACAAACTCTAACAGAAGAATATGAGAGTAATGTACTACAGTATTCAGAGCACATGATCATGCTCACCACGGAATTCCAGTTCACAATCATTCAGTTATACATCTAGGACAAGTTAAAGTTTGTGCAGTTTATAAATGATTTTTCAGTATGTTTTGTTTGTATTTTGATTCTAATCCAAAGGGATCTTGCCCTTTGTGACCAGAATTTTTTGATGCGTATAAATTTTCATGTTTGTTGTAATATTTAGATCACTCATTGCATGCCAAACTTAGGCTTTTTTCTTCTTCTTATACTAGCATTAATTATGCATATAACTTTTCGATGGGTGGCATGTATGCTAATAATGTTTTTGTTCTGTCTATATGGTCAGTCATTGATTACATATGCAGTATCAAGGTAAAGAAAGACATTCTAGATTTGTTCCCCATGTGTGAGTTAAGTGTTGTATAGATCATTTAAAAGCCACTCTTGTGAAAGCTTATCTGTTGCTTTTTATTTATCAGTATCAAGTTTTGATGCAATGCTTTGGGTGCGTAATGCAGTGACTACAGCTAATTGTGATTGGTGGTTGTTGTTTTACTCTGGACTTGAACAAACAATAGCCATCAATCAGAATTAAATAAAACATATTTAACTGCAAGAAATACCCAAAGTGTTGACAAGATATGAATCAGCAGATTTGCTTCACGTTAAGTGGTTATTAATAGCCAGTAAAGTAATTAAATCATATCGGGAACGAGTCTGGAATTTCTCCTTTGCATTAACATATGTGATGGTTGGCTGAACATGTTGATTCAACAAATAATTAGCAAGGAATTAGAAGGGTGGAGGCATATTTAAAATCATGCAGGTTAGTCACCTGGTGTTAATTTGTAGAAGGCAAGTGGGTGTTATTTGTATGTCTGGTGTAAGTATCGTTGAATTCTTCACCTCTTGTATCAATATGGAAAGAATTCATCGATATATTGATTAATCGTTTAACACATTACAATTAAGTGTACACTTTAGCTGACACCCTGTGAAATGCTATTGTTAGAGTACTTGTTGATTATAATAGGAAATGTTGACTTTGAAGCCTGCAATTAATAGCTTAACACAATTGACGTAGTAAACAGGAAAACCTTGAGTGATATGACAACACTTGGGCAAGATATGACAACACTCAGGCTAGATAGTTCTCAGAGATCAAGCAAACATCCCATAAATAGAGAACACAATTACTCTGCAAATGAGAAGGATTTTAGAGAACTTCAGAAATTGTACAAAATTCAAACAGAAAACAAGTTCTCCCCTCAAAGTCTTCGGATTCAGTCCTACAAATGAATGCAAGTTCTTAATACATTCATATATGCAAGTACCAGTAAATAACTTAACAAAAACTTCATTTTTTATTTTTAAATTCAAAAATTTTATAGAAGTTTGCTCGGCCGGAATATCTGTCACAAGAACCCATTTGGCCACCCCATGTGAGACATGTCAAACATGTGAATATATGATCATAAATATAATTATATTTTTGTGATACAGTATATCACATTAGTTTGTGACAAATTCAGTAGTTCTGTAATAATACAAAAATTGAATTGTTTTAATGAAAATAAACTTTTAATATTATTAAATTTGTAACAATAATACATGTATTTGGAAGTTTCTGTACATTTCTTACTGACAAAACTACCAATATAATGGTACAGTCAAAACGTACAGAGTTACTTACCACTGGGAAAAAATAGTCAAATCATGGGTTTTTTCACTAAAAGACCTATTATCATGTTTATTTGTCATATTGAGCCAAAAAAAATCACTTTTTTCACTTGTTTGTCAAGACACATGTGTCAATTTTTGGTAGAAATATCATGGAGAGCAAAATAATTTATATCATCCTTTTTTTCAAAATTAGCACCAAAATCAACATATGTTCATTTTCAAAAAGCTTACTATTTTTAAAATTTTACATATTCCTTCCCTAATTAGAAACAGATTTTGTTGACTAGTTTGGATAGTTGATAGTACATGCAGCTATTTCCTATCTTAGATACAGCTAATTACAACACGATTCTAGATCGGACACAGTACTGCTAATGGACCCCATGATCAATGGAATATAGTTTTAAACAGTATTGAATTGACTCTTGTCTACTTGATAAATAGTCAATAATGATTGCTATCCTTGAATAAAACTAGTTTGATGTGGAACTGATTTTGCCAGATAATTTTATGGCATCTTCATGCCAATTAACACCTGTAATACAGAATTGTTATTATTATTACTATTATTGTTGTTGTTGTTATTATTATTATTATTATTATTATTATTATTATTATTATTATTATATTGTGTGTTAGATAAATGAACAGATAGCATTGTGTCATATGAGGGACTTCGACATTTTAACAAAAAATCTTACCAAGAATGCAACATCTACAGCAACTTATGTTATGACTGCTATTAAAAAAGCAACTTCTCTGCAAAACAAGAACAGAATTATGTAATTACTGGTAATTTTGGTTTAATATTTTGTTATCTGTTATAAATTGGCATACAAAAATAGATTGCCACTAAAACTGAGTGATGTGGTTTATAGTAGGTTACATGTAAGCTGTAAGGCTGTCTTGAAAATTTCCCCAAATAGTCATGTCATAATGAAATATTGCCAATTCTAGAAAGCATCATGATGCCCCAAAATGTTATTGATGGAATCATTTGTGGACTATTATTATTTCAACAGCAAGTTTTGCTACTTTTTCATACTTTTTTCCTTTTGATGTCAGATAAGACTGGAATAATACATTGTTATGAAGTTTTAATGTTTTATTTAATGGCACAGCACCAGAAATAGGCTTTTTACTGCTAAGGCAGTTTGAGTAGAGTGCCATGATCTTTTGGGCTACCCTGGTAGCCACCCTGGCTGTTCAGATGGTGGAGTTTGGAACCCTTTTGGTCATGAGACTACATATGTAAGCATATTACCCACTGAGCCGCTGTGTCTCATGGCACCATTAGTCATGTTTATCATCATTCAGGAGGCCACATCCAGCACTCAAATTTGGAATTAGCAAGCTAGCCTTTTTATAGTCACAAATCCAAAAATGGAGACTGAAAAAAAGTAAAATAGGTGTTTCTTGCAATTTATATTTTATGCATTTTTCTTCAAATTATGAACCATGATAATGGACATTGTAAATATTACAACTTCCTAAATGCTGCTAGTACTGAAAAGAGTAATTTTTGACCCATGACATCATGGTTCTATTTTACATTCTCAAGGGATAGAAGATTTATTGTTCAGTCGGATTTGGGCAGTATAGATATAGAGCCCTGTTAGATTACAATGAACTTGTGGGTAAAATTGAGAACTACCAGTAACAATAGTTCAAAGTATTATGTCCTAAGTTAACAATTTATGCTTTTGAATTTCAGTTTCCTTTTTATCATTATGTTGTGAAAGTTATCTTCAGGATTGACCTAGATACACAAGTAGACAATAGCAGCGATTCTCAGTTGTTTTTATTTCCGAATGTCACAATACATGTACTTGTACTTTCCTGTTACACAAACAGCTGAAGAGAGATTAAATACATGTATTCAGCTTCAAGGATGTAAAATTGCTATAAACATTGCTTGAATATTTGAAAGCCCCATCATCTACAATCATTTCATATACCTTGGTTTTTTGTGTGGTTGCAATAAATATTAAAAGGAAGCCAATGCTAGCAATATTCATTATTTTGTTATTTAGCAATGTATTGTGTAAATCCAGGTGAAAAACTGCAGTATGTCCAGCAAACAGAAAAACCACATAAATACCAGTTTATCTGTCTAACTTACATTGCATTAGAAATGTAGTCTGACCAAATATAGATGGGGTTAGTCGGAGGCTGACACAGATGTAGCATATCACAAGGTATTGTTGTTCAGATGGTATATTGTGTCATCCAATATATGTGATTAAATGTGAATTGCAAACTAATTTTCATCGAGTGCCAGTTTTCATGGCTTTTGGGTTAGGTGCAAATTGCACATTTTATTTGACCCAAAGAACGGTGATCCTTTGTGGAAACAATACATCTTTATCAGACAAAGAAATTTATGTCCTGATGAAAGTATACAATTTTGAGAATCTCTCAAATTCCCAGCACTGTGCTTTGTCAAATACCAAATACAAAAATTCAACTGGCTAAGGTAATGAAGTGGATCACATTGTTTTCTATCACTGAAGACAATCTCGATCCAGATTGTAACAAAAGTCTGACAGACATTTAAATTGTTTTTCTACCTTTTTCTAGATGCTTTTCTAAATACCGTATAAATTTGCTTACAAGTTGAGCTAGATTGCAAACATAAACCCAAATCTGATGTTGAATAATTATGCACTGGCATATCAAGGTCTGTGTGTTCTAGTGATTACATGTATACCTAACAAACTACAAAGACCCAGATCTGCTGATGCATTATGTAATGGCAGACCAGGGTATATGCAGCTTGCAGTGGGATTTGTAAATAAGTATATACATTAAGCTGGTATTCTGTTTTATATTTAGAGTTCATTTGATATAGGTGTGGCACTTAGAAAGCAAACGAACCCTTTAATTAGCATAACCAGGGTCAGACAGAATAAATTAGCATACCGGTAGTTGCTCATACAGTTTCCCACTGTAACAATGATTCAGTTTGGATCTGTACAACACAGGGGAAAGCACTCAAATTTCACCTGAGGTGTTAGGTTGGATCCCTTGTGCCATCCGAAACAAAACTCAATTCCATGACCACAGAATTCATGAAGCAAGTGCTGTGCTACTGACTGAGACAAAATGAAACATCACCAGGTACAATGAAACCCTGCTATAGCATGATGGCTGGGATCCACTGGATGCCATCGTGCTATGTACCATAGTATACAATAGCTAAATAAGTCATTTAACAAAAGAATATGTAGATCCCCCAGGTGGTACATGAAGATGGAGTGAGATATCGGAGAGGGTACAAAGTACATAGCTTCACTGACACAATTACCACCTTAAATCGATGCGTTAGTAGGAAATATTTAGAAATAGTTGAGTTAGGTACTGCCAAAAGACTTTTACTGTATTTTTTCTTAGTGTACTGTGAATAGTACTTAGTGTACTTAGTATACCATGGTATACCCCAATTTTATATGGGACTAACAATTCAATGTTCTGGGGCATGAGCCTGTCGCTATTGTTTTTATAATTCTCTGTCAGTAACTGTAAAAATATCTTGCTCTGATTTATAGAAAAATAAAACCATATTATATCTATGATATTATTAGGAAAAACTTGATTATATTGAGATAAAAGAACAGAAAATAGCTCAAAAGAAAATCGTAGTCCCTGCCCCACATACTTAAATGGCCAGTACTTTAGATCAGTTTGAAATGTTTAATTGTTGTACAAGTTGCAATCAAAAAACTGTAATTGCAGTGGAATGATTGATCTTGCAATACAGCTTGTACTATGAATAACATAGTGCTAACATTTGAGGTCTTATTGATAAAAATATGAAGTGCTGATTTTGAAGTCAGCAGTTTTCTAACTATACTATTGATATAGGCAGGGAAACTTGATGCCCCACACCCAGGCAAGATATTTTATCAAAGAGGACCAGTAAACATTAAACATCCAGAAAACGAAGTGCAGTTTTGAAAATTAGAGGGTGATTCACAGTCATACAAGTGAATATAGTAAATAACTAAAACATGACATTTTTTTATCTTTGTTTTTTCAAGCCAAATTTTTTCCTAAAGTTGCATTTTGACAAGTTTCAAGATGTGATTAAAAGATCAATAATATAATTACATGTCACCATTAGTTTGTGACATATACAGCCATTTTGTTAAAGAAGAAATTATTGTAATTAACTTTAATCATGAAAACAGTGTTAATTTCATGTGTCACCATTAATTTGTGATACGTGTATATACAACCGTTTTGTGAAAAAAGAATAATTTTGTAATTTTCTTTAATAATGAAAACACTTAATATCATTAAAAGTCATAACAAGATTCCTTGAAAATTAACATATTTCCCTTGCTACTTTCCACTGGACACTTAAAAATATACCATAGTATTAACCAGTGTACCAGTAATACTTTGCACCTTTAATAAATAGTGAAAACAATGATTGCTTATTTAATATTTTACTTTTAACAGAGAACCATGCACTGATACATGTACATGTCTATGGTAGGAATAGTTGAAGTACTCAATAACTAATCTGTACACCAATTAGAGTGTATTCAGAATTACTCAAAGGAAAATATGGATACATAAGTGTTATATATATCTATCATGTTACATCTCTATATCATGTTACATATCTGTATCTGATTGTGTTCTTGTATCATGTTATCATGTTACGTCTCTGTATAATGTTGTGTCACATTCTTTCTTTTCAGTCCCTCACTTTTATGCCTCTCCATCTTTGTTTCTCACACTATGATTTTGAGCTTCGTTTTGTGTGTACATTCGTTCATTCATCCCTCCATCCTTCCATATATCCATTAACATATATTGATCTGTCTATATCATGCCAAAGAAATCAAGAGCAAAATGCCTTTACCATGATGTACTGAGGCAGTCAAACCAAGCTGCCCTGGATTTGGACAAGGAGTTAAACTGTAACAGAAAACTTGAACTCTACTTTCTGTAGGAGAAACATGTTACTTGTAGTGCTTACAATAACATGGACTTTTGCATTTTTTACACACCTTATTCGCAATATAATGAATCCAAGACATAACCTTTTTCCAGCATGGGCATATTTTCAGCAAAAGGTGGAGAATATGGTCATGTTGATGATGTTATCAATATAGGGTGTCCAAGTGGCCTTAAGTTCTTGCCTTACAGATTATTCACACATTTTACCTTTGCCCATGCAAGTCTGAGTCTAAGAAAGCTTGCTAGCAGCTTCTCAGGTGTTATTGATTCCTTCCAGATTCTTCATCTAACAAATATTCATCTCTTAGATCAGAGTCAACAGGCCAGCAGATCATTTTTTTTTGTGGTCCATGCTCTTTCAAAAAGCCATTTCTATAATTTTAGTATCATTACTATAATATATACTTTTGGTCCTTGTGGCCCACAGTGTTGAAGATGCTGGACCACTCTGTTGTTGCTGTAGGGTTTAACGCCATTTTTTCAGCACATGATAGGCTATGCATGGCGGCCAGTATTAATGGTGGGGGAAGAACGTGGGAAAACTCCCGGAAAGAACCACCAACCCAAGAGAAGCTAATGGTAAGCTTTCTCACATACCCACATTGGGCAGATCTGAGACTCGAACCAACGCAGACAGGTGAGATGGCAGTGATCCATAACGGAGAGCACGTTAGACTACCGTATTTTGTTGTGTATAACAAGCACTTTTTTTTACCTAATTTTCTTATCTTAAGTCGGGGGTGCGCGTTGTACACAAGAACTAAAAAAAAAAGATTTTTTCCAGGTCGATCTGAAGAGGATGAAGGCACTCACTACTTGTGAAATATTAAATCCATTGTACATTGCATTGTAACTACAATGTTTACCGGTACTAGCCGTATTGAAGAAATAAATAATGCTTAAAAATAGTCTTGTTCTTTGATTGCTTATGTTAATAAAATGGTTTCATTTCACGTCACTGTGTCAAGTTTTGGTCTGTGCCACAGCCGGAAATACATGTACATAACGACTTGCCTTTGTTCAAAAGCTGTGCAAAGTGCCGCATTGGAGCGGAACAAATTGTTGTTGTTGGCTTGACTTCGCACACGAAGATTAAGAAGGAAGATTTCTATGTCTATTGCACTTGCGCTAGTGGCTGACGAACCCAATACGTGATAGGCACGTCCGGCCACAGAGGCTGCAGGGGAATGTCTGGGTTTTGGTGGGTGCTGACAATGGCTCCCGGTTTTTTCTTTGCCAACGTTTTTCCTCCAAGATGGCCCGTCTGTTTTGTTCAAAAGTGTCAGCGGCCTGGTGAATTGTACGTCGCCAGCTTGTACGGTCAACAGCTAGTGATGTCCATTGGCGGTTATCAATGCCACAGGAGGTAAGGGTCTTTTTCAAGGAGTCTTTATATCTCTTTCGAGGTGCCCCTCTATCACGGTGGCCAGTTGGTAGCTCACCATACAGTGCAATTTTTGATTTTTGTAACTCTCTTGAGATTGGGATTGTGCCAGACATGTTTGTAGAGTCTGCCGAAGGCGCTGTTTGCTTTGGTTAATCTGTTGTCTATTTCTTTGTCGATCATTGCATCAGAGGATATCACACAGCCCAGGTAGGTGAACTGGTGGACTACGTTTAGCTCTGTCCGGTCAATGAGGATGCTTGGTGGACGGTACTCTTCCTTGGGGGCAGGCTGGTGAAGTACCACGGTTTTCTTTAGGTTTACCTCGAGGCCAAAGAGCTGGCAAGCTTCTGCAAAGCAAGATGTTGCTCGTTGTAAGGCAGCTTCCGTGTGGGCAGCAAGGGCGGCATCGTCTGCAAATAGAAGTTCACTAATCAGTTTTTCTAAAGTTTTGGTGTGGGCCTGAAGTCGCCTTAAGTTGAAGAGGTTGCCATCAGTACGGAATCTAATATAGATGCCATCTTCGTCACCAAGGTCTTCTGTAGCTTTTCGGAGCATCGTGCTGAAGAAGACTGAAAACAGTGTAGGAGCTAAAACGCATCCCTGTTTCACGCCATTTGAAGGGAAGGTCTGTGACAGTTCGTTATTGTTTTTAACCTGACCAAGCTGGTCTTCATGTAGTTGGATGATCATGGTAAGGAATTTGGGAGGACAGCCAAGTTTTTCAAGGATTTTCCACAGTCCAGTTCTGCTCACCATGTCAAAAGCCTTTGTTAGGTCCACAAAAGTGATGTACATTCCTTTGTTTTGTTCTCTGCATTTTTCCTGGATCTGTCTCAGGACGAACACCATGTCAGTTGTGCCCCTATTGGCTCTGAAGCCACACTGACTCTCTGGAACATGATCTTCTGCAATGGTAGGCACTAGTCTGTTTAGCAACACTCTAGCAAGGATTTTGCCCGCAACGGAGAGCAGAGTTATCCCACGGTAGTTTGAGCAGTCAGACTTTTCCCCTTTGTTTTTGTACAGGGTGATGATGACTGCATCACGGAGATCTTGCGGAAGTTTCCCTCGCTCCCAGCAGCAAACGAAGAATTCGTGAAGTTTGGTGTGCAAAGCTAGGCCTCCTTTCTTCCATATCTCAGGTGGAATACCATCCTTTCCTGCAGCCTTACCTGCCTTCAGCTGTTCTATGGCTTTTAAAGTCTCTTGCAGTGTGGGTGCCACATCAAGTTCCATCTTTGGTGGCTGTTGTGGGATGCGATCAATTGCTGCCTTTTGGACTGCACGACTAGTGCTGAAGAGGGTGTGGAAGTGCTCTGACCAGCGGTTTAGGATAGATTCCCTGTCAGTGAGTAGCTCTTGACCATCTGCACTCCGTAGGGGGCTTTGTATTTGGAAGGAGGGACCATACACTGCTTTCAGCGCTTCATAGAACATCTTGTAGTCTCCAGTGTCAGCGTACATTTGGGTTCTTTCTGAGAGCTTTGTCCACCAATCATTTTGTATTTCACGAAGACTGCACTGGAGGGAGCTGCAGATAAGGCGGAAGGCTGCTTTCTTTTTAGGACAGGATGGTTGTGCGAGGTGGGCTTGGTATGTTGATCTCTTACTGGCAAGTAGTTCTTGGATTGTCTGGTTGTTTTCATCAAACCAGTCTTTGTGGTTTTTAGTGGTGAATCCAAGGATTTCTTCTGAGGTTTGCAGAATGGCAGCCTTGATGTGATTCCACATATCCTCCGGAGGTAGATCTGGTGGAAAGCTTGGTTCTTCAAGTCTAGAGTGCAGGCTCTCTTGAAAATTTGCCTTGACGTCTTCAGACAGGAGGTTTTTAATCTGGATCTTCCTTTTTATGGTACGTCCGTGTTTGGACCTGGGTTTGAAATAGAAGTTGAGTTTGCATCGAACAAGACGGTGATCTGTGTGGCACTCTGCACTGCGCATCACTCTGGTGTGAAGGACATCTTTTAAGTCCCTCTGGCGTACTATGATGTAATCGATTAGGTACCAGTGTTTTGATCTAGGATGCATCCAGGTCGTTTTCAGGCTGTCTTTCTGCTGAAATATGGTGTTTGTAATAGTGAGCTGTAATTCTGCGCAAAGTTCGAGAAGCAGGCGCCCATTATCATTGCAGCCACCCACTCCATGTTTCCCAACAAATACTATTGTGTGGATTACCGTACTTGTTTCGTAAATGTTCAGTACCGTATTCCATAACTGTTGATCTGATCGAATTTTTCTTCATTTATTATTGGTCGAATTGAAATATAATATGTGTAGAATTCAACTAGTGTTAATGTTCTCATCAGAGCATCTGTTGTGGACATATATATTTTTGTGACTACGGGTTCTTTCTTACGGGAACACTGATACGTTGTGGAACAAAATAATCAATGTACGAAGTCGGGAAACATTTTTTTCCTCTTTGGAAAATAAGCTTGTTACTTAGTTTTATTTCTCATCTTAAATCATAGTATTTGAGATATCTTTGCGATTATACAGTGATCAATGGCTTCAGTGCTTCATTGACTCGGTGTGGTCTTTTCACGGTAACCGGCGCCAGGTAAGCTTTGATGCGCTCAACATAGTTACAATGCTTTGTCTCGGTGAGCAGTATTTAATTGATTCAGGACATACAGCGACTTTTCGAAAGTAATGACGACAAAGTGGAATTTGAGGGATTTGATGCAATAGACTGCGTCAACAAGACGAACATTTAAAGGGCCCTTTTAAGGGCCAACAATAAAATCGGAAAGATACAATATCAATACACTTTTTCATTCACTATCTAAAATGAACAACTGTTGTTGCACTATGAAAACGGAGCGAAATAGCGGTAGTCAAAATTTTAAAATGCATTATATCACATGCACGTTATATGGCAGAACTACGTTTTTTCCACTTATTTTGGGTCGAAAATCGGGGTGCGCGTTATACATCGGTGCGCGTTATACACTCCAAAATATGGTATTCAAGGCCCCTACCACTCTGTCGAAGATCAGAAGATGTATATAAAAATATCATTTTTCTTTATTAATTCCAAAACAAACAAACACATCATGCTTTAAATGTTTATGAAATGCAAAAGTCATTCAGAGCATTTAAGTTTATTACTTGTCTGAAATTAACATTAGGTTTTGGAACTGTAAACAGTTTTGAAGTAAACTCTCCCTTATTATGTAAAGAATTGTACCCGAATCTTTTGTTCATCAGATATTTTGATGTCTTTGTTTTTTGCTTTATTTACAAAAAAAGTATTGAACAATAAAAAGATTAAACATACAAATATTTAAACAACTAAAGTATATCATTTGGTCAATTATTCCTCTTTTGATGACCCATCCATTGCTCTTAGGGGGCCCCGAGTGGTCTAAAGCGCTCTCCTTTATGGATCACTGCCATCTCACCTCTGTCTGTGTTGGTTCAAGTCTCAGATTTGCCCAATGTGGGTATGTGAGAGAGTTTACCATTAGCTTCTCTTGGGTCAGTGGTTCTTTCCGGGTTTTCTCCGGTCCTTCCTCCACCTATAATACTCACCGCCATGTATAGCCTATCATGTGCTGAAAAATGGCATTAAACCCAACAACAACCAATGCTCTTGACATTTGGATAAATATTGTTACTGGCACCCTTTATTGTCATGCTCTTTTTCAGGAGTCAAGCAACAAAATCAACCAAATTAGAATTTAAGTGATATACTAAATAAGAGAATGCATAGATTTCATAAATTTAAAGCTACAGACATTCGACAGTTACAAATTATGGAGAAACAGAGTCAAGTCAGCGATTCAAAAGGCAAGAAACTTAGCTTACTATTTCACTGAGATATCAGATAGTATTACAAAAACAAACCCATTTAAACTCTGGAAGACCTTCAATATCTTAAAAGTGAAATCTTTCAATAAGCTGCCATTTAGATGTATTAGTGATGAACATGGTGATATTCAGCAAGAACCTCTTGATATTGCAAATGCACTCAATAATTACTTTGTGAACATAAAAAACATTTAGATCTGATGGCTCATTGAAGATTAACCACTGATACATTAATGAGCATTATTTGCTGTACTTAAAAATACCTGAAATAATTGTTGAATTTATTTATAATGAATTTGCTAAACCTGATTCAGCTACAGGATTGGTCTAAATGATATATAAGTGCTAAATTCCTAAAACTCTCATCTCAAGTGATTTGCACCTTCACTTTTGTTTATCTTCAATCTCAGTATTTCTACATGTACATTTCCAAACTGGCTAAATCTTTTTGATACATTTATAGACCTATATCAGTATTTTATGATCACCCAGTGATCAACCTATTACGGAGAAAATACATTTTTTTGTTTTTAAACAATTAAAATTTGTGATCACGTTCAAAGATATAAGAATTAATTTAAAAACTACATTCATGACAATCAGGCATTCATCAACGACATTCATGCAAGGCTTCACTGACTAAAATGGTTGATAATAATAATAATAATAATAATGAGGACTTGGTATAGCACCTAATCTTTAGAAGCTCTAAATGCTTATATATAATGATATGACTACCAAATCAAACTCACCGTGAAATCAGAAAATATAAAAACATGCTGAAAATATTTAAGACAGGAAACATTATTACATCTTTACATTTGTTCTTGCAGTTGAAATAGGTGAGTTTTAAGAGCACTCTTGAAAGGGACGTCCACTGTGTCTTTATGACTAATTTCAATGGGCAATTCGTTCCACGTTGCTGGGCCCTGGTATGCAAAAGAACATTGTCCATATGACTTTGTTTTCATAGTGGGAATAATGAGTATTTTGATTGTCAGAAGAGGAGGATAAGTATATTGTTATTTGCATTAAGTTGCTACTCTTTCATAGATTTACACTAGTTTGGTTCACAGACCAATGGTGGCAGCATGATCAGAAAGATTCAAGTCAGATGTACCATAAACAATTTATGATAATACGAAACTTGTGAAATTTATACCAGTCTTGAGGTGTCTGCACAGACAAATTATTAATTTATTGTACTGTAAAACTTTAAATTTCATAATATTATTGAATGCATCGGTCATATTGAGACATATACATGTATTTATATAATTTTAATTTCCAATTACTGTTTTCTTTAGTTCTTTACTAACAAGTGCTTTTTTTTGTTCCCAGGTAATGCATGTGTTTGGTCCTTTTGCTGCCTGCATCATCATTGGCTTGATCTTTGTCTTGGCCATGCCAATTGTAGGGTGCTGTTACTGCTGCTGCTTATGTTGCTGCAAGAAATGTGGTGCCAAGACCAAAGACAAAAGCGACCCAAAAAATGCCAAGTGCATGAGAATAACCTTTTCTTTGATACTGGTAGCTTGTACCACCATGATGCTGTAAGTCAACCAGTACATGTATTTCTTGTGCCCTTACTAGCTATATATACAAAATAAGATTGATATGTAGGCTAATCTGATTAATTCATAGCAAACAGTTGACAAAAGAAAAGAAAAAAAGTCATCACAGAATTTGGTTTCTTAATTTTGGTTTTATTTTAGAAATTGAAGGTTTTTCGTTTAGCGTGTGTGTGTGAGAGAGGTTTTTTTTTTTTTTTTTAAATTGTATTAAACTGCCTGTAATCATTATTATTTCTTCTTCAAGAGCATTTGTCTTGCTGAGCCTTGAAATTGTTGGATACTTTCTTTATACTTTTGTCCTTGATCTTTTTATTTTTGCTGAAAAGAATAAGCAATCCACTTCACATTCCACTTATTCATGTCAAGTGTATTACTAAAGGCTTTTTTTTTTATTGTTGGAGGTAAGCATTCTTTGACTAGCATATCCATTCAGATCATGACCCAACCAGCTCACAAACCTCACATTTCCTCTGCCTTTCTTTTTCTGCCCAGAACGTTATTGAGATAATTTCTTAAATTGCCTTTCTCTCCAGTAACCCCTCGCTTTTAAAATTTTTCAGAAGTATGGAACTTTGATGATTATGTTGCACCATATTTAAGAATATTGATATAGTGTTACATTTATCCATACATGCATCCATTTAACTTTTCTGCATTTATATCAGTATAGAGGCACATTTCATATCCCATAAATACATTTCTAAAAGTCTCGAAACAACTTTCTGGTGTGGCTGTGTATTGTAATTTCAGATATCCTTAAGATCTTTTGCAGATTACTAAAGTATTCACCAACCCCCAATGCCAGTTTGTATCCACTTCTGATTTTAAAAATGAAAGATGAAGATATGATGACAGTGTCAAGGACTCCATAGTGATTATTATGTTAGAAATGACAAAAAATGAATGAAATAACTTAGTTGTGTGCCTTTTTTAATATATCCTTTAATCTCTTTGTATCTAAAATCAGAAGCAGGGTTGTCAGATTCTTACGGGTCATGAGCGTTACTCGTATAATATTGTATAAGCCCCACTTGTCAAAGGGTAAGTATTACAGCCCACTTTGTCAAGGGGTATTGCACAACATATAATAATAACACTATAACCCACACCCCTCTGATACTTGTTATCTAAGAGATGACCGCCCTCGGTATAATTGCCTGGTTCGAGTAAGAGAATGTATGTGGTAACCTGAGGGGGTATATTGAACAAACAACTTCGAGTCCCTGTAAAGATAAATAAACAATTTTATCAAATACATACACAATATTTCTTTTCATTAAGAATACACGCAGTTTAGAAATAAACTTTCACCGAATTACAAATAGATTTGAAATAGAATTAACAAATTAGCCGTTCTGTTACTGATAGTTAAAAAATCATCATAGGATCGAGTATCAAAGTCACTGCTTTTGTTCGATTTTCATAACCTGTTATCCTCGAACCATGTTCTCTGCTCAATCCAATGTTGTTCTAGAAGTCTGTTTCTCTCTCTATATAAACTGCCTCATGGATGTTCTGCTTGAATCCAGACTGGTCCACTCTATCAGTGTATACACTGCGATTTCTCCTTCACAATTCCTTTCTTTCCGTACTTCCTTTCTTTCCCCAAAACTATTTTCTTCCTTGTGTCTTGGTGGGTTTTTGCGGTTTTCCCCTTGGTCTACTTCTTAATGTACGAATGTATTTCTCTCAAATAACATTCAGAGCCTTTACCAAAAAAAATAATTCTACACTGTCTCTCTTGCAGAGAACTTTTTTAAAGACTGAATTCTAATTCATCTAGTGCGATATTATGTTCTAAAGATTTATCGTGTAAAACACCCCCCTTATTTAACCGTGACCAATCAGAAACAAATGTATTTCCTCCCGCTTTCCTCTAAAAGTCGCTTACGTCATGGTCAATATGACAGGCTTTGGTTTTAAATAACAGAATCTCTGTTTTCTCTCAATTCTGACATTTTTGTGATAAAATGAAACTTTACAAGGTCACGTCGGTCAGTACTGCCTCCTGTATAAACAACGGGTCAATTAGTACAGCGGTCGGCTAGCCTTTACAGGCACCCTTTCCTGCACGATGTGTCGTAAATTTTAACTAATGGCTATCTGGCCACAACTAATGGTTTATTAATAGATCGATCAAAAATTTGGCACTTCACAAGGGTACAAACTGAATTGTTAAGACTTTAACTCGTAACATTCATAGATGTTTTAAGGTGAACATGACCTAAAAGCCATCTCCTGGGTTCACGGTTGATATGCCCTTCATCTCATACTAAAATGACTTCCTCATCTATGTTGTGCACAATGATTTTCCAGTATTCCACATATATATTGATTTCACTGATCCACAATATGTTCATCTACCTGAAATTGTAGATCTTGTACACAAAATAGTTTCTATTTCCCAGGTATACAAATAACTGGCCCATCTTAGGTGTACACAAATGACATTCTCAACTTACTTTCCTGCAAATAGCAATTTCATCTTCCTGGTACACAAATGACATATTCATCTTATTTTTCTGCAAATAACAAGTCCATCTTCCTGCTACACAAATTAACCTGTATTTCTCTTGTAAACAAATGACATACCTGATATGTATTTTACATACAAATAATTTCCCCATATACAAATAACTTGGCCCAGTCTTGCCCATCATCCATTGTGTTACTTTTCATTCACAGTAAAGTTGAGTTGCACTTTAAACAATGGGAGAAATTTAAAAGTAGTACACGTATTACACCCTTTGGCCACTGTGACCCATATTTCATGCTTTTAAATGTACGTATTTAAATTTGTTATTCATTTATTTCTGAATTTGTGCCCATGCTAGAATTATAAAGTATTATATGCAAACTTTTAAAGCGAAAATCTAAAATCATTATAGCAGAAAAAGAAAACTGTAACCTATATTTTACATTTTACTGGCTTAGGCTCCTGACCACACAAGTTGTTTTCTTTGTGTTAGGTATACACACAGTTATATCTAGAAAGATAGATTTTTGTGCATGTTATTTGTATACTGTTATCCTGACACCTGCATCGTGATATGTACTGTGCTCTTATTGCAAATACAAGGGGTCTCAGTAATTTATATTTCATGCTAAAGCGATTCCTGTCAAATGTTGTGATTAAAGTTTATTTACTGAGTGCTGTTTATGTTCTTATCATGAAACTTAGTAATTGGATGCATTTTTGTTAATGCTCCATCCTTACAACTAAAGATGGGGCCCCAAGTGGTCTAAAGTGCTCTCCGTTACAGATCACTACCATCTCACCTCTGGCTGCGTGGGTTTGAGTCTCAGATTTGGCCAATGTGGGTATGTGAGAAAGCTTGCCAGTAGCTTCTCATGGGTTGGTGGTTCTTTCCATGGGTTTTCCCCGAGTTCTTCCTCCACCATTAATACTGGCCACCATATATAGTCTATCATGTGCTGAAAAATGGCATTAAATCTACAACAACAACAACTTACAACTAAAGAAGGTCAGTGTGTCCAACATTTTATGTTTTTTTTTAACATGGGTTATACATGAATATTTTATTTAACTCTTAACCACATACAGTTTTCTGTGTAATATAAATCCTAGCCCTTTCAGAGAAACCATTTGGAAACAGGAATACATTGTTCATTCAGCTTGGGTTTTTCAGTAGAAGACTTTTTATGATGTGTGGTTGGTTCTTAATGACATGGTGCAGATTTTACATCCAGTATTACAGGGTTGTAATTGAAACTTGGGAAACAATAGTTCTGTTGGTTGCTGCATGAACATACAAAAGCAAAAAGTGTATGCTTTTGGATTTTTAATGTAGTTTTTTTAATTTGAGTTTAATTGCCACAACATCTTCAGTGCAGCAGTTTATGGTGATGTCTTGCACTGGAGCTTCATGCCAGAGACATGTAGTATCACGTTCCACCCAGACACTCTCCTGACACCAGGCCTCCTGTCTTTATACCACCTCTTAATGCTGAAGGCCAGGCAAGGCAACTGCTACTACCATTTTCAAGTCTTTTGCATGACATGGTCAGGGTTCTAACCTGCAACCTCCTGCATCTGATACAGAAGGTCTTACTTGAGCCACTGGAGCAGTCCAAAATGAAAAGTGATTGCTAGTAAAAGCATTAAGGCTTTGTATCTTCGAGAGTACTCTTAAAACACCTTTTTCGACTGCAAGAACAAACTTAAAGACCAAATAATGTATCCTACTTTAAATATTTTCAGCATTTTTTATGTTTTCTAATTTTTTCTTTCGTTGATATATCAGTATAGATGTTGTAAAGCGCTTAGAGCTTCTAAAGATTAGGCGCAATACAAAGTCCTCATTATTATTATTATTATTATTATTATTATTATCTTAATTCAGAACTACTATTTTGTAGTAAAAGTAGCATTGTATATTTTTCTTACCACAAACGTTTGCAAAGTAATAATAACCTAGCATAGCAGAAGCCATTAGCATGGTTTGTTTTCTTCTCTAGAAACATGTTAATTTCATTTGCAAACTGATAACCTAAAAGTACAACAGTATCAATTCTGCAGATTTTTGTTGTTGTTGCCATTACGTTGAAAATAAAGTTTACTTCTGGATAAGTAAATCATGTATAACTACAGTTTATTCCATTGTTTGATTCGTGTAAATGAAAAATCAGTGATATCAAGAAAAATCAGTACAGCTAGTGTCAGATATCTGCATTTATCAGCTTGCAGTCTTTCAGTCTCTATGTGTCAGATTAGATCTTTCAAATGGACAATAGCCTTGCTACAAAATACTTACAAAGATATACTTTGACCTTTTTTCTAAACAATGAGATGTACACCATTTGATCTTTCAGCTGTTTTTCTGTTGAATCACATTATATCAAAATTAATTCCTGTGTTTCACAATTTACAAATGGAACCTCATCCATGCACAATCTTGAAATTTACCTATACAGTACCAGGATACACATGTAGCCATTAGTTGCATGTAGATACTGTAAATCAGTTATATTCCTGTATATCTTATATCATACAGTAAACTTCAGCATGAAGTAAATCTTTTACTTTTTTCTGGTAGTTTTCCTTTTGCATTTTGTGTATAATACAGATAAATGGGATTTACCTGTTCGAAAGCATTAACTGATCATTAACTCTATTTTAGTAAAGTCCCTCCCCCACTTCCTCTTTCTCATGAAATATGGAAACTCATTCACTACTATGGATTTTATTGTAATAAAAATAACATTAATAACATTTTTTTTGGTACATGCTTCAATAATAGTTTCAGTATTCCTTCATCACCAGCTTTCTTCAAGTCAAAATGATCTTTCTGCCTTGAATATATTTCAAATATATGTTTTTATGTTTCATGATTCTACTTATGTTTTGACTAATTTGAATTGAATAGATAAATCTAAAATGCTTATTAAGATTAAACATATTTAACGGTTTTTTTTATGCTTGCAATGTTGACATTTTTAGACAATCTTCAGAATTATATTGAAGTTGACCGATTATAAATCCACATCTACAGAAACTCTATTCTGGAAAAGTGCATTAGTGGTAAGAAAAGTATACCATACTAGACATTGTAACAGCATTGTGAAAAACATTAAGAAATTTTCCTGCCAGTGGGCATGAACACATAACTTTATACTCAAGGTCTAGTTCTTCATGTATTCTTTCTGAAATTTTAATTACCCCTCAATAATGCTCTGATTGGATGTCAAAAACAATCATACATTATGTTAAACAGAATTCATGAAAGGGTTAACTGTCAGAACCTGGGTGATTTTATTTTACTTCAGTCAGGTGTGAATGTGATTTTTTTAAATTTACTTCTTCAATGGTTTGTTGTTCTTTTCAAAGTACAGCAATATCACTGATTTGTATATGATCAAAAAGCAGATAGCACAAACTGCAACAGAAGTAAGTACATGAACGCAACTGTAGCATACATGTGAACTTCCAGCATATCAGAACCTTGGTGAGCAAAGATGTAGTCGAGCATAATCACCCATTACTGGTAGCAGATAATTTTAGATCTAGTCATACAAATGTTTCCTGTTGCACAAAAGTTCTCATGTGAATAGAAAAACAATTACTCACATGGTGATTATTTTATTTTGCATATAAAATCATAAACTTAATTGTAAAATAACCATGGTAGTACTAATGATGTGTGTGTGCGTTTGCACATGTGTGGACATACACCACAATTAATTTTACTATATGTTCTCTACATATATTTCTCAGTACTGACCTTTCAACTGTGTGACAATCAATACAAATCATATGTTAATCTAAAATACATCCAAAGATGACTTCACGGTGAAGTTCTTGTCAAGGGTTGATCGGCACTTTTTTGAGCGGCTGCACTGTAAACAGAACAGCATGTAAATTGAACACGGATTTCACTTCCGGATCATCACTAAGGCCTTATTACTCAGTGTGCACTGTCGCCAAAATGCACACAGACAACCACTCAGAGCTTATATTCTCAAGAATAAACAATTACCTTTAAATCCCTACCAAAAATTCATCAATAAAACTCTTATATCACCACCAAAATGAGAGAGGAAAAAATGTTCTAAAAATATACTAGAACTACATTCGTGGGTACTGAACTGGAAATAATAATTATGATGCAATTTCTGACAAGCCCAACTTTTTGGGGAAAATTTTAGTAAAACTTTTATATTTGTATGCCACGCCTATTTGAACTTTATACATGAAGTCTTTTTGAATTTCCTTGCATACAAGACATGTCACACCTGTCGAAAAGTGTGTAGTGCTGGTGTTCCACAGGGTGCACATGCTGGTCCAAGTGCTCCTGAGAAACCAAAACTAAATTTGCTATATCTTCCTTAATTATAGGACTTTTTCAATGCAGTAAAAACCTAATTGTACCTCAAGATTAGTCCTGTCTGAAAATGTTTTGAAGCTTACAAATATTGATCAGTTAAATGAAAAGTTTGAAAACACAGTTTGACAAATTTTGACAGAAAAGTTGACCAATCAATGGTATTTAAAACAAATGGTAGTTTGGGTCTGTATAACTGAGAACATCTTCCCCAGAGGTAGTGAAGTAACATGACTCTTAGTGATTTTGGCAACAAACCGCAATATGCCTGTCCAGGGGCAGGAGTACACACTAAAGAAGCAACAACAGTTGCTATGTTCCATATTTATTGTGTCAGGTATTTAGGCAGTTAATTGTATGACTAATAGCGCACTCAGATTTAAACTTCTGATGGGACCACTACTATGTTTTATAGGAAAATTGCATTACATTTCATTGTTGATAACTACAAAAAGCGACAATGGGATAGGAAAATACAGTTTCTAGGCAGGCTTTACCTTACTGAACAATGGTGCTAATCTCTCTCATGAAGATCTAAGCCATGTCTTTGAGGAGCTATATATTAGTGTGGTGATTTAATCATGATCACTTATCACACTGCATATGTCCTTATGAAACCTTACTATCACCACCAGACTATTGGAGAGCTTCCAAGCTGATCCTACTCTAACACTTTGTTCCAGATACCAGGCTAGACCTGAAAAGATATAATATGTTTCACTTATATCTAGAAAACAGTAAGATGTATGCAGATGAAGTTAAAATGTGTTAGATATAGTGATTTCCAAATAATAACATTCGGGTTCCAAGCATAGGAAAAAAAATATTAAACTTGACAGAATGACACTTAGAAATGTGAAGTAATAGCATGTATTAAAGTAATAAATTCATCCTCAAAGTATATGAGATTTCTATAAACATATTTGGTCATTTACAGGTTAAGTAACTAATCAAGGAGACTATGCATCACAAAATTTAAGTAAATTCTGAGACAGTGAGGTTTGATCATTGGTGCAAACATTAGTGCATGCCAGTATACAGGAAAGTCAAGCAACATGTTTTAAAATAAAATATATTACTATAAGCAATCTTATTCATGAGGGAAATAATAATTCTGGATATTGCAAGAGAATACAGCCAAATGTGGCCACAGATATCAACTACAGGTACCAATACATCCTATATCATAAAATAAATGTGAAATTCTGATCCCCAAAACTTATAAACAAGAATGGAAATTTGCACATCTGGGACATATACAATGTACTTGCTATGATCAAATGTGCAAACATAATTCAAATGATCTGTTTGAACATTTAAAGTATATTTTTAAGGGTGTTTGTTACCAATTATTAAGCTCAATGGTTCAGTGGAATCAGATATCAGCTGATACTACAATACTGCACTCTGTCCAATTACTAAACTGAAATATGTTACCATACATAGGCATATTCATGAGGAAAATAACATTTTGGGTTACTTTTAGTGCACACAGCCGGAAATGTGCCTTACAGATTCACTGTAGGTACAATGTCAGCCTATATGATATACTGAATGTGAACTTTGGATCCCAAACATTGTAAAATATGTGGATATTTGTTCATATGGAATATGTAACCATACTAAGATCAGTTGTACACAGTTAAACTCAGATTATCTGTTTGAATATATCTTATGCAATCTTTAGAGTGTCAGTTAACAAATATTATTAGTAATTAATAATGCATAAATTAAGATGGATCATTAGAATTCCCATAACATCATACAGGCCACAATACTGCACTTCACTAATCAATATCTTAACCAAATTGAATACATTTTGTGTTCAACTTACATCATTTTGCTGTTTTCTTACATCCAAGTGTAAATATACATAAGGAAAGTATATTTTATCCCTTCAACTTGCATTTCATTCTTAAACAGTTTAAAATGATTTAGTAGAGAACTTGAGTAGGTTCTAGCATAAAGTTTTCATAACTATCCTCTCACTAAATACCCAGAAACTATGTTTGTTAACAGTTACTAAAGGTTACATAAGCAAATATGTGTTTCTCAGGAAGTCATCCCATCATAAACACATACATTAACTGCTTGGACCCCTAATAAATAGTTTGAATGACCAATACAAAATAGAATTTTGTCTTCACATATTTTAAATATATGTCTCATTTTGACTTACAAAGATATTTTCTCTGATAAAATTTGACAAATATCCATCGTTGTAGCTTGTATATGTTGTAGGAGTATAAACATGCTGATATCGTTTGATATCATTTCCAAAAATATTATCTATGTGCATTTTAAGAGGCAACATTTAATTTTTTAATTTTTTAAAAGAAATTTCATTAAAATTTTAAAAATAAAATTGATTTTTAATTTCTAATGCCATTTTTATATTTTAAATGTCAATATATATAACACCTTCAAATTTTGTGTGTTTATCATTAATAATAACATTTTTATAGCAATTTAAAGTTTAATAATAACTGCCCTGACAGGACATACACCACAATTAATTTTACTATATGTTCTCTACATATATTTCTCAGTACTGACCTTTCAACTGTGTGACAATCAATACAAATCATATGTTAATCTAAAATACATCCAAATATGACTTCATGTTGAAGTTCTTGTCAAGGGTTGATCGGCACTTTTTTGAGCGGCTGTACTGTAAACATAACACAGATTTCACTTCCGGATCATCACCAAGGCCTTATTACTCAATGTGCACTGTCACCAAAATGCACACAGACAACCACTCTCAGAGCTCATATTCTCAAAAATAAACAATTACCTTTAAATCCCTACCAAAAATTCATCAATCTCTTCTATCACCACCAAAATGAGAGAGGAAAAAATGTTCTAAAAATAGACTAGAACTACATTCGTGGGTACTGAACTGGAAATAATAATTGTGATGCGATTCCATGTGTGATTTAGATTTTTTAATATAAAGTAGCATTAAAAGAGCCACACAAGAATAAAGTTTGATCTCTAAAAACTGAAGGATCCCAAAGTAGCAGAAGCGTTCCAGGCAATGATTGGTGGGAAATTTGCACTGCTCACCATCCTCGACACTGACAATACATGTATCAACATGGACATGTTGATCACTACCTTCAATACAGCAATGACCAAAATAACCAGTTAGATCCTTGGTAGACATCACCCGGTCAAGAAGCCCTGGGTCACAGCTGAGATCTTGAACCTGTGTGACAAGAGGAGGGAGCCGAAGAAGAAAAAGAATGATACAGAAGAGGCTGAGCAATACAAGGCAGTCAACAAAGAAGCTAAGAAAAGAACAATACAGAAGGGGCAGAGAAATACAAGGCAGTCAACAGAGAAGTCAAGAAAGGCATGAAAAAAGCAAAAGAGAACTTAATTGAGGAACAGTCCAAAGAAATTGCGGCAAACTTGAAAAGGAACAACAGCAACAAAGCATACCAACTGGTCCAAGATCTAACAAGTGCAAAACAATTGCAAGTTACCTCCTTACAGACCAAGGCTGGAAACTGCCTTACAGAAGAAAAAGACATTCTGAAAAGATGTACAGAGTACTATGCAGAACTTTACAACCACCAAGCCACAGTTGATCCAGAGGTACTGAACATTCCCCCAGCAACAAATAAGAACAACCACCCAATCCTACATGAAGAAGTAGAAGCCACAGTTAGATCACTGAAACAGAGGAAGCCAGCACGAGTGAACAATATTCCAGCAGACCAGATCCAAGCTGGGGGAAAAGCAATGATTATACATCCTCACAATCATCTACATTAATAAGATCTGGCAAACAGGAGTATGGCCATCACTATGGGTCCAATCACTGATCATCACCCCCACCAAGAAAGGCATCTTGTAACGGTGTCAAAACAATCATACAATCAGTCTTATAAGCCATTCAAGCAAAGACATGTTGAGAATATTACCACAGGTTGAAAAAAATGTTGCCAAGAATCAGGCAGGTTTCAGAGGAAGACGCTGTACAACAGAACAGATCTTCAACATCAGGATATTGTGTGAGAAATACCTCCAACACCAGCAAAATCTGTACCACGTCTTAAAGGATTACAAGAAGGCATTTGACATTATTGCATGCAGCCTTGTGGGTGACCATGAGACTACAAAATCAATGCCACGCTCATCACAGTAATAGAGCACCTCTATGACAAGGCCACCAGTGCAGTATACTTCACTGGCATTATAGGGGACTGGTTTAGAACAACAGTCAGAATCAGACAAGGCTGTCTGCTCTCTCCCACACTATTCAATATCTTTTTTCTGGAGAGAATTATGGCTGATGCACTTGAAAAACAAGAAGGGACAGTCAACATCAGAAGCAGAACAGTCACCAACTTACATTTTGCTTCCGACATTGGTGGACTAGCAGGAAATAAGTTAGAACTAGCTAGATTAGTAGAGAGCCTAGAAAAATTTATGCAGCCTATGGCATGGAAATAAGTGCAGAGAAGACCAAAAAGATGACCAACAACACCAAGGGCATCATCACTTACATCAGGGTCCATGGAATGAAGCTAGAAACAGTCCACAGCTTCAAGTATTTGGGAGCCATGGTAGCGTATGAAGGGTCAAAGCCTGAAGTACTCTCCAGGATTGTACAGGCAGCAGCAGCACCGACAAAACCGAAGCCCATCTGGAATGACAAGAACATCACACTCAGTTCAAAGGTCAGACAGATGCACTCACTGGTGATCTCCATATTTCTCTACACCTGTGAATCATGGATCATAACAGCTAGTGTTGTTCCGATTATCGATTATAATCGATCATCAGTTGGTTGAGCAGATAATCGATTGTGTACTCCATAATCGATTGTGTGTAAAGGGAGACTACTTTTTAGGTGTATACAAAGCACAAAAGTTAGTAAAACTCCCAGCCACTAAAGTTGATTTGAAATGTATTAATTCCCGTCACAACTACAAATATGAAACCTTATGATTCATAATTAGGAGCATATAGCCATTATTACATTGTCAAGTTGTTAAAGTGTTGAGTTAATACATTTAAACACATTTTTGTTGATTTGTTTCAATCAAATCGCAACATCTTTTGTAGTATTTATAAACAATGACAAACAAGAAAAATATGTCCTTCTATACTTTAAATTATAGACACATCACATGTGAACGAAAGAATTTCGGGAGATTGTAGCAGTATTTCAGTTATATATGACTGATCAGCCATAAAAAGTTGCGTTCATTTAACTAAGTTGTAGAACAAAAGTAGCACATAATGTAATATTATTGTCAGGTTAAAGTATACATGTCATTAAAAGAGATTACTCCTGTACATTGAACTCTTGATCAAAGATATAACTGTTTAACAAAAATTAAAATTTGCTCTTAGTAACCGATTATAATCGATGATCAGTTGGTTAAGGGGAACCGATTATCGATTATGAATTTCTGACTGATTCCCATCACTAAATTAACAGCTAACTTAGAAAAAAGGATACAGACCATTGAGATGAGATGTTTCTGAAAAACCCTTGGCATCACATACAAAGACTTAGTCACCAATGAAGAAATACGGCAGAGGATCAGACAAGCCATTATGTCTCATGAAGATCTCCTATCAGAGTGAATAAACGTAAACTGCAGTGGTATGGGCATATCTGACGATCATCAGGACTTGCCAAGACAGTCCTGCAAGGCATTCTGTACAAGGAAGAAGAAAGAGAGACAGACAGAGAAAGAGGTGGGAAGATAGCATTCAAGAGTGACATTGAGCGATTTACTTAGAAGGACAGAAAATCAAGTGGAATGTAGGAAGCTGGTTGTTTGATCTTCTGCAGTGTCCCAATGGTCTACCAGACTACAGGACTGATGATGATGATGATGATGATGATGATGATGATTCATCAACAATTTTAGTCATATCGCTACTATGTCTGCAGCGTGAAATATTTTTATGCCTAGTACTCAAGCATCATGTCGCACCCAGTCACATTATAAGGATACCAGGCTGACTAGCTCTACCACTAACCTTTCAATGTGGAGTACCAAGTCAGGCAGCTGTTAGTACAATTTTTAAAAGTCTTTGGTATGAATTGGCCAGGTTTTAAACCCACGACCTCCTGCTTCCAAGGCAGATGCTCCAACCAATAATAATAATAATAATGATAATAATAATAATTGTATTATAATAATACAAACATATTATTATTACAGAGCAGATCACATCCTTCCCAGTCAGCATTTTATTGCGAGCACAGCCCATTTATCATGCTGAACACAACGTCAGTGTTACTAGAACAACCTTGAAACAAAATCTTCTCCAAAAACTACTGAGTGGAATCTGACCAACCTTTACTGAAAGCATTCTGGCATAAAGACCTTTTTTGTATTTATGTACAACTAAAACTATTGAATTGTACAAGGAAAAAAGTGCCATCAAATATAGTCACCATGTTTGAAAATAAAATAACTCTAAGCAATGTATCAGAAACCACTCATCAGAATTTGAAAAAATTTGACAGAAAGGCTGACATAAGCAACTTTCAAATTTATACAAATGATAAATTCACCATCAAATATGGCCACCATTACTAAAAATATTGCAAAAACTGGTATGAACACCACTAACCTTGATTTAATCCTATGTAAACATTACTGTAAACCAGACTAATATACATGTCACTAACTGCCATTGTAGTTCATATTGCCTGAGATAAATGGGGTCTTTCTCATTGTTGGTAATGCTATATCAGGTGATAATAGTTTTCCAAATTTGAGCATCAGTTTAAGAATGGTGATAGTGATGACAATGATGACAACAAAGGTGTTAAAAATTAGGCTTGAAGTCACAAAGGGTGTTATGGTGTAATATATGCATTTGTTCATCATTTAAAGAATTCTACTGACATTAAAATAGTAATAGACCCAGACATTACCCAGTCTTGAGCAATTCAGGCATGCAGTCAACAAATCGGGATCCACCCTCATAAAGGAAACAATTTAAACAGCTTGCTGGACTTGGTAGAGTTCTACTAACATTGTCATATTCCAGTGCAGGCACTGAAAAAACATTTTTCATTCTGTGTAACTTTTAAGCTGACTCTAGAGGAAAACCGGTTTCAATAACAGTACATCATCCTCAAATTGTTACGATCAACAATAATGATTACTGTACCAATATAATCCAGGCAGAGATCACCTAATGCTAAGAATGCTTGTAGTACATAGTATGAGAGTATGAATGGCAACAAGTTACCATGAAAGGACTGATTTGATGAAATTATATGCATATTTCGAAATTTAAAAAAATGTAAACTTTTTCAGTAGTAGTGATTTTTGACCATTTGCTTGCTGGAAAACTGGTTCTTGAAAATCCTCCTCCTTTTGTGGTCAAAACTCTTGACTAAAAATTTGGGAAATCCCCTTGAACTGTCCTGACCTGACATGACTCTTTTTGTAACGTGTGCTGTAGATTCTGGTTCTATTGTACTTTAAGAAAAACAAAATTAAATTTACATTCATTGTGCAAACTATAGTATTAATAAAGTTCACAACTCATTGGCATTATGTTAATATTATCTAAAGTTTGATTGGCATTATGTTAATATTATCTAAAGTTTGATTGGCATTATGTTAATATTATCTAAAGTTTGATTGGCATTATGTATCATACATTATCAATGTTAGAACTAGCAAATCTTATAATTAAAATTAATTTAATGCTTACATTTTTTTCAGTATCAGAACATTAGAAAATTGCTTCTGAAAGAAATAATGATGTATGGTTCCTGCCTCTATCTCTCTCTCTCTCTCTCTCTCTCTCTGTCTCTCTCTCTCTCTCTTAACCCCATTTATTGATACATTGGATTGAATTTCTTTTGTACATGATTAGATCGATCAAATACAATAAATCACACCCATTTTATTGAGACTGTCCACTCTGCAGTGACCATTGGATGTGACGACCATTGGCTGTGACTTTGTGAGAAATCAGTGATCTCTTTCTCTCATAACCACTTTAGAGCATCCTTGTTGCAGTCATAAACAGTAATCCACGCAAATTTTATTGAGACCATGTCCACTTTGCAATGGTCATTTGATGTGACTTTAAAAGAAACATTGTGTGCAGAGCTATTCTCCAAGAGAAGCCGTGGCAACATCATCAGGATACAGGGAGAAATGGTGGAGGATATTTTTCTTAACCCTCTCATGCTCTCTCCACCCCCCACCACAACACATGGAGAAAGCAAAATCATGTGAAGTGTACTCTGTGTGTTTGTCAGGTGGGGCAGTTTGTGATATTTATGATTTGGCATCAATTCACCTGCTTGTTCACTGTGAGTAATAACTTGAAGATTAATTGAGGTTTATTAGTTTACTTCTAGGAAGAACTCTTTGAAGATACAGGTTGTGGTATGGTAGGTGTGGCCTTCTCTAAGAAAATATGATAACAAGAAAACAAGTTCTAACAAAGCCTGTGTATATGAACATGTTACTTTAGTTTTGCATATGCACATTTTTTGGTCACTAGAGCAGAGACTCCTTAATGTTTGACAAGTTTGAAATATTGTCATTGTACATGTTAGATGTTTGAACTATAATTTTTTTTCACAATGTTTGAAGTTTAGAATTGATGTCATGAAACATTTTGATAGATTTAATTGATACCATGCATCATTAAATAAAAGACACTTATAAACAGTTTTGAAGATGAAAATTAAAAAACAAAACTTTTTCCATTTAATGCACTTGAATAAAATAAAAGTTCAAGTGACAAATGTAACCCACAAAATCCTGCACTCCAGTTATATATTGAATCATGTTGATCATGTAAGGAAACAACAACTATAAATCAAATTTTTACTACAAATAAATTTAAGAAACACTTGATAAAAAATTTAAAAAATGAAATATTACTGGTATATTCCATAGAAATTGGTGGTACGGGAAAGAGTAATTGTTACACATAAGATTTATATCCTTGTTCATAGTAAATGTTTTCGTGAATACTAGAACTTTCGTGCTTTCCTTCAAATTGTGTGCTGGGTTTTTTGTCCATGATTGTAGATTGTAAGGGTCATTTTGTAAACAACATATTACATAGCTAAGTTTTTTATATAGATATACTGACATTGATCAATAATAATGTTGATTTTGTAGTACCCCACCCCTAAAATGTGTGCACTGCCAATTTCTTACCCATGTCACTGTCATTAGCTCATTTCAATGGCATTGATCTTAGTAATCTTTCCATATATACTTGAGAATTTGATAAATGCCGTACTGAAAGAGAAATGAGTGAAATCTTTGTTTATAATATAAATTGAGCTTATGGCTTGGGCTTTCAGTATTGGCATATGTCCATAAGTCAATGTTCACTTCTTGCAACCCTGGAGGCCATATTTTTTTTAATCCGAGTTTAATCAGTCATGGAATGTAGGTTTTTATCATCAGTTGCCTGAACAGTTTCAATATGAGCAAAAGATTTATATACAGTATAATAATGGGGTGGTCTTGCATCCCATTACCAAAGCTTATTACCATACTGGAATTGATATTTCTAATTTTAATCAAACTTTAAATTTATGCTGATATTAAGATCTCAGACTTTAATAGTAAATGAGAACCATGGATATTAAGGAAGTGATCTTACATTCCATTGGCTGAGCTTGTTACCACGTTAGAAACCTCCCCGGTGGCCTAGTGGTTAGAGCATCCGCCTCAAGTGCAGTAGTTCATGGGTTTGAACCCAGGCAGATTCATACCAAAGACTTATAAAAATGGTACTAACAGTTGCCTTACTAGGCACTCAGCATTAAGAGGTTAGTGGTAGGACTGATCGGCCCGGTGTCAGGATAATGTGACTGCATGGGAAATAATGCTATGTCTGGGGCATAATGCACCAGTGCTAGACATTACTATAAACTGCAACACTGCAGACATTTGAGTGAGATAACTGAAAGATTGTTAAAGCTATGTTAAAAATCCAAATGACACACATGTACACACACACACACACACCACTTTAGAGATTGTATTTTCTGATATTATTCCAATTTAACATAGAGATTCAGAAAAATTTGATAATGAATAGGATACGTGCATTTTAATGAAGTTATATTGTATCTGATTGTCAAAGCATGTTGCCACTCAGAATCAATATTTCTGATTGGATTTTAATCAGTCACGGAATATAAGCTTGTGCATTTATCATCAAGATCTTGGGTGAGTTAGCTAGATCCAAGTATATTAATGATGCAATCTTGCGTGTGATTTTCTGAGCTTGTTAACGCTCCGAGTTTGATCAAACTTGGAATATATGCATACAGTATATTATTAAAATTTGGAATGTATTTGATAATGTGTGAGACCTGTGCTTAATAACATGGTGAAGCTGCATCAGTGCATGTTATTACTTTAGACCTATTACTATTTCTGACCCGAGTTTGATCAGTTTTGGACTGTATCTTTACATCTTCAAGATCTTGGTCATGTTCGATAATGAGATCCATGTTTGTTACCACTCTGAAGGAAATATTTACTTGAATAACATCGAATATAAGCTTATGTGATTGAGATCTTACACGTCTTCAGCAATAAGTAAAGTCAATAAATACAAGTGAGGTGATCTTGCATCAGTCCGGTTGAATTATTTCCACTCATGATACCACATCTGATCTGGTTTTGACTAACTTAGTAAAATCGACTCAGTCATCAGGAACTTTGATAGCTACAATATAGTTTGAGTTTGTTAATAGTTTTCTTAATATTTCTTGAAAGGTCTTTTATCAAACTTTGTAATTACTGGCAGGTTCATATCAAGATAACCAGTGAGTTTATTTTTAAAATATTAATTATATTCAGCATAGTTAAAAGTAGTTTCATACTGGTATGCTATCTAACAAAAATGATTTCTTTTAACATGATATTGTCTCTAATGGAAATTGAATAGCAAGAGAAGAAACCCAGGATATTGATAAATGATCACAGGTTAGGATTACATAGTTTTTCCCCTTGCAAAGAAAATAACAAACCAGAAAATAAACTTAGTGCAAGAAGCATATATTTCAATAGAACAATTTATTCAAATTTGCAAAATCTTATTGTTCACAATTTACAACTGAAAAATTGTATAACATTATAAATATAACAATTGGCACATGGGTATATAAAATAATTGGCTAAAAGTATGTGTTTGTAGAATCAATGAATCATTACAACCTTGAGGCACTATTATAGTGTTGTGTGGTGAGTGGATGAAGAGAACAGACATTGCAAGGGATGCATTAATGTTAGAGGCAATATACAGTATATGTATTGTTGTAATTAACAATATACAGTATGTGTATTATTGTAATTAACAATATAGAGTATGTGTATTATTGTAATTAACAATATACAGTATGTGTATTGTTGTAATTAACAATATAGGGTATTGTATTATTGTAATTAACAATAGAGAGTATTGTATTATTGTAATTAACAATATACAGTATGTGTATTGTTGAACAATAGAGTATTGTATTATTGTAAATAACAATATAGAGTATGTGTATTGTTGTAATTAACAATATAGAATATGTGTATTGTTGTAATTAACAATATAGAGTATTGTATTATTGTAATTAACAATATTTAACAATATAGAGTATGTGTATTGTTGTAATTAGCAATATACAATATTTGTATTGTTGTAATTAACAATATACAGTATGTGTATTGTTGTAATTAACAATATAGAGTATTGTATTATTGTAATTAACAATATAGTGTATGTGTATTGTTGTAATTAAAGATCAGAATTTATTTTCATAATTAACTGTAGTTGTTCACAAGTAATTGGTTTTCCAATGTTGATTTTTCTCCAATAAAAATGTATTTAATATAAAACCATTTCTAACTTTATATATTTATTGGCAGATAAATATTTCAAAAACTTAACCACATTTAAATATTTTAAATATTTAGAAGCAAGTTTGATATGTTTGGTGAAATATTGTTTGATATTTGCTAGTAATGCCATTTTTAAAGTGTACAAACATGTGACATTTATGTTGTCACATCATGTATTGGGCATTTTTCAAAAATAGAATCCCATATATTCATTGACATGAATAACTCATTGTTTGATGTTTGTTGTTTTACATTTCAATAAAAAGTTTAAAAATTAATTAGCCCAGTATGCAAACTTCCAGATTTGAATTACCAAGAGTATAAAAAGAAAAACATGAAGTAGAGAAAATTTCTAGTTTTCAATTCATGTGAAAGCCACATGTTAAGTAGACCACAAATTAAAGTTTCATCTGGAAACTTAACATTTAAAAATCATGGACAACATTGATTATGAACTATGAATAGCAACTAACCTTTTATCTTTGAAAATAAATTTGATCTTAGAATTAAATAGCTAAAGTTGACATTGTATTAAATTTTGGAGATAGTTTACTTAGGTTGTGTTCTTACAATGCACATAGAGTAAATTTGTAGCCATATCTCTATGATCTAATTAATGTCTGTAATAACATTTTAAAACTATTGGTGTAAATTTGATGACAGTTGGATCCGATGGTGAGTTTGACACCATGTGATGCCCAGTTACCATGTTCATTGTGTGTACAGTATTCTTATACATTTACTTATATGACAGGAACCTTAATCATGATCTGAAATATTAAAAATCAAGAGAGTTATTGTTCTTTAATCAAAATAATGAAAATTATGAGTGCAAATCATGGAAAAACTAAAATTGTTGCTTTATTTTGTAACTTTTGTATTATATTTTGCTATATGTTACTGTTAAATGACTTTGTCTCCCCTAGTACTTACTGTGACTGTCTTTCTGGGAAGCAAATATTGGGCACAACATGCTATAAATTCTGATTAATGTTATGTTTTGATGCAGGGTTGGGGCGATAATGGCAACTTTAAGTGGAGAGCTGCTTCATAGAGCCACAGAGAACACAGATAAAGCTGGATTTGTTGGTAGACTGGAAAGTAATGTGAATAATTTAAAGTCATTTGCAACCAAAACTGTGCAGGTAAGCAAATTGTATGTCATAAAAAAATTAATTTCATAGCTACAATAGCTTGCTCAGTAGCTTTCTTATTTTGTTGCTAAAAAATGTTTGTGTGTACATTCTCCCTTAGAGTGAAGAGATGTCAGTATGATGCAATTCCTTGTTTGACTTGCTTTGTTTTTGGCATTAACCATGTCACATGATGATGATTTACAGTGCATCAGCCATTAGTTCTACCTAACCATATTTCTCTGATTATCATGATTCAGTAAGTATTGTTATGACTGTGAAACTCAGACAAGTTTTGTAAAATGTAAGAAATAATTTAATTCTGTGTTATAATATAAAAGTTTAAGAGGAACTTACAGTATTGTGAAATAAATCCAAAATAATCCTCAGAGTTCTTTTACAAGTCCAAAATAGTGTTCCAAATGAATTTCAGGTATTGGATGTGCTGATGTACCAGTAGCCTTGAATGTGCTTAAGTGACAACAGTTTTGATGTATAACAGTTTTAATATCTTCAGATGAGTTCACAATAATCCCCAAATATTGTTTCGTCCAAACAGTGAGCACTTTGTAATTCCAATAAATGATTTAAATAAATTATTCAACTCAGATTAAATCTAAACATACTGTATATACTCGCGTATAAGCTGAGAAATTTAGGAAAAAAATAAGGCCTGGAAGAAGTGGGGTCGGCTTATCTGCGGGTCAAGTTCCAAATCTGAAATTTGTAATGCTTTTTCCCCTCGATTTCCAGTATTGTTTCTGTCGATCGCCAAATATGAGATCACATGCCTAATGATGCCACATGGCTGATAAGATTTGTCCTGTCGTGAAGTAAAACAAATATTTTTTTTCTAACATAAGTGGTAGGATAATGAATGAAAAACATGTTTTAACATACTAGACGTCTATTTGACAGATGTCCATCCACCAGAAAATACAGCCATACGTGTTATTTGAACCACGCAAATACGTGTATTTTCCAAAAGAACCGCCATATTAGTAATCTCTATTCAAGTATTTAACCCTCAGCTAATCAGTAATCATTAAGCTCTTCAGTTTTGTAGAAATGCACGCTAGTTTATTACAGAGTAAATATGACAATAATCTACGTAAAAAAACAAAAAAACAATTACGATACTGAAGGTATACAGCCATACGTGTTATTTGAACTACGGAAATAAGTGTATTTTCCAAAAGAACCACCATATTAATAATCTCTAGTCAGGTATTTAACCCTCAGCTAATCAGTAATAATTAAACTCTATGGTTTCGTAGAAATGCACGCTAGCCTATTTCAGTGTAAATATGAAAAGAATCTACGTAAAAAATAAATAAAAGAACTACGATACTGAAGGTATATACAACAACCATTTGATCGAGAGTAGAAATACATGTACGATGGTCTTAAAGAAACAATAGCAAGAGGCTCCAGTGGGGTCTGTTGCGCGCACGCTTAGGAAGGGTAAATAACATTGCAATATACGAATCACCGTGAATAATTGTAAAACAATATAATTTGTTGGATTTCTTTGATAGGTGTTTTAGACGTAATAGGCAGCCACAGTTTATATACTACTGTTGATTGGTTGTTTGTAAAGCAAAGTGGTTTCTCAACGGCAAAGTGTTGCACAATAGCTACCATATGCTTAATCTCTGGTAAATGCCTCGGGGATAATAGTTTGTTTTTTTTGTTGCACAATGCCAATGACTTTACTAAATTATGTCGACTCTCAGATGTATCATTTACTGAGATATGGTAGTGGACATGGTTTCTGCTCAAAGTTATCAACTGTCACTATACTTGAATCATGTCCACGCTGAAATAGTCATATTTTGATCAATTGAATCACACTACCGGTAGTTTAAAAAACACACAAATAAACAACAATGATAAATAATTATCAAATACAAATTGATAATCAACTGTGGAAATAATTACAGGATAAGGTATTTAAATATTTCACTACCACTATAAGAAATTATTTCAGTTTAATCTCTTTAGAAGTTTATATTTTCAATTCAATCAGATAACATGAGTAGTATAGAAAGTAAAAGAGAGCATTTTGTGTATGATGAAGCATTCAAACTTAACGTTATTGAATATGCAGAAGCAAATAACTGTGCTGCAGCATGCGAATTTTTGTGAACGAGAAGCAAGTACGGGAATGGCGGCAATTCGTCTACGTGCTATGCAGACAGGGCTAAGTAATAAATATAAGTTGGCAGATTCAAAATTTGTTGCATCTGCCGGCTGGTGCTCTCGTTTTAAGAACCGGACTATCGGATGATCATGATGACAATGACGACGTATATGATGAAAGCACGCCCATAACAGAAGCCGAGTTTCATGAACTGTTTGCGAGTCTGATACAGAGCCCGATTTTAAAGGATTCTAAAAGTGACTGAACTTTTATAATTCATGATTTTAGAATGAGGATTAATTAAATTTCCATTAAGACTTAACACTTTAGAATTGTTTTTATTTCAACATATAAATTAGCTTTCTTACTTTCATTTTATTTAATAATGTGATTTGCCTAAATAAACGTATTCAGAACTCACTTTGTGCATCTTGTGATGTACACGTAGTCTAGAAATTATGGGTCGGCTTATATGTGGGTCATGTACTTTATAACAGTTTTACCGATTCAGTTTGGGGGGTCAGCTTATATGCGAACGGGCTTATACGCGAGTATATACGGTAACAATAAATACTTTTGCAGACTGAAAATAAAATAAGAACAGAAAATAAAATTAGGAATATGAATAATTGTTCAGTTCTCTCCTTAAATACACTCTATTATGACTATGTTGCAATTCATCTCCATGGGACATATTTCACTTTTATCCGAATGTGACATATGTTGCAATACTCAATCATAACACTGGAAAACTACCTCAAACTATAAGATTCATTGTCAAGGCTTTAAACAACCAATTTATAGCATCACTATCCCATGATAGAATCTCTTATCATAAACAAAAGTAAGCTGTGTTACATTGTGTTTATAAATGATCATTACAATCTGCATCATGGATAAAATTAAACACGCATTTGAAATTAAACTGTGAACTTGCCATGTTTTGCCTTTTTCATGTAGATGGACAGTTGGTTGCCTTTTGTTAAGGGACTCTTTTCATGTTGTACTGTTTGACACTGTCTCTAAAAGATGATGAATGTTCTTACAACTTGTTTGTAAAACACTTGGCAGAATTTGACCATATTTGACAGAGAGCATCACTATATTATGGCTTATAAAATGTTTTTGCAAATACTAATGCCCATTCATCATATATGGCTGCCAGTACAAACAAATGTTTAGTTCTTAAAAAATGTTTGCAAGAATTTTACCATATTTGACAGATTGCATCCCAAATGCAATTCCTTTGTAACGAAAACTAGAAAAACTTGTGGCTTACTGGTCTTTCATATGGCTGTCAGGCTAATGTCAACCAGGTGAGCATTCTCAGGCCTACTTAAGCCTCTTCTTTAGTGTGACACATCCCAGAGTTACAACCAAAAGTAGATTGGTTGTAATGTCATCTTGCATCAATCTGTCATTAACTTACAATAGTTTTTGTTTTGAATTGCTACATTCTCAATTTGCAAGAATTGTTTTTGTATCATGTAAACAGTTAGACAATCTCAAGTGATATGGATGTCCAAAGAGCAGACTGCAGAGTATAGAAAAAATAAGTTCGAGAGAAATGACTTGTTTAAAGTAAGGAAAAGAAAATATTTTTTTTGTTTCACATTTTTATTTACTGTATTTACAGGATGTTCATATTCAAGCAAATGACATTGTGACATCAGGTCTAAAAATGGTGGAGAAAGAAATTAATGGTATGATCTTTAAGAGCTAATTTGTTTTATTCTTCAATTACGCATTTTCTAATTTTCATAATGATCAGCAGTGCATCCTGTTAGATAATCACTGATGAAACTTTTAATATTAAACTTTCTGAAAATTGTGTATTGTACACAGTTAATGGTCCAAGCATTAATAAATTGAAAAGAAATTATATATTGGTATGCATTTTGTTGCCCAAGGCATTGATAAATCTCTATACCTTAACATAGAAAAGTACTTAAATCTCTATACCTTAACATAGAAAAGTACTTAAATCTCTATACCTTAACATAGAAAAGTACTTGAACTGGCACCACATCATCAAACATACACAAGATTACTGTATGTGTGATTTGGATATTTTAACATAGCTTTAACAATTTTTCAGTCATATTGCTGCGATGTCTGCAGTGTGATTGTTTATAGTGATGTCTATCACTGGGGCATCATGCCACAGGCATATAGCATCATGTCCTACCGAGTCACATTATTCTGAAACAAGGCTGACCATTCCTAACAATTATCTTTTAATGCTGAGCACCAAGCGAGGCAGCTGCTTGCACTATTTTTATAAGTCTTTGGTATGACTTAGCTGGTGTTTGAACCCATCACCTTCCACATCATAGACACAAGATTGCTGATATTTAAAGATTCATCAGTTTCAACAGGAGAATATTATTAGTTACTTGAATGAAATAATTGGGAAAGTGGGAATCAGTGGGGCAGGCGCATTTCTTGAGATCACATGATCATTCTTGAACAACATGTATGGGAAGCCGATTGGACCATGTCATGATTCTTTTTATTTCCTAAGGCAGTATGTACTTTTAGTTTACTGTATCATCTTTCTCAATATTTTTTTTGCAAATAATCTTAAAATATTGATCAGTATTATTGTTTTTCATTATTGAATAACAGGCAGAAGTTATTGTCACAATATGTTGCACCAAGTCTCTTCAGTCATCCAATCTTTCCAGAGTTCATGCCAGCCATCATCCTTTAGCAGCCTCCAGTATATATACTAGTCTTAGCTGGGTATGGCAAGCGACTTTTGAGGAGAGATTAAATATGTAAATGAAATGAAGAAAAAGCAATATCAAACCCAAAATACATTTAGGTGATCTTGAAGGAAGATGACCATTACTGGACATTGCACTCTAGTTAATAAATCATAAAAGCAACATTGAGCTAGTCCAAAGTTTCCTGAAATCGTGATTGTCATCTTTGTTCTCCAGCTCTCAAGGTCAGAATTACAAATTGTTTATACTAGTCTTCTTTGATATTTATGGGGAAAGTCTGGGTCCAAAGAGTGGAATCATATGCTGCATTGAGATGACTTAGTTATCAGAAAAATTTGCAGCTGTATCCACAGGCCATACAAGACAAAGAGGGAGAAATGGAATAGTTGTTCATGCAATGAACTTTAAACTGCAAATAATGTTCTCTCTTAGACTACAGAATATCTTGATGTTAGAAAACATGCAATATAAATTGTTTCCCAAGCATAATTTTGTAACTAATGAGGAGGACATTGCGATTGGTTGAGGCCAATTATTATAAGATCTTCCAGATCATCCAAAAAGTTTATAATAGCAACTAAGAGGTTTGTGTAGTCACTGCTTATGTCTTCACATCTACCTGATGCATCTCCAGTATGTATTTAGTTGCTACTATAGACCACCAGAGCTTAAGTTAAAAACCTATCCGCATCTTCACCACACAGCTTCACTGTTTTCATCAAACCATTTTCAGATTTAAGATGTAGCAATCAGCTTCTGTTATCATGCAGTGCATGTGATACTCTTGCAACATTGTACTTATAGTTTTGTATTTACTGTTTTCTTTCAGTATCTTATTAGTTTCAATGTTTGCAATTTTTATTGCCTGCTTTCCCTTATTACTTTAGTCAGATTATCATAGTAAAAACTATTGTTAATGAGCTGAAATCTCAAATAAGCTTTAACTTGCTCATTTCTTAGTACCGGTATATCTTGTTTTGATTTTTCATATATTCCTTGATGATTTCCACAATCACTGTTTAAGCAAAAAACACAGGTTTCATTTTTGCATACTAAATGAAAATGCTAAATGTACTGAGATCACCTATTTAATATTTAAATTTTGCACAGAACCACATATAATAATAATAATAATAATAATAATAATAATATTAATAATAACTTTTTATAGCGCCTAATATTTGGAAGCTCTAACACCATGAAATTAGAAAATATATAAACATGCTGGGTCTTTAAGTTTGTTCTTGCATTTGAAAAAGTTTAGTTTTTATGAGCACTCTTGAAAGGGATTACTGTGTCTTTGTGTCTAATTTCATTGGGCAATTCGTTCCACGTTGCTGAGCCCTGATATGCAAAAGAACATTGTCCATATGACATTGTTTTCTAAATGGGTATATGATTGTCAGAAAAGGAGCATAAGTATCTTGCTGGTGTGTACAAATGGATTGAAGCCAGATAGGTATGTTGGACTGGAGTCTGTGAAATGTAGCACAGAGAACAAATTTTGTGTTTGGTTCTTGATCAAATGGATAGCCAGTGTAGGGTACAGAGCAGTGGGGAGGTGTGCTCTGATCGTGGTACTCTAAGGATGATCCAAGCAGCTGTGTTTTGAACTTGATAAGAATATGTATAAGAAAATTAGCAACTGATTAGAATGAATTGTTGGAGTACGTGTACTCATCAGTTTTTTAAAAAATGTTGTATGTATAACTGAATTCATAATAATTCCTGTAGTAATGTGCACAAAGAAACATAATTTTAATGATCCCAGCATACATCAGGATTTGTTTGAATTCAGAGCCAAATTTTATTATTAGAATAATGCTAGAAAGGATGTAAAAGTTATATTTCATTATTCATATCTAGAAGTGTGAGAGAGGTGTCTGTGTTCATTTCAAACTCCTGAATTCTCTGCAAGATTGAATTGAAATCTAAATATAATTCTGTGCTAATAGACTCACACAAATGTAAAAAAAACAACACACTATATACATACACAGAATATCTTGTACCACTTACATGCATTTAGAGATGTACATCAGGGATTGAATTTTTTTTTACATGTATTCCAAAGAAATAAGTGTTTTTCTATCTGCCAGTTGACTGATCTTGTTATGATTGACTGACAACATGGTCAGGCGATTTGTGCATGAAGGTATCCATTGTGTTGAGATATCTTAAAAAATATTTAGCTCTGGTGCCAAATAAGTTGCAACAACCTTTTGCTGTGGAATTAACTGATGATTGGCAATTTCCTAATTTAGGTACATTAATTAATTGATTCAATTTGGGTGATAAGCTTATTTTAAAATCAGCTCCAGCATCTGTGGGATACTGTTTGCCTTGGATTGAACAACAATTGTACACAAGACTTGGGAAACAAACGCAGATAAGAATTATTAACCTAGTTATGGATGGTTCATATAAATTAGGTTTACTTTTACAAAGTGATTATTAACATTTTTCATATGAACATTCACAAATAGAAACTGTTGTAGAACATTTTGAAGATCACCAAAGATCTTGGACAGTTTCTTTTCCACAAGAATACAACACATATTGCAAAAATAACAAATGATACTATGTATATTTTACAAACATTTTTATTAACATATTGTTTGCCTTTCTTACATCAGCCTCAGATCACACTTCTGAACTGTTTAATGACATATTTTCCTAATGAACAATAATTGTACATGATATTGTGTTATACATTACAGAAAATTGGTCTAACAGAAATATATATCAACATCCTTTTTGAGACAGCCTTGTTTAGATTGGCAGGTCTGACAGTATCATTAACTTGTTTGCATTAGTCTACCATATTTCTAGCCTATAAGTCGATACTTTTTGACTTGTAAGTCAGGTTTTCGTCTTATTCTCTAAATTGACTTATATATGGATTGTGTCATTGAAAGTTTATATTAGTTACATTCATAACTGCAGGTAATAAAATGAACTGCAACATGGATGTGCTTTCAGTTATAATAAAACAAGCATGGACTGTTTATTCAGTTGTGTCAATTGATAGCAGAATATAACAGTGATTTGTTCAGAAGTAAAATCACAAGCATGTTAGCATCAGTAATGCAATTTCACGATTGCTGGTAATATGGAATATCATACAACGATACCATTACTAGTGTAAAATACGAAGCCAATATATTGACCTGGCCTCGTCTTATACTCCGAATCAACTTATATATGGATGAAGGATTGGTGAATTCGACTTACACTCCAAGTCAACTTATAGGCCGGAAAATACGGTAATAGACTTTGTTTCAACTATACACTGTTGAAACTGTATTGTTGAATATTAATGAATAAAATATGAACAGTAGTATTTTCATCCTCTACATGGTGTCTTAAACATTAGGTCAGACTCACAGTCAGGGAGTAATTGTTAGGAATCCTGTCCAGGACTGCCTGAATCAGTTGACGTAGTGTATCTCTTTGTAAAACTCGTTTATTCCCATTGTCTTGTAATGTGAGTCCTTCATAACAGCCAGTACAGGTAAAACTTGTTATAGCATGATTTGTAACAATCCGATTTTGTTTATAACACATTGGCAGCATGACTGCTATTTTGTGATTTTAAGTTACGTCTCTTTTTAACATCCTAACATTTTCTATTGGGAAGCTTTTTGGGGAAACAATTAATGCGATCCCACTTATATAACAATGTTATTCTTTGGAGCCCAAGCGTCACATTTTAAAATGGGTTTTACCTGTATATTGTTGCTACTCCAATGTGCTTTTGGCAAAGGGAATCATATTTAAATATAAAACATTTTTCACTTCTCTTTTTCAGGCACTGTTCTTCATGTAGTGGATATGATAAAGGAAACAATAAATGCAACATGGTTTCTTAAAGAGGCAGAAAAACTTGGAGATGGTAAACAGACTGAATATTGTTGAAACTTGAAATTCAATTCTATTGATATTTGTATCACCCAATGCTTGGAAAAGCACATGGTGTACAAGATTCCATTTTTCTGTCTGTTCATCGATGCATCTGTCCTTGTCAGGACTATAACTCACATACTTCACTTATTGACATCAATCTTGTGCTGTGGTCATCTTGTTTGCAACATCTGTCATGCTTCAAAATAGGGTTGCAGTGACCTACATTTAGTATTTATTAAAATTTTGTTCAAAGTTGTCTTTAGTTTGTAATTGCAGTATATTTTAGCTGTTGCCAACAAGCTTATACCAAAGGTTCATCCTAGTAAGTTGGTGTGACACACCAAAATTAGGTCACTTTGAAGACTCTTTTGATCTTGCTTAAAGTTATGACCATTTTTGTCTATTAAGGAAGTGACTCATATAATTTGACACCTGTTTATATGATTCTGGATGTTTTCTTTCACAAGGCCATAACTGAATTCACTTTAATTTGTGGGTTGCTAATGTTTGACCAGGAGAACATGTGGGATGGCCTTTTGTCTGTTGTCTGTCTTTCTGTTATCTGTGATTTTGCTACTTCTTCTAAGCTACTAGGAGGTTTGCAATGGAACTTTACACGCACTTTAATTCCAAGGTCTGAATGGTTCTAAATTAAAAAGGTGTTACTCTGACATCAGTATGGCTGCCACACCAACCATTTGAAAATCTCATTACTGCAGTTCCTCCTGAATCGATGGTCATATCAATTTTTGTTTACACTAAAAGGCTTCTTTGATATATGATATTTACACCTCTTTTGGCTAGCTTGAAAATGTTGTTTTTGCTACTCAGTCTAAACAGAAAGTTATATCAACATGGGGTTTTCATTGGAAGATTTCTTAAGGTGTCTTGTTGGTCTTAAATATAAATTGTGCCAGAATGATATCCATCTTGAAAATCTTACTGTCACTTCTCTTTCACCAGATGACTTCTCATGTCTAGTTGGTATTACATGAAAATGGTGATGATATGACATCCAATATGGCTACTATGGCTGCCATCTTTAAAGTCTTGTTATTGCTACTCATCCTAAATAAACAGTCATATCAAAATAGGGTTTTCATGAGAACACTGACTATGCTATTAAGATGGTCCTGAATGAAAATATTGCTGATCTGACATCAAATATATCTGCCACAATGAACATATTGTAAATCTTGTCACTATTTCTCCTGAATGGATGGTTATATGAACATGGGATTTTGCACCAGATAGCTGAAAAATAATCAGAGATGGTAACAGCACACAGGAGTAAAAAAAAAAATCATTACTTGAATTCCTGAAAATTCATTTCAGCCATTAGAGTGTCAGTTATTTGAAGGATTCTTTTTTTAATTATGTACTAGTTCCAAATCACCAGTAATTAAACACCTGAACTCATCTGAGACCTATCCATACATGAATGGTATGGACAAGCAAAGTCATGAAAATTGATACCTTCAGAAATTAAATAAATTCAAAGTATTTACCAACCAATCAGATGACCAATTTTTTTACTTAATCCGATCATCAAGGAATCAGATTTGATGAATTGTTTTTTTTTTCTTTTTCGTTTTAGGGTTTAACGTCATTTTTCAGCACACGATAACATATATATGGCGGCCAGTATTATTGGTGGAGGAAGAACCCGGGAAAACCCCTGGAAAGAACCACCAATGCACGAAAAGCTACTGGCAAGCTTTCTCACATAACTACATTAACCGAATCTTAGACTTGAACCCACGCAGACAGAGGTGAGACGGCAGTGATCCGTAATGGAAAGCACTTTAGACCACTCAGCCACTCGAGGTCCCTAATTGTTATTTTGACCAATCTCTTTACAGATTTGATATTTAGAATGAAGACATACTTAAACTATTTCTAATTTTAGAAAATTACAGTTTGTAAAGGGACTGTTAAGTTGTTTTCATTGAACACTTTAGCCTTAAATCCAGCATTCTGAGTGACCTTGATGCATATTTTATCAACTTAATCCAAAAGATGAAGACAATTAAGTTACTTTATGACAAAAACTTTTTTTTAAATGCCTGCAAGATTCAGATTTTGTCAAATACTGTGAGTTCATTTATTTATATGGGTGGAAATTTGTGAAGTATTCTGAAAAATTACATTCTTAATGATATCTACAGTCATATTTGGGGAAGAAGTCCTGTTCTTTTACACACAAGGATCATTATTCCTTAGGTCAATAAATTTATGGTTTGAAGCAAAAATGGCATTCAAGAGTTTTTAAGACAGAAACTCCGTTAAGTTTATTTATGTGAAATTTGAAATTACACTTTGATCACTTAGAGCATGACAATAATGAAGCTTCTGGCTTTAATGGTTGTTCTTATAATAAGTAGACACTCTTCACTACCTGTCATTCTAATCAATTTCCATATATTTTGCCAGCATCAGTACAAGCTTTGTATGACCTTGGTAATGTGACTGCATCCCTAAACATACTGAAAGAGTTGCAGCTGCACATAAGTACACAACTTGGGGATATCAAGGAGAAAGTAAATGTCATCTGTAATGAATCATTGTGTAATACATCAGGGCTGCAGCTTAAAGTGAACTTCTCAGAGGTTTGTATTTTTTTTTAATGATCCCAATTTATACTGACAATGGACATAGCAAGGAAGAAATTTTTAAAAATTCAGGAAGAAACTAACAAAAAAAACTGAAAAAAGACATGGAGTCACTAGTTTCCATTATAATTTTTTTTATTTTAATTGCGGTCAAAGATCATCTTTAAAGTTTTAAAACATAATGTAAAATATCTGTGTCAAGGGCTATATGAAGATGTTGGAAATAAAGAAAAAAAATGTTATTAAAGGTGAATATCATCCTGTTTTATGTATGAGCCAAAATATGAATAAACATTATTGGAAATTTGCAAAGCATCATTGGTTAACAAATTATTAAAAATTTGTGTGCATCTATCCCATAATTGACAGTTTATCCAGCCATCCTTGTGTCCATCACACTGTGAACACTAGTTTCCTAGGTTTTGATGAATTGTCATGAAACTTGGTAAACATCGTGATCATATTAGATGGATCTATTGACGAATCAGCTCTTACAATGTTTTTTTAGGGTTAATGCCCTTTTTAGACTTGCTTTACAATATATACAACACAACTTAAGTGGATTGCTGTGACATTTTTCATCAACTGAAGTTGTGCAAATCTGGCAAATCAATTTGCTGCTGCAATTTTGTTATGCTTGCCATGAAGCAGAACATATTATCATTGATGATTCCAGACTGCAAGTACGACAAGCTGTCTCAAAACAATGTGCCGAAAGTCCAGCCATTTGAGTTGGCACAAATTCCGTATTTATATGCAAGATATTTTTAATCAAAAACAAGAGTTTGGACATACTCTCCACTTTCAAGTAGTACCTGTTTAGCAAATTAATCAGCTTGTCTGGGTTTTCAGATATGTTTTGCGATCCTTTTAAACCTGAAACTATTTAACCTTTCCTGAAAGCAAACTTATGCCTTAATTACATTCATAATGGTTGAAACATGTACAGAAAGTAAGGATTTTGTTGCAGTCACATCATCGGTATGATTGGAACCATGTAAAAGAGAATTCATTCTTGTAAGTTTTTTTTGTCTTAACATGCTCAACCTTTAAATTCTATGATCTTGAACAGAAATCTGTTCTTTCCACTTTAATTTCAAAACTTGACATTAAAAACACAAATTCTGCTTGACTATGTATTTTTTATTCAGAAACATTTTTACTTAGATAGAAATTAAATTAATGGGGAAAGATTTTATATTTGCACTTTTTCATGGGTAGCTAACCTAAAGCTGCTTTCATGTGTACTCAGTCCAGAGGAACAAGCTAGCTCCCATGGATTATCAGAAAGAATTTTGCTGGATCATTTAAACAAAGAGACAGAAAAAGAGAGTTTATTCTTGTAAGCATATACATTTATTCAAACATATCACCCAATGAACTACAAAATGGATGTGCTTTCAATTATAATAATAATAATATAATAAAAGAAGCATGGACTGTTTATTCAGTTGTGTCAGTTGATAACAGAATATAGCAGTGATTTGTTCAGAAGTAAAATCACAAGCATGTTAGCATCGGTAATGCAATTTCACGATTGCTGGTAATATGGAATATCATACAACAATATCATTACTAGTGTAAAATATGAAGCCAAGATATTGACCTGGCCTCGTCTTATACTCTGAATCGACTTATATATGGACCAAGGATGGAAAATAAGTCGAATTGGTGAATTCGACTTATACTGTGCATCGACTTATAGGCCAGAAGATACGGTATGTTCAACGTACCTCCTTCTTTGTCCAAGATTCTTTCAGTTATAAACTTGTTACTTACCTTGTCATTCACAGTCTCCTTCTTGTCATTGAGAACATCTCTGACCTCTTATCATTTCAAAATTTCATTAATTAGGTTTGGAACTCAACATTCATGCAAACAGAGTATGTGACTTGCTCTAGAATGACAATTGAATTAGTACAATGGTGGATTCTTTACATATATGAGACAATCCACTGCTTGAGAAATCCTTCAACTGGTAGCTCTGCTCAATATGGCAGCATTCTTGGGATCACATTTCAATTATTATTTGGTCCAAATGGAGGCCAAACCTTGACCATTGGATCAACTTTCACAGACTACATAATATGAAGTTACATCTGAAATGTAGTGAAACCTCAGTGCACTCATATTGGTGATACCTTTGCAGTTACAACCTCCAGCAATCAATTATGTATGTGAACACAGAGGACTTGGGGAGGGGAGTATCATTATATAATTTTGTGAAACTAACGGAGTGTGGCCCCCACAGATAGTTATTTACATATCAACATTCTACAGATGTATACTATCACTGGTGACTGGAGAACCTATTTGGACATGTGGTTCTTTATATGTACAGCAACTCTACTGTGGTGACTTATCTCAAATGGCAAGGCAGAACCATTCTTCCCAGACCTTTGTATTCTTGTTTTGGGATTTTCTAATGTGGTATCTTCAACAACAGATCCACCTCCAAGTTTGACATATACAAGGAAAGCAAATGTGTTTTGAACTCATCCCTCAAGAAGCAACTAATAAAAATAGAATGGTCTCTTCATCCCTCTGTGTCCATTCAATAGATGCCTGATGGGATTGACCTATGATGGACCTAATGGTGGTAAGATGGAATGGAAAAATCGCAACCTCTGTTTTCTAGCATTGTGATCCATGCTGTGAGATGGAGATCTTTGTATGCTTCGCCAATTTTATTTCAGAGATCTTTTATTCTAAAAGACTTAGCTAGGTCAGGTGGGACCTATTGCTCTGACACATAAGGTTTCTTTCCTGGTCATTTAAAATCTTTAAAAGTAATGGTAGTCCTCGTTTTGGTCTATATCCGATTGTCACAACAATTCACTGCAGCTGTTGCAAATAAAATGTAATTTATCAGATTCCATTTTCCTTCTTCAAAGTTTGGTGCTGATTTCCATTGATGAAATGTTATTTGTTTTTATTGAGGATTGTACTCAGCATTCTTTGATGAAAGGTACATGTGTTATTGAAGTTACTGCTAAAAGACACCTCATGAGGCCCAAACATGTCTGTTGCCAATGTGTGAGGCAACATAAAATGATTGTAGAACATTGGTTGGGACTGATTTGTTTTCCATTTACTTAGTATTTTAACAGAATGATAATCAATGCTTCAAAGATGATCAGTTTTCTTTTAAATTTCAGCAAAACTATTTTGGATACATTTTAAAAACAAAAGGAATTAGCGATTGTTTGGTTGATTGTAGCTAATCCAGGTAGCATAGATAGACCAACAAATAGATCTCAGGGTTTGGGCGACTTTTTTTGTGTGTGTGTGAATGTGACATTTTAAATTGCAGAGAGATACTGCTTTCCATGCATACATGTGAATTTTTATAAAATAAACCCAGGACAACAGACAATGAATACACAGTTGTTCTGTTCTACAGAAAATATTAGTGTTCTGAAGGGTTTAATTCTGAGTGTAAATATGAGGATTTTTACTTGCCATCCACATACAGAGGTCAGTAAAAATAAACAAATTATTTACTAGCAAGCAGCCAATAATCTGACACTATTTTGTCCAAAAGATCTATTATATACAAGTTTCAACAGTCAACAATGTCGGGGGACAGGGGGAGATCACCAGATTGGTATATTTTGTCACCAGTATGGAAAATAAATCACAATCAAAGCCCAGCAACATCCCTGAATAAACATTTTACACATTGTTTTTCATACTTTTAAGAAGAAAAACTTTTTTATGTATGAGATAATTACATGTATATCAAATTACAGGAGCCATGCCACAATCATCTTGTATCAGAATTCATACACAAAAATGATGAGAAACCTTTTACACGTTACGGTTTATACTTTTGAGAAAGAAAGAAAATATCATGCATGAGAAAAATACATGTATATGGAATTTCAGGAACCACGCCACAATCATGTTAAATTTGAATTAGTTTTATAATGGAGTGCTATAGCAGTCACACTATAATATGTTTTTTATTTTAAAAAATACTTACCCAATCATTATATATATATATATATATATATATATATATATATATATGCCCTCCCAGCCTCACCCAGTTCTATCCATGTAGAGCATGTCTTCTGCTCCAGTAGCAATGGAAGAATTCATGGGATTTCGGCACCAATTCTAGGGAGATTACTCTGCCATCTAGGTGGAAAGATAAATTAACTTTATAGCTGAAAAGTTAATATCTGTGAGGGCTTGATTTGAGTAGTAGTTTTCCTTGGGTATTATGAAGGAAACATATTTTATTAGAAAAACGTAGGTGTTTTTTTTGTATAAGGATAATTGAAAATTTACTTTTTAAGTAAAATTGCTTTTTTATCGGATAGAAAATCCTAATGCTTTGATGTAAATAAGCAACAATTGTAGAGAATGTGATTTATTTATGAAATATATCATACACATGTGTTTCTTGTCACTTTTCACAAATTATAATAAGAGTGAACTACTTGAACATTAATTCTGACAGACCCACAGTAAACTATAACACTCAGCAGTATTCTAAACAGTATTACCGATGCAGTTATCAGCTATGAGTTGATCTTCTATTACATGTTGAATAGCATACTGGATACATATTATGGTGGGAAGTTGATTTGCATGGACAGAATAGTTAGTACACGTTTATAAGGACTTAATTGATTGGGAAAAATAGAATTAGTGAATCAGGTTGTATTTATTTTAAATTTAATCATATTTTGTCTGTATTACAAAGCAATTCAGGCATATGGATTGATGATGCCTGTCTGTCAGTCTATCCTTCCATCATTTGGATTGCTACACTTTTCAAATCCATGACAGAATTTTGTACTGCAGTTATAGGTATCTTGCGAACATGTTTACTTAGAAATATAGGAAAATATTTTTATCAGATTTGGTATATTGGAGTTTCTCAGGAATATTGGAGATAATTTTAATACAATAAAAGGGCATACAAAAACAGTCTTACCTGAATCTTTGGAAATTCTTTTCAGCCATCAGCCACTTTGAGGGATTCTTGTTTTAAAAAAAATTGTTTAACAACTCTTTTATTGACTGTAATTATTGAGTTCTTATTGTATGTTTTCTGTTGTTATAATGGATTTTAATTTTGTTTCTTTTCAGATAAATGATGTGAAAGATCAGTTGAACAAGACAAAAAATGCACAGAACATTTCACATTTTGTTAATGATGTAAGTACATTTCCTGAACTTCAGTCACTAATAATGAATTAGAAAGACTTAGCAATCCAGTTAAAACTATATAATCATTTGCAGAAGGCCCACAGTGAGATTGGTTTTTGATTCATTTAAAAAATTAGGCATAAAACATCAGTTGGCTTACAATCAATTAATGGAAGATGGATGGAGTTTTGGTGATTTATAAATTAGATTTCAAGCAAATCTAACATTGCTGAATTCTATACAATGGAGTAGATTTTTCTATCAATTGGCATTTTGTACATAATGACTGCCTGTTCTTTTAATTTTGATACATTCAGAATTGTTCAGTGACATGTTTGGTACATCATTATGTGTTATTCATTTGTCTGGATTACAAACCAATTCAGACTTTTGGAGTGATGATATCTTTTTGGTCTGCACATCGCTCCAGCATTGGGAATGCTACAATTTTTAACAGAAACTAGGTCACTGATCTCTATCAGTCCAATGAATTTGGTTAACTTGGTATGTATATGTATCATGAGTATAATATACTGGTGAGAACTAGGTCATTTTGACCTGTTTTTCATGTTTCAGTTATATATATTTTGGGGTTGAGTTCAGTTTTCTGTTTGTTAGGTTTTCCATTTTGACCCTTTTCTCTGATATATTGATTATAGGGTCAGATAAGTTGATACTTAACACATTAATCCCTGGAGGTTTTTGCTGTTTTCGCATGAAATGCGAGTAGGAAACACATTTTGGGGACTATTTCTGAATACATTTCCAAACAATAATCCATTAGACAAATGGCTACTAATGCTAAAGAAAATGTTTTTCATTGGTTAGTTTGCTGGCGCATGAGCAGAAGGGCAAAAATCAGACTTTTTTAATGTTTGTTTTTTTTTTTGTTTTGCTTAACGGACCCATAATTTTCGTATGGAGAAGACTCTTTATTCAAAATGTACACCTTATCCTCCTTTTTGCACAGGTTCACCTGTCTGTGTGTGTTTCAGACCGGTCTGCCGTAGATCTGAGGTCATAAAGCCTCAAATCTGGAAATAAATTCGGAATCCAACCATGGGCAATTTTTGGGTGAAAAAAAAAATGTGTCCAAAATCTTGGGATTTACCCTCTGTATTTTGTAATGCAATTAAAATGTCCAGATTACTTGCTATCATTGTAGAGCTACATCTGTCTACTTTTCAATGATACCACCCACTTTAGTGTATCATGTATGACCTTGATGCTACAGACCATGGAAGCAGGCTACTACCTCATGCCCCGTAAAGTCGTCGCTAGGGGTTAATGTGTTAAGATGTGTCACGTCAAGTACAACACCTTTCAGTAAAAAAAATTTCATTTCAGATTTCATCAATTTGGTAAACCTTTGCATGTAGTTAATTTTTTCAGGCTCTCTTGTATGTGGAGTTACATTACTTGGTATGTAATTGAATCATGAAGAGTACTTGGACACTGATGTCTATTTCATGGACCATTGACTTGTAATAATAATAATAATAATAATAATAATTTATTTTATGAGTGTGATTCAGTTAGTACACTATACTAATTTCCCTTCAACCCCTCAGAATGCATTAAGTATAAATGTACAATAGTGTATATGGTATTCATTAACATATCGTATTGGAGAGCATGCATTAAGTATAAATGTACAAAAGTGTATATGGTATTCATTAACATATCGTATTGGAGAGCATTCATTTCAGTATTTCAATAGTTAAAGTGACATAATAGTTATACAATTTAGTTTTGAACACTCGTAGATTTGTTCCTGATTTAATGGCTGTGGGGAGTTCACAAAATAGCACCTGAATATACAGTAGCCATAGACCTCTTGTTACAGAGTTTATATTTATTATTCAACTGCTGCATTAGATTAAGCTTAAGGCAATTCACAGGAAATATTAAATTAATCATGCTGTACTATTGTTTCCAGGCCAAACAACAGTTTGATAATGTGTCTGACACGATTAATAAAGAAGTGGAAAAAACTGTCAATAGTAAGTATTTTAAATGTATCCTGTTGTTGGTTTATTTGCTTGTTTTATAGCAGTATACACTGTGAATTCCATTTTTTTGGGTGGGTAGTTGTGTTTGTTGTGGTTTTGCAGAAATATTTAATTTTACATAGTACTTAAATTAGTTGGTTATTGTCCTTTTTTTTTTTTCTTCTTTAAATACATTATCCAATCATAATGCCTTAGGAGAACTACTACTACCTCACAAATCAAGCCCTCCCATATGCTACTCTAAGCTAAATGCAGTTAAAAGTTGTCTGCCAATCTATGTGGCAGTTCGGTGAGCGATCTCCCCTCAGGTATAAGATTTGGCAGCAAAGTCTAAGAACATGTCAGTTACTACTTCCACTCTTGCCAAGAAGCATGCTCTTGTCACGAACTCACAAAAGTCAGAATCTGTGTGGAAGATGTACCATTACAAGTTGGAGTTTTTCATTTTTAAGGATATTATATGCTATCTATGTTTCCAACTTAATCTCTTCTGCTTTGTCTTTGACTCACATTTAGGTACTTGTACAGGTAGTCTAAGCAACTTAACATTCAGTTTTGGCTATAATTATTTTGTACTTGCAATTCTCTTATAAAATCTCTTTAAACATGTGCAGTTCATTTATGAATAGGTACATATCAGTGAGTTTCTATTATAAGGCATTCTAAACATCCAATGTCAGTGTTTTTTGCTTGTACAGGCAGTTAGTGGGCTTTTTTCCCTACAGGTAAATGCCCCTTAATGGATATTATCTCACCAACTTTCTATATATCTCGGTTCCGTTTTTATGTGAAGGTTTTTGTGTGTAATGTAGAAACTTAAGTACATTTCTGTTTTGCTTCTGCTCCTGTTAAAGTACAGTTCAGCTTTCTATAAACAGTTTACTCAGTCTCATAGTAGACTGCTCCGATGGCCTAGTGGTTAGAGCATCCGCCGCAGAAGCATGAGGTCGTGGGTTTGATCCCTGGCCAAGTCATTGCAAAGACTTACAAAAATTGTACTAACAGCTTCCTCGCTTGGCGTTCAGCATTAAGAGGTTAGTGTTAGGACTGGTGTGCCTAGAGCCAGGATAATGTGATTGGGTGGGACATTATGCTTTATGTCTGCGGTATGATGCCCCAATGCTAGAGATCACTATAAACTGCCTCACTGTAGACAACATAGCGATATGACTGAAAAATTGTTAAAGCTACATTAAAAATCCTAATCACAACATATCACATCTCAGTCACTTATTGCTCATTCATGTTTCTATAGGCGACACTTGAGTCATGTTTATTTGCATAAGCATTCCATCATTTTTAAAGAGCAAATAGTCCATTGCACGGCTAGCCAATGCTTCTTCACAAGCTAGTTCGGGCTACAATGTTTATATGTGTGTGACTTTATGCCTTTTAGAAACTTCTAATTTCTGTATAATTCTTTCATTTGTGGTACATACAGGTGAGTTTCCTTTACCGCTGCATTGCATCCTTGGCCTTTGAACTTCATGCTTCACTCTTTCTACCTGTACATGCTGACCTAACCTACAGGTAGCAGTGTAATTGAGATTGTCTGCTATCACTATTTTCCAGATAATCATCATTTGGTATAGCTCTGCACCCACATTGTATAACATCGCATGTGCAGGCCCAAATGTTAATACCTCTCCTCTTTACAGGTAGTATTGACATTATATTTTACCTCTATGTATGCTTCATTGTTTTATTAGACTTCTATTACAAATTTATGGGTAAACTTTTTAAGAATTAGCTCAGCACTGACATTGCTTTCTAAATTACAGGTGCAAGGCTGCAGTTCTATTATTCTTTCTCTATTTGTACGAGTTTAATACGAAACAGTCTTCATCACTTCTTGCAGACTAAAATCTTATTCTTTACAAAGGATTGTAGCCTCACCCCACACAACCAAGATGATGTTGCTTGATCTCCATTGTTGTAATCTATTCTGCTGTCTCTGATGGCATGGGAAGGTTGATCCTTCCGAGCCTCCATTGAGGTTGGTTTTTTTTTTGCATTTGACCCTCCAACAACCTGGACCAGAGCTCCAGCATCTGTTGATTTTACAATGGAAAGGAAGAGTCTGCCTTCAGTTACTTCCCAAAATGGGAAAGTTACAGATATTCTGACCCGCCTTCATCATCAATTTGTTGGTGGTTTTACCTTTGCGACACACCAGTCTTTTATTTGGAACCCCCAGCAGCTGACAGTGATATCGTTTCTTTGGGGATGACAGTGTCACACTACATACATAACACTACATACACATGGACCAGGTGTCCTTTGTTGACAATCAGCAGCTGGTAGACGATATCATTGCCATGACTTCAATGTTGAACTTATGTCTCTATGCCTATCTTCCAACAGTGGAACAAAGCTTATCAAATTCCACTCCAAATGCCTCAGGACATGTATGGGAGTTAGGTCTCAAGAATAGCCCATATACTGAATACAGCCACTCTACACACTTTGGCCAGGACCATAACCGCAGCTAAAAATATACAATTAGCGGAATGCAACTCAGTGCTTCGATCATTAAATCAAGTGCCCTCAATCAGTGCCCTTTGTTTTTCAGTAGTAACACCACAGAGCATTTGAATGCCATCCATGAGGGAAATGACACCATCATTGTGGTTTTAAACAGTGCATACCTATATGTTCCTATTTACAAGGCTTCCATGACATTCCTGCTATTCAACTACAACATTGTATACCAATTCAGGAAACTCCCATTAGGGCTCACCATGAGCCCCTGGGTATTCACTCATCTGATGAATCAAGTATTATACCATTTCTATGGTAGCAACATCAAGTTTCCTGGACCACATCCTACAGACAGATCATTGAGTTTGATCTTACAAGAAATAATATTAATCTGGACTTCTTGTCAGCAAGGAAAAGTCCAACCTAGTATCATCACAATAATTTGTTCACCTAGGCAAGGAGTTGAATACACGGTAACATTTGATATCCCTCAGGATTGGGCATGGAAATCCAAACTATGGTTAGCACCTTTACTTTTGAGGAATTCCTCTCCACAGGAATTCTCTGGCTTACAAGACTTGCTCAGCATGCAGCAGATCTCATGGTCTTAGGTAGCGTTCTTGTGCATCCATTGCAATGATTCTTCTGCCCAAAGTTTGCCCACTGGACCATCCTCTCAGAATCTGCACACAATTGTGACACCATCATCACAGTTGGGGCAACTAAACTTGGCTCTTGGCAGGTATACATCTACCAGTTCAACCACCCGAGATTACAGTTTGCACTGATGCTAGTATGGAGGGCTGGGAGCCCCCATACTGCCATCTTTTCAGGTAACCAGCAGTGCGTGCTCTCCCCAGGAATGACATTTTCATATCAATAAATTCTCATGATGACAGCCATTGTGAAAGCCTTTCACTGATGACAGGAATATCTGGTTGGCAAGAGATTTTTCATTCTGTCCATGACCATGGTAACTTATCTCATATGACAAGGACAAACCATGTCCCAAGACCTTTGCATCCTGGTGTGGGACTTTAATAAAATGTTGTCAACAACAAGTCCACAAGTTTGCCATATCTCAGGACTCCTAACATACTAACTGAATCTCTGTCATTGGAACAATCAGCTAATACAGACAGAATGGTCTCTTCATCCCTCACTTTTCATTTGGATATGTACTTGTTGGGACTGATTGGTGGTGGACCTGTTTGCAACAAGGTAGAATACCAACTCCCAACCTTTGTATCACCAGTACCAGATTCAAAGCCTATACAGTCCATGCTTTATCGATAGATTGGAAATAGCCTGCATCACTTCCAATTTCAAACATGATTTAGAAAGCAAGAGAATCAGTTTTGCCTTATCCTCATTGCACCACTCAAATGAGAGAAGTTGTAGATCAATGACCTCATCAATCTTTTAACTGGAACTCCTTGGAGAATTTTTATTTTCTCTCATTTACTCAAACAACCACAGTGGCAGCTGTTTCAATCATACTCACAGCTATGAAACCTGCTTGTCTGGATCATATGAAACATGCCCTCAGAAATAAACAGTTCTCACAACAAGTTGTGGAGAGAATCGCTCTTGCAAAAATGACCTCCACTCTGAAAGCATATGAAGTTAAATGCACATTTTCATCAAGTGGAGCACAAATGAACATCATACCTCTCCAGGCATCTATGCCACCAATAGCAAACTTCCTCTGGCTCTTCATATAGAGAAAATTTGCACCAAGGTTACTACTTCTTTATTGCTGACACCTTTCATCATCATTGAAGAGAAGATATAGGAAAAAGCAAGGACTTTTCTGACCTACTCTCCAACTTGAGTATACACGACCAAAAATGTTTTTCTTATGCCCAATATGGAACTTGTCTTCACTGATTTTGGGTACATTTTATGTTGTAAGACATATTTGAACCTTTTTAAAAGGCATATCTGGTGCACCTTTCCTACAAGACCTGTTTCCTCATGGCATTAGCGACTGCATGTAGAATTATCGAAATATGTGTGACCTGTATTACATGCAGTTCTGACAAGACATTTCAGTCTTACTTATGATGGCATCCTCTTTCATCGCCAAGAAATGCCTTCCTTTCATTGGTGACCAGACTGTCCTGAAACGTCATCTGGACACATCAGTTGAAGGCCACCTACAAGACCCAGTTTAGGCTTTGAAGTAGTACCTTAATAGAATAGAGCTGTTGGATCTAGTTAGAATATACCTCACAAAAGGAGGATGTATCAGCACAAACTATCTCATCCTGGATTAATTGGGTCATTTGCTCAGCATATAAGGAAATAACTCCAGCTCAAATGAACTTACATTTCAGCTTACGAGGTTAGAGCAGTTACCACCAGCCTATCATTTGACCAGAAACGTTTGCTGACATCATTCAGGCTGTGGGGTGAAGATGGGAGTCCACATTTTCTAGCTTTTATCTCCCAAGATCTGTCATCCCAGACTGCCCAATTCAGTCTTTTTAGACCTATATCCACAGATCAACATATCACCCTTCCTGGTTGATCGACAGCCTCTTAAGATGCGACTTCACCGCTTCTGCTGCATTTGCAGAAAGAAAATTGTTTCCCTTGAAGCCGCACTCCAATAAATGGAGACTCTCCAGTTGGGTTTCCTCAAAGCTGTCTCACATACCTTAGAGGATGGGAGATGGCATCACTGGGGTAAAAGGTTGTGCCTCCCTCCACCTCTTACCTATTCTCATAAGGTATTATGATTGGGTAACATTTAAAGAAAAAACTAATTTTTCATGGAAAAGTATATTTGTTCGAGAATACTTACCCACTCATAATACACATACACCATGCTGGCCTCCCAGAAGTTATATCCATAAAGAGCATGCCTTCCACTTCATTAATAACTGACACATTCTTAGACTTTACTGCCAAGTCTTATACCTAAGAGGAGATTATTCTGGCTAACTGCCATATATGTCAACAGAAAACTTTAAGCTCCCTTTCTTCTCAAAGTAGCATCTGATAGGGCTGGATTTGCAATGTAGTAGTAGTTTTCTTATAATTGGGTAAGTATTCTCGAAGAAACATATTTTACAGGGAAAATGATTATTGTTTATTCAGTCCTGAGATTTTGTTTGATTGTCGTAAAAATCACAAGATTCATGAAATTTGGAACCATGAATACTGCAGACAACATGCATAGAAGCTGATCATAAAATGTACTAGTAGGTCAAGGTCTATGTTGCTTGTTCTACTGAGGACTCCAAATAAACTGCATAGTCCAAGATTATTTAGTGCATTATGTGATGGTAGATCTGGGTTTGTGTAATTTGGATTGGACTTGTAGCAAGTATCAACAGTACCTTATTAAGAATAGTAAATGTGCATTATCTTGCTTTCTGGTGAAAATGACATGTAACACCATTTAATACACTTTTTTTTACAGAGCTAAATATGTTATCTTAATTTTGTCACAATCAGAGTGAAACATTTTGTTTATTTAAAATAAAATGACTAATATTTTAAACAAAGTAAAAATTTAAATGGAACTATCAGTATTATGAATTAAATCCTAAACAGTCATAAAAGTTTAATTACAAGTCCAAAAGTATAGTGTTCCAATTAAATTAGAAGTGTTCTGAATAAAATAACCCTTGAATGTGCTGATGTGTCAGTGATCTTTAATGTGTTGATGTGCTAACAATATTGCTGTACCACAGTGATGTAATTCAAGTTGTTATTGAATGAATTGGCAATAATTCCAGAAATGTAATTTAGTTCTAAAGTCAATGAACACTGTAATTCCTATGCAAGATTTTAAGAAAGAAATCCTCTCAAATTAAAAATGATCACAACCAAGAGATTAATTCCACTACAGCTGTTAAGATAGGAATTGGTAATTCTGATGCAGACAACTTTAATATAAAAATCTGAGACAATTAGAGGACCAGGATGAGGATCAAACGTTCATTTCCAGAGCATTCTAAGTTGTAAATAAGGTAAGGTCTCTTACTTAATTTTAGTAAAGAACAAGATGAATAATGTATTAACCGGGTTTTTCCAAGGAAAAAAAACAACATCCTTAACTCAAATCAAAATAAATTTGCAAATCAAGAAACCTTGCAAAATAGTAGGTTACTATGACCAGTATTTCATTCTTCACTGACTTTGGTTACATTTTATGTTGTAACTGTTTATGTTAAGACTCATTGTATATAAATATCAGATACATAAGACACATTTATGAACAACATAATACAGTGTTCGGCTGATCCCAGCATTTGAGTGTACTCTGATCTGATCCAAGAAATGTATTAAACGGGCAAGGCCTTTATGTTAATATGGCTCTGTGTATCAGATTAGACAAAACTCCAAAGTAAATTTGATATAAAATATATCAAATGAGAGTCCACAAGCCTAACAGCAAAAGATGCTCATTGTGATCTATTTCTTTTTTTACTGACTTTGATATATTCTTTTGTGTATGAAGACATATCTTTGGCATGTAGTGTACAGAAAATTCTTCCTGGAATTAAGAACTTGGATGGGGATGCATCTAAATAAGTGCTTCACCATTAAGAGGTCTCTGTAGCGTATATTTATTTCATACTTTTTTGTGACATTGTCAGACATTTTGTGTTTGAAGTCCATTCATTGGTTAGTTGTTTACATTTGAATTATGAAACTTGATAATTTAATGCATCATTTTTTACTAATACACCCTTACATCCAATGGAGGTTACTGACTTACATTTAATGCTTTACTAACAGTGGTTAAGTATACGTGTTTAGCTTATGGTAACAAATTTCACCATGCTCTATACACTCTAGCTTTCATTAAGGCCTTCTTGAAAATGTGTTATTTGAGTGGTTAACTTTACATATTAACACTGCATTGCATACTGTTATATGTTACCATCAACAGGTAAATAGTGTATTGTATTGTGTAAATAGTGTATTGTGAACTGCAGGAAACATAAGAGTGGATTGCATTCTTTCGTTTGACCTCACTATAATGCCTGATCAAGGAAATTACTGATATATGCATCTGATACTGGCTTACTCCAAGGTTACACAAGCAGGTGACTTTCACCCAGTAAAATCTAGCATATAGATCGTATACAGTGAAAATATCTTCCGAATTTCTTTTCTCAAAAGCTGTGATTTTATTTTATACAAAAAATGTTAATTAATCACACATTATTGTTCCTCTACATGGATAGAATTAGGAAACAATCTTTTTGTTACTGATTTAATTTCTTTTATGTCTAAAGGCGGTACCATATTTTCCGGCCTATAAGGCGATTTGGAGTATAGGTCAAATTCACCAATTCAACTTATTTTTCATCCTTCACCCATATATAAGTCGATTCGGAGTATAAGTCAAGGCCAGGACAATATATTGGCTTCGTATTTTACACTAGTAATGGTATCATTGTATGATATTCCATATTACCGGCAATAGTGAAATTTCATTACCGCTGCTAACATGCTTGTGATTTTACTTCTGAACAAATCACTGATATATTCTGTTATCAATTGACACAGCTGAATAAACAGTCCATGCTTGTTTTATTATAATTGAAAGCACATCCATGTTGTAGTTCATTTTATTACCTGTAGTTATGAATGTAACTTATAAAACTTTCAATGACATAATCCATATATAAGTCGATTCGGAGTATAAGACGATGCCCCTACTTTCAAGTAAAAAAGTATCGACTTATAGGCCAGAAAATACGGTATATGTATGTATATATAAATGTATGTATTTATGTAAATATACATATATGCACTTAAACAACGTATCAATTATAATTTGCCAAGTTAAAGTTCACAAAATATAAAGATCAAAATCTTTAGCTAGAAATGGAGCCAACATTTCTTTTTCATAGACTTTTATTTATTTTCTGCATGATAATTATTTATGTTTGTGTAGGCCGCTGGAAACTGCTAGATGCTTTATAGAGTAGTGATCACTGATTATGCTCTGGTTTTCAATAATGAAATGCATTATGACACTGGTCTTATTAAATCATTGCTTTTTAATTTTTTAGACTCTAGAGGACAAGTACAGTCAGTTAAAACTAGTGTTGAGAAGGAGCTGCAAAAGATCAACTCTACTGTAGATCCTGTGGTAAGTAAAGGAAATATTTTCTAAATAAATATACAACTTGCACAATTTATTGTATATGTTGGGACACCATAGTTCTTGGGACATCATATATTAATTTTAAAAGTAATTTGTTGTGCACTGTATCTTCTGGGACACATCGTTTTATTTGGGAGTTGTAAGTTTTGGGACCCCTTTTAAATCAACTGAAAAAATAAAATAAAAATTGTGTTTTTTAGATAAACCTCTTTAATCCATTGCAGCATCATTTCATCAACACAATTCTTTACCTGCACATGTATGATCAATTCTTTTGGTGCATGAATATTTTTTTAGCTTTCTCCTACAGTGGCAATACATGAGCTGAAACGGAAACTGCTAAGAATAAAGTCTGTGCTAGTTGTATTTATTCACCACCTGGGCTTATATGTGCTTGGCATCTATAGTATAATTAATACAGTTGGGTACATGGTATATACAGCAGTAACTTTAATGATGCTTTTGCAAACCCGTACTAGCGAAAGGATCGTCACTTTCACTCAAGTGAATGTATTTTCAAATAATGATTTTTTTTATTATTGAAGCACTGTCATATATTTGACCTGGATATAAGTAAATATTGGTTATTTTGCACCTTACATGGTGTCATGCATGAATGGTAGTTGTCTTTAACATATTGGTTGATCATTTCCCTCTCGTTTATGAAATGATCTGCTTCTCTTCTGGTCTTCATGAACTTCACATGATTGTATTATCTCCAAATATTCAGGGCAACGCTGGATAATTTTCACAATTTGGACCCCCATTTTATTGTCAGTCCATTCATGAATGAGATCAAAGTGCACTAGAATTTCATCTATGTTAATGATCATAATGTCGGTGAAGTCATCTGTTTCTCTTCAGGACTTCACAAATGTTTCAAATGATTTTATTTTCTCTAAATCTCCCGAGCTACTCTGGGTCATCGATGTCCATTCACAAAGAACTTGATTGTGTCACTTTATAAATTGTTCCATTGTTTAAATTTATTTTAAAATATTTGTGAATATGGCTAAAAAGGAACCAAAGTTAGCTTCCATATCTTGGCCATCTGTTTTGTATACCCCACCCCCCCCCCAAAAAAAATTAACACCAAAAAATCAACGTACTTGAAAGAATCCTACATCAGCTTCCGAGGTCAGCTTGCTTTGTAATATAAAAAAAAACTTTATATTGATATCCTTAAAAAAAAGAAAAACGCTTCAAAGTATCTAAAGTCGTCTTCTGAGGTCAGCTTACTTTATAATATTGTCTTTGATGTCCTGTCGGTAATTGCAAAGAAGGAGTATACTGCTTGCTGCCAGTCGTGTTTATTCACCACCCAGGCTTCTTTGTGCTTGCATTTGAAGTTATAATTAATACAAACAGGCATTGATGCCTGCAGGCAAATAGTATACACAGCAAAAACAATTAATGATGATACTTTTGCAATCCATGTTAGCGAAAAGATTGTCACTTGCACTCGAGTGAACGTGTTTTCAAATAATGATTTCTATTTGCGAGACCTGGATATGATTAAATCTTGGTTATTTTGCACCTAACACTGTGTCATGTGTGAATGATAGTTGTGTTCAAGATATTGGTTGATTATTTCTCTCTCATTTGTGATTTTGTTGGATCCAGTTTTCAGTCGGATAACATTTTAAAACCTTCCAGAACAACAAAACATGATATGTTTCTCGATAATTGTGTCAATGAATAATGTGTCATGTTATTGGACAACAGTACAGTACAGAAGCTTACAGTAAACACGCGGAATTCATAATTATATTTTATTCTTGAATGCATATGATAAAAAAAGAAATAAATGACAACAATACAAGATTAGTTTCTTTCTTCTTAATATCAAATATGCATTTTGTTTATTTAATTGCAACACAGGGTGAGGTAATAAATTTTGTACAAATTTATTTCATTTCTTAAGTCTTGGGATATGTGACCTATGTTTCACCATAAGTTCTGGGACAGGAGAAAAAGAATTATTTAATCACATCCCAATATGTACGGTAAATATGATAGTTAAAATTGTTGTGGGTAATCTTTATAGTACAACCTAAGAACTTTGAGTAGAATTTAAGTTTTTAGCTGAATATCCCCTAGCTCACTATGAGATACTGTTAAAATCTTGGAGCAGTTTTCCCCATCATAAAACTTGACTCAGTAACATTTGTTTTAATAAATGTCACTCCTGACTTTAGAATTTTATGCAGAATGTATAAATGAAGCCATTTTATTATTCAGACAATTTTCTTGTATGATTTGGAGAAGAAATAAAACATATCGGATCTAGGTATCATGACCAGCAAAATGAAGGCAACCAAATGTACATCAGTTTGACCAGGAAATTTAAGTTGTTTCTCGATAATCGAGAAATTTTTGGATTGCAATACTCAGTAAATGAAAATATATGCTCTGAAATCTAATCAGGCTCAATATTCTTACAATTATTTATGAGCAAGTCAAATGGCTACATGACAGTTAATCACACGACAGTTAATCACGCGACATTTAAACAACGACAGTTAATCACAGCGACACTTAATCACGCGACACATAATCGCAGTGACAGATAATCACAGCGACAGATAATCACAGCATTATATTGTATTTTAAACATTTTATTTCTATTTATTGGTACAAATACGAGTGTTGGTTTCTCTAGTGATGTTTTAAACAGGAGGCAAGTTCTGCTTGGATTCGATAGGCAATTAGGCCATTGTTATCTTATCAATTAAACAGGAGGCAAGTTCTGCTTGGATTCGATAGGCAATTAGAAACAAATCCGTTATTATACCCCAAATACGTATTAGTATTACACATTCGTTCCACATCATTAATTCTTGATTATTTTTTACAAAATTTTGTGTCGGCTTCACCTGCTTGGAATGGAATGCAATTAAAAACAACTCTGTGTTATTGTCTTCTCAGTTAAACAGGAGGCAAGTTCTGCTTGGATTCGATAGACAATTAGGCCATTGTTATCTTATCAATTAAACAGGAGGCAAGTTCTGCTTGGTCTCGATAGGCAATTAGGCCATTGTAATCTTATCAATTACCTACTTCGACTGGAAGTATATAAACCATATAAATTCCAACATTTACATATTTTCCAAACATAACATTAAAATAAATTCAGTTAACATGGATAGCTTTACTTTTGGAACATCAACTAAGGGATGCCCAACAGTTATATGTGAAAACTTTGAATATGTAAAGTTCCGTGAAAACAAGAATGGACAGACTTATTGGCGCTGCAAGACGTTTCAGCGTTTCAAATGCAAAGCTCATCTGACGACAGAAGGAGATCGCATCGTAACCAACAACGAGCAGGGACACACACATGAAGGCAACATCGCTACATCACTCGCACGTAAAGCGGTTGCCGAAATGAAGAACAAAATGGGTGAATCATCATCCACGCCAGCTGCCGTTATAGGATCGATTTCACGAAGATTAGACAATCATGTGCTGATGGTGCTGCCGAAGCGATCAACCCTTACGCGCACTCTCCAGCGCAGAAGAGCTATACTTGCCGACAATGAGAATGAAGTAATGTTGCCTCCACCGCCAGCCGATACTAACTTCACTGTTCCACCACGTTTTGTTGACATGATCCTGTACAACTCTGGAGCAGAAGATGAAGACCGTATACTGATTTTGGGATGCCACGAATTACTCGACGGACTGGCGCATGCTAAGCTGTGGCTTGCAGATGGAACGTTTGCAGTAGTGCCTTCTATTTTCTTTCAGCTGTATTCGATTCATTTCGAGCTATGTCCTGGCAATAATCCAGTTGCAGTATACTGGTATACTGCCTCGTCCGCAACAAGCAACGATCTTCGTATGAGCGCATACTAGCCCAGATGAAAATTATGATACCAGCAGCAAATCCTGAACGAATTCTTGTTGACTTCGAAACGTCTGCGATGTCTGCGCTCCAGGCCGCGTATCCTAATGCAGTCATATCCGGATGTTATTTCCACCTCTGTCAAAGCGTTTTACGTAAGATGAATGACATTGGGATGAAACAGGAATACGAAACCAACAATGCTGTCTGTGGAAGTGTCCGCTGTTTAGCTGCTTTGGCTCTCGTGCCGGAATTCAATGTCATAGAAGCTTTCGATCTTCTCACTGATGATATTGCTGATCTACATGAGCGCATGCCGGAATTGCTATCTTACTTTGAACACACCTATTTCCGTGGACGCCGCCGGGCTGGACGAGCAGGCAATTATGGACCAAGTATATTTCCGGTGCATCGTTGAATCAACATCAGGCAGCAGGTGACGGCATTGCTCGAACAACCAGCGCCGTGGAGGGATGGCACTATGGTCTTCAAACCTTATTTCAATGTCATCACCCTACTCTGTGGAAATTCTTAGATGGCATCTCTAAAGATGTGCAGAATCAGAAAGCGACCTTTCTACAAGGTTTAACTGGAGTTCAGCAGATTCAAAGGAAAAAGTACAGGGAATTGAAGGAACATGTGGCTCGTGCAGTTGGACTATATTTGGCTGCCGACGTGCTGCAGTATTTGCGCACCATGGCTCATCTGTCTCATCAGTAAATTGCTGTAAATTAAAATATAATTTTTTATTGAATTTTTTGCAGTAAATTAAAATATAATTTTTTATTGAATTTCTTTTTTTATTGAATTACAATGATTTTACAACCAAAAAAGGATGTTATAAAAAAAAGTCACATATATTGTGATTATGTGTCGCGTGATTATGGGTCGCTGTGATTATGTGTTGCTGTGATTAACTGTCATTGTTTAAATGTCGCGTGATTAACTGTCCGCACACCAGTCAAACATAATCCTTTGATCAGTCAATGATAATATAGACAAGAAGAAAATGAAGCATTTAAAATCACGTAAGGACTTGGTCTCAGTTATGGATGAACCAGTAGAAAAGTAAACATGTAGAGAAGGGTAGGAGTTTAAAGAAAGTGTGTTGTTTGATAGCTCAGATAACGTATAGGTAAGGAATCAACACTGGCAATAATGTATGGGAAAAAGAAAACAAAAGAAAATGATGCATGTGATAATTTTAAGTTTTAGTCTCTCACTGGTTTCGTACAAAGTCATGAATCTGTGATTTTTTGCCATATGTTTGTTAGGAATTGCAAAGTTCAGAATTGTGAGAAAATTCATTATATAATACTTTGCAGTTTCTGTTGGAGATAATTCATCCATTTAAGGTTAGCATCTTTCGTTCAGTACAAATTGGTCAAAGCTTATTAGATTCTTTTTTATTTCAGCATTGTTGAAAATATCTTGCATGACAGTTCAATCTGTGTCAAAGAGTATAATAAATAATCAGTCATTCTCTTCATGTCCAGTTGGTCACTGACAGTTGTGTGTTAATAATGAGGCACATGACTTTAAGCTAAATAAATAATCAAAATGTGGTTGATAACAATTCAGTTAATTATGTTTTATGGAAGGGACAGCATTAAAGAGAAAAGTAATTAGATTGATTAGGTGATACTTCCAAAAATATCATAGAGTTTTATGATGGAGACGCATGATAAGAAACACTTATTGAAGTATTAGAGAGAAAAAACTCCATGGAGACATGTTTTTAAACACATGTATAGTCAATCCAGTACTTATGCACACATAATGTTTCATGATCTAGATGTTTTATGCTCTTTTCATAGGATTTCTCACAGCCTGAGTTTGATACTTGAGATTTTGTATCAACCAATCACAGGAGTTTCTTGTTGATAAGCCATTTTGTATGACAGAGTTTAAACTCATTCTCAGACTCATGCATGGATTTACGATCATCTCAGTTTGTTGTACACAACCTTCAATAAATTGAGTGGTTGAGATTTACAGCAAAAAAATAATCAGTTTAAACTTGTTAGACCTTTTAGTAGTCATCTTCATAGTAGAAGGTGCAATGACTTAGTAGTTAGCATGCTGAACTTATGACCAAATGGACGTGAGTTTAAATCCTTATGTATGATTAGCATCAGTCAGCTACCATGGTGTGTCCTTGGGCAAGCAACTTTATATCAATTGCCTTGATACTAAATAACCTATTTGTGATGCTGTGCCATAAAACACCAATTTGATCTGATTAACAAATCATCTTAAAATTCGTCATCGTTGTTGTCCTCATTGTCTTTGTGATTATTACCATGAACATCATTGCCACCTGTCATCACCACCACCATCATCATCATTATCATGATCACTGCCACCATAAAATGCAATGATAAATTTGTAGTATTTTTATTACAGATAAAAGCTTTGGATTCTCCTTTGAATTGGACCAAGAGTAGTGAGGACACAATCAATACAATTGGAGATTACATGTACGTGTTGTAGTGTTTTTATTTCAATTCAAAAGTTGTATTTTCACTTCATATCATTCATAACTGGAATATTAATACAGCACATATACCTAAATATCCTGCTTTGTTCCACCACCCATACATATGCACCGCCCCCCCTCACCCCAGTACCATAACCATCAGGTAAAGTCCCAGTGAGTAGCAGTAATAGTAGTTCGAAAGGCTAATTTTAGTTAAATAAATTATAAGACCAAAGGGAATTAAGTGTGAGGAAAAAGATGTGTAAGGTTGAATAGGCAGTAAATAAAAATCTGCGGTTACCATTATCAGGTTTTGAATTAGTAAAAAGTGAGGAGGAGGAATTTGGAAAACATTAGTATCAAGGAGAGTCAAAAAGATAAGTTTGTGGTAATAAGGAAATCAATGACAAGCTTGTATAACTGAGTTATGTTTTTCTTAAATGCTGCATCAGCATAATTTAGTTATTCTGTGGCCTGTGGGCCTATCCTTTATTTAGTAAAGGTTAGCCAATCATATTCTGTATATAAGGGAAGTGGGTGTAATGTGATATAGTACATGAATATGGCTTGAGAGAGAAAGAGTGCATGTGTGTGTGTGTGTGTGTGTGTGATAGAGAGAGGAAAAATGAGAGCAATTCAATAAGAAAACTTAGTTGAGTGAAAAAATATATTGCAAAACCATGTAGCTAAAACTGTAGTGTAAAAAAATTAAGGGTTGGATATCTTAACACATATGTAAAGTAATTATCAAAATGACTTAGTGATTTATTTTATTAGTGATTTATTTTATTCCACTGAGAAAGCCCTGATCATACAATTGGAACATATTCTGTCAGACTTTCATGCACTCTTGTTAAATTTGATGACTACATTTATATTTTGGAATACCACTCACCACTATCAAAAATTGGTAAATGTGACTTACTTTTTTAAATTAAGGTAAGGGATCAAAAGCAAAGCAGCAAGACTTATGGTTCTGCATCACTCTTCCTTTGAATACTACACAGTAATATATTTCTTTCATAATAAATGGAGAGATTTATTTATTTAGCGATTATTCTACATTTAATTGATCAATGTGTTGATATGTTTATTACAATGAATAACATTATAAATGTCCATTTCCTATTCCTAACATATATTTATCACATTGAAACATTAGTTGTAAACAATATACAATCATCAACATACATTTTCAGCTGGTATGCTGCTATTGGTTTGAGTTGTGTATTGATGCTAACCGTACTATTCTACTATCTTGGCATACTGTTTGGTTTGTGTGGAGAGAGACCTGGACATAATGTGCAATGCTGTAACAGGGGAGCAGGAGCCAATTTCATCATAGCGTAAGTTTGTAATTAGTATTATTTGCTTTTGTTGTTTGTATGCGCTACTGGTTCTATACTGGAAGAAATTTTGGGATGGCCTGTTTTGCATTGTCCATTTATCCATTAACACAAGTTTGTTTATCACTATATCTCTCAAATTACTTGGTGGATTGCAATACAACTTTACACACACATTCATCGGAAGATCTAATTGGTCCTAATTGAAAGTGGTGTTACTCAGAGATCTAATATTATCGCTACTCTACTGGAATGGATGGTCATATCAACATGATGTCTAGTTGTTCCTAAATCTTGAAACATTTTGTTATTGCTACTCCTCCTGAATGGAAAGCAATATCTGCATGAGGTTTTCACTGTAAGACATCTTAAATGAAAACAGGTCCTTCTGACCTTTAATATGTATACCATGATGACCATCTTGAAAATCTTGTTATCGCTTTTCCATATATGTGGGAATCATATTGACATTTGGTTTTCACTAGAAGACTTCTTATGATGACTAGTTGTTGCTAATGAAATGGATTCCAATCTGACATCCAATATGGCCACCATGACAGCCATCTTTAAAAATTTGCTGTTGCTACACCTCTAGAATTGATAGTCATATTGACACAATGTTTTCACTAACAAGCTTCTCATGATATCTAGTTGGTCCTAAGTGAAAATGGTTGCCAAGCAATATGGCTGATTCAGTGAATATATTGAAATTTTATTATCACTTATTCAGCTGAATGGATGGTCATACTGGTATATTTACCAAAATCTTTAAATGGTGTCTGGTTGCCAATCATCATACTGAACATATAAGTTATATTTCAGCTAAGCCAGACCTAACTGGATATTAATATGCCTTGAGGGAATTCCTTTGCTTGATTTGATTCTAGTGACCAGGCTCTAAAATTTACGGTATTTGCACTAGACTACATGGCTATGGAAGGATGTAAGCTCTTCAGTAAAACATAACTGGTATCTTAGGATCTACTGACCTACTGAACCAGATTTGATAAGCAGATACCATACTGCTCCTTGTGGTTAGAGCATCCGCCACAGAAGCAGGAGGTCATGGATTTGATCCCCAGCCAATAGCTGCCTCACTTGGCGCTCAGCATTAAGAGGTTAGTGTTAGAACTGGTCGGCCTGGTGTCAGGATAATATGACTGGGTGGGACATCATGCTACATGTCTGCGGCATGATGCCCCAGTGCTAGTCATCACTATAAACTGCCTCACTGCAGACATCGTAGCGATATGACTGAAAAATTGTTAAAGCTAATTTAAAAATCCTAATCAAACAAACAGCATGCAGATGCCTTTGGAGATATTTAAGACATGATTTGGTTCTGGTGACCTTTACCTAATTTTAAGGGTTCTGGAAAGATATTCTCTGGTAAACAAAGATGGGTAGAGGCTCTAGTTTTGCTTACAAAAACAATTAACATATTTTTTTCTATTTTTATTCTAGTGGGAGTGTTTGGGGTTTCCTGTTTGTTTGGCTGCTGATGCTGATAGTTATTTTGTTGTTCACAACAGGAGGATTGGTGTATACAATGGCATGTCGATACCTCAATGGAGGAGTGGAAGGAGTGAAGGTATTAATGTTATCATAAAATGGTATATCACTGACAGACTTTTGTTTGGAATTGGAGCTAATATTTATGACAATTTGAGGAGGTTCATTTATTTTGTAGATAGGGAAAATTACTTGAGTAAATATAATACATTAAATCCTCAATACTAAAGTTATGGAAATAAAATTTTAATGCATTTTATAAAACATCTTGTGTAGATCAAAAATCCTGTCTGCTTGTACTCCAACTCCATCCATGAAACTTACTCTTAAAATTAATGAAGATTAAGATGGTCCAAAATTACAACTACATTACCAGGGGCCCCAAGTGGCCGAATGGTCTAAAGTGCTCACCATTATGGATCACTGCCATCTCACGCCTGTCTGCATAGATTCGAGTCTCAGATTTGGCCGATTTGGGTATGTGAGAAAGCTTGCCAGTAGCTTCTCATGGGTTGGTGGTTGTTTCAGGTGATTTTCCTGGGTTTTTCCTCCACCATTAATACTGGCTGCCATATATATCCTATCGTGTGCTGAGAAATGAATTTAAACACTGCTACTACTACAACTACATTACCTCCTTTGACTAATGGTCAACTTTTTGCATATCAATTTAGAATTAGCCAACCTATCACTAACGTAGAAGTTATTTGATTGAATGTTCATTTTAAGTAAATTAGGGATTTTGTGCAGAAAACAGTCACAGATTACGATGAGAAAAGAAAAGTGATTGAAGACTGTGTAATCCATGGGACTGTATCAGCATTGTTGTAGAGCTGCATGATAGCTAACACTCAGGGGTAAAGTGGTATACAAGTGACTCCTTGCACGCAGTTCTACTTCTCCTGGTAGCTGTGGCTCATTTGAAGGTCAATGTAGACAAATTATTCTCGAGATTTCAACCCCTCCTCCTCCCTGTTTCCAATGGATATGTACATTATCAGTAGATGCACCCCACATTTTAACTGTTTAATCCATATTTTCTTGTAACTTATGTGAAAGAAATTTGAAAAAAGCAACTTTTATTATTTATTCTGAGCTTGAATTGAAAGTACATTTTGTTTTACTATGATGTTATTACACCTGTAGGTGTTATTACAGGTAGATTATCTTGGTAAAAGTAGTATAAGTGTACTTCGATGCTGGACTGCAGGAAACAGGCAGTTGTCATTCCTACAGAAAAAGGAAGAATTTTAGTGTTTATGTAAAGACAATCATATACTCAGAACATTTACTTGACTAATAAACTCATTAAAATCCAGTATGTGTTTACATTTTTACCTTATTGCTCATGAAACTAGGCATTCATCTGGGCTTTGAACACTTTAGCATTCACAATTTATATTTGATTGGAACCCAAATGGTTTTTTACTTAATCTTTACACGGCCTCAGATGTCTTCTGCAATAATCATATTTTTATGATATTTTGTAGTTATGTAGACTAATGGTCCATGGACAGTAGCAATTTGTCTTTTAATATTACTTAGGAATTTAATTAGTTAAGTAAATCTGAGGATAAAACCCATAATCATTTGCATCGTATGTGTAGACATATCACATAGTGCATAGTATTACAGTCCTACACGCTTATGTCAACATCCTCGGGCCCAAGGAAATATTGTCGACATAGGCGGATGTCAAGATGGGGGGGAGGAGGGCTGAAAAAAGATTAAAGTTAAAATTCGTCAGCAATGGGTGACCCGTCGTCAGGTGAAAAGCATTTACACTCTGAGAAAACAATGGAAATTTTGAGTACATGAAGACAGAATCAGTGTGAAATACATTTGCATATTGACAAATTACATTTTGGTTATCTGTGTGTAGTAAAATCCAAATTAAAATATTGCATCGATCACATCCTGATACAAAAAACATTACGATATTCAACATCGGCATTAGCATATGGTTGTATAGTTGTTATTTACATGCTTCATGTACATGTACTTAAATTGGCCTAGATTTTGGTCAGTTTGTTCCCATCTTATTGAGGCTACCAAGTGGATGGGGCTATTCACAGAGAAATGTTTTGCATATAACACATAGACGAATTAAATCCTGTTCCATTCCTTTTCATTGCTATGGCACAAGCTGGGTTTGTATGTATGTCTATATTTTAAACTCTTGCAACTGTTCACATAGAACATAATCAGAAGAAAACAGAACAATATTATTTAGAATTTTCTTTCTTTTTTAAAATATCTAAATCATTTTTAAAAATTTAGTTTGGATGTTCTAAAGAGACTAAATCTTCATTCGTTACAAAAATATGTTGAAATTACCATCTTTAAGTTCATTGCATCAGTAATTTCTTGTAATGAAAACATAAAAATTGAGATTGAATGTTTCATAAATTTATGAACTTTCTGTATAACATTAAATGTATTTGAGTACTGTTATTCTCTGAAATCTGCCCTGAAATTGGTTTGGAAGTAGAGTGTGTGTATTCAGTAACTATGGATTTACAAAAAAGGGTCACCTACTTGTCCAAAACCATTATTCGAATAGAGAAGTTAGGAAAAATCCTCTTGGCGGTGGCTTAAGTTTAAATCCATTACACATGTCCCATACAACATTTTAACAAATTCAAAGCTAAAGAGTAAATCACCACATCTACTATGCAGACAGATCGATGACACAACTGCACAGTATATATTTAGTCCTTATCCCGATTACATTTGTCAGATGGGGATTATTCAGAGGATTGTAAAATATCTTTCATAAAATACTAAATGCCTATTTCATATTTTTAAAAGTATTTCATTGCGAAAATTTAAAACAGTGTGTGACTGAAATGGGGATATGCAATAAATATAAAACCACATTAGTGCTTTGGTCTGAGTCAGGGGAAAGAATTTGGCATAGGAACATATGTCTCAACCTCAACATATTCCTTCACTGCATCCAACTTATGATTCTTTAATCATGTGTTTGACACATCATGCATGCCAGTGTGGTGGCCAAATGGAATGTTGTAAGACGTAGGCCAAATCCAACTTTGGAAACTTTTTGGATTAAAAAAAGATTTGTAAAAAAACGTAATGTTTTAGTTATTAACTAGCAAATGTGAATGTCTTAAGTACATGATTGTATTCCTTTGTAAAGGCTGTGAATCATCCTATGATTTTCAGGAGGGCGCTTGTTTTCTGTCTGAACTTTATGTAATTTTCTTAAATCGACTAAATATTTTATTGTTTGTTGAGTGCATTTTATGTTTACTGATCCTCTCTGAAAAAAATTATTACCCAGGTGTTGTCATCTGCCTATTATGACATTAGTGTAGCTAATAAATTATTGACTTTAATCAACTCTTTATTAAAAAAAAATTATTTTACAGGTATCATCTATAATGTCAACTTAATCATCAGACTTCAGTTACAGCTTTTAGGTTACAACAATTAACATAAACACTGAAAATTCATCAACTACAAAGTGTTGACCATTTAGTTTTTTTAGGTGGAGCTGTAATTTTCTTTTGAGCTGAAATATTTTCTTTCGATTTATTCAAAATAATTAATATTTTTTCCAATTAAGATCATGAATACAATGTGTTATTTTGCTATAGATGAGATCAAAATATTTTTTCAACTATTCACAGACAGAAATAAAACAAAAAGACTAAAAGTTGTATGCCCTTGTCGCACAGCATTGAGTTGGTGGTCCCTAATATATTTTTGTGTATACTGTGGTATGTATCAAAATATGTTCTATTAATATCACAGTACATTTTTTTCTTCACCTGAGCCTAGTTTAACAAAGATAGTTTGGAGTTTTTTTGCGTGAGAATGAAAACTGAGTTTTGAAATTGTGTCAACTGTATCAATAATCAACATTCTTATACTGTACTGGATAAACAACTCTTTTTGAAAAGCCTTGCAAAGGGATTGAATTTTCTGATGAAAAATCAGTATAAACCATGTGATTGTTTTGTGTAGCTATTGCCCTTGACAAAGTTGAATATATATGTATCCCAAGGTATTTTGAACACACAAACATTCATGTTTGTTTTCTGTCAACCATATTTCTTGAAGGACACTTTTGTCTTAAGATTATCTTGGATAAGTTTGGTGTTAAGCAGATTTGGGCCATATTTGATGAAGTACTGATCAGATATTTGAATAGCTTTTTAACAGCTACATTCAGCTTTTTTGTTTTCAATCATTGTAGCTATGAAGCTTCCTTATTTTAGTAACCATGTAAAGGATGCCAATTTAAGGAAAGATTTTTCCAAACCTTGTTTGCTTACTGCTTATGATTGCCTTGGTTGTTATAAACAGTTGCCCAATCTCCTGTGTTTTAGTGGCAGGCATCTTGCCATTGGTCATTGGCAACATGTTGCTATTGGACCTCCTTAGATGCTGAAAATGAAGATGTACAATTTTGTCACATGTAAACATTCAAATGTTTTTCAGTTAAAGTTATTAAAGCATAAATTTAAAAAAATTCTGTACATCAACACTTGAACTCTATTTTTTCCACCATTATATCAGTGCAATATTTCCATATGTACTGAATAATTTAAATTTTTGTAAGTATTGTCTCTTGTTTTCATTAAGTTAAATTTATGAAGAAATTTTACTTGGACAGACATTTGAACCACTTCTCAGTGATGGATTGAAATGGAGCTTGAGTAATACTATGAATGTGTCTGAGGCAACAATCAGTGGTGCTCTTAGGTAAGTACTTGTATTTTTATCATTATGGTTGAAGTAACAAGATAAATTTGGTTACTTAAGGTGAACATTGTTTAATAATTGAAAATATTTTATTCCTAATTTATATGAAATAATGATGAATATGTGCTTTTGATGCATATGCGACAGGTTGGATTCATTGACACTCCTAAACTTGTGTGAAGCTTGTGTAACATAGGTAATGGATAGTATGCTTTCATATTCTGTATGAATTACCCATCCAGTAAGCTTTTCACCAGAAGGCTTCTTAAAAGTCTAGTTTGTCCATAATGAAAATAATAGCATTCCTTATTTTTAAAAATTCTTTGTCTACTTTTCTGTAAAAACCTTTCACTTCTTTTCAAGTATGGTACATTTTAATGAAGATGTTAATCAGCAGACTGTAATAACTTAATAATAAATTAATTCCATTGAAAATCAAAGAATGCATTACATAATGTGCGTGAAAACTTAACTGTTTCTTTTATTCTGCAGCAACTGCAAAGAAAATAAAGGACTATTCACTGCCATATATCTTGACAAAAAGATAAATTTGGATGTGTTGATAAATATGACAGTAAGTATTATAAATCTATATTTGTATTTAACGTTCGTGATCATCATTTAAACTTCTATTTATGGTTTTAATTGTTACCTTTAAGTTCCCACATTTCTTAGTATTAGATAAAGTTGTGTATTCTTTAATATCTTGTCAACTTAATGTCTCCACACTTTACAAAGTAGTAGAGATATTGTGATACCCTGTCTGTCATTCATATTTACACTATTTACTCCTTAACAAATTCAAATGTATTTCACAAAACTTTGTAGTAAACATGTATTTTTCTATAGTTACCATTTGCTATAGCGATATTATTTTATGCTGTTTCTCATGGGGTCTCTTGGAGGGATTCAAAGGTCAAGTGTCTAATAATTCAGGAATGGTGACATTTTAAGATACAGAACCTTACAACACATGGTCATCAGTAAGGTTAAATTCCCATAAAACCAAATATTGTTTTTGTACCAAATTCTTTTGCTTCTAAATTTAAAAAAATGTAAAAGTCAGTAATCCAAAATCCCAGTACTTATACTCTTACCTCCCCCAACCAACGTGTAGTCCCCAATCTCAATTTTCTACTACAATAAGCCATATAAAACTGAAATTTAAAACAGAATGTGGGAATGTCTGTTAGTCCTACTGGTCATAGACCAGAACTTTTGGGAAGGTCAAGTTGTTCATTGTCTGCCATCCATCCAGCAATTATCACAAGTTTGTTATCACTACTCCTACGTAACTTTTCAGAGGAAATCAGAATGGTGCCCATTGGATATTGGGTTTCTAAAATGAAACTGGTGTAAATATGGCCACCACAATAACTATCTAGAAAATATTGTTACTACTGAATGAATGGTTGTATCAGGATGGCATTTTTACTAAACTTTTTATGATGTCCAGTTGGTCTAAATTAAGGGTAGGCAAAAATATGTCCCTTAGTCCAAATCTGGCCCATGACCTGGTTTTATTTGTTGATTTACATGATAGGATGTGGCTTCAAAAATGTTTTTTAGTCTATACCCAGGAAAAAGTTGTTCAGGCCTGGTCTGACTAAAAGTGGCGCTCATCATGGCCAGCTTGAAAATCTTGTAATTCAAATCCTCCAGAATGATAAAAAAAATATTGTCATGTGGTTTTCACCAGAAGAGTTCTTACAATGTATCATTGGTCTAAATGAAGCGTAATTCTGATGAAAATATTATCACTACTCTTCCTGAATGAATGGTCATTTCAGCATTGGATATTTGCATATTTTGCATTGTCTGAATAGTCTTAATGGTGCCATTCAGACATTCAGTATGCCTGCATAGTGGTCATCTTGAAAATCTTGATCATTAATATTAACTGGAAAAATTTAATTTTATTTCAGTCAAATTTGACAAGAAGCAGTTGGAACGAAATTAATGTGCTATGACTTTATAGCAAGTGATAAATAAAAATAAATGTTACTCAGATTTCAAGTAAATTTTGTATTCAGACGTGTATTTTGATGCTACACAAGTCTTTCCATCTCTAAAGACTATTGCCAGTACTGAAATCACTTTATTATATACCTTGAAATGAAGTAGACTGTTTCAGCATTTCCAAAAAAAGAATTTGAGACAAAAAAAAGTTTTTAAAAAATAAACCTCTGTTAGTGCAATTCATGATACACACATATATACTACATTATCAATACACATGATCTTACTGGTCTTTTCATCTTTTGAATATCTGTCAGTGATTGGGTGGTGTCATTTTATGTGTTGAAATATTAGATGTAATTCCAGTATGAAAATTACAGAAAGACATGGACTTAGCATCTGTTTATGTATCATTCTCATCTTTGACAAGATTGTTTTTGGGAAAACCCCCCAAAAATCTGTTGTCATTGATTGTTATCAATTTTTGAGATCATTTGATCCATTGCATAACTCTTCTTGTTTTGCAATGCATGAATGCTTTAAAAACATCTCATTACCAATTTCATTTCTTCACTTAAATTTTGGAAAAATTTGCAGTGTTCTCACAGCTTGGTATCTCCTTCCTGACTACATATATATTAGCCCAAACGGAGACATTTCAAACTTGTTCCCCTTCCATGATTTAAGAACCTGACAGATCATATTGTAGCCACTTCAGAACAGTTTCTCTGGTGTTTTGTATTTATTTGGATTGTCTTTAGATGACTAGACTACAGGTATGTCCAGCAGTGAATGAGTTACAGTAGATTTGATTGGTGGTAATTGTTTTACTCTGGACTTGAACTAACAATAACCATCAATCAGAACTGAATGTAACATATCTGAATGCATGACAGACAAATTCGATCTAAGTAGACAGGATGCAAGCAAAAGAAAAATGTCGCAATAAAGTGTTATTAAATGATCATTAATCACATAAATCGTGTATGGAGAACAAATCTGGACTGTCTTCCTTGCATTTCTTTTTGTTATCAGTGTCCAGACATGCTGTCAGGATAAAATAATTTGTATGTAATTTTCATAGGGTGGGGGTGGGGACGATTTTAAACCATGTGAGTTACTTTGTGTTCAGTGGTCATAAAATGAATTATCAATTTAAAGAGTAAAAAGACAGATGACTAATAACTTATGACTAATAACTTATTCACGACTGCTGAAAATTAAAAGAACTTATATAAGGCAAGTATAATTTGGGATTCTTCACCTCTTGTATCCATATAGGTATTGAGATGGAAGATTATTGATATACAGTCGGCTCCACCTCTTGTATCCCTATAGGTATTGAGATGGAAGATTATTGATATACAGTCGGCTCCACCTCTTGTATCCCTATAGGTATTGAGATGGAAGATTATTGATATACAGTCGGCTCCACCTCTTGTATCCCTATAGGTATTGAGATGGAAGATTATTGATATACAGTCGGCTCCACATATATGCATATCGTATAACTGCATATTCCACCTTATTGCATAGTTTTGTGCCGGTCCTGATTTGTTACCATTGATTTCAATGGATATCAATTTCGGACAATTGCATATCATCTGTATGCATATTTCGCATTATTGCATGAATTTTTCTGGTCCGAACATGCATTTTTATGTGTTAAGTTGCTTCAGATAACTGCAGTGGTCAAAACTGTTCCTTTCAAAATGAAAACAAACCGATTCCGAACATTGGTGGCCAAGGTTGATTAATGAGGTCTGTTAATATCAACATCACAGCTATTAGATCTCTGTTGGTCACCAGGAGGCGCTATAGTAGATAACCATAAATCTTAACAAGATGGCATTAGCTCTCTGACTCTCTGTTGATCACCAGGAGACACGATAGTAGACAACCATAATAATTAACCAAGCATGGTCGACGGCTTTAACACTCTTCATTGATCACCAGGGGGTGCAAGACAAGCATATTAACTGAACATTTTCTACGACTTTATCATTAATTTAATTCCCTGTACCTGTGGGTGGTCTTCCAGTTTGACAAACTCGCATCGGCCTCGTTAAGAATCCAATCCAGTCTGGTCATTAAATTCCATAGATTAAGACTGGAGCGCTGACCACAAGTCTGCTCCTCGATCTACTGACAAAACTGACCTCCATACGATACCAGAGCAAATCGCGTCACATTTAAATGAACTAGGCCAAATGGGGGTTTGTTTCTGAGAAATAATGGATATCAGTATGCATGCTGCACCAGATACACGGCATAACATGAATGCCGGCTTAGTGCATATGCCGCCTTATTGCGTATCATGGCATTGGTCCCGAGGCCATGCATATAAGTGGAGCTGACTGTATTGTTTTAATCATTTGCTGGAATTATAGAAAAAGATATTATTGCCTTCTAAGGCAAATGGAAATTTTATGTACAGATCTCAGCAGTTTCCCTCTGTAAGACCTTATCCATACCATTTTTTTGTACATGCTTTTTATAATTATATACTTTTAATGGATGTGTGTGACATTTAAATTAAGTAAAATTATAAATAATCTGCTACTTCTCAATGGATGCAGCAATTATTTTGCTGAAAATATTTAATATTGGGAGTAAATGTGAGATTTCCTTGGTTTTTTTTTATTGATTTTACTCAAATACAGGTACTACAAATATTAGAAACCAATTTGTTGAAGCTAACATTCATTAAAACAGGAAGAAACAACAAAAGTATGCTTTCATTCGGACTTGTCTTTAAAGCATGCATTTTTTTTTATGTGAGTTGTAAGTAAGCCAAGTATAATTTTTGTGTATGATATTTTTTTTTGCAGGACATCAATAACCAAGTAAGAAGTGTAGCAAACGTCAGTGTTACTTTACCAAATATAACCTTACTGACTCCAGAACTGCGGAAGCAACTTGATCAGTTTGGAAATGCATCATTGAACAATATCAACTTTACTAACTTTCTTACTCAGGTGAGTAAATTATTTCATCTTTCACAAATGAATGATTTTACAAACGGGCATCACAACATTGTCTAAGACCCAAAATTGAAAATGGCTATATATGCTTTGAATGATGAAAATCACCATACAACTGTAATTTTCATCACTAAATGTTCTCAGATTCATTCTCAACTTCAGTTTTTACTATGTGGTTATTGACAATGTACATAATTTGTTCTATCCATCTTGCAAGAAGTTTGCAAAACATAAGAGTGATTGGTCCATTCACCACAGCTGCTTGGCATGCACTTTCATGGATGGATGTCCATTTTATTTTGTGGTCAGAAGAGATATGGGATTTTGCTAAAATCCAACACTTGTAGCAAGTAGAAAAGAGCCATATCCTTTTTTGCAGACTCTTCCAATCCCAGACCCATAAGTAAGTACAGCTTTTCCAACACAAGGAAAATGTGATCATCTTCAGCATGTGCCTAAGTCAAGGGGATATGCATTATTGGATAGGTTGAGTACCATGAATACAAAATCCTTTAGCAACTCTCTATCACCTAACTGGTCATTTAGCTACAGGTCACTGGGAGCCAGGCACTGGGCAAGATGATTACTTTTTTCTGGGTTTCTTGTGACTACTAGGCAAAGCTACAATACTGGCCACTGGGCATATGTTGCTGTATCTCTCTCTCTCTCTCTCTCTCTCTCTCTCTCTCTCTCTCTCTCTCTCTCTCTCTCTCTCTCTCTCTCTATATATATATATATATATATATTTCTCACACACACACAACACACACACACACTTTCCAATGTTTTCATTTGATCACTATGGTGTTTGGGGACTCCAACCAGCCTGTGGAGAGTCTGGAATAACCTCTCCTACTCACCTCGCCCACTCCCCATGGCACCATTGGTTGACAGGATGGGCAGGCTATAGTTCTTTCCGGTCCCCTAAGGATTTATTATTGAATGGAGGTCAGTACTCTTTAATAGCATTCAATGGGTATTACCAGGGGAGAGAAGGAAGGAGAAAGTCCTGTCTTGTCCCACCCATGGAGACAGAATCATAAAATCTCCATTCTAGTAGACATGAATTAGGCTCTGTTCACTAAATTATGCCTTACTCATAATCGTATTTGGATTACACGTTTTCGGTATGGACCCCTCTCCCCAAAAAATAATAATTTGTTTTCTCATTTTTATTCACATCCCATTAATCTTTCAGACCGTATTCTTTAAAAGAGGGCTTTTACGTAACTATGACATAAGAGTACGCTTGTCCATAGCCTTGCATGCACTTCCTAAAAGTATTATGTTCTATTTATAGCAGCTGCCTTTTTTCCATTAAACATGCTGGTTTTTATTTTAAGACTATTGACCTCAGTTTCTAATTATAGCAGCTGTATGGCTTAGTTAGGAGACTGGTTTTCTAATTTTTAATCTTTGCAGATTCTTTGTTCCAATTAATATTTGATACAGAGCATGTCCGGGTCAAAACTAGTCTGTAGGTAATTGGCAAAGTTAGAATGCTCTTCTTTCATTACAAAAATTAACAGTAAATTCCACTGAATGAAACATTTTTCATTTGGTTGATAATTCTTTGAATAAACATAAGTTTGCAGAACTGTATGGGGTTTTCAGCTGATAATGCATCAGTGATGACTTGAATTCATAAAGAAGTTGCATTCTATATTTTGAAAAATGTCTCCATCAGTGTACATATTGTCTTGTCCCTGTCATATGATGCACCTTGTTGCTGGAATGACTGCCAATAAATTAGGAGAACTCCAGGTATCAAGTAGGCACTCTACCTGACAATGTACTTTATGCTGGTAGAGATAATGTGCAATGGCACCTTATCTTTCAGCTTAAAGATCCAATAACTGGAATATATATATTTTCTCTTTGTCAGGTTATGAAAGGACTCTTGGTTCCTTACCATTCTAAAGCTGACTTTGAGAGATTGTTCGGTATTGTTAACAAAAAAAAAACTGAATTCAGATCCATGCTCTGCAACTCAGCACATGGTTCTCCACTGGTGTGGAAAACCTTTATAATCTCAGCTGGTACAAGTGTTTTGTAATGCAGTATGAGAGACTGTTGCTTTTTAAAGCTCAAAGCACTATATATGAAAATTTGAAGCAGTAATTGATGTTAAAAAGACCAGAAGGGGTAAATAAATCCTTTTGTACATATGCTCATTCAAATTTATTATGTTATATGTGGATTACTCTTTTTTTTTCTGCATGGATTACTCTTTTTGTCCACTTGGATTACACTTTGTCCTTGCCAGGGGTTGGCATGTATGGATAGACCCAACTGCATACATCTGAATACAACCAAATACATCTGCTTTCAAGACATTTTCATTTAGCCAGATTCCTAGTTCTATTGAAAAGACATTTTGGGTTGTCTATTTCACACATGCATGTGCAGAAAGGTAAAAACTGGACATCTTTTAGGGTGGATGTGTGCTTGTTCCACCCATTATTTTTAGTATCCTAGCCACTTGTTACTCCAAGCATAAAACCTATCCTACTTTTTGCAAAGGTTTGCCTGTTTTTGTGCAGTTTAGACTGGTTTGCTTTAGATCTCAGTCCAAAAGCTATAAATTCAGATACAAACTCTGGTTCCAAGAATCAGTTATTTTTGGGCTAAGAAAATTAGGTCAGAAAACTTGTTTTTTTAACGTGAGTAGAATGCTCACATTATTTGGTATCATTGTAGAGCTACATTTGTCTACGTTTCTGTAATACCATCCACTTTGCTGTATCATAAATGTTGCTTAAAGTACAGTTCTCAAAAGAAGAAGCTAACCTCATGACGTGTAAACATGGTATATGGGGTTGATGAGTTAGGGCTGTAGCTGTATCTTGGACTTTATGTATGCATTACTCTCGGGATATCATGAAAGCCACATTCTGGTCATATTACTTCATCTTCTCCTCATTCTGCCTTCATTTAATGTCACATAAGAATAATGGCATCTATGCATTAGACCCAATTTTGTCAGCCATGCAAGTTGTCAAACTATTCTTCAGTCATCATTAGAAGTCCCTATTGACAATGGATGATATGTTCTTTGTGCCATCTAGTCATGTGTCTGTCAGCCTTCTTTAGAAAAGTTGGTAAAGTAATAATAAACGGTGATGTATTGCTGATATTAAAATGTAGTTTTGTGGGTATGCAAATTTTAGCTATGTAATACTCCTCTCTGCCTGCTCTGATGACCTTTCAGTCTTGATCTAAGTCAAAGAAAGACAATATTTTGAATGACGAGTATAATACTGGGACTAGGTTTACTTTTGTTCTAGGCCTCAAATTACTTAATTAGTGGAGGAAATACATCTTGGACTGATGACTTGTGCCTGGAAAAGTGAAAGCAATTTAATTATAAAAGTATTACATAAAAAATTACTTTTACCCCAAAATGACATTTGCATACAGTATGTAACTGGAAGAAATTTTGAACAGAATGCATCTTACTGATCCAGATTTTTTAACCAGCTGTTCTTGCATTGATGTTCAGCAGATGATAGGTGGTTGAGCAATCTCAGGCCCACTTGGACCTCTTGATTTCTTGTTCAGTGGTGAATTCTCTATCCACAGCAGGTGTTATGTTATACTTGGATAGAACCAGCTTGGCATGTGTGCTGGGTGGACAGTTTATCATGTAAACTTAAAGCAAGGATATTCACTGTATATGGTACATATTCATTTCTTATAATAATTTCGGTGAAATAGTGACCCATCTGTTTACAGTATCAGTCCACTGTTGGTGTTTCTCTCCATTTGTCAGATAAGTGTACTGAGTTGCATAATGTGAACAGCAGATGCTTCAGCTCTAGGTCAGACAAAGGTTTGTCACATGTGATTGTCGAAAGGCTAATAAGTAGCAGGATTTTACTGTCTTGACTAAATCCTTCTATGTTCATGCCTCGGGCTTCATTTCTTTACATTTTAGCTTATATTGTACTGCATGTACCTGATGTGCCACTTGCATTACACTCTTGAACTCCTTGAATCACTACTGCTTATTTCACGTAAATTTTCCTGTTTATGTTGTTGTTTTTGTTGTTGTTTTGGGTTTAACACCATTTTGCGGTGCATGATATTGCTATACGTAGCAGCCAGTATAACTGGTGGAGGAAGAACCGAGGAAAACCCTGGTAAGAACCACTGACCCACAGGAAGTCACTTGTGAGCTTTCTCACATACCCACATATGCCAAGCACAAGACTTGAACCCATGTTGATAGAGGTGAGATGGCAGTGATCGGTAAAGGCCAGTGCTTTAGACCACACCAGCCAACTGGGTACCCTCCTTTTTATGTATTTACTCCTCAGCACTTGACTGACTTTAAAGTCAAGAATTCATGTGAGTTTGCTACTGAGTAAAATCCACTCATATTAATGATGCAGTTTTGCATCTGATTGGTTGAGCTTTTTGCCATTACCACTTTATCTCCCATGTTTTTGCTCTGATTTCTTTCAAATGGGATATAATCTTATATCATCCAGGTCTTGGATGAGTTTAATAGTGAGTGATATCTACACATATTAACAACAAGTTCCTCTTGCATATGATTGGGTGAGAGGACATATTTATGATCTGATTATAATCAATCTTGGTATATAATCTTGTATCACCAGGATCATGGATGAGTTTGATAAAGAGTGGTATCTGAACATATTAATGAGGTAATCATAAATCGAATTTGCTGAGTTTGCTACTTCTATTAAAGTCATGTTTCTGATTTAATTTTAATAAACTGGAATTATAAGTTTATATCATAAATTTCTTGGACAAGTTCAATAATAATCAAGATCAATGATATTAAATAGCTGAGCCATCCGACTTTAAACTTGGTATTAGATTTGAATCATAAGATATTGAATAGAATTATATATGAACAAGATCTATGAACCCTTTATAAGAGAACTACCTGTGGGACTGACTAAAACTGTAATGTGGAGGTGACTGTTATATGGAACTTTGTTTTAAATCTAAGTTATTATATTCAGTCTTGAAGAATGGGGTTGTATTATAGATTTAGCTGTCTTAAAGAGGTGACTGTTTTGAGCAGGCTTGACTGCCTTTATTTTTGGAAAGAATTGTATCATTGGTAAAATTGTATCAGACTGTGATAGAATAGTAAAATTGTATCAGAATGTGATAGAATGGTAAATTTGTATCAGAATGTGATAGAATGGTAAACTTGTATTAGAATGTGATAGATTGGTAAAATTGTATCAGAATGATAGAATGGTAAATTTGTATCAGAATGTGATAGAATGGTAAAATTGTATCAGAATGTGATCGAATGGTAAAATTAAATCAGAATGTGATAGAATGGTAAAATTATGAGACTGTGATAGAGTGGTAAAATTGTATCAGAATGTGATAGAATGGTAAAATTTTACCAGAATGTGATAGATTGGTATAATTCTGTCAAAATATGATAGAAGGGAAAAATGTATCAGACTGTGATAGAATGGTAAAATTTTACCAGAATGTGATAGAATGGTAGATTCAAGATATAAAGGTTGAGAAATGGTTTACATACATATTGTTGTATTCTTACAGTACCACAATGAAATGATCAAATGTTAATTATATGAGCTAGTTCAAGTCCACATCACTGTCTTGCTAAAGGTTTCTGTTTTCCTCAGCAGAAAAATAGTTGTTTGATTTCCACTGTCTTTGCTGTTTACCAAGATGATTCTAATTTGTACATTCTGCAAGCTGTTTACTGATAACATTCCTATTCTTAAAAATGCTGATTTCAGATCACAATTACTTGTGCTGTAAATTTATCTGAATATTGAAGGTTGTTTGTTCTTTATACAACATACCCTGTGATTCTGGGTCAAGGTAACAGCAATGGAAAATGCATCCTTGTCAAGAATATAACTTTGAACCACTATTAATACTTTAATGAAATTTTAATCACTTCCATATCACAAGAAGGCCCATTGCCTTGTCTCAGGGTCAAGGTCACTGCAAGAGAAAATATATTTTAATGAACTCATCCAATTAGAGGCATTACCTTTGAACTATATTTTTTAAAGAAATTTTTAGCATGTTATATTTCTTGACAGCATTTACAATGATACAGTCTGCTTTCAAGGTCACAACAAATGATAATGTAAGTCAGTGGCATTTTCTTAATCAGGATGGCACTTTTAACCTCTTGAAATTTTAATGAAAATTTATCCAGGTCTGAACCTTATCAAACCATAGTCAAGGCCCTAGCTCCAAAGTCATGGTTATTAATTGCAAAAAGTATGAGAAGCATCTCAGGTACAGCTTGCTGTAGTCTTGTCTTGGTACCATTTGTGTTTGATTTCACTTATTATCATTTATATCTGTGTTTATTTCTTTTGGATTCCAGACTGATGTCACTAATATCACCGGAGCCAATTTGGAAAGCATTGCATGGACTCTAAATGAAACAGCTGCAAAATTGTTTGCAAATAATACAGCTGCTGCAGTGAGTATTTAGAGAAAGAAAGAATAGATGACAACAATGTTTTACACAAGTGTTAGATTCATTGATGGAGGTACTATAACTACTTGTTCTCATAATACTTTTTAATGAAATTTATCTCATAAATTGGCATGTATAACAAATACATTTACCCCTCAGTATGCTGGTGCTCCACTTATAAAGTGGATTCCATTAAATAGTTGTAATTTTGAACTAAGCTTTATCCATATTTTTTTCAGTTGTATTTAGTTCTTACTGAATAAGAACTAATTGTAATGTAATATCACATCATTAAAAAAAGTGTATCCTCATTGGGCATACATATCTATAATGCAAATCACTTTATGATTCTAATAATACAGCATTATAGAGAGGGAGTACTGTATTTAGTAGCATGACTGATTTTACTTGAGATTTGATGGTACTGTACATCCAAGTCTATAATGTAATTTCTGTCCTTCACCGTCAAGCTCACCTCTTTAAAGAGGAGATAAACTATGGTACAACTTTTTGGCATTAACATTGGTATCCACTTAGATAAAAGCAAATACATATGTACACCAACTCTGAATGTCGACCATTCTTTCTTCCTAGGTCCATGACAGCAGTTTTGAGTGGGTTTTCTGTGATTGACGCCCAAGGGGATGATACCAACTTTGTACATGTACATTAGTTGTACATTCTTGGTTGCCTTTAGCATGGGTTTTACAACCTATATTAATACTGTTTTACCTGGAATCATGATACATTTTCAGATTTATTTTGATTTATTTATCTCTTCACAAATGTAGGCCGCTGTGACCTTTATTCCAGGCTTCACCAACTTCAACAAACTATATGATTGTAATTATATATATTAGGACCTCACCATCACAAAAGTATGTCACTGTGACCTACAGTTTATATTTTAGTGGCTTAAGTTTTTGTGTTTAGCTAATGACCAAAATAGGCTTTTATATATTTGAAAGTTGGCAAGGGTATGCATCTTGCTGAATATCACAGCCTCATAAAAGAAGCAGGTCACTGACTATATTTCATGCTTCACTGACTTTGGTACAATTGTGCGTTTAAGTTTGTTCTCAAAGTCTCTGCTTGGATAATCATCAAACTGGATGATGTTATGAATCTTGATTAGTAGCACAGTCTCATCACAAATATAGGTCACTATGACTCATATTACACAGCCTTACTTTCAGTTCGAAGTACTGTTTCTGCAGAACCATCTGACTTAATGATTGCATGCATCCCTATTAGTGCTACACCTTTACAAGAAAATAAGGTCATTTTACTGGCTTGTATTAAGATTTTATAACTATCTCACACTCATATTCATGTTTTATCTACTGTATTTTATCAGTTGAACTGAGTCCAGATAAGACTACATTGGAGTATGACAACAGGGATTGGTATGACTCTTGCCAACTTACTAAAGAGATGAAAAGGGAGGAAACTCAAATTCTTGATTTCTTTTCAACCATAATATAAGATGATTCATTTATTAAGAAAAGACATGCATACAGTTGCACTTGAGTCTTCTTTTTAAAAAATACAAAACCAGAATACTTCCATTGTACTGAGGTATAAGTCTTTTATATGACAATTTCATTTAAGGTCAGGGTTATCACCATACTATTAATTTCTTGTACTAATACCAATTTTAACAAATGAAAATTGTTATAGTACAGTATTTACTATGTTTTGATTCAGTTGCAATAATTTTTTTATTAAAGAAAAGAAATTTAGACTTGGTTATAATTTGTTAACTGTAAAATTTGCAAGGAGAAAACATGCTTGACTTTACACTTCAGCAATAGCAATGCACTTATTTGAATTGGATTGATATGAATGGCATTAAATTGGTTGGCAAGTTGGTGAGGACAACACTCACAATGACTTAGACAACTAGTAAATCATAAAATAAATGTGTCAATAAATTATGTTTTTAGGATTTTAGATTAGAAGTTGAATTGAATTTAAAATGCCATGTTGATGAGGATAATATAGTATCTCTGAATGTTTGTGTTTCTTTAGAAAATGTTGGAATTATGTTTATGAAGTGTTAGATTAAGTATTGATCAAATTAGATTGAAAATGTCAAATCAGTTGACACTCACAATGGCTTAAACTTTCTATTTTCCTCTGTACATTTTGAGAGATATATAGTTTAAGAAAATGATTTAGTATAAAAGAAATTCTCTGGTATGCATTTAGCTCCATAAAAAGAATTCAAGACAGAAAACTATAACATAAATAAAAGTATTGATCTGTGAGGACAACATTCACTTGGACCATATAAATGAGTTCTTACAGAAAATGTTATAACAATCTAAAGTTTGTTTGTAAAAAATAAGTTAGAAATGACAAGAATTAATACAGTTTTGAAGAGAGAAGTGCATAGAAAACTTTGTTAAATTTTGAACTATGCTTAAATAAAGTTTAACCCCACCAAAATAAGCTTTAACCCACCAAAATAAACTTTAACCCCACCAAAATATACTTTACTTTAACCCCACCAAAATATCAAAATAAACTTTAACCCCACCAGAATAAACTTTAACCCCATCAAACTATACTTTAACCCCATCAAAATAAACTTTAACCCCTCCAAAATAAACTTTAACCCCACCAAAATATACTTTAACTCCACCAAAATATACTTTAACCCCACCAAAATAAACTTTAACCCCACCAAAATATACTTTCGAAAGTATTGACTCAAGTTCCAAAACTGTATACAGAAAAAAAATAAACTTAGTCAAAACAAATTTTAAAAAATTCAGATTATTATACCGGTAGTGATGTGACTAGTTTGAAAGCTGCTGAAGCTGACTGCCAACAAGCAGTCAATAATGCCTCATTTACTTCTGATGAAATCCACAAAACCCACAATGATGGAATCTTTCAACAACCATTGATCTAGTATACCAACAGTACATTTAATCAATTTTTACAAGGATTATAGAAATAAATTACCAGCTCCTTCAAATTCTATGGCAAAAAGATCAAATCAGTTAAACTTTCATGGCATATGCAGTGTTTACCACTGGTGATCATAGTGATGATTTGAAACCTGTGTTGAGTCATGCACTCTTCCAATATTACCAAGGTAGACTCCATGACAAGAGAAATTAGCCTGTGTTCATACCAAGTGACATAAAGAAGAAAAAGAAAAATAAAGTAAGCACATTGACATTCAAAAAGGAATAAGTGAGAGCTATCAATGCATTGAGCAAAAAACACAATCTGAAATACTTTTTAAAAAATAGTTCTTAGTCAAAATATCAAGGAGGCCATCCACCGACATTGATACTCCCAATTTTCATTAACTCAAGACCTGCAGACTGTACCAGCTAACAGTTATGTTGAAGAAGTAAATGAAACATAGTATCAGAGTAGGTAATGATGTTACTTCATGTGACAGATTCACTGGTAATGTAATACATAGATTTTTTTAAAAAGTCAAGACTGAATTTGGTGACTTGTTTGCATTAATGTATACTGTATACATGCATGTATATTTCAGTGTAATGCTGCTTATTACAGTATAATGCAGGTTATTACAGTATAATGCAGGTTATTACAGTGTAATGCAGGTTATTACAGTATAATGCAGGTTATTACAGTATAATGCTGCTATAGCTAAATTCATGAAACACGGCATGATGGTGCATCTTGATGAGTATTACAACCTCAATTTAAGTCAGTCTGTGCATTTGCACTGAATTTGATTCAGTTTGGTATTTTACTGATCATGTTGTTATAATTAAACTAAGTGATTGTAAATGTAGCTTTCAGTATCAATAAGGCCACTATGACCTATATCTCATATTTTACTAGTTGAAGGTTAAGTTGTTGCAGTTAGCTCATTACTGTTCAGACTTCTCATTAGAATTATGAAACATGGACATGTATCGTTATAAGCAATGCTCATTACATTTGTGTGCAGTTGTAGATTAATGTTAACCATATCTTACACTCCACTAGCCTGGATTAAATTGTGTGTCTGATTTTCATTTCTCAAGCACTATTCATACTAGAATTGTGAATAATGATATTGATACTGTTACTACTTACAACAAACAAGGCTCATTGTGATCCGCATGTTATCTTTTACATGCATTGGGCAGGTTTTGCATTAAAGCTCTTGACCACATGATTATATACACAACTCTACACTTCCTAGAATCATAAAACTTGGTGAGTGCATATATCTTGACAAGTTATATGTCCTTTTGACAAAATAGGTTTCTGGACATCTATTTCTGTTAATAGATGTTTGCTATATAATATATTGTATGTGTTATTGTTTTATATGTAGTTATATTTTTTTTTTGGGTGTTTCCCATAGGGTGGATTAGTTATTTTTTTTTATATTTATTTTTATTTTTAAATTTAAATTATATCTTGTACCATCCTATATAATCTTCTTCCCTTACCCTTCATCTTAATTCTCTCCTCCTGATCCTGTCCCTTTCCCTCATGTAGTCTGATGTTTCAATTTCTTTATATCCTTTGATTGGTAAGTTTGTTATTAGTTCTCCTTCAGTTACATCTTGTATTTCCATTTGCATATTTTCCTATGGTCTTGCTCTGTTGATAGTTTTGCTTGGGTCATGGCTGTTAGGTTCACTGTCTGTATATGCTCTACTTGGATTTTTGTTGCTTTTGAATCTTGGGATTTGCTAATTTGTTCTTGTCTTAATCTCTCTTTGTTTGCCCCTGTATTTGTTCTTTATCCTGTTGTTGTAGTTGCTTTTGTTATAATTGCTTTTGTTCTTTCTGTTGCAATTTACTTTGTCATTGATTCACGGCTTGTTTTCACTGCTGTTGTTGATCTGCTTGATTTATTCCTCTGTTGTTTTGGGTGGTATTAGTTGTTTTGGGGGGAGTTTGTTTGTTAGTTCCCTTTAGGGGTTCATTTGGTTGTTGTTCTTGTTGCTGTAGTTGCTTTTCTTGTTGTTTATCTTTTGTACTAGGTCTTGTAGTTAGTATACTCTCTTGTTGCTGTATTGCTTGATCTAGTTTTTCTCCCTGATCTTGGTTTTGTTGTTGTTGGTGGTGTTGCTGTTTCTGTTGCATTTTTCCAGGTCCTTCTTTTTTTCCTCCTTGTGTTTCATTGTTTGTAGAGCATCTGAAAGGTGTTAAGTCCTGTTTCATCACACCTATTGCATTTTCTATTATAAATGCATCCCTTGTACCATTTTTGGGCCAAATATCCATACATGAAAAACGATCTCTTTATATCTTTTAATTTTGTTTTTTGTTTTCTCTTTTTCCAGGATTCTTATCCCATCAAGAATTTTTGTTTTAGGGATAGTTGACATTCTTGAAGATAAAACCTTTGTGTTAAATATTTTTCTCAATTTGCTCTACCACTGCATCTAAAGAAATTTCAAGTTGAATGTCCGATATGCGTAACTCTCGTTTTTTCTTGATTTTTGTCAACATTGGTGTTGGTTCTTTAACCGTAATTTTACCTCTTGCTATCTCCATATCGTAGAATTGGTTGTTTCCCCTTCAGTCTTATTATATAGCCCTTGTATCCTACTGGGTTACTTGAGTATAACTTGGTATATTCTAGATTAATTTTTTTTGAAGGTCACAAATACCTCTGCTGTTTTCAGAAATTCTTCCCATGGTATTTATGTCATGTCTAGTTCCTGAGCACCTTTATATTCGCAATTCCAAAAACTCCCTTCCTTGAATTTTTTTTAGGTTCCTCAGTTCTCTTGTACAGGCTTTTCTACAGGCTGCCATTTTCCTCTTTTTTTTTCTCATAAACACTGTTCACTCAATTGTACATCTATTTCATTTGTTTTGTATTTATCCTCTACGATTCATTTACCTCATTTTCCACTGGCATATCCATAAACAGATAAGCATTAGCACTAATTCACACTGGTTGACTTGCATGCTGTTTGTTTGGTACATGCCATTGTAATTATAAATGCTTAGTTTTCTTTTCTCAACAACAAGTATTAGAAAGTGGTTTCATGCATGACAGTTGACTACTCTCTCACCATTTTCTTGTATGCAGGTAAAACATTCCTTACATTATGTTCCAACTTGAAATTTTTCTTTTTCATTAGCTTTAAGAAAGCCTACATAGTCTCTGGAAGACTATTTGGATTTATGTTGGTGGTTGTCAGTACTGTAATTAAGATTCAGTAAATCTTAATTAGGTTGCCTAACCCTTTATTGATGATTTCTCAGATTTTAGTTGTTTGTAGACTGAGGTTACATCTCCTTCCATTTATTGCTTCTTTTCACAGAATTCATTGAGAAACCAGTCTGCAAGACTTATATTCTTAAAGGAAAATGAACTGAAGAACTTCACTAATGCGAAGGTAAGCATAAATACATGGAAGTTATTTTCTTATAGGACCATTTCCCAGACCATCATTCTGTGTGTAAGTAAGATTAAACCTGTAATTAAAATTAAAATTTGTTGAGATTTAAGGCAGGGATTTAAGTCTGGTAACCAGACTTGTCAATCAGACTTGTCAATGATAATAAAGCTTTACAATTTGCTTCATTTGGCCTTTAACGGGTTCATCATCTGTGGTTCAGATTGGCCCAAAATGATTAATTTACTTATTATTACTCAACTTGTAAATTCTAACCTAATCTTTTCTTCATCAACACAGATACAGTACACTTAACAAGCTAGACATAGATGCAGTAAGAGAGAAAGAAAAGAGGGTCAGAGAATAGATGTAGAACTTATTTCACGCTTGCTTCAACAGTAATCACATATTTTGCCAACAAAGTTTTGGTAAAAGCCTACAGGCAGTCTAAGAGTAAATGTTTGTTTCCATATGTTGCATAATTTGGTCCTGTATGAATGGAATGGAATGATAAAAGCAGTCAAACACCCAAAGTGTATAATATTAAGTGTTATTGAAATGTATGTGTTTCAGCATTCTTTATTTTGAGGTTTGAGATCTTCATGGACTAATTTTGTACCATACAAATGTTTAGCATTATTTTTATTTTACAAGTTTTTAAATTATTTTGTCATGAATTTATAAAAAGTCACAAATTAATGGTCATTTATGACTTTAAGTATTCATAGATATATTGCTTGGAAAAATGGTTGCATAAGTTTGAATGTGACAGTGACCTCCTTTTAGATCTTGCTGCTCTGGTGGCCTAGTAGTTAGAGCTACCACCTAGGATGCAGGAGGTCGCAGGTTCAAAACTGGTCAAGTCACATCAAAGACTTTAAAAAATGGTACTAACATCTGCCTCGCTAGGCACTCAGCAATAAGAGGTTAGTGTTAAGACTTGTCGGCCTGGTGTCACGATAATGTGACTTGGTTGGACATCATGCTACATGTCTGCAACATGATGCCCCAGTGCTAGACATCAGTATAAACTGTCACACTGCAGACATTGTAGCGTTATGACTGAACATTTTTTAAAGCTAGAAAAAAAGTAGGTCAGTACTATAACAGATGAAGGTGGTATAATGTTGTTTTTAGTCATAGATTCAAGGCAGATAATTTGAACCTCAATGCTCATTTAGGTTTGATATCCAAAATAGACAGTTTCATTGTTTTATTGATTTATTCAGAATAAATTCATCATATATGTATCAGTGATCAAAAATACAACTGACATAGACTTTTTATTCTTTTTTCTTATATCAAGGATCACAAATCATGTAGAAAAATATCACACAACACCGTCTTAACATTTATGCTTTATTTTGGAATTAGAAAATACCTAGCAGTTTGTAAAGCTGACCGACACTCTATTTTAATAACAAATTGACTATATGATATTTATCAATGAATCAACTAAGTATTTCAACCTTAAGAGTGAATTCCAGGAAACAAACCTGTAATTTAAATTGGCTTATTGTCTTGTTTTTTTTTTCATAAGTAAATTCGGAGTTCAAATGAATTATTGTAGGATTCACCTACTAACTTTTGAACACACCCATTGAAAGTCCCCATCTCACCTCAAACAGCTGATGCCCAGATGTTTATAAAGAATGTTAATATCACAGTATATGTCTTACGCAAATCAACCAGGCTGGGAGTAAATCAGTTTCACTGGCCGCCAGGTAGGAAGACTCCTATACATGAAGTTGACTATTTCCTTTTGTTAAACAATATGAATCATGAAATCAGAGCAGCTAATTTTGAAGAATCTTTGTATCTGTCAAGTAAATATGGTCATGCACAGAGTAAATAATAGCTACTGCTGTTGGTCATTTAGTTTAAATTCCCATAACTTACACTAGTCTACAAATATCTGACAGTCATGTATACACCCCACCCTATTTTGTATGTCCTACTTCATTTGTGTTTGATTTTTATAAGATTGTGATGAAGAAAACCAATGTAAATATCACAGTTTATCCACGACATAATAATTTTATAGACACCAAAAATGTCATGTCATTAGAATTATGACCTACTTTTATGTTCTTTTTAATTGTGCTGTTTCTGTGTGAATTTATTCAAGGACATTCTGGATTATATCATTGATATACATCAAGACTGTTGACACATTAGTACATTCAAGACAACAGACACATCATCGCAAATGCTGGAATTTATTGGGAACACTATACTTTTGGACTTGATAACAAAAATTAAAACATTTAGGATCATTTGAAATTTAATTCATAATAGTGTTAAGTTCCTTTTTAATTTTCACTTTGTAATCCGGGAAATAAATTATTTGTTGAATTTTACTGGTCTTACTTTTTACTGTTACTTAGTTTAAGACCACAGAGTTCCAACATTTTTTATATTTCATGTATCTTAAGTCACCTTTCCTCAGTCATCTCTGCATTCTTAACAGTGAATTGTGATGAGTATATGCATCAAGTCAAGTCAAATGGGTTACGGTGATTTATATTTTTATGTTCTAAAGGCATTCTTGTGTTGACATTTAAATCCTTTTTCATGTGCCTGCTGCATGATCAACTATATGCCTCATTTAAATTACTAGTCTAGAAATGAATCTTTAGAATTTAACAGTACTGCCTTAAGCTGGTTTCTGTGACAGAAATCATCATCATAGACTTTTCATGCTCTATATTCAGTTTTGGAGTTGAAATTCACATCAGATTTTTACCAACTTCATGTGCAGTGATGTATCCCTCGTAACTAACTGGATATATCTCTCCCCAATTATTAGATGTCATAGTAGTATGAGCTCATAATTACCGTATTATATACTGAACTGCAATATGGCATAAATTTTTGTATATATATAAAAAGAAGGGGGGGGGGGGATAAACAAATCAGCAGTTAGTACAATATACATTTTTTTCACATTTTCATGGTATTTTGTATGAAATAATGTTTAAAACAGCAACTAAAGGTACTGTAATAAGCTATATGTTGGTTTCTTTCAACACATATAGTCTTTATATTGAATAGACAAGATTAGGTACAGTGGTTTTAACAAGAAAATTTAAGATGATGCACTTGAAATTCTTTAAATTTGAATTATTTTTTTAATATGTATTTTTTTAAAATTTGCATAATTTTGTTCACTGGTTTCATGGTTGCATGGCATTGTTTCTGGACTTGTTTTATGATCAAGGACATTTAAGAAAGGAGAGCTATAATCTGCTAAAAAATGTATAGCAGTTATATACTTTCATTGTTAAGACAACATAGAGCTCCCTAAATCAGTCATGGCAATACGAGTCGGAACAAACACTTTTGAAATGTCCAGAAAGTGACAATTTCTCTTTAGGTTTTCAGTTAGAGGTTGAATTTATCTTATTCAGATACAAATATGAACACCCATAAAAGCAATGTTCTCTTACTTTTGACAAATCATTCATGAATGAGAACTGTTTCAGACATTTATAATCTGTTCATCACGAATTTCCAAAAACATATTTTAGGGCACTTTGTTGCATTCTTATCTTTTCTGAAAGATTCACCAAAGACGTTTAATTTGTTATAGTTATTTGTACCAAGATACAAACTCCCACACAACTCAGTACCAGGAAAACTTTAAGAGATGTATCTTTATACACTTTGCATCATGAAAAAACTTTGTTGCCATTTTTCAGCCAAAGGAGCTATTTTATGCCATGATGCAGGGACTTAAATATATGCATAATTTTATATTGGCCCTAATTTTAATCTATATAAACATGACAATAAAACAGTTTTTTTATGTTTCTATTACATTTCAAAGAACAAGAATAATCAATAATAAATATAACAATACCATTATATAGATGTGAAGTTCAATGTACAGCATATGAAAAGCAAGAACAAATAAGAATGTTTCTTTTTAATTGATAATACAAAATACTGCTTCATCTTTGTGAACAATGTCACTGACACTTCGTCAATATCTGCCACAAATTTTTCCCAGATCATTTCTTAGATGCCTTCCTGAAATCAAAATTCTGAACACTTGGCCCATCAATAATAATTCTCATAAAAATTTTCAGAGTAGATATACCCATAGAATTTAATAACTTAGTTTTGATTAGATTCTGGCGACTAAATCCCCTCTCACAGTCAGCAGTAGGAATAGGGACAACAAGTAACCTGGTAGCTGCCTCAGACACAGCTGGATATAAATCTTGGTTTTTCAGAGCTAGATTAGACATGTTCTTTGTGCTTGATACAGCCTTGTATAAAGTAAATTTTTTAATTTTCATTGATATAAGCAACTTGGGCCATTCACATTTGATGACTGGAATCTTTGTAGCAGCATCCTGTTTATTCCATTAAGTTCCGACCACAAAAATGTGTTATCTAAGTAAATAGTCCCTAAAACACTAAGCAGTCTCAAGTGTGTCTCACTCACAGATTGCAATAAACATAAATTTACTACACGTGCAAATGACACCAAATCTTTTTGCCGACCTGTTGAACAATAGTGTATACCCCCCAGTCATTCCTTATTTCCTACTAATGACATTTAATTGCTTCTCAAAACTGACTGACAGCATGCAGTTAGCTGCAATCATCTTCAAAAATCATCGTATTCATAACCTTACTGACATGATCCACTAACTGCCGCTGTTCGTGGAAACGGGCATTAAATGGCTCATATCACTTATATCATTGAAAAATTAAAAGTTTACTTACTGAAATTATGGCGCCAGCAACTTTTGCCAGCCAGTAAAAAATAGTGCTGGTTCAAAATTCTTTAACATTCGGCAACAAATGTGAAGCCTAGCAGAGTCCCAGCTTTATGCTGCATTGTCCATAAAGCACTAATGTCATTGTCGGAGTCATTGTAGGTGTAGGAGAATCCAGTACCAAGAATTAAAATCATTTTGCATACTCTTAATGGCATCTTTGGTCTGTTCTTAGTGATAATAGCCTGCCCTTGTCTGCCTCTATCCTTGCCATTGTAGCATGATCATCTCAACAGGCAGTACATTCAAATAATATCAATCTAGACAGCAATGAAAATGTATAAAACATCAATGGGAACATATAATATAAGAAATTTATAACTGTATAGCTTATTCCAGAGTTTCCTTAAATGTCCTAACTTAGGAAACTTAAAAAAGACCAATACATGTCAGTTTATCTAAAGTTGTTAATATTATGTTTTTCTGATGCTTGATTACCTTGAACACTCAATGAGCTGACTTCTCAAAATAACTCTGTTTTTGACAAATTCAATGAAATTTTTCATACATATGGCAGAGGAAAAGGTAAGATGCATATCTACAGCAGCCATAATCACGCTTACAAAATTTAAACACAAATCCTGCTTGCAATTTAGAATAAGTGGTGAAAAGCAGCTGGAATCTCAAAATATCCCTTCTTCAACAGCATTTCAAGAAATTTATGCATAAATGGCCCAAAGGAAAAACTCTTTAATGCACAATTATGGCAACCACATATTTAGCCTTCAGATTTTCAGTAAAATCCTATAGGTTGTGTGAGATGAGGTGAGACGACAAGCTTTATCATGGACAGATATATTGATAAACAGAACGACAATTGTATGGACTAATGGAGAGACATGCACTGACAATATCTCCACTCTTTGATGAAGTGCAAGGATAATATTATAATGACTGGAAAATGACACAGATTTTTCCCTGTTGTAGTGTTTCCAGTCTTTTTATATTATTTGGAGACCTAAGAAATTTTATAAACTTGGATGACTTGATGATAAGCAGTATAGGGCCATATTTCACAACATATTTTTCTGGCCTTAAGATCGACTTAGAATACTTTAATGACTTTATCCTTTTTTTTTTTGTTTCAATTATATTACATGTACCTACAAAGCATCATTATTAGCAAGATCTTTAAAGGTACCAATTTCAGTCATGATTTTGACCATATTTTCCTGAGTTATTGCTTCTCATTGCATCAGTACTACACCCCGTTCCCAGTACTCCAACACATAAGTGGAAAGTTTTTTTAGCATCGAGATGGTAACTAATTAGCTAATTAATTCTTAGATGACTTCCATAATGCTTAAAAACACATTTGATGCAGTGCATAATTGTCTATTTTTGTTTTTTGAAGGATTCACTAGGAAAATCGATCAAAAGCCTTCAAGACAAGAGTAATTTAACAGTGAGTATGATAATGATGCCATCAGAACAGTGTGTACATTTGAGTTAATTGCACTATTTTGTACAAGAAAATGAGGATGATCTGAGTGGGTTTAGCTTGGATACAAAAAAACTTGCATTTTATGATTTTTATCCATGGTGTAATTTTTTCATTTGACTGCACCAATCATCTAAGTGGTTAGAGCATATATGAAATATGATAATGTATGAAATATGATAACATATGAAATATGATAACATATTTGGAGGAGGTGATGGTAATTGATTGGGAAGTTTTGGAGGATGATTGGTAATTATGTTTTTTTCAGCGACAAAAAAATGAGAACCTGTTAAGCATATTACTGCGCTACCAAATTCCATCAGAATGATTATCATAGGTCCATCTGGAAGTTGTAAGACACCGTTGTTACTTGATCTGATAATAAAATGGATGAAGTGGGATAAGCTGTATTTAATTGCTCTGTCCGTAGATGATCAGCGGTGTTATCGTGTACTTAAAGATTTTAATGAAAGCACGAAATCGTTAAATGACAGTTAAGTTATTGAATTTATCACTGATATCAATGAAGCACCAAGCATTGATTCCATTGATGGATCTATTAATAATTTAGTTGTATATGATGATGTAATGCTGGACAAACAATCAAATCCTGCTCAGGTATTTTCCAGAGGTAGACATAAAAACATTGATATGATTTATGTAACCCAGCATTATACACAAATACCAAAAGTAATTAGAGGTAATTGTAATATTCTTGTTGTGTTTAATGGAGTTGATGTTCACACGCTGAGAAATAGTGGTGACATGGACTATAATCTTTTCAGAAATTTCTTTAGTCATGTTAAATCAAACCCGCATGGGTTTATAACAATAAATTTACATGACCCCAGATCAAGATATCGTATTGGACTTGATAACATTTTTGGATAAAACCGTAGCAACAACGAGGGTGTGACAATGAATCTATGTCTCAGTTGGTCAGAAGCCTTATTTCTGTTCATTGACACTATTTTGTTCGGTTTTATAGGAGGCCTTTGTTTAACAAATGGACGCCTCTATAAAGTTGTCTGATTCACCCTCTCTGCTGCTACTCAAAACACTTCAAACAAAACAAATTGGTTTGAATAATTATCAGTGCTTCAAATGGCTTTATTATATTGTGTTTACTCAATAGATTTGAGTGAATCACCCTTTAATTTGAACACACCAAATCGGTGCAAATTAAATTAACAAATAGCACATTAGGGTTGGTTTCCTTTATGAATGTTTAAATGACAGTTATGATTCTTTAATTTTTAATTAATTATGCACAGGATCAGCTTGCACATGCAATATTCCAAATCAATTACAGTAATTAAAGACCTGCCAATGTTTATATTTAAAATGCAAAATGTATGTTGGGGCAACTTTAGAAGTAGTGTTCATGTCTAGTACTATTACCACTGTATCAAAGCAGGATAAGTGTATTCAAGATCTCTTGACAATTGAAAATTGAAATATTATGTCCTTTGAGGAAACAAATACATGTATGTTGCATGTTATTTCTTTTTTTTTTTTTTTTCTTTTTTTCTATTGACTAAAGTGAGTACATCAAGTAAAATCTCGGCAAGTTATTGATATTTTAGGATAGGTGAAAAGGTAGGTGAGACAAGTGAATTTTCTGCAACAACTAGTCCTGGACAAGTGGATGAATACAAACTTTATCAGCCATTGGTACATTGATATTTTCTTTCCATTCCAGACAATAACTGAAAATCTGATTAATGGTATAGAACAGGCACAGATTAACTTCAATACAAATTCCACATTGTTACTGCAACAAGTAAGTACCTATTCTAATTGCACTGGTTCGCAAATATACTGCATGACCAAGGTTGCATCTAGGACATGCAATTGTGCAAATCCCCCCAAATTTAAGATTTCCAACAAGACCTTTAATCCTATGCAGGCAAAATCATGGCAAAAATAAGAATTGTGCATATTTTTTCATGAAAATTGCATTATTTTATTTATTTTTTTGGCTGTAAAATTCCCACTTGTCACTCTCAGCGAATATGTTGTACTTGTATAGTTGTAAATATGTCACATATTTCTGTATGTCATGTGCTTAAATCTGATTGATTAAAGGAAAGTTCAGAAGAGCACATTTAATACAGAGGCTGGCTTGGCAGGACAACGTATTAAATGGCCAAATCAGTTCAATCTCGGACAATTTTTCATTTTTTTGGCAGTAACACTTCAAATAACAGTCAGGGTGCTGATGTTTCTGTCAATAGGCACAATGACAGCGAACAAACACTTTGTTATGCTAATCCCTTTTTGGATGATGCTAATGATTTGCTTCAAGATGGCAGCGATTAAACTAATGGTCCATCTAACTTCAGGATAGATAAGTATTCTTTCAATTTAGACTGGAAACAAATATGACCCTGGCTGGAAATGAAAGAAAAAAAATGAGATGTTTTGCAGATGGTATGTAAAAACTGGCAAATAAATTCTTTCACACTTGGAAATACAAATTTCAGGACATCAACCTTTGACAGACATGTTGATTTACCAGTTCACAATCAGGCGATTCTGGATTTGAAACTAAGTAAAAATCTTAAAACTACATGCATGGCAGCTATCAGCAAGAAATCTGAATCAATTATTCATGCTATGTCAGTTGCCTATTACTTGGAATATTGCTTTTCTAAAATATGGCCCACTGTTGGATTTTGTTGACTTTTTGGGTGTTGGTGTTGGCAACTGAGAGTAGGGAGAAACACAACATATTCGTCAAGGGCTTCTGTGGAGGAATTTCAGGTAAGTTCTATTATTTTATATACATTCTTTCTATTGAAATTTAGATGGAAAAATGTTATATACTAACAAGCAACCAAAACATGATCAGTTATATTCCATTCAGTGAGTAAAATATGGGAACATTTGCAGATAATGAGATCTAGAAAATGTCAGCTTCATGTCACAATGTCACAAGTTACATTTTTATATGTTGCTGCTTCTGCAAGGAATGTTGATGCAAAAGAAACAATTTTTTTTTAATAAAAATAAAATGACACAATACTGTGTGAAGAAGAGGGAAACAGCCTATATAACAGTTCAGGTGTAATGGATAATGTCAGTGGAATAGATTGTATGTTTGGCACAAACAGATTTGTTCTGAATGCAGTGCATAATTTATATTTCATTTTCATCAAGAGACAAAGGAGCATTTTAAGAATGTAATAATTATTGACCTAAAACTTTGATTTTTGATAGTGAAATGGGTAATAAGATTCATAACTTGTTTTTATTTATTTATTGGTAAACATTATTTTAAAAAGATTTCATGTTCTTTTACAGGCTTTGAATGGCACAGTGAATAAAATTCTTGAATTTATCAACTCAACAGTCGGCAACACCACATATATGGTAAAAATCTTACAACCTCTATGAGCTTATTGCAATTTTTCTGTCTTGCTTGGTTTGTTTACAGAGTTTATTAAATTTACATCCAAGATAATGTTACTGTCTTGAATATCAAATTTCTTTTTATAAAAATTTAAATCAAAAGTTGAAAGCACAAAGTAAGTGTTATAATAGATGGGTGTTTGTTTTTGGCCAATATTTTGAAAACCACTTAAGACTTTGGTTTGCATGCTTTTTTTTCCAGAATAATCTATTCTCAAACATGCAGTTTCCGTATTTATAATTTATCTCCACAATTGATCATGTTATCATTTTAAACAGATTAGTTATGTCAAGTCCACAAATAATGTCCAGCCTGTAGGATTGCCATGAAACTTTACTGACACATGCATCCCAAAGTCAATTTTGTTCTAAATAAAATGGTGCCCTAATGATATCCCATAGCTGTAATGACAATGATTTTGAAAATCCTTTTTCTTTGAAACTTAATACATGTAATAACAATGTGCTCTTGGTAAGGTACAGTATCTCTAACTGTAGATATTAACTTCATAATTCATAAGTTGGATATTTTCTGTGAATAACAGCTATTATTAATGCTATTCAAGGATATAATTTGTTAACTTAAATGCTTTGAATCCCATTTATCCAATGTTTGCAAATTTCATTGGGTTACAGAATGTTTTATTGAATATTCTTATAAATGGATATAATGTGTTCTTGTTAAAGCATTGAATGACACAAATTGTATATTTGCATTTATTTCTATAGCATCAAACAAAGTAATTTTATTAAAAGGGATCGCACTGGGCTTCACCAGTGTTACAGATTGCAATTTATTTTTTCCCCTTATTTGTGACACAATATACCATCAAATGATTTTGAGGTGAATTTTTTGTGCGACAACATTTTTGGTTGTTAAAACTTGTATATACAATCTTGGGTTTGGAGTGAAGAAATTAAAAGGCATCATGACAAAAAGCCGCAAACATGGATATAAAATGGACTGGAATTTATTGTTACATAAACAATTCCTTTGTTCCTATGGACAAACCATCTTAACATTGCATTGTTGTATTATAATCCGTTTATGCTGACGTCTGGCCATAGTACTCTATGCTGTAATATAACCCAAAAAGTCATGCTACCTGATTAGATAGCAAAACAGGAGTAACAACAATCAACCATATGACATCAACATTTTGTGAAGTTTTGCTGACACTTCAAAGAAACTTGATTACCGTTGAAGCCTTGAGCATTCAAAATATATGTTAATCAAATAAAAACAATAATTCTGTCTTAGTCAGTTCTTTACAATTATTTGATTCAGCCACAGCAATAACAAAAGGGTCTTTCTTTTGTCCTTGAAATAGGGCCTTTAGCTGTGCCTTCAATAACACATTCATCTTCATCAAAGTGAACTGATGACCACTAATCCAAGGCAATGAGCAGCGAATTTTAAATAAAAACATTGTTTCATTTTTATAGTGATTGGAACATATTTTTTGTGCCATGAAAGTTTCCTGTAAAAAAAGTTTATGCTTGCAGTCACTACTAATAGCGGTCTAAAAATCCAAATTAAGTTTCCAATATTCTGAAACAAAATAAATATGTCAGATTAAATGAAGGTGGGACATATCGCAAAAATGTTGTTAAACTTGTTATTTTGTTCACGTGTTTTCATTTCCCTATGAATAGCCTCATCCCCTTGGTAGCCTCGTCATGTTGGTACATGTAGTTGTCTCTGGCTGACCTTATAGGCCAATTTAAGTACATGTACATGTAACATATAGATAACTTTACAGCCATGTGCTACAAGGATAATGAATAACAAAGTGGATTGGTCGTGAAATGTGTTTTTTGACAATAGGATCTAGATCAAATGGGGACTACCAATTTTTTTATATATACAGGTATCCATGTTAGATGTGTTTTCTAATAGAATTTGAATGATACCGGTACATACATTTTCTAACATTTGATCAAATTCTTGAATTCATGAATTTTTCATACACATGTACATTATTCAACACATCATCGAATGTACTACACAAATATAAGTTGTCAATATTCAAGTGTATTTTAGACTACTGTATTTTCCGGCCTATAAGTTGATTCGGAGTATAAGTCAAATTCACAAATTGTGTAAATTTTCCATCCTTCATCTGTACATAAGTCGATTCAGAGTATAAGATGAGGCCAGGTCAATATCTTGGCTTCGTATTTTACACTAGTAATGGTATCGTTGTATGATATTCCATATGACCAGCAATTTTGAAATTGCATTACTGATGCAGACATGCTTGCGATTTTACTTCTAAACAAATCACTGCTATATTCTGTTATCAATTGATACAGCTGAATAAACAGTCCATGCTTGTTTTATTATAATTGAAAGAACATCCATGCTGTAGTTCATTTTATCACCTGTTGTTATGAAAATAACTTATATGAGCTTTCAATGACACAATCCATATATAAGTTGATTCGGAGTTTAAGACAAAGACCTGACTTTCAAGTCAGAAAGTATTGACTTATAGGCCGGGAAATATGGTAGTTGTCATCATTTAATCAAAATTTCCAAATTTTTTCCTTCTGTGTAAATCCTAGTCACTGACAACGGGTTAGTTCTTAAAAATTTCACTTGTTTTTGAAATTTCAATTTATTTTCAGCTCCTCTCCCCCCCCCCCTTACTTATCTAGAGATCTGCTGTTACGGCTATTGGATTTAATTAATTTTTTTTTTAAAATGTTAAATCCAAATTTGTTATTTTGCCTTTAAAATCCATTAATTGGGAGACTTTTCTAGAAAATTCACTTGACCTGGACTTTTCTGGTAAACAGGCTGACCTTGGCTTGGTTACCTCAATATCTGACCTTGCTTTAGACATTGTCAACAAGTCTTCAATTCTATTGGTTGGTTTCGGGGACAGCATTTTATTAGTGGCTGATTTTTCCTTCTGGTTCATTCTATCTCTACGTGACCTGGAGAAGGTAGCTTCTTTTCCATGACCTTCCAGACTCACATGATTCCTCTTGTTTACGAGGGAAAAACAATATATATAGCTGTATTTTAGAAGCTGACATTAGTAGAAATATTGGGCTGTAAGTTATTGGTTGTGTATTTATGTTTGAGTGTTAATATTATTCTGGACTTGTGTCAATTCGTTGGGAAAGAAGAATTATTCTATTTATCTGGAAAAGGACATATGTTTCATAATTTCATCTGGATGATTTAAAAACAAGAACTGCATCACGTGACATTGTCAGCCATTTTGGATTATTACATCGTCAAGATTCGAACCTGAAACTATTAGAACATTTATTTATCAGGACTTGCAATTCCATTAGTGGTTTATTTTGTGAATTCTATATTTGTTGGATTTGATTCTCTAAAACCGTAAGTTTATTTATTTTATGAAAATAATTGTACTTAATAAATTCATTGTTAAAGTTATACAAGCTTGTTAGTTTTCACTCTTTCTGTGTTGCTGCTTATTCGAGCCTAAGCACGTAACATAGAATTGGTGGCTATCGTCTCGGGATTGAGATTTGAGATAAATTTGAATTTAAATTTGAATTTCCCCTAGGTTTTGAGAATTTTAAATCTTTAGTGAGGCTAACACGCTTGTATCAAAATGACATCTAAGGTAGAAATATTTCTTTCTAATCCTACCCAGGAGCAATTAGATCTTTTCAAAAAAGACGAGTTGGTTCAACTTGCCAAAAAATACGATCTTTCTGAAGTGAAGGCTTCTTTAACGAAACAAGATATCAAAAAGATTTTGGTCCAGTATTTGGTAGAACAGGATGTTTTTGAACAAAGTGCTTTGATTCCAGTCAGTAAGTCTACAGCAGACTCTGACATTAAACTGAAGGAATTAGAATTAAAATTCAAGATGGAATTAGAGTTAAAGAAGCTGGAGTTTCAGGAAAGGGAGAAAGAGAAACAAATTGAATTACAAAAAGAGCAAATGCGAATTGAGAGAGAGGAGAAAGAGAAACAAATTGAATTACAAAAAGAGCAGATGCAGATTGATAGAGAAAAAGAGGAGAGAGAGAGAGGGAATTAGAGTTTAAGAAACTGGAATTTCAGGAAAGGGATAAAGAAAGACAATTACAATTTGAAAAAGAGGAGAGAGAGAGACAGGAAAGGGAGAAGGAAAAACAATTACAATATGAAATTAGAATGAAAGAAATGGAGCTGGCAAGTGAGAATCACCGTCATACTTCAAATCAAAATTTTGATTTAGCAAGGAATATTAGATTAGTGCCCCCTTTTAAAGAAAAAGAAGTAGACAAATATTTTATTCTTTTTGAAAAAGTTGCAGAAAATTTAAAGTGGCCAAGAGAGAATTGGACTCAGTTACTACAATGTGTACTTACTGGTAAGGCTAGTGAGATTTACACTTCACTGTATGTTCAGCAAAGTGGTGATTATGACGTAGTTAAAGAATGCATTTTAAGAGGTTACGAGTTAGTTCCTGAAGCTTATAGGCAAAAATTTAGAAATTACAGAAAAGAAGCTGGACAAACTCATGTCGAATTTGCTAGACAAAAGGAGCAGTTGTTTGATAGATGGTGTTTAGCCAAGAAAGTCGAGCAAGATTATCAAAATCTCAAGCAAATTATATTAATTGAAGAGTTCAAAAACTGTGTCCATAGTGATGTTAAAACTTATCTTGAGGAGCATCAGATTGAAACCTTGGAAAATGCTGCTCGAGCTGCTGACGAATATTCTTTGACACATAAAGTTCCTTTTGTTAACAAGACTTCTACTCAACAATTTTCTGGCAGAAAAGAATTTCCACCTAATTCAAGCCCTTCTAAAACTCAAACTAACACAACTTTCAAAAATCAGACTTCAGAGAAGTTTGATTCTAGATCCTTGTCTCTTCCGACGTGTAACTTTTGCAAGAAAAAAGGACACGTTATTTCTGATTGCTATAAATTGAAAAATAGGCAACAGAATCAAGATAGACCAGTTCCAAATGCTCTTATTTACAAGAGGTCAAGGTCACAGTCATGTATTGAAAGCAATACATTTGTTGGGTCTAATAAATCCCAGTCTGATTTTGATATGGAGAATTATGAACCATTCATATCGAAGGGTTCTGTATCACTTTTGGGTGATTCAGCCAATCCCACCCCTATTAAAATTTGAAGGGACACAGGAGCCTCTCAGAGTCTTTTATTATCAGGTACTTTGCCTTTATCTGAAAAGTCTTCTTCTAATGAAAGTGTTCTTATTCAGGGGTTGGAGTGCTGCTTTGTTAATGTTCCTCTCCATTGTGTAAATTTGTCATCAGACTTAGTGTCAGGACCTGTGACAATCGGAACAGTCTCGGTTTTACCTGTTGAGGGAATAGATTTATTGCTAGGCAACGACTTAGCTGGGGACAAGGTTGTGGTTAATCCACTTGTAACTGACAAGCCTAATTTGGATCAGAAAGTTGATCCAATTAAAAAAGAAATCCCTGATATATTTCAAGCTTGTACGGTTACTAGAGCTATGGTAAAGAAAGCTCTTGAGAATGAAGTTGAAAAGGGCAGTATTCCCTTCGTTGACAAATGCATGGGTCAGGATTATGTTATTAAGGGCAGCATTCCCTTACCTGATACCTGCGTGGGTCAGGCTTGTGTTGAAAAAGCCAGTATTCCTTTAACTGACGCTTGTAAAGGTCAGGTTTTCAATGAGGTCACATTTACTCTTGGTTTAGATCAATCAGGAAGTATTGATCATAGTGATCCTCTTTTGACAACTCATTCTCTTTATTTTAATCAGGGTGATGATTTTGAGAGTGATGTTACAGAAGGCAGCATTCCTTCAACTGGCACTTGTATAGGTCAGGGTTTTGATGAGATCACTTTTACTCTTGGTTTAGATCAATCAGAAGGTATTGATCATAGTGATCCTCTTTTAATAACTCATTCTCTTAATCAGGGTGATAAACGACAGTCACTTGTCGTTGAACAGGAAAAAGATCCTGAGATCTCCTGTTTGTTTCAAAGGGTCTTAGATATGAGACTGAAGTTATTGAAGTTCCTGTCTGTTATTTCATTAAAAATGGAATTCTTATGAGAAAATGGAGACCTTCCGAGGTACCTGCTGGTGATGAATGGTCAGTGAACTATCAAATAGTAGTTCCAAAACCTTACAGACAGGAAATACTTAATCTGGCCCATGAAACTCCTTTGGCTGGTCATTTAGAGTTTAATAAAATGTATCACAAGATCTTGAATCACTTCTATTGGCCAGACATCAAAAGTGATGTTGTCAAATATTGTAGGTCTTGTCATACTTGTCAAATGGTAGGAAAACCCAATCAGAAGATACGTAAGGCTCATCTGCAACCTATTCCTACGTTTGATGAAACATTCAGTGGAATTATGGTAGATTGTGTGGATTCCTTATCTAAGACCAAGTCAAGTAATCAATTAAAGTTAAAAATGAAGCTAAGGTTTGAAAGAAATACAAGGGAGAGAACTTTTGAGTCTGATAATGGAGTTGTGTTACTCTTAATCATTCTTCTTACTTTACTTCAAATTAGATATTACGGCCCTTACAAAGTTAAGAAGAAAATGAATTAAGTTATAGTATTAGTGCTCCTGGGATCTAAATTAATTATAGGAGTACCAGTGTATTGAAATAAATAGCCATGTTAAATATGTAATTAATTTAATTGTACTAGTCCCTCTTAGTGAAGGAATATCATCAGGATTCGACTGATATTGGAGCTACGAATTGTTGGAATTTAGAAATTGTAAAAAAAATCTAGACCAGAAACTTTCACATTTGCAAGTGCAAGCAAGAAATGAATTGAAAGTTATTATTATATGAGCATTTATGTCCAGATATTCTTACCAGGACAAACAAAATTTTCATGACGTTGAAATTGAAAATTCCAAACAGCATCCATGCTGGACGAGTCCACTCAAACAGGAATACTTGAAAAAGGCAATTCAATATTTGCTGGAGAATGATTTTATCAAGCCCAGTAAAAGTGATTGGAGTTCACCATGCATACTTGTTTTAAAACCAGATAAAACTTTCCGTATGTGCACTGATTAAAGGAAGGTGAACAGAGTGACAAAAACAGATTCATTCCCATTAACAAGAAGTGACTATTCTATTGATAAAATTGGGAATGCCAAGTACGTCACCAAATTCTGACCTTCTGAAAGGATTTTGGCCGATTCCACTACGGAAAGAGCAAAGGAAAACTCAACATTGCGACTCCAAAAGGACTCTACTAATATAAAGAAAGTCCATTTCAACGTCTCATAAAAATGTTCATCACTGGTCTAGAGATTTGTGACGTCAACATCTACAACGACACCTGGAGAGAACATCTAGCAACAATTCGATAATTCTTTAACAGACTCACTAATGTATGTTTGACAATTAATTTGTCTAAAAGTGAGTTCTGCTGTGCTTGTGTGTTTTTCCTAGGACATTTTGTGGGACATGGACAAGTTAAAAATTTGAGGCTATTTCTTGATAAAATAATTGTAAACACTCTTTCCCGTGTATAATTCATTATATTGTATAATTTTTAATTTCAGATGTAAATTGGTTTGTGATAAAAAGAAAGTTTTATCATATAAACCTTTCTTTTTATTTTATGGGGGAAGGTGTTACGGCTATTGGATTTAATTTATTTTTTTTTTAAAATGTTAAATCCAAATTTGTTATTTTGCCTTTAAAATCCATTAATTGGGAGACTTTTTTAGAAAATTCACTTGACCTGGACTTTTCTGGTAAACAGGCTGACCTTGGCTTGGTTACCTCAATATCTGACCTTGCTTTAGACATTGTCAACAAGTCTTCAATTCTATTGGTTGGTTTCGGGGACAGCATTTTATTAGTGGCTGATTTTTCCTTCTGGTTCATTCTATCTCTACGTGACCTGGAGAAGGTAGCTTCTTTTCCATGACCTTCCAGACTCACATGATTCCTCTTGTTTACGAGGAAAAAACAATATATATAGCTGTATTTTAGAAGCTGACATTAGTAGAAATATTGGGCTGTAAGTTATTGGTTGTGTATTTATGTTTGAGTGTTAATATTATTCTGGACTTGTGTCAATTCGTTGGAAAAGAAGAATTATTCTATTTATCTGGAAAAGGACATATGTTTCATAATTTCATCTGGATGATTTAAAAACAAGAACTGCATCACGTGACATTGTCAGCCATTTTGGATTATTACATCGTCCAGATTCGAACCTGGAACTATTAGAACATTTATTTATCAGGACTTGCAATTCCATTAGTGGATTATTTTGTGAATTCTATATTTGTTGGATTTGATTCTCTAAAACCGTAAGTTTATTTATTTTATGAAAATAATTGTACTTAATAAATTCATTGTTAAAGTTATACAAGCTTGTTAGTTTTCACTCTTTCTGTGTTGCTGCTTATTTGAGCCTAAGCACGTAACACTGCTTATATTGACAATATTACCTTAGTCCCAAGGATGTTGAGATAAACAAATAGTACTGTTTTATGAAAATGGTGACATTTTTTAAATCAGCAAAAAGAATTGCTGATACTGAATACTACAATTATCTGGCTACACTATAGGTAGAGTAACTCTGAGTAGGATGCCAACACACTGAAAAGATATTTGTCAGAGAGGTCCAGTAAACAAACAATATGCTTACTCAACAAAAGAGAAAATATTTAATGAATTTGAGAAATTATAACAAGTTCAGAGAGAAAACAAGCATGCTTCTGAAAATTGTTGCATGCTTTTATTCTAAGTAATGTCGCCCTTCACTCATCCTGTTTGGCCATCACTGCAGCCATTTTGAAACTACTGCTAAACAGATGGTCATATCAAGATGGTGTTTTCACCAAAAAGTTATAAAAGCTGAGTTAGTCATAGAACCCAAGGATCACAGATTAATGCCCATCCGAGTTAACCATTGTTGGCTGCCTCAACCTGACCATGGGAAATGAACTTGGCACCCATTTCCTCATCATGATATATATAAAAGACTTCCTAGGATGTCTTGTTGATCGTAAATAAAATGGTGCTGATCTGACATCCAATATGGCTGCTTTGGTGACCATTTTGAAACTCATTATTGTTACTTCGCGTGAATTGTCATTTTTTCACAAAAGACCAAATTTTGTGTCTAGTTGGTCCTGAATGCAAATCGTTGTGTGTGTTTGGGGATGTAGAATAGACTCATTATCCTTGCCAGCATATCATAAGTGGTATCTAAGGAGACAGCAGATACTGTGTAGTACAGTGATTAACATGTCAAATTCACAACCATCAGTTCAACCTGGTGTGGTTTCTTTGGTCTGTCTTTGGAAAATCACTTTACTGCACTTGCCTTGGAACTAAATTGGGCAAGGTACTTTATTATGATTACATTGACAATAAATAACCAATTTGTGTTACTGTATCATAAAACACCAAATCAAACCAAAATGAGAATTTTGCTGATCAACCATCCAGTAAGACCGACCACCATGTCAGCAATATTGATAATCCTGTTCTCGCTACCACTCTGATTTTTTTCAGAGGGCTTTTCACCCTAAGACTTACTAGTTGGTCCTAACAGTCTGATAGATGTATACAATAATTCTCTATTTCTTTTGTTGCTAAATGGATGGTTATATTTATATGGTGTTTTCACCAAAATACTTCTGATATGCAGTTGTTCATAAATGTAGAGTGTACTGATTTTGCATCCAGTATGGCCACCATGATTGCACTCATGAAAATCTTGTTATTTCTACTTCTCATGAATGCATGGTTAAATTAAGGTGGACTTTTACCAAAGGACTTTTTACAATATCTAGTTGGTCACTGGGTGGTTTCAGCACTTGGCAGATAAAAAGTAAAAAGTTTTTCTTGTGTTCTATACACTTCTTTTTGGCCAGTGGAGCCTCAGTCTCTCTTAGAGACCCCAGTTAATATTTGCATTGATTGCTGAGACTGTTGTAAGCTTTTTTTAGTTTCTATAACTGTTCCTGTAAAAAGATTGTATATTGTACAGACTGAATGAAATCATTCTTAGTAGTGGAGGGGATTAAAGAAATGCCCTGGTTCTGGAGTACATTTGGTAGTTACTAGGACCAAGAGTGACATCATGAAAGGGAAGACAATAAATTTACTGATATTTTTTTAATTTGTCTTTAAAAATGCATACAGTGCTATCTTTGTTTCCTAAATTTTGTGGCACCTTTTCAAATATTTTTTTTCTTCAAGTACAGCTTTGTAATACAGTAATAATATAAATGGGCTGCATTACCAAAGCTGGTATGAAAGTAATAGACTCAAAAGTAGAAATTAGGCAGATGAGAATAGAGGTATATGCTTTCATATTTTCAGGTGAAAAATTCTATAGGAATGTGCAGACCAGTCTATGATGCTGTCCAGGGAATCACAGACACGCTCTGTATTACATTTCTCAACCCTTTTGTAAGTAGCACAAACTTTCAGTTATATATATATATATATATATATATATATATATATATATATATATATATATATATATATATATATATATATATATATATATATACACACATACATACATACATACAATCACATATGCATGCTATAATTTATCATTGTGAGATAAGATTTTCTCTAAGTTGAGAATATATGAGAGTTTTGATGCATTTGTAATATATTAAGACATCATGCTCCTATTAATTAATGTGAAGTCCTCTAACTAAATAATATCAGTATTTAGGAATAATATTGTCAAACAACAGAAAAACACTGGTTGTTTAAATCATTTAAAATCTATTACCTGTAAAAATTGGCACCACCTGCTTCCAACATTTACCACGATTTTAATCAAAGTAGTACAGTGGAAACCTTTATACAGAAACACACATAACTGGTAATTTTCCTGATGAATCGGTGAAATTTTTTGTTTTTTAAATAGAAATAATTGAAATTCTTTGTATGAAACTTATTTTTAAAGAACAATTACCCCCAGAGCATTCTCATACTTTTCTGTCTATTATATTCATCTCTTATATTTTCCAAAGCATGTTGTAGTAATAAGCACAGCAGCCTGTAAATTTCTTTTTATTGCAAGGTTGCTATATAACACCAGAATGTGTTGAACAATATTCAGTATATTAAGGTTTTTGCAGACTGTATGTATGGCACCAAACTCAATTACATTGTAGTGTAACATCATATGAAATATCATGTGGAATTTATCAGATACTAAAGTCAATCACATTGCTGTGGCACCATGGCATTAAGCTTATTTCATGTGTGTGTGGATTTTTAACATAGCTTTATCAATTTTTAGTCATTTTGATATGATATCTGCAGTATGACAGTTTTATAGTGATGTCTAGTACTGGGCATCATGCTGCAGACATGTAGCATGATGTCCAACCCAGTCACATAATCCTGACACCAGGCCAACCAGTCCTAACACTAACACAAGGTGGATGCTCTAACCACTAGGCCACCAGAGCAGTCAGCTTTTTTCATGTGTATCATCATATAACATGTGGAATATATCTATGACACAAGGTCGCCCACATTTGCACTTCCACTATGACGTTATGCTTATTTCATGGGTAATATCTATGACGTATGATGTGGAATATTTTTACAAAAGTAAATTACAGTGTAGGAATATCATGTAACATATCATGTGGAATATATATGTGACAAAAGTAAATTAAAGTGTAGGAATATCATGTAATATATCATGTGGAATATATATGTGACAAAAGTAAATTACAGTGTAGGAATATCATGTAACATATCATGTGGAATATTGTTGTTATTGTAGGGTTTAACACCATTTTTCAGCACATGATAGGCTATATATGGTGGGAGTATTAATGGTTTATTTAGAAGCCGGGGAAAACCCTAGAAAGAACCACTAACCCACGAGATGCTACTGACATACTTTCTCACATACACATTGGCCGAATCTGAGATTCAAACCCAGGCAAATAGAGGTGAGATGGCAGTGATCCATAATGGAGAGTGCTTAAGACCACTTAGACACTCGGGCCCCCCTGTGAAATATATGTATGACACAAAAGTGCAATTCTGACATTAAGAATATTTCTTTTATAACATAATATGACATGAACTATAAAAAATATGGGATATTTATTTTAAAACACTATGCCGATGACCATATGTTAGAATAGCTCATATTTTAATACATTCTTGTAGTTTCAGTACATTCTCTTTTTTTACAGAATGGATTCTGGTTTGGATTAGGCTGGGCCCTATTTTTCTTCATTCCTTCTTTCATTTTTGCTGCCCTGTTAAAATGGCTTCTCCACAAGGAAAGGCCATATCAGAAAAGAAAGGAAAACTTTGATTCTCCGTAAGTTGACAATTTATTGTTTCTGGTCTTTTGTGTAATGTGCACTGAATTGAAGACTCTATATAGAGTCACTCCATCTGCCATTCTGTAACATATGGACAGATCAAGATTTACACTGTTCCAAAAATCATATCAGGAAAACATTGTGCATTGGCAGATATAATTATATGTTGTGCACAGTTATAAGAATTTTATAAATATGAAAATACAGTATGCATACTATTATAAAATGTTGTAGAATAGTAAAGAACAATGTTTCTATAATTGGTACAGCTGCAGCTTTTCCTGCTGAATTCTAAACATAGAACATAAGACGCAGAGATCACATAGTGGTTACTGATTACTAAAACTTCCTATTCATCTAAAGGTCTGCAAATATTTTGTCACATGATTTTGTTGCAAAACTTTGAAATTCAACTTGTTTCTGAGTACCGAAATTGCCTTTTTCAGCTCCATGACACCACCAGAAAATATATTGTGGTGTCACATGCAAGTCAGTATGCCACTATGGTGTAATTATCACTGATCACAATGTCATGTCAGACACCAACACTGACAGAGATCACATTATGTCATGTCAGACACTGATACTGACAGATCACATTATTTTATGTCAGACACTGACACAGATCACATGTCATGTCATGTCAGACACTAAAAATCAAATGCATCTTTCATGGCAATCATGTAATAAAGGTAATTATTGTGCTGGAAAATATATTTCCTGTGAACTTTTCCAAAAGCTTTAGTGTCATCACTCAATGGTTTGTACATGGATTTTTGCATACATCTGAGCAACTCTACTTTTATATTTTTTTTATTTGAAGATTTTCATGTGTATACATGTTATTTAGGTTGAATTCACTCCTGTTGGATCAGAATGAAAAATGCTATAACTATTTACACTTACAACATAAACCAAAAGGTATGAAACCTGCTTTCAGAATATGGGGGATTTTACAAGGTTACTTATTTCAGATAAAATTTGAATAAATCATTTCAATCATTAAAACCTCTATAACACAAATGATTTCAGTTATTTGACAAGTTTTTTAATTTCAAATTAGCACAGATTCCATTGATAGCATGACCAAAAATACTGAATTTATTTAATTAAAAGGCTTTTGTGCAGTGACTTTGAAATACATTCAGAATCCTCAGTCATATCGTCTCAGCTTTGAATGAAATCACTACAGCAATTGTAATGTTGTTTTTTAGTATTTTTATTATGTATAAAAATAATTTGATATGGGCATGTTAACTTAAATAACATTGTAGTCATGTGACAAGATAGTCTATCATTAACAAGATGGTGTGTTGTGCAAATTAATTAAAACTTTGATTTGAGGACTTGTATTGTATCTACATTTTTTTTGCTGTCTCACTGATGTTAACAGATAAGGCAAATGTATCACTGATGTTAACAGATAAGGCAAATGTATCACTGTTCCACTAGTAAAAGGATTGACAATTAGTCATTGCTGTGGAAACTACTAGGATTTTGTGTTTAAGCAATACACTGTTTTACATAGTGGGGTTGTGGACAGGAGAGACAGTGTTGTGGAAACTACTAGGATTTTGTGTTTAAGCAATACACTGTTTTTCATAGCCTTTTTAGTGTGTCTGTGGACAGGAGAGACAATGTTGTGGACACTACCAGGATTTTGTGTTAATTAAAGTAATACAATGTGTCAGACATGCTGGGACTGTGGAAAGGAGAGATAATGTTATGGAAACTACTTGGATTTTGTGTTAAAACTATACTTTATGTCATAAATACTGGGTCTGTTGACAAGAGAGACCCTGTGGTTCAGAATTCTTATTCTACGTTAAATTTTACATTTTGGTTGGTCATTGAATTAACAATAGATTACATTAAAGAAGAGTTCCATTCCTCACATCCACTATTATCCTTTTCAGTGATCCACTTGCCTACTCTGGAGTTTTGGATGACAGCATTCCACTAACACAGTAAGTATAAAATAATGTTTGAGTAATTTTATGAAGTGTTTGGAGAAAAAAAAACCTTACAATAATAACATTATGGTTTTAGTGCAGTGTGTTTAAAGCATGATTAGAAACTAACTTTAACGAGGTACGGTAGTCACTTTTGGATATTATATAATTTATATATTATTATTATATACTTAAAAACAAGCATATTAATAGTTATGTTATGTCATAGAGATAACATAGTTGAAACATAAAAAATTGATAATATATCATTTTGTTGCACCATTTAGATTTAATTTATTTTATGAATGAAATGTGAATACTCCACAGTATTACATACTACTTCAATGCAGCTGTAGAAACATGCACATACAAGGGGTGGATTCTGATTCAGGAGTCCACAAAACTAAGTTTGTAAAAGGAGATGGACTGTCATGCAGCCAAAGAAACATGACACAACAAAATATTGATATTTCGAGAAAATAATGCAACACATCATTTGAAAATTACCTTTATGAAAAGATGAGACAGAAAATGTTGTCATAGGTTGTCAGTGTGATTGTTTCAATGTTTGATGAAATGTTTCAACCATTCCCTCAAAACATCCCTGAAACACTTTGGGAAGAACACACACAGGATCTTTCCATCTGAGCTACAGACTTTGAATATAAAAGAATTGCAGAGGTACCTCATAAACACAAGCAGCGAAAATCTCAAAACTGCGGTATGTCATCTATTGTTCAAACATACCAAAAAGGGCATATTCGATCCAGTGTGTTACAGACAGTTCAAAGCACAAATTGGCTTGACTAGCCTTTCACAGAAACCAAATCGTTAGTTATGCCATGGTCACCTTCGACCTTAAGGACAAATATGTGACAGGTGAGAAATGGTGGCAGAGATCAAGAGAAAAGAAAGATGAAGATGCTTTATGAGGGAAGCTATTTTTATTACTATAATTCTGGCACAGAAAGTTGAAGGACTTAAAGGTTAAGAAATGCATGGAATTAATCACACCCTTTTATTTTTATTGGACCTTTACTTTTACAGTGGATATGTATGTATAGGGTCATAGGAAGATGCAATAAAATTGTCGCGATTTGTTACTTTTGACAAATGTGGTATCCTTTCCTATTGGGTTGCATACATTCAGAAACATTGATGCTAAGAGTCCTGATAAGGAAGAATACTTATGGGTTGGTCTTTTGAAAGTAGGTCACCAAGACTTAAATTTCTTGCTTTAATGATCTTAGTTAAGTTCAGTATTTTGGTCAGTTTTTCAAACACTGTAAGATCCAGGCTCATGAAATTTTGAATTGCGGTACACCTTGGTGAGTAAACAACCATTCCACCAAAAGCTGGTCATTCGACCTACCAAATTTACCGTTTATGTTGGGACATACCATTTCTATGAGGTGTAAACTGTGGGACACTTTTTATATTGTTAGAAAATTACATGTTGGAAAATGCACTACAACTGAAATTTTATTATAAAAAATAAAAAACTGTAGTTTAGATAAAACTCTTTAATCCTGTACACGTATTATTCATTCTTTCAGTGTGTGAGCACTTTTTTTAATATATCTTTCTCATACCATGAATTTTTTTTGTTTGAGACAACATATCTCCTGAAGTGGAAACTGCAAGGACTAAAGTCAGATTTTAAAAGATCTGCACCAGTTTCACACTTTAAAGTTCCATCTTATCTGGATTACATCCAGGAATGAACTCAAAATACACTAGAATTTCAGCCATGTTAATTATCATATTGTTGGCGAAATCATCTTCTTCTCTTCTGGCCTTCACAAATTCATCAAATGATTTTATTTTCTCCAAATCTTCTGGTCTACATTGAGTCATCGATGTCTGTGCACAATGCACTATATTGTGTCACTTTAAAAATTATTTCATTGTTTTAATTTATTTACAAAAATTCCAATCTATACTGGTGGATAGGAACCAAAGTTAACTTCCTTATCACGGCTGACTTTGTAATAAAACAAAACAAAAATCAGCACACTTAAGAATCCCTAGTTGGCATCCAAGGTCAGCTTGCCTTGTAATAGAATAATCCTTGTATTGATATCTTTTTTATATAAAAAGGCTTAAAAGTATTAAAAGTCAGCGTTCAAGGTCAGCTTGCCTTGTAAAAGAATAAACCTTGTATTGATATCTTTTTTTATATAAAAAGGCTTAAAAGTATTCAAAGTCAGCATTCAAGGTCAGCTTGCTTTGTAATAAAAATAACCTTTGTCTTTGATGTCCTGTCAGTAAGTTCGAACAGCGAACTTACTGCTCACTACCAGTTGTGTTTATTCACCACCTGGCCTTCTATTTGCTTGCAGTGTGTAGCTATAATTAATACAGACACTGATGTCTGTGGGTAAATAGAATACAAAGTAGTATCTTTAACATATTTTGTAACCCATGCTACAAAAATTATTATCACCTGCACTGATATGAATGTATCATATCTGCCAACCCTCGTGATTTTGGCGAATGTCATGACTATTTCAGCAATTCACAAATTCACGCCGCATGCAAAAAATTCATGAATTCCCCAATTCTTAATTCTTTAAAATATTTAACAAAATAACCGATTTCCTGTTAAGCGTTATTCTGATATCGGCAGTTGCCAGAACGGTCCAGTACTACTGGTCGCAGTAATAGTGAACTATATAGCTGATTGGTACTGTTGGCCCGGATGCATGCATGTTAATGTATTTTAATCTATATAATATATATATATATATATATATATATATATATATATATATATATATAAGAATAGTTTTACAAACACTTTTATGAGAAATGGGCCAAACCAAAATTTTTTTACACACATGCGCTGCCAATGCTGATTCGAATTACCAATCAACAGCTTATTTTGAAAATGTCTTCACCACCCAGGAAAAATATAGTCTGAGCTTCCTCTGACCCTTGTTACCCCATTTTTACTTTGGAAATTTGTTATTGTCCATATCACGTGACTATGACCTCATTGACATGTAGGTTGTGAGATTTGTATAGTCATGTGACCCAGACTGAAAATAGCCAGATCCAGGTCAAATTTCAGCAACAAATTACTTTCGTCTCTTTTGTCAGCAGATCAAAGTCATGATGAATGCTATGCTCATAATTTTTGAGAAAATAAATCATATTCCCATCGATTTCATGCAGGTATATCTCGATGACAGGTCGTTCAAGTTTACTGGGCCAGCTAGTAAGAGGCTACCCTATACCAGCGAATTCCAACTTTTTGATAGGGAATGGACTCTGACCCTACACCCCAGCATAAATGTCCAAATATAAAATATAAAACATGGTGTGGCAAGGGTCAGAGGAAATTCATAATAGTCAAAAGATATATATTGCACAAACAGTGAAGTTTAATTTGGAATACACCAATATATCAAACATTTGCCATGTATTCATTTGTTATGAAAAATATTTGTGGACTCGAGCATCACTTCATGAATTCATGTCAATATTCACTAATTTTTATTGCCATTTTCACGAATTGTGAGCCTGGAGGGTTGGCAGGAATGATGTATTTTCAAAAAAAGATTTTTATTTGTGAGATACTGTCATATAGTTGACCACTCTGGTGGCCCAGTGGTAGAGCATCTGCCTTGGATCCAGGTGGTTGCAAGTTTAAAATTCCCGGCCGAGTCATTGAAGACTTTTTAAAATGGTACTTACAGCTGCCTTGCTTGGTATGTGGCATTAAGAGGTTAGTGTTAGTACTGGTCGGCCTGGTGTCAGGATAATATGACTGGGTTGGACATCATACTACATGTCTGTTACATGATGCCCCAGTGCTAAAACTAGTGTTAAAGCTATGTTATAAATGTAAATTACACACACGCTGTCATATAGTTGACCTAGATATAATTCAGTCTTGGTTATTTTTCACCGAACACTGTGTCAAGCGTGAATGATGGTTGACTTCAAGCAATTGGTTTATTGTTTTCCCCTAGTTAGCAATTTTGTTGGATACAGTTTTCAGTAGGACAACCTATTCAAACCTTTGAGTACAACCAAACATAATTTTTTTCTCAATGTTCATGTTGATAAACAATGTGCTGTGTGTTATCGGACATAAGCAATACACACTAGAAATACGGAGTTCGTGGATATATTTTATTCTTTAATGTTTATGATGAAAATAAAAAGAAAATATTATAACAATGCAAGGTTAGTTTCTTTCATTTTCTTATCAAATAAGCATTTTTTTATCTATTGTATTGCAACATGGGATGGGTCGGTGTAAAAACAAATTTCATTTCTTAAGTCTTGGGACATAAAACCAAGGCAAAAAATGCTTTCACCATTAGTTCTGGGACAGGAAAAAATTACTATTTAATTGTGTCCCAATATGTATGGTAAATATGGTAAATTTAACATTTTCATAACTTCATTTTGAGTTTTTCATTTAGGTTAATATATGAGGCATGGTTAGCTTGTAAGTAGATGTGTCTGGATTTGTACAATACCTTTTCTTCCAATATTTCTGTGATTTTGGTTTAATTTGCATTTAGTTCTGCTTCTCATGCATGTTTGACCTCAGGATTATATCAGAAATGATTCATGAAGCATTGATTAGTTTCAGTTTGTGAATTTATTGTGTACTTTTGTTTTTACCATCTGATCACTGCGTAAGATTCTGGCTATTTGTAAAGTTCACGTAACAATAAATAAATATATTAACAGTGTTGTTCACAAGTATGATTGATTAAAGAAAGGAAAATAGTAAGGAAGTACTGAGTAGTGTAAATAATAGTCACCATAAGTACGTTCAAGAAACAAAATAATCACAGAACAGGTAATGTTACAACTTTTATTTTGCCTTGTACCTGTATAGTTACGTTATATATTTATTTCAAAAGGGGTATTCTAATTAAGGAATACTGTTGTTAATTGAGATGTGCAGGTAATTGGAGCTGTACTGTGCTTATTTTAACATTAAAGTCTAAACTAGTCTGATAAAATCAGTTTGATTATCCTCCTTTCAAATCGAAAGATTTCCTCTAATTGAAACAATCGTGTTTTTATCCTCAATTGAAATTGACAGATTTCCATGTTTCAGTCCTTCATTGAAATAAATTTACTCAGTTGAATACAATCATCTTTTTATCCTCCATTCAAATAGACAGATTTACTCAGTTGAATACAATCAACTTTTTATCCTCCATTCAAATAAACAGATTTACTCAGTTGAATACAATCATCTTTTTATCCTCCATTCAAATAAACAGATTTTTTTTTGCATTCTAATTTCCACAGAATCGTAAAGGAAGAGTAAGAAGAAAGTTAAAAAATTCATTGTCTGTTATAAAGCCTGACATGTGCATACACCAAGTGACAATACACATAGTGGGACCTGAATCCCTGGAAGACTTTGGGAGCTTAAAAGTACAACTATTAGCATTGGCGGAGGGGGGTGCTCCACAAATTTTTCTTGGAAATTAAGAAGAGGTTGTCATACACAAAATGACTGAATATCACTGACTTGAGTTCTGTAATAGTTGTTGTTGTTGTTGTAGGGTTTAACACCTTTTCCAGCTCAAGATAGGCTATACATGGCAGCGAGTATTAATGGTGGTGGAAGAACCTGGGAAAACCCTAGAAAGGACCACCATCCCATGCAAAGCTACCAGCAAGCTTTCTCATGTACCCACACATGAGACTACTCAGGGTCCCTAGACTGTGATAAGAGATCCCAATACATTGTTTCATAGAAATAATATGTACAGAGTGCCCGTTTATATGGTGATCCCACTTGTAACAAAGCTCACTTTTATTGTAAATGATCACTGCATGCTGATGTGCAGTTGGTTCAGATTTAACAAATATTCAAAGCTTCTGTGGTCTTTTTTAATTGAAAATGTTTTAATTTGCAATAGTAAATCACTTTTTCTTGTACAATTGATACACATACACACACATGCACATACTATGACCCAAGAGTTATAACCAAAACAAATCATATATATATGTATGTATATATATATATATATATATATATATATATATATATATATATATATATATATATATATATATATATATATATATATATATATATGTGTGTGTGTGTGTGTGTATATATATATATATATATATATATATATATATATATCATGTGTTTTCCAGTGTAAATTACCACCCTCTGCCTTAGATTGATAGAGAGCATCTTAATATCCATATTGCCTTAAAATGGAGGCATAGAACTATAAATTATTAAAGAAGATGGGGGATTTGTGGAGGTAGAAACTTGTGTATGGTCACTTGTATGCCAGGTTTTTATTTGATTGAATTTATTTACTATTTTACTTTGATGTACAATTTATTTTATTCTTAATTCAGCATTATTGGAAGCATTACTTTCAACATTTTCTTGGCAAACTTGGTTGTGGTCTGTTGCACATACATGTACCTTTTTGGCTTTCACTCTGTTCACACATTTATTGCATCTTGTGAAGTTGCACATATATTTACAGTAAATAGTTAAAGTGGTAGTTAGGATTGTTTCCTTTTGGAAACTATTAAAGCAAAAATAAATCTATCTGTTCACTCCAATACCTAAATATTCAATGAAAGATATGGGCATAATTGGCATAGCTTTAAAATTAATAATAATGATGATGATGATAATAATCATCATCATCTTGATAATTTGCCAATGTTAGTAGCAATCTGTGATAAATCACAACTTGGATTCGTGGTTATCTTTAAAGCAATGAAATAGTAATTTATTTGTATTAAAAAATTCTGCATATTTATAGTATGATATATAGCTACACAGAATGAGTCAAGTTATAATGAGTTTTAAAAAATATCAATAACTGTTGATATGATGAATTATTTGAATTCTTTTTCCAAATGATCTACCTTAAATTTCAGTTTGATTAAAAGAATTGCCACAAATATGACAGATATTCACTTTTGTATCTGTAACTAGAACCACAGTAATTTTGATTAAATAAAAAATTGAATTTATCAAATCAATAATAGTAGTAATTAATAAAAATTAATAAAATAAAATTCCAGTTTGATCTAAACTAATGTAATGAATTTGAATACTTAAAACAAATATTAAGCCTAGAATAATGGGACACATTTGGTATTCTACTCCTGTATCATATTGGAACTACTTTGTTAAATTTTGTCTAAAACTATTCTACACTTGTGGTAATAGTCTTTTTTAAAAAGTCTCACCAAAACTAAAATGTAGATAACAAGGTTTATTCAGTATTTCATCATGACTGTGCCAGATTGTTAGGACAAGGTCTTATTGGCATGGATTACCAGTACTCACTTGTATCATTTGGTCTGTTTAACAGAAAAACTTGTCTGTGAAATATTCCCATTGACTGTTTCATGTTGAAAAAAATAAAATGAAATATATTTTTCCATTGAAGTAAAATTTCACACTGAAATTTTTTATCTGAATGTAAAAAAGATAAATTGTATCACCAACATGAACAACAAAGTTTACACACAAAAGTACAAGAATGCATTGGAATAAAGTTTTAATGAATAAAGAAAATGAAACATTCTGCAGATTCCTGGTAGATGTCTTTTATTTTTAAATTAAGCTTCCAAAATTATGTTCTGTTTCCTCTAGTCAACGAAATGAAAATGGTTACAGCTACCCACAAGGAGTTGCTTCTAATGGACATTATAATCCTGGTTACGACCTTCACATGGGCTCAGATTGTAAGTCTTCGCCAGCTGGAAGATCACGGCAGGATGGAGGCTATGACTATGGTAAACAGTCTGGTAGTCGGGAGAGTCTGCCTGATTATGATGCTGTAGTTTATCCTGAACGTTCTTTGCACCAATCTTCTGGTTATTACAGGGAACAGCCCAGCAAGCCAGATTATTATCGTTACTAACCAACAGCTGTAATAAAATGCTATCGTAAGTAATACGCTACTAACCTGGTTCTATTTGCAGCTTGTGCACTGGATAAGGAGCATAGTTTGAATGCTTTTCTTCATTGCATTGTAGATTTAGTTTGGTGTGGGTATTATTTTTTGCTTTGAAGATGATTACATCAACAGAAAAATTTACTGTTGAATTTAGTCCAGAAAAGGAAATTTAGACATGAAAATGTCATATTTACCCATACCTTCGTAAATGTGGATATGCTATTTACTATTTCAAGTTTGCATTACAGATGGAAAAGTACTGTCAAGTTTTCTGCACTGTCCCCTTGTTTTGCCTGCTTGAGTAAAGGATATGACAGTTTTATATAGAAACTGTTTGTTGAAGACTTAAACACTAAAGTTTAATAAATGTTGCATAGCAGTCCGTTTCTCTTGTGCAAACAGAACAGCATGCAGTTAATGTATTTGGGATGTATAATTTAAAGTGCAGTGAAATGTGCAAGCATGCATCCTTGCATGTGTGTGTGTGTGTGTGTGCCTAACTTTGATATTTTTATGAAGCTTTAAAAAAAAAATTCACCCATATCAGTATGATGTATGCATTGTGGCAGTTGATAGTGATGTCTAGCATTGGGGCATCATGCCACAGACATGTAGCATGATTTCCAAGACAGTCACATTATCCAGACACCAGGCTGACCCGTCCTAACACTGACCTCTCAATGCTGAATGCCATGGAAGGCAGCTGCTTGTACCATTTTAAAAGTCTTTTGTATGACTCGGCTAGGTATAGAACCTGAAACCTCCCACATCTAAGCAATGAAATGCTAAGAGTATTGATGTAGATCAGCCCTTGCATTATGTGCCTGCAGATCTACGTCTACCCTATTTTTTCTACTTAACATTAAGTCAACGGCGTAGATGGGTCAACATTGCTCACAGTTGGGTCTTTGTTCACAGCAGATGCAGTTCAGTCAATAGATTTAGAAGTGGCTATCAATCCAATGTTTTTAAAAATATATATCCTTCAAATTTGAAAAGATTCATTGCAAATAGTTTATTAAATAAATAAACCTTGTGTCTCTGTTAGATGCTTTTTTTTTCAAACTTCAATACTCCTTTTGTCACTGTTAGACGCTTCTATTAACTTTGATACTCCTTTTGTCTCTTTTAGATGCTTCTTTTAACTTCAGTACTCCTTGTGTCACTGTTATATGCTTCTTTTAAATTCAATACTCCTTGTGTCACTCCTAGATGCTTTTATTGAAATTATGGTATGGACAATGCTAAACTGATGACAAGAAAAAGAATATTTTATAGAAATAATGGTATCAACAATGCTAAACTGATGACAAGAGAAAGAAATATTTTATAGAAATGATGGTATAGACAATGCTAAACTGATGACAAGACCAAGAATATTTTATAGAAATGATGGTATGGACAATGCTAAACTGATGACTAGACAAAGAAATATTTTATAGAAATGATACTAACGACAATGCTGAACTAATGTCAATACAAAGAATATTTTTTAGATATAATGGTATGGACAATGCTAAACTGATGACTAGACAAATAATATTTTATAGATATAATGGTATGGACAATGCTGAACTGATGAATAGACAATGAATATTTTAAAGAAATAATGGTATGGACAATGCTAAACTGATGACAATACAAACAATATTTTATAGAAATAATGGTATGTTCAATTCTGAACTGATGACTAGACAGTGAATATTTTGTAGAAATAATGGTATGGACAATGCTAAACTGATGACAATAGAAAGAATATTTTGTTGAGATAATGGTATGGACAATGTGAACTGATCACAAGAAAAAGAATAGTTTATAGAAATAATGGTATGGACAATGCTAAACTGATGACAATACAAACAATATTTTAAAGAAATAATGGTATGGACAATGTTAAAGTGATGACTAGACAAAGAATATTTTATAGAAATAATGGTATGGACAATGCTAAACTGATGACAAGACAAAGAAATATTTTATAGAAATGATGGTATAGACAATACTAAACTGATGACAAGACAAAGAATATTTTAAAGAAATAATGGTATGGACAGTGAATATTTTTTAGACATAATGGTATGGAAAATGCTAAACTGATGACAAGAAAAACAATATTTTATAGAAATAATGGTATGGACAATACTAAACTGATGACAATACAAACAATATTTTAAAGAAATAATGGTATGGACAATGTTAAACTGATGACTAGACAAAGAATATTTTATAGAAATAATGGTATGGACAATACTAAACTGATGACAAGAAAAACAATATTTTATAGAAATAATGGTATGGACAATGCTAAACTGATGACAATACAAACAATATTTTAAAGAAATAATGGTATGGACAATGTTAAAGTGATGACTAGACAAAGAATATTTTATAGAAATAATGGTATGTACAATGCTGAAATGAGGACAAGACAAAGAATATTTTATAGAAATAATGGTATGTACAATGCTGAAATGAGGACAAGACAGTGAATATTTTATAGAAATAATGGTATGTACAATGCTGAAATGAGGACAAGACAAAGAATATTTTATAGAAATAATGGTATGTACAATGCTGAAATGAGGACAAGACAAAGAATATTTTATAGAAATAATGGTATGTACAATGCTGAAATGAGGACAAGACAGTGAATATTTTATAGAAATAATGATATGGACAATGCTGAACTGATGACAAGACAAAGAATATTTTATACAAATAATGGTATGGACAACTGATGACAAGACACATAGTATTTAGTTTTAAATATTGCTTTTTATCAATTTTGAAATAAAATTTTGTCATGATTTAAATGACCGACTTTGAAAATGGCAAGTTTAAGTGGAAGTGAACTTTAAAAGTAAAAGTAGAAATGAGGGAAATGGGTGCCAACATTGGGTTTTAAATCATCAAGAGGGATGGTCTGGCAAATAAAGAAAATCTAAACCTGGCAAAAGTGGTTTGCAAGTTGTGCAGATTAGAATACACGTTCAAGAGTTAGTAATAGACATGAAAATAGCCTCATGTGAAAGTGTTTTTGTTTCAGTTTTATGATCTTTTCTTGGTAGGTCATGCCAGGCAATCTTTTCAATAAAAGACAGTGTCATCTTAAACACAAACTAAGCAAACATGTGTAGGTATAACTGAGCCATTCAGTCAACATTCAGAGCAAAACTTATTTTCTTTCATTCAACATTGTCCACTTGACTAGTAGACAATCAGAATACTGTCCTTCTTTTGACTGAACATCCTGCACTTGTCTAGTTGACAATTGGAATACTGACCTTTTGATTGGACATCATGCACTGGTCTAGTTGACAATCAAAATACTGTCCGTCTTTTCACTGGACATCATGCACTTGTCTAGTTGACAAAATACTGTCCATCTTTTCATTGGACATCATGCACTTGTCTAGTTGACAAAATACTGTCCGTCTTTTCATTGGACATCATGCACTTATCTAGTTGACAAAATACTGTCCGTCTTTTCATTGGACATCATGCACTTGTCTAGTAGACAAAATACTGTCCTTCTTTTGATTGGACATCATGCAGTTGTCTAGTTGACAATTAGAATATCATCCTTCTTTTCATTTTTCATCATGCACTTATCAGGTTGACAATCAAAATACTGTCTTTTTCATTAGACATCATGAACTTCTCTAGTTGACAATCAAAATGCTGTCCTTCTTTTCATTGGACATCATGCACTTGTCTAGTTGACACTCAGAATCCGGTCCTTTTCATCGGACATCATGCACTTGTCTAATTGTAGTTTTTGTATGCTTTACCCATCAGAGTAGGAATGCTGCTCAAGACAAAGAATAAATTTAGAACTGATTGGAACTCTTTGTAATCAGACTGGTCCATAACATATTTTTTTGAATGACTGTCACTACCAACCAAGATTCCTTTTTATTTGAACAAACATCCAACATTTAGTGAGACTGTCGCCTACATCGAAACACAATTTTTTCATTGTTCAGTTAGTAAAATATTGATGCCATGATTTAATTGCAAGGAGCAGTGCAACTTCACATCATCGAGGAGGATATCGCTACATGCAAATTCAGGAATTCTCTGAAACTTGTTTTCCCCACAGTGGTCCGTATCTGTGAAACAAAGCTCTTTATTTGACAAAGTACTCATTTCCCTTGGTTGCAGTGATATCTTTAATCAGATATGACTTAGTAGGTTAATTTAAGGTAGTTTAATTAAATTACATGCACAATAACATTTATAAGTGTTCAATTGATCAACTGAAATTAGTTACCCGACATTTGACCAGAGATGCTGGTTCTTAAGCATGTAGGATTTGTATGCTAAAAACTTTCGTTTTGTTTATTCCACCTACATTAATTGATTTAAAAGATGTAATTAGCGCAATAATAGAAAAATAGGCCAGCTTCTTTTTAAACAACAATACAACAAATACTTCTACTAGTCCAGTATCAAAGCATGATCAGCACTTAATTAGGTTCTCAGAGAAACGCTCACAGACATAGCTGTTATTATAAATTGGCACATTTTACATTTAATTACAAGGACACATTGCATTTATGATGGTTACATTTGAAATTAACTAAAAGAGAGAATGAGAACACATATTTTGATTGATTAAAAAAAATATATTTAATTGGTATTTATGTAGATTGAAATTTCCTTGAATATTGTTAATTATGGTGTACTAAGAATGTCATTTGGAAAGAAAATGTAATAAATATTATGATTTCTTTAAAGTTGATATTTCCTAAAGTTGATTACATTTTCTCGGTCATATCTTCCGTTTTCGACAATAAAACAAGTGATGTATTAAAGTTTCTATCACCAATTTTTATCGTGATTTCTTCAAGTTCAATAAATAGGGATCAAATTTTTTTCTTTTTTTTTCTGGTATTAACAATGGGATCCATGGCTGACCCGGCATTATAACTGGTTTTTGAGTTATCAGGACATGAGTTATCAAGGGAGTGATGTATAAAGAATTTGTGTGCATGATAAATCACAATACAGTTGAACCCGGTTATGTCGCCGGCCTAGGGGTTTGCCAAAAGGCGTCGAGATAACCGATGATCGAGATAAACGAAAACCAATATGGCGGCAATATATTAACATGTGCTTGAAATTTCTTTATGTACATGATGTGCGTTAATAAATGAGAATGTAATGCACGCGTTTTTGGAGGTTTTTTTACACAACAGCGTTGCCGCGATTTGTTTGATGAAGCGATCGGCATGCTATAAAAATGTACATACATGTTTGCTAACAACAAAAGACATATGTGCAACAACTAACAGCAGAGATTTACCAGTACACAATACAAACCACCGTCGATTCTCGATACAAACCTTTATTATATTCTCCAATATTGCAACACAAATATCGCTAACAAAATCACAAACAACGTGCGTATTGCGTTTTTACAAAAAGCTACCATAGTATTTATGCTGTCCAAAACAGTTTCATCTCCTACAAAAGAACCATACCGTCGAATTTTCTGTAGCATTTCTACCACCTCATAAGCTGAGGGAATTGGTTCCAAATCTACGTCCACATCTTCTTAATCTTCTTTGTCATTGCTGCATGCAGATGTGCTTGCCTGTGCTGACTGCACACTTGATACAGTGCCTTCATCGGTGATCACGCCATCAGTAACGACGTCTCTGTCGATTTCTATGTAACCTCAGAATTCCTGGACAGTGATGGCTAACCGTGTTCTTGCAAAATAGGATCTCCATTCCCACGAAAGAAACTTAGACGCGTCAACACCTGGCAATATTGGACCGTATATATTACTGTAGCATAAGTTAGCACACAATACAGGGATTCTTTCACTCCTGTATTTTGAGAAATAAATAATTATTTTTAATTATGCAAAACTTGTTTATTTATTGTTTGCGGAGTTTAAGTCTCTGTAACCGTAACACGGGACTGATGGCAAAAGGAAAAGATCAATGAGTAAAATGCACAAATATTATTTACACCGCCTGGATTTATGTTTGGTGACATACTCCTTCTTCAAAATATCACAGCCAGTTGTAAATTAATTGACGAACTTTGCCTTGATACATACATCATATAACATCTGTTTTAACTTTTTATCATATCTCAGCCAACAAACAGAAGGATTAGCCATTCCATTAATTTTATCTGTTCTATTTGCGTCTTCAGAAGTCGGCCAGTTGTAGGTTAAGTAGGTAGCATGATTGACTGTCACAGCATACAGTACTCGGCCCAGATGTCAGCATATGCAGATTATGATGTAACAATGCACTGCTAAGATGGGGTTGTCGATACAAACAAAGGATCATTTGTGTACTGATTGATTCCAAAACCGGCGATTGGTCATGGGGATCGAGAAAACCAACGTTAAGTGGCAAATTTGGCCCTCTTTTGTGCTCGAGATATTAGGGTTCGGCGACATAAAAGAATCGACATAACCGATGAGAAAATGCTAAGACAAAGAGAGAATTTGGCAGTTCCACTTCAAAAACGTCGACTTAATAAGGTTGGCAAGTTAACCGAGGTCAAGATAAGTGGGTTCGACTGTACATATAAATACAAGAAATGTTTGATTGTTTACAATTTTGAAGGCTTATTATTTATATAGACCCAAACCATTTCTCTTAGAATTTGACTACTGTACTTTGTTCAAAATCACACAATTATGCCACTGTGGAATGGAAATAGTATTCATTAATATAAAAGCAAATACTAATATAAAAGCAAATACTAGAATCATGTGACCTTTTTTTCATATACCATAGAATAACAAATCATGGACTAACAATTTTATAATATCCTTGTAATATACCATATAATAACAAACCAATCTAACATGTTATAACCTCTTTGTAATATACCGTATAATAACAAATCAATCTAACATGTTATAACCTCTTTGTAATATACCATATAATAACAAATCAATCTAACATGTTATAACCTCTTTGTAATATACCATATAATAACAAATCAATCTAACATGTTATAACCTCTTTGTAATATACCATATAATAAGAAACCAATCTAACATGTTATAACCTCTTTGTAATATACCATATAATAACAAATCAATCTAACATGTTATAACCACTTTGTAATATACCATATAATAACAAATCAATCTAACATGTTATAACCTCTTTGTAATATTCCATATAATAACAAATCTTACTAACAAGCTTGTAACATCTTAGTAATATATGTTATAATAATAGTACTTGTTGCAACATTGACTTTCACCTTTTCATTAGTACCTCGTTGGTGTCGGTTGCACGTTCAGGAGAAATTGCATGATAATAATACCAGTGCAGTAGCATTTTGTGAGAATCATAGGTATGCCATGCAGTAACAGCAACTTTAAAATAAATGGTAAACTTGACAATGTATGTAAGCATATTCTTTAAAAAGGCAAAATTTATGTAACAGAAGCTATTTATTCCTACCTGTGCGATAAATTTTACCAAGGAAATGATGATGGTACTCCAAATTTAAGGTCGGTTAGTATTCTCACACCATCCCATTTGTTTTGAAATCCAACCCTCCACTGATTTAAAGACAGAAATCATCAAGTATATATAAAATGCAATCATTGTGTCCACTGATTTATTCATTTATATCCTTGATGCTATTTGAATTTTAATATCAGTAGGGGGATAAAAACGAGAGAGTGTGCAGTTACTATAGAAGTAAAAATTCAATTATATGAAAGTGAAAGAATGAATTGTTTAGCAGGAGATTCAGTATATTGGTAAAATGGTATGGAACATTATTCCTAGTGACATTAGGCAGATTCTTTGCATTTCTTTTTTTTCATCATGATTGTCTTTAATGGATGAAATCTTACAAAAATCAAACCAGTCTAGGTACACCTACCTCAATAACTTGTGCACAACAGGGTCCAAATACATACACTGCACTAAAAGTACGAGTATGAAGTACTGAGAGATCTCTGAGAAATGCAGAAGGGGATGCCATCCCAGCTAGATATAAAAATACCATGGGGGCGTGGGGGTAACAGCACAGAGTAATGGCTGATTACTCAATAGTTGTCAATAAACAGTTTTATCAAAATTAAAGTGTTTGCTTTTCAGTAAAAAAATTATCATGAAATTTTGTATAGCTAGTGAAAAACATAAGGTTTCAACACATCATGTCAACTTCAGGTACATAAGTACCTGCAAAACACTGTGTATTATGTCCATGTTTTTTGCACAACCAAACAAGATCTCATTTGTTGAAATAGTAGAGACATTCATTTCATGCAGAATAAACATCAGTGTAGAAACTCAATTCTCAATTTTGAAGAAATAAAAAATATTAATGAAATATTGATGCCAAGTAGTAGTGAAACTTTTGCTCACCCTTGAGCAAATCTCAAGTGTGAATTCAGGAATTTTAAGCTAAATTATTCCAGAACTGGCTTCTCCATAATGAACCAAATCTATCAAACAAAGTATGAAGACACCAGCTACTCCTTTCACATTGTTGCCTTCCTATATTTGATCACATTTTTGAATGAATATGGTTGCTTAAAGAACTTTTATTGTTACTTACCCAATAATATTTATAACAGTGTTTGAGCGGTCAATTGAAACTCAACTGACAGTTAGGTTCTAACAATGGACATATTCATGATGGTAGATTGATATTTTTAATGTCGAATTCAAGAGAGAGTATCACAGTTATAATGATCACACTGAAACCAAATTAAAATAATGTACATGACTAAAATACAAATTACACAAAACTTCCTTCATTGCTATTTATTTCTTAAAGCATTGCCAATATTATACATTAGTGACTTTTCCACTAATCAAAATTTTATAAAAATTGTTATTTATGGTACTGATTTTTTTATATATATAAGAAAATGTAACAAAATACAGGACTTATTATTATTAGTTGAAAATTTCCTGTTATTGATTTCAAATTCCAGACCAGACACTAACACTGTTTCTCCTTTAAATATGTATTAACATTGCATTTCAAATATTTGCCTGCTACCTCACCTATCCACGTATGGAACGATAAAAAATGTCTCTTTCTGTCGTTCTCATATAGACACAGGGCACTTTCTCTTGCCCCTTTGGCCACCACCAGTTGTTGCTAGTTTTTAACTTCACTGCTGTACTGATAACATTTGTACAGTTTAACTCCAACACTCCAAGCCATTTTTTGTGCTCGAATCAAACCAGTCAATGTTCCTTCTAGATCATTTTATTTTGTGGAATGATCATTTTGCTGCAGTTACTGTAAATTATTTTTACAATTTCAGCTAAGTTTGAGTGATTTTGTCAACTTTTAGGATTTGTCTTTTTTAGACCACATTAAATCATGCAGTTGTTGACCTTATGTTGTCATTTACGAGGTGGTGCAACAATGACTATTTTTGATTACTCCGTTAATAATGGAGATATCATTAGCAAGTTTATAATATTCTGCATTGATAATTTTTGCTTGGTTTTTATATTTAGTGTTGTGTGTGTTGATAGAAATGTGAACTAAAGGCATAATGCATGATTTCAGACATGTACCATAGGCATCTAACACGACACAATTTTCCAATAGTAATGACAGGGATTAAATGAGTAGGTAATAAATAGCATTACAGATTTATGCTTTGATTTTCTTTTCTTATGTCGTTTCTGTCTTCCAAGTGCAAAAAGTTTAAAACAAGGGAGGACAAAACAACTCCTGTATTGTATGTACAAAATGTACATTGTCAATGCTATCCAGCACATATGGTCTAAGTGAAGCCTGGGCTTTAGTAGTTCAGAATGCAGCTAAAAGGAAGGAAAGATGAACTAAGTTAAGAAAGGACAGCCTCAACATAACCCCAAGTCAACTTAGTGAGTGTGGCAAAGCTCTATCAAATCAAATATATTCATATGTGACCATGGAATAGACATAATTCAGCTTTAAAGCTGCAGTCAAAGAAATTTATTGGGTATTGCCACTTCAGAATGCCATCCACACCATATCAATACTCGAGATTATAAAGTCATGGCATCAGTAGATTTCAGTGAGGAGGGGAGAGACATCCTCCTGCTGACTTCTTCCCAATCTGCAAAAATTAAGGATGACCAGCTTTTAGATACAAAAGTCGACAAAGGCATGTTCCATGCCACATTCAAGCTAGTTCAGGATGTCATTGCCACATGCTCAGTGTTAGATTTGCAAAATATTTGCCCGCTACCTCACATATCTATGCCTACAGAACGACAAAAAATGTCTCTTTCTGTCTATCTGGTATAGACACAGGGCAGTTTCTTTTGCCCCTATGGCCACCACCAGTTGTTGCTAGTTTTTAACTTCACTGCTATCAGTTAGATTTGCCTTCATTAGGAATCTTCTAACTCACTGAGATATCCATCACTTGGTAGACAATGGCCAGATTTGATAAGGTCATTAACCATACCGTGGCCAAGGCCTTGATCACTTTGGTTAACTTAGACCTCATACAACATGATGCACGTCTCTGGTCTATGTTTCTCAAACCTCATCATACCCTCATTCTACACATAACCCCATTTGGGTCACCATTGGAGTAATTTTGATGAAGTTTGGAGGCAGGCAGTTCATGAACAGCCCCTCAAACTCTGCTCAACCCAAACAGGCATTGGGAACATTCAGCCAACACCAGTGTGAAGGGACTTTAAGTGGCCTTGGGACAAGGGATCCTTTCAGTCCCGACCCAGTGTCAGGGGACAACAGTCTAACCAACCATGGAGGCAATTATTCACCTTCAAGAATCCTTACCGCAAACATTGACCTACCCTCCTGGAATCCAGAGAGCCTACCTATGGCCAGCTGGCTCATGTAGTTTTAGTCTCACTAGATTTCACTATTCTCTGAGAAAGATTGGGTGATCCAGGTCATTTTAGGTTTCATTTATCCAACCCCCTCCCCTTTCCTTCTCTACCCTCTTCACTGATGTACCACTAGATCTGGAGAAGGATACCTTTCTACAACACAGATATTATTACTATTTAAAAAAAAACATGCAGAGTAGGCTATTTAAAAGACCACAATCACTGGGTTTTTATTTTAGGCTGATTCATATTCAGAAAGTAAACAAGTTGAATCCCATCATTGACTTGATTTGCCCCAACAAATTCATTGCACCTCAAAATTTCAATGACAGCGAGATCAGTATGTCTCTCATCTCAGATTATTCCATGTTGCAGCAGACTTAATCCAACTCAACCATCATTTTATGTGTCCCTTACAAATTACATGGCTAACACAATGGCACCCCTTTTCCGTGGTGGTGACTTATCTCCTCAAAACAGGGGCATCATTTTACCCAACCTGTGTTTTCCAATTGGGCAATTTCTACATTGGTGCAATAATCTCAGTATCAACATACAAATCAGACACATTTCCAGCAGACTCATTCTCTTGGCCAACATTCTACCTCCTATATACTAGTGTTAAACCTGGAATCATTAAACTTATTGAGGGCATGCATGTACACCCACATCTTAAAAATAGGTCACTGTGAACCATATCTTGCTTTGCTAACATTGGTTAAATTTTTTGATTGTATTATTCATGCTTGAATCATTACATTGCATGATCATCTCCCTTATGAGACCTATAACAAATGTAACTGGTCCACTTTTCACGTTGCTCGTGAATTATATTAAGTTGTGTATTTTGCAGATGATAACATTAGGTATTTTGCATGCTATTTAAAAATCAAAAAACTTGGGAAAGGTATCTTTCATGCTTTGACTTTGTTGAAATGTTGTGTTTCTAGTCCATTTATTGGGTGCTGTTTATGTTCCAATCATAAAACTTGAAAGTTGATAGCATCTTTGTTAGTTTGCTACATCATTATAATCCAAGAAGGTCACTGTGACATACATTTTATGCTTTGATAACATGGGTTAAGTACCGGTATTTGTTTTATGATTACATAGATTCAATACAATGATTCACAGACTCATATCATTAAATGCTGTGCATTCTTGAGAGCTGACTGGCTGATACTGTCATGTGACTGTTCATGAATATGTAATTAACCCTGACCTTGCATAACTAGTTAACCGACTCTTCAGTAAGATATAAATGGGTTTTTTATTGAACACTTGGCTGCCTCCATGACATATACATCCTAGCCTGTTCAGAATTCCCTTTCTGTCTTATTTATTCAAAAGTAGGAATACATATGTTAGTTTATTCACTGATAAAAATTAAATTACGTTATATATTGTAATAGGTTACGCTCAACAGGTTGACTGAATTGTGCATGAGAATAAGTATAGGAATTAGTTGAGCGGACTGTATTTTACAAGTTTTTAGATGAGGCTTTGTGAGCAGTGGCTTCTGAAAGTAATTAATGTTGGTATTTCTGTCTGTCTGTTTAAATGTCTCTCAACCATCCGTCAAACTTTTGTTTCTGCCTTATATTTTGAAAGCAGTTTGGGATTAAAGGGATGAAGTTTTGGTATGCAAAGAGAATTTAGAAAGTTCTGAATATTAGTACACTGTAGGGCAAAGTTCTTTATTTGTGAACAGTAGGTCAGTACATCTCTTTATACAGTATCTATATAAGGTGTGCTGCATACCACATTTGGGTGTTTTCTTCAGGGTCAAGGTCATGGCTCAGTATTTGTTTTATTTCCACCACTTTCCCTTTTCAAACTGTTTGACATTAAGGCATATCCCATTTATTCACCTGCACACTATTACTTGAAGGTATGTTATGTACCAATTTGGGGTTGCTATCTTCAAGGTCAAGGTCAAGATTCAGTACTTTACATTTCCATCACCCTTTTCTTTTTGCTCTGTAACATTAAAACTGTTTGAGATTTGTGATTGTGATTTGGGTGGTTTACTCCATTATTAGCACATGATAAGTCATATATAATGACCAGTATATATAATGACCAGTATATATAATGACCAGTATATATTTTTAAAGAAGAGCCAGGGAAGACCCAGAGAATAACAACTGACCCATGGGAAGGTACTGGCACATTTTCACACATAATCACATTATTAAGGGATGATTCTTGGTATACTTGTACATCATTACTAGCATGTATGTCACATACCAAATTGTGGGTTTTACCTTCAGGGTCAAGGTCATGTTCCAGTATTTTATGTTTCCCTTCACACTTTTTCCCCTTTATAAATTTGATGCTGTTTGAAAGTAAGGTATGCAGCTGGCTATACATATGTGTCATAGGTGTATTGTGCACCACATTGAGTGTCTTTAAAGGTAATCTCTATTACTTGCTTTCCACTCTAAATAAGAAGCATTCAAAACGAAACTTTCTATAACTAAACTGGTTTCTCTCATTTTGTGGGGTATATATTTTTTGTAGTTTTTATTGTTGTTAAATATCTGATGAAAAGTTTGCCAAAGCGATCCAGTAACAACACTCCTAGCAATCAACTAAAGTTATTTTATAAATCAGCTTCATTACTGTAATCTGTTTATTGAAAGGTATATTACATACCTCATTTCTGGCTCTGTCTTAAGTTAAGGTCACAGGTCAAAATTTTAGTATGCAGTCTCATTTGCCCTTCTAATTTAAGAGCTGTTCAAGATAAATAGATTTAGCCTGATAGACTTACATATTGTCATTAATATATGTGTTGCACTGAATAATCAGGGTCTTATTCTGAAACTCACTATCATTGGTCAACATTTAAATGCTTATTTTGTTTCTGCTTCATCTGATAAGAACTGTTTATAGTACAGGGATGCACACTTGTGTATCATTATTTTTTTGCATCACATATATGCACCACCATAAGCTTCAAAGTCACTGATGAATTTGTTAATGGTTTTCTTAAATACATTTTTTCATTTATGCTGATTGAGATAGGTCATTGAAACTTTTTAATTTCTATATCTGCCCGGTAAGAAAAAGATTTGTCTTAAAGGTCATGGTTGGATTATTGTGACCTTTGTCACCTGACAGTGGTGGGTGAAGGACAAAAATGAACTGAAATTGCTTGTTGATGCATTATACTCCAAGGTTACTGAAAGCCTACAACTTTCACCTTGTAAAATCTGAATTCTTTTGAGGAACAATAGTAATAGTTTCTTAAGCAAATTTTAAAAACAAAAGATTTTAGAACAAAATACAGAGAGGACAATAATCACTAGTCTTTTACAACTCTCTATGTTACCGTATATTTTGATCATATGAAAGAATGTTCAATTTGTATTGTTTTGTGTTGTTTAGGCTCAGTCATGCTATGTAGGTAGGTAGTTAGGTAGGTAGATACTACTATAGTGTGCTGATTAAAACTTAACATTTTAAATTTTAAAAAGATTAAAAGTTAAAATGTAAAGAGAAATATTGGAAACAAAATGTAGGTAGATCAGTACTACTGTATTGTGCTGAGTAAAAGTTAACATTTAAAATTTTAAAAAGATTAACAGTTAAAATATAAAGAGAAAATATTGGAAACAAAACGTAGGTAGGTAGGTACTACTATATTGTAGTGATTAAACATTAACATTTTAAATTTTAAAAATATTACCAGTTAAAATATAAAGAGAAAATATTGGAAACTAAAACTTTATTCAGAAAAGGCATATACCTTTAGTTGTCAGGATGATTTTAGTCTGATCATATTATATGGTATTAAGTCATGTACAGAATATTTTCTTTTAGCTAGATCAGGACTATTGTTAAAAATGTCCTATTTTCAGGTTTTCAAGTTGTCATGTTTTGTTTGAAATCACTGATAGCATGCCATATTAACTATAATTTTCTTTCCTTTCAGTGCCCCATACTAACGACAACTTGGGCATACTGTCCAAAGGGATATGATTCCTGTTAAAATCGACCACATCTTTAGTTTAAATCCCGATGTCAGACTATCATGGAAACCAAGTTTGATTTGCGTTTTGTAGTTTTTCGTTTTGATTTCTTCACTTATGAATTTTGTTTCTCCTTTAAAGACATGACTCTTTTGGTGAATATTGTTATGAAAGTATGGTACACTTCTTATTTTCTAATTTTTTACACAAATGTTTACATTTTTAGTCTGACAAAACATGAAATTTTATGTTCACTGTACTTTTTTAAGTGTACATCTAAGTTAGTCCAAATAAAATTCTTAAGTGAAACCTTGCACTTAAATCCAAAGACTGAGATTTTATCATGAAAAAACTTTTTTAATTTTTTTTAATACCTCATCATGTTTTACATTCCTTAAAGTTTATGATTTTAATTATCAAGTTCATCGTTAGTGGAAAATCGAAATATAACAGTCAGCTTTTATGCTGACAAATGCATCAACATTTGAAACAAGTTATTTCTATTTGCTTATATTTTCAAAACCCTTAGTATGAGTTTTATTCGCACTTAAAATTAATCAGTATGAATTGAAGATGAATTATTCAGCAACATACACACTCGGAATTTATTTTGGGTCAAGGTCACAATAAAATTTGATTTAAGGTTTGGTTAAAGTTTAACCCCGTGATGGATATTTTTAAACACTATTTAAGATGAGTCATTTTGAAACCAAAACAATTGATTCTGCATGATGATTGCTCACCCCTTTAACTTTTGGGTCAAGGTCAATGGCATAGAAAAATCGTGTTTGTTTGCTAAAGTTTTTTATTTGCTTTTTCTTTCTCCTTGCTCATTTTTGTTCATACTTGGAATGAATTAGTTTTGCACAGAGATTATTCATTTTGTGAAACACTCACTTGCCTCTAACCTTCGAGTGTTGCAGCCTTTAGAAAATTTGTGTTAAGGTTTTGTTTTAACAAATTATTTGGGTTTTTTTCCCTGACAGTTTATTGCATTTTATTCTTACTCAGGTAGAATTATTGTAAATTAGAAGCAATTTTTTTTAGGTAACATGCTTTCCCAACCATTTGACCTTGGAGTCAAGGTCACACATTTTGCAACAATACTTCCTTCTTGTTTACGATAATACCTTTATCAGATCCAAAGCTTATTTTTCTTGTGTTAATTAACCTAAAAGTAAAGATTTTAAAAGTTTAGAAAACTTCTACCAGGTGTACATCGATCTTAAAGATTGGTTACCTGAATTCCTAATGAAAGGGAAATTGTATTAAATGTTTACAGACCTGAAATTAAGCCCATGTTTTTTAAAATTCACGGTTTAACATATGTCACTACCTAATCATCACTACATATTACATTCCAGAATTATTGCAAACATGAAAATGATAAATTTATTTCTGCTACTAGCCTGGTTCTTTAGCCAGTCAGAATTCTTGCCACTAAGGGAGAATCCATATGGATTAAAACCAAAATATTTATGTTCAGTAATCACTTGAAGTAGTCTGCATGTGTAACATTTGCTGAATGTTTGTCAACTTTAATTCTTCAATGAGCATGCTCATGTACTATATTACATTACTTTCATTATCTTTTTTCAAAGTTGTAAAGCGGTGTTGATTTTTCCTTTTTTTTTCTGATATGATATGCTTTGAAGTTTTAAAAGAACCATCAGCTCTAACATATAACATGAACAATTTACACCATAAAGTGTTTTGCTAAACATCTGGCACCAGATTTTATCATCATAATCATTTTATTATGCATTTATTTATGAACAGGCAGATACCCAGGTACCCATTGACAGCTTTACCAAAAAGATTGTTAACTAGTAGTTTGTGTGGTATTTTTTCAAACGAAAATTAATGTTTAGTAAATATGACTATGTATGCTACCTTGGTAAAATGTGTTTGGATTTAACCCGCTAGTAAATAAGTTTGGGTTTTTATTTTTCTGTTAGTTGTTATGTTAAAGAGTTTCTGATGTTTTTTGTTATAATGAGATTTATATTAGTGTCAAAGCATTTAGTTTGGCTTTTTTATAATTCTGCTTCACATAATAACATCTTACAGATTTATTTGTTGTAGTTCTGTCAGTAATGTGCAGTATGTTGCAATAGATTGGTTTCAGGGTGTGCAGAATCTTTTCATTTTTCAAGAGTGGTCATAGGAAGTAAGGGATTGCGTGAAACATGATAATTTTATCAAGCTCACCTTTGCACAAACTCAGTACTATAATTATTCTAGCATCTATGTATGTAGACATCTATACATTACAGTACATCAACACCTTTGATTTAGGTCAGTGTTAAGGTATTTTTATATTATGTTTATTTAGTCTACAACTTTTTTTATTTAGAATTAAATTGAGCTTAGGATCGGTAAGATATGACCTTAATATAAGTGCCTTTTATGTAGCAGGTCTTGCAAAATATGGCCTTAATATAAGTGTCCTTTATGATGATAGTTTTGCAAAATATGGCCTCAATGAAAGTGACCTTTATGTAGATAGTTTTGCAAAATATGGACTCAATATAAAGTGTCCTTTATGTAGATAGTTTTGCAAAATACAGCCTTTTAGTTGTCCTTGATGTAGAGGGTCACTGGATTGGGCTTGTCCAGAGAAATTAAAGGATGATTGGAGAGTAAAGATTGGCATTTGACGAATCAGCAATTAGAACCTCTGCATGAATACTGAATAAATTGTTTATATAGTTGATGTTTATGTTACATAAGCCTATACAAATATTCTTTTGAATATTTTACTTTGAAGACATAAACAAAGCATGTTCATAACTGTTATATAATTAAACCATGTATATTTGGGACCAATTATAGTGATTACTGATTACAATAAGCAGGTGACCACCTAAATACAGGACATTGATATGGCAAAAGTGATGGAACCAAGTGGACCTTCCCCTTGTGACCAGGTGATCTTTATGTTGCAGTCGCCACAGGTATGGCTGTATATTGAACTACAGTGCACATGGTGTAATTATGCAAAGATGTCAGCATGTAGTCATTGCAAATTGAGATCTAATATATTTTCATATAATGTAGAAGTGTGGCTGACTACTTGTCAGAAAATGCTATTAACAGTATGTTTTACAATTTTACAGGCAGCAAAGACAGCATTCCAATGTGTACTCCATTCATTGAATAAGTACTTTAGTATACCAAAATGCATTCACAAAGAAAACATTCCAAAACATTGTCAGTATGTATGTGTATATATAAGGTTAAAAATTCATAGACAATTGTACGTTACAGTGCAACCTCTCCAAACAGTGTTGCTGGGGGATGGACCAATTTTGGCCTTGTAAAAGAAGTAGGTGTTATGAGGAGACAGGTAATGTTGAAAATGTTGTCTTGAATCAATCAAGCATAAACACATGTGATTGCTCAAACAGCTTTTAAAGTTCCAACATAATGTTGCCTGTGGTAATGTGTACATTGAGAACTTATCTTTGAAGGTTGCTAAGAAAGGAAATCACTTTTCAAAAACAAAGAACAAGGGCCATCTCATCCATTTATAGATTGTACATTTATCTTTCTACAGTTTGTATATAGAATTTATTAACCATTTTTTTAAAGCATTGCTTCAAAATACCAATCCAACATTGATAGAACTATTGATCTCTGAAAATGACTTTAAAATCCCTTAGAGGTGTATGTCAGTATAAAAAATGGTGATTGTTTAGAAATATCGCAATTATGAGTGGTTGCACTGTATTTTTATTTGTTATTCTTTTAATTTTCACATGAAATCTTGTAACATAAATTTGAGATTCAGGGTCTAGATATAGGACTCTTGATCTGTTTGAACTTTATTTATTAAATCTTTAATACAGAAATGTCACTCTATATTTTTTAAGACATTATCTTTTTGTCATGATTTTTAAAACTAATTCATGTAAGGTAATGATACACATATTAGTGAACTCTACATCCCCTTCATAATATTCATAAATCCTATTCTTCACACTGAAAACAATCAGTCGTGGTGTAACTGAACATCTCAATACAGAACATAAACAGAAAAGAAACACATTTCTTGCAACATTTTGGAGAATTCTTAATTGGTTTGTGTTAAGAATTTTTTTTATGTGTATGTGTGTATGCATTTTTTTCTTCTCCTGATTTTTAACTCAACTGGTATTATGCCTTTTAGGTCTACTTTTCCTTAACTACATAGAGGATTTCTGTGAAACTTTGTACACACTTCTAAATAGTGTCATATTGATGTGTGATTTTCTTAAAAACATTGTTATTGTTATCACTACTTCCTCCTGAATGGATCATCTTGTCAACAAGAGGTTTTTACTACAAACAACTTCTTACGATATTTAGTTGGTCCTAAATGAAAATGGTGTTGATTTGATCTCCAATATGGCCACCACGGTATCCATCTTGAAAATCTTGTTATTTTTACTTCTCATAATTGGAAAGTTACGTTGATAAGAGAATTTCAACTGAAGACGTCTTATGATGTCTAGTTGGTCCTAAGTTTAAATGCTATCAATCTGAGGTTCAGTATGGCCACCATAGCAGCCATCTTGAAAATCTTATTATAACTACTCCAGAATGGATTGTCACATTCACATGGGGTTTTCATCAGAAGATTTCTTGTGATGTCAGGTTTGTCCTAAATAAAACCCTCAGTATTTCTATTATTGTGGATGTTTTGAAAATATTGTTATCTCTACTCCCCAAATGGATGGCTATATTAACATGAGACTGTCACCAATAGACTTCTTTATGATGCCTAGTTTTTCCTAAATGAAAATGGTGCCAGCGATAAATGCAACATTGTTGCCAGGACAGCTATCTGAAAAATCTTTTTATCTTTTCTCTCCCACGGAATAAATGAGCATTATGAAATGGGATTTTCACCAAAAGATTTCTTATCAGGACTTTGTAAAAATGGTGCCAATCTGATATCCAGTATGTCCACCACAGCAGCTAATTTAGAAATCTTGTTATTGCTAAATAATATCAAAGATGGTTTCAATATTCAACAGTTCATGGGAAAACAAACACAATAATGAAAACAAAGGTTGTTCATTTGATGTACTCTTATTCACACATAAGCACATCAATGGATCTTTCTGCCCCTGAAATCATTGTATATATCATCATATTTTTCACCACTCTGCAGCTAGTTAGGTCTTTGAACTTTGCCGCCAAACTGTTTGGTCATGTTCTTCAGATGTACTCTTACAATGACATGTACATCTGGGGCTCTTTCAGCCATTGAATTTTCTGATTGTAAATATCAGCACAGCTAAAATGGTTAATTGATCAACACATTTTCCCCCTCATCAAGTGATTGAAGCAGGACTAGCAAGCCCTTGAAATGGCCATCTTGCAAATTATTGTGTACAGATAACTCCTGTATAAGTGATTTTCTGTGCCCCGGATAAACAAATTGCATCCAAATAAGCATGAATAAACATTTTTTAGACCTAGGTCTTTTGATGCAAATTTTTTGAATGTCATTCTTGGATTTTTTTATGCACAGAGAGCTCCACATAAAGTTAATGTTCAAAATACGACTTTTATGTAAAAGATTTACAACTTGAATAGCATTGGATTCTTTGTTTTTTATTCATGCAAAAAAAATTCTTTAGAGCTTGTGTGAGTATATATGTGTGTTTGTGACATACTGTTTTAATTTTCACTGCAACACTATTATTACATATTATCAATAAATTAAAAAATTTTGTATTGATGGGATACTTGTGTTACCAGCTGTGAGAAATATTGCAGGATTTTCAGTCAGTTCTTTGTTATTATTTAAGAGCAAATCTCACATGCATCTATTCTGAAAATAATGACTGCTTTTTATTGTATTGATATGCATGTTCACAAGACTTAGCATTTACCTTAGAGAATATGAGGAATACTTTTCGTAGCAGTCAAAAATAAATAACATAATTATTTTTCTACATTAAACCTTTATAGTGGTTGTGAACAGTTAAAAAATGTATATATGTCGTTTTTAGTTTTTTATTCTACTTTGCACTTTGTAGATGTTTTTCTGTGGTTTATTCCTTTTCATGTTTTACTTCTTTTATAACATTGTCTTGCATTGATTCTTATTAGCTCCATAATGAGCTAAATTCAAGAAAAAGAATTGTGGAGGATTAAAACAATAAACTTACATTCATAAGTGATTATTTATCTGAACTCAAAACCTTCTATAGAATGAAGGAAAACTATGATTTTTTGGTTCTTCTTGTCCTAGAACCTATGTGATGGCCCATTGGCATTTGAATATTCATTCATTAGGACAACATTTGTTATCCTCCTTGTGAGCCACTGAAAGGATAGCCTTGAAACTTGACAGACATGCAAACACACACATTCTTCCCAAGGTTTAATTGGTTTTCAATCAAAATGGCATCTCTCAGGCATCCTCCACTTTCTCAATGGTAGATATCTTCATAATGTTGATATTGCTACTTGTGAGCAGATAATCACAATGACATGATGTGCAGATTGTCTCAAATAAAAATGGTGATTATTTTGCATCTAACATTGCCTCCAAAATCTTGTCTGTGCTAGCCATGCTGAATAGATAATCTTGTTATCACAGATGTTCACTAAACGACTTAAATGAAAATATTTGCCAATCTAACCTCCAAATGGGTCACCATGGCCGACAACTTTAAATTCTTTTTGCTGTTCCTTCTGTGTGGATAGTCATATATGCATTTGATTTTCACTAAAAGACTTTATAAGGCTTGTGCAGTAAAATGATTGATCTGGATCCATCAGGGGTCATACAATTAGTCCAAATAATTAGAGGTCTAGATGATTGAACTTTTGACAAAATGTAGAACTGGATGGAAGTAACTGGATTAAATGAGACATAATGTATCTGTATCAGTACATATGGTAAAACATCAATTGTACACCTGGAATTAAGAGTATGAAAAAGTCCATGTTGTCTTAGCAACCGTCTCTTAGCAACACCCAGGTGTAAGAATACTCTTTTCTCTTTGTATTGTCTACATTACTTCTTAGCATCTGGATTTTAGACATTATAATGTTGTTGATACTTAATGAAAATCTAAGCAAGCTGAACATGAATCCATCTTGAAAGTCCAGTTATTGCTACTCCTGAATGTCATGAAGATTTCATTTAAAGACTACTTTTTATACACAGTTGGCCCACAAAGGGTGAGGATCTGACTGCCTGCATGGCAAACATAGTGGCCATCACTGTTCTGTTGTCATTGGTAGATTTAATGTATGGGGTTTTCACTATACATGTACTACTTCCAACAGATTTTTTTTTTTTTTTTTTTTTTTTTAATGAAAATGATGCAGCTCAGACGATCTGTCATAGTGTGAATAAGTTTGATAAACATCCACTTGAAGGTCAAATTAAAGGTCTCTGCTTCGTTTTTTGGTTCTTGATCAAAGCTATGAACACATAGGCCTGTACATATTTAAATGAATTATCAACAGTGTGTGGTTATATCTGAAGAATACCTTCATTAATACCATTTCAGCAACTTTAGTTGTGGTTTTTTTTTTTTATAGATTGAAACAAAAATATCCTTAACCAAACTTAGCATGTGGGTATATGTGGATTGTATCGGAGACAGGTTCAATGATTGTATTAGGTTCAAGTTATGTGGATTGTATCGGAGACAGGTTCAATGATTGTATTAGGTTCAAGGTCAAAGATCATGACAAAGATTTTTTACTACACTTATTTTTGAGAACATTCCACTCAAACATATAAAAATATATTTTTGTTACCAAAGAATATATGAGATGGCTTAAATATTGAGGTGTCTAAAAGAATAAAAAGAGAAAAGAAATTGGTTTCTAATGGTCTCCTAAATATATTGTTGGTCAATTTGGCTTCAGTATCTTTGAGGGGCTCTATTTTTATTTTTTTGTTGCTTTGATTCTTTTATTTGATTTGTTTTGTAATATTTCTATATTGTATATATTAATAGTGTTTTATGAATATTTAGTTCTATATGTTCAAAGTATTGTACATGTACAGTGTACTCCGAACATTCTTTCAGATGTGATGCTGTCTTTAATATTAATCAAATATCCAAGCTTTTTGGCTTCAATTACAAAACCAAGAAATTGAATATTATTGAATTTTTACCTGTATTTTAATCATAATATTTTCTTGGATTCATATTTCAAAGTTTTATAGAATAATATGATAAAATAGAAAATTCTTGCCAAAGAGCATAATTACTCAACAAACTAACACATTTTATGGATTTTTTTTTAGGGATGAACATACCTTTTGATCTTCTGCCATATATTATATTCAAAATTACTAAGAACTGTTTATGTTTCTAATAGCAAGGTGCTTTCAATCTTTTGACAATGAGCAGTATGGTCAAGCTATGTAATTTGATATAATGGTTACCTCCCTTGCGATAGTTTGACTTTCTCTTTGTATCTCATGAGTCAAACAGAATCATTTGAATAAAATATTTGCATCAAAGGTACTGTAATTGATAAATATTTCTCAAAATAATTTATGAATTTATTTCAATTCTCTGTTAAAACTTTGAAAAGACTTAAAATTCTACTTTAAGTGACACAAATTTAAGAGGATGTCAGTATTTGTGTATAATCTTAAAGATTCAAATGAATGTCAGCATCTCACAAGCTATGTGCCTCCCTTTGAACCTGTTTTATTTAATATTACCTGAATTGTCCAAGCCATGTGTATTCTCAACACTTGAATTAAGCATGTGTAGTGCTCATAATGAGATTCATGTTTATGTTTTACTTGAGAATCAACACCTGTGCCAAAATATTGTAATATACAACATATTCCATATTGACTCATTTTAATGTTCAATATTTGAATAATTCCCAAAAATATAACTTGTAATTATTAATATCTCTTATTTGTACTGATTAATAATCTACCAGAAATACACATGCAATGTACCAAATATTGTAAGTTTATGGCTTATAAAAATATACTTCTCTTCTTAAATATCTGACCAGTTCATTTTTTTATGCCCAAGAAAACAAAGATTCTACTATGGACTGTATCATGATAAAGCTGAAAAAATCTTCAGTAAACCAGGGATTAGTTGGCAACACTACTAAAAAAGCACAATATTGGGGAACTTCCTCAAAGTTGTATATGGTAAACAGGGTGAAAACATAAATTTTGCAGCATTTTTACATGTTGCAGTTTTTATAGGCAACTCTAACATTTAGGGATTTTCTAAAGCCTGGAAATTTTGGCGGAATGGCCAATATCAAATCATCTTCAACTCTTGATGAAACAATTTTACTTCCATGGGGAAATATCATTTTGATGAATATATGAAAAACCTTATATACTTGCTTATAAGTTGTATCCAACTGTAAAAAGCATATACCCTGATCCACTAGTGTAATAGGTGATGGCAGGTCTGGGTCCATGCAGTTTTCAATTGGATTTGACTTTCAAGCAAGTATGATTGGTAGTCAAGGAGTAAAAAGTAGTCCATTGGCATTATTATTTTGGTTATTGTTCATCTTTTACTTTTAATTCTACCATGAACACAATATGCATAATCAGATTTTTTACATGATGGTTTATTAAAACTGCACTTTTTTCCTTGTGCAACTTTTCACCTAAGCAGTAGTATTTTTAATCAGTTTTGTGCAATGTGCTTTTTTATTTTAATCCAGTTGTTGATTTTTCCTTAAACTTAAATTTTTATCATTAAAATTGCTTAAATACTGTTTCGACTTTTCTTTTTTTTTTCTCTAAACAAGCAAGTGCAAGATAATTATAGGACGTTCTAGTAAAGTGGCAATTTATGATCACCATTTTTGACATTCTCCTAAGTCACTGAGCAGGAACTATTTTGTTAGATCATGGGCATTGTTGGTGCATGGGTCAAAAGTGGGTTGATGATCTTGGTAGCATAGCAACAGTCGGTAACTCACCATAATTAGATTCCTTTGGATTTTTGGGATACCATTAGGAGTGGTGTGAAGTGTTAATATCGTGAAAGGAGCCCTCTAACAATGAAACCATTACCTTTTATTGTAACCAGGTTGAGGTCTACATAGAATTTGACAAATCGAAGACTTGATTGAGGGTATTTATCTTGTACAATGGGAATATTCTATCCCTCCTCCTTCATTAGTTACCTGAACGAACTTTTCTTTAGCATATCGGAAGATGAATTTATGAAGTGGTGTATGGGCTTAGAACCCATAGGAAATTAGACAGTTTTTTTTTAATAGTGGTTGTAATAGGTTCGCATAACTCTAGTAATCGACAAATCCGATGAAGTTAATGTTAATGACCCAGGCAGTGAACATGTGCGTTTGAATTCCAAGATTAAGCATTGCACCATGTGGGAAATAGATACTGTATGGATGTATTATGGCCAACACTTGGCATCGATTCATAAAAACAGTATGGTCCTTGACCCCAAGCACCGAGAACTCCAATGGCTCAACCTGTACCCCTTCCCCCCCCCCCCCTCCAACCCCATGAGGTATATTGCCATAGTGTTTGTTTATTACCAACTTCAATAAGTATTGTATCTCAGTCCGCTCCAGTAGTGTCAATTCATTGACTCGGACAGTAGCGCTTCCTACTCCAGTAGTGTTGGTTTTGCAGTCCATTCTTATTCCAACACCATTGGCAGAGACAACATCCAAAGGTTTTGTTTTTCAACCTCAACAACCCTTATAAGATCCGCGAAGGAATGTCCATTTGTAAGGAATAAGTGAGACAGACCCTAGATAAGCATGATGCAACGCTCGCAGCAGAGAGAAGATTGTTAGAACCTCAGAGCTTTCCATTTCTAAATCCTAGTTTTGGGACATACTTAAAAAAGGTAAACCCAGAGGACCGCACTAAATTCAAGAAAGCAACATATAGTACAACTTTATTATGAGCCGGTACTGAAAACCTTGAGGAAGAATATACAAACTTGTGTTTCTATATGACAATAACACTATCGTCCAAATTTATGATGCAGTAAAACCTTTTTTGTCATCATCATTCACTCAGTTTTCTAGTATATTATCCAAATTTGTCTCTGGAGAAATAAAATCTCCAAAATCAACATAGTTTTTAGTCAGTATTAAACGAGCATGTCAATATTGACACCATAGCAGAACAAATGTAGTGCACAGTAACGAACGAACTATCCATACATAAAATCATGTAATCATTCCCGAACATTAATAATTCTCTCTCCCGCTCTCTCTTGTTGTAATCACATCTCTAAAGTCGCTGGATATATTGATTCTGGAAGAAAAAAGTTGAGTGAGCAATTCTAGTCTGTAATGAAATACTGTTTCCGGGTAAAGTTTCCGAGTGTTAGTAAATTTCTTTTCAATAATTCCTTATTTGGTTTGGAAATTTAATATTATTTCTTAGATATGGGTCATAGTCGGGAGTGATATCGGGATACCTGTACTGAAACAATGAAGATAAAAAAATAAAGTAGCACTGTTACTGAATACCTTGTCTACCGAATTAGCTATCCTCTATCACATTTGTTCTTTAAAAAATAATATTTACAAATATTTGCTAATTCGCATGAAACGTGCAAATAAATCTGTATGACCTGACGAGTCATGCCGATTAAAGTCAGTACAATTACCAAGAGGATGTTCCAGACAGAATCACACAACGTCATTGCAGATGAGCATGTACTATTTTATCACAGTATGCGTATAGTTTTCCATATAGTTTATGCAATTTCATATTTTACCTGGTTGATCCGAACAATCCACGAAATTATTGTGAATTATTATCTTTAGTGATTGACTGCGGTCGAGGCAAAACCTCTTAAAACCCCGCCTTCTGGATTTGTTTGAATGAACATTTTGGCTGCTTTTTTTTTTTTCTAATCGACTCGCGAGAAAATAATAGCGGGAAAATGGTCTCGTCCTTTTCAGTATGGTTAATTTACCTCTACAGTGGTTTGTTATGTCAGGTATAACATATATAGAGGATCTCAAGTGGCAATAATTTAATATTAAATTTATGAAACTCGTTGAATAATATTGGCTCACAAAAGCTGGACATTATTTATCTCGTTTCATAAATTCAGTATTAAATTACCCATTTGAGATCCTCTATTTCTTTAAATATTATAGAGATGTACATATACTACATTAATTGCAAAATTATTTGTACAGAGGTGGCACATAAAATAAATTGAGTATGGATTATGCACTTGTACATTGAGTATTTATTATACTGATGTACAAATGACAGTTTCATTGAACATTTATTATATAGATTTATAAATGATATTTTCATTGAGCATTTATTATACAGATGTACGTATAATGACCCAAAGATCGAAGATAGTTCCTTCTGCGACTACCCTGTCTACTTAGTGCTTAATTTGTACTGCTGGTATCAACTAATTGAAACAGATAATCAGTTTATGTACTGCTACTCTCTGGCTATATCTCATTCGATTATACAAATAGCCAACATATGTAGTTACTAAATGTCTAGAAGGCATATCAGTTTATTTTACCGAATCCTTAACCAAACAATAAAGTAGTTGTTCGTGTTTGATGATTTGTTTTAGAGTCACAATCCTTTTCTTCTAAGACTAATTTCTTAAATAACTAACTTGATTAAAAAAAACTCCGGTGCTAAAGAGTTTTACCTTAGCTCGTAAGGGTTTTATCTTTTTTATAATGATATATAGTTGTGATATATAGGATTAAATAAAATCAATCTCAATATGGTTTAGTAGAAAATTAAAAATTATTTTAATACTATTTAGAGAAAATAGCAATCTTGTTACTTTTACTAATAAATTCTGTCCTAATAGAAACAAGCATATAATAAAAAAGGATTCTTTTATAACAAAATACATTTGTATTTATATACGGCGGTGCTTTAAAATATTTATGACTTTTTAAATCTTTTTTGTCTGAAACACCATTGACGCAACCCACATTGAAAAAAAATGTGCCTCCTTTGACAGTCTGGTACAAAATACGGAGAGGGGTGAGGTGGGGAGTGGCATCAAACATATTCTACATCACAGAGTCAGTTGGTGAATACCTTATTATGGTTTTCGAGTTATAGGCTTTGTATACTCAGCAAATGGAAATCGTCTAAGAAGAAATTCCCGCAACGTTGAATCTATTCGAGTTTTTGTGGTACGGTCCTGTAGTAGAACACGAATGGTGATGTTACTTATCACGTTGTAATTGCTCAAATGAATTATTTTTTTCAACACCTGCTCATAATTAATTAATTTTTGTTGGGAGGAGATGTGAAACCGCATGAAAGTAACATTCATTGATTCACTATAACACTATTTATATTGCGGTTTCGTGGGTATTTTGTAATTTTAATGATATTTGTATTGAAATACTTAAATTTTTAATGACATTTGTATTGAAATACTTAAATTTTAATGACATTTGTTTTGAAATATTTAAATTTTAATGTCATTTGTATTGAAATACTTAATTGAAACGAAAACAAAATCATGGATCACACTGGTACACGTGTTCTAAATATATTTCCAGGAAAAAATACATGAACATATATCTATTTATCCTATATATTCTTGTTTAATCTATTTCGGTCACTGCACTTTGTAATCACACATAACTAAACTTCTTGTATCACATCTTAATTGAAAACCGACTAATGTGTTGTTCAACATTTTGTCTTTATAAACAAAAAGCAACGAAAATTAAAAGTAGGTAGAATTCCTCCAAACGACGCCAAAATAATCAACCAAGCAACAAAACATTAAACAATTTACTACCAACAATAAAGAGGACCGCTCCGGTGGCCTAGTGGTTAGAGCTGCCGCCTTGAATGCATGAAGGTTCGATTCCCGGCTGAGTCATAGCAAAGACTTACAAAAATGTTTCTTGGCGCTCAGCATTAACATGCTAGTGTTAGAACTGGTCGGCCTGGTGTCAAGATAATGTGACTGGGTAGGACATCATGCTACATGTTTGCGGCACGATGCCCCAGTGCTAGACATCACGACAAACTGTCACACTGTAGACATCGTAGCGATATGACTGAAATTTTTTTAAAAGCTACGTTGAAAATCCGAATCATACACACCAACAACAAAGAAACGTAAGACAACTTTGTTGCTTTCCATTTCTACTTTCATGAGAACTAACTATAAATCTTTTAAAACTTTTAGTCAGTTCTTCTTTCTATACAGAAAAATATTGGATGAAAGTAAAATCTTAGATTTTTTTATTTTTCCATGTGGAGTGGCGAGAAAAACAATACTTCTTGGGGTGCAGTTTCATAATGCCAAATGAGCCCGTTTGAACTGTGTATGCCCCTTGTTTCAATGATGTTTGAACAACTTAACTTTAATTGGATGCTGTGAATTACAACTACATCCAGTGAAATTCACGGAACCGAAGTGCTGGAATATGGGATCGATCAGCCAAGGTGTTGTTGTTGTTGTGTTTAACGCCATTTTTCAGCACACGATAGGCTGGCTATACATGGCGGCAAGTATTTAGGTTGGAGGAAGAACCCGGAAAACCCCATGAAAGAACCACCGACCCACTGGAAGCTACTTAATTTAAAAATAAATAAGGATATGTTGTTTCTCTTCTGAAACTGGATTCTAAGAACCAGAAATAATCAAAACAAAGAAAATAATGAAGGACCCACGACATCCTTTCTTTTATCTTTTTTTCCCACTTTTTTAAATAAATAAAAATAGTAACACATGCTTAATATATTGCTCATTGGTTCACTTTTTTCTTCTTTGTAGCTAAATGCCATATTACTAGGCTCCCTTTGTTTTAACAGCCATATAATCAGGTATACTTGCTTGGAAATTTAAATTAATAATTCATAATGATCGAACACATTCCTGGCAGTAGAAAGGAAATATATTTTGAGGCATTTTATGCCTCTTGATGTTTTGAACATATGCCCCGATTAATTATTTGGTACAAGAACTGCTGTAATTATGCTGCAAACGTAAACATAGTGTTTATTTGGTACAATGACCGTTGTAATTATCCTGAAAATGTAATTTTTAAATTTTACACGTTCATAATATGTATGTTCTTCAATGCTTTCTCTTCGAATGTCTTATTTTGAAAACATGATCAGAAACAATCCTGCAGTTTTTTTTATCAAGCACTTCTATTTCATAAGTATTCAGCCAAGAAATATTAGTTAGAGGGTCTTCAACATCTTTTGCTTTTAAAAGCATTTTCTTCCGGTTACTCATATTATCTTCATGTTAACAGATAACTCAGAATTAATAGCTGAGCCGCCTGGTGTACTTATATAAATGTCGGAACTCTGCATTTGACATTGAGTAAATACAATATACCGTTTAAACTATACTTTTAAATAGAAAACAAATCAGCTGGTTCCGCAAAAATGAAGGGCTGGGATTATGGGTTGGGGATGAAAATGGGGATAATATAATCAAGCAGAGTTCACTATATGATTCTCAGACTTGGGTTTGATCTTCATCTCATTTGAACAGAAAAAAGTATTCATAGAACCATGTGAAACGATAAGAGTGATGATGAGTTTGATCTTTGATAGAATCACAGATTAGTATTTATAAGCTCCAATGATGGAATATACAGGCACCTGTTACGGATGATAGTATCTACATTTACATAATCAAGAGCTCGCTAGCTGACCCTGCTGAACTAACTAAAATGGGAAAACAAAAATCTATGGTTTTAATTCAATTGATTTTCTAACACATGTTTAAGCCTTGCGATTAATTTTAAGGATTAGTATAATTATATCGGTGAGTTAAAGAAAGAATGCTTCTAATTACTTATTTCCTGTTTTAATTTTAATTTTTTTTAAAAATTATGATGAACTTCAAAACAGCTCATCGTAAGCGCCGCTATATTTTTCTATGGCTCACACAACAAATGCCCACACTAATGCACTCCACTGCCATCTCACATCTGTCTGTGTGAGTTGGAATATCGGGTTTAACCAATCTGGGTAAGTGAAAAAGCTTACCAATATCTTTCCGTGAGTCGGTCGTTTTTTTTCCGGGCGTTTCCCTGGTTCTTCCTCTACAAGTTATTCTAGCTGCTATGTACGGCCTATCGTGTGTGCGAAAGAATTAACTTCAACCTACAGCACCAATTTATCTAATTGCAAGAAAAATAAAACAACAACAGTATACCAAACTAATTTCCATCTAAGGGGATAGAGTCACTCGTGATTTAACATTCAATAAACGGAAAAGTAGGATAATTAAATTGTCCCATCAGGTTTTCATAACTGAAGGAAATGGTGTATGCTTCAAGAAATCCAAATTTATAAATAAATGGAGGGGAGAAAAATGAAAATAGTACAATAATAAGAATAATCTCATTCAACATTTGTTTCCAAATCCTTTCTGGGGAGCCTCTGTTGGCAGAATGGTTCAATGTGCTCGCCTTTACCACAGGAGTCTGATGTTTTATCAATAAAGTACGGCGAAATGTCTGACAAAATGAAATACCCTTATCAATAATATATATATATATATATATATATATATATATATATATATATATATATATATATATATATATAAAAACACAAGGAATGCAAGCGTGAACACAACCATTCGCTAGATTCGACATTTTCTCACTAGACTTTTATCGCTTCAGAATCGCAAGAAGACTGATGCACTACACATATGCATTCAAAACACAGTTACTTACCAACGCATAGTTCATAAATGACCATGTCCTGAATCCAACCGGCGAATTAACCTTTTTTTTTCCACAAGTACGGTCACATTAGCCACGGTCGTAAGCCTAACTGACGGAAGTAGCCCATTCTAGAGTGTCATCGGCCAGACTAATTCCTGTCTTTAAGGTTTTGGAGCTGGAATTGGATAGTTCACTGACCATTCATCACCAGTAGGTACCTCTGAAGGTCTCCATTTTTGCACATTTGTAATGAAATAACAGACAGGTACTTAAGAGGCTTAAGTTTCAGTAATGACCTTTTAAAACTGAATGAGCAGTTAAAAGAGAATCACGTGATCAATGCCTTCTGATTGGTCCAAACAAGGAGTGAAAGTCATAGCCTGACCAATAGCTTTCTTTGCCATAGCTCCGGTAACGGAACATGCTGAAAATAAATTAGGAAATTCTTTTCCAATTGGATCGACTTACTGATCCAAATAAGGCTTGTCAGTTACAAGTAGATTAACCACAACCTTGTCTCCAGCTAGGTCGTTGCCTAGTAATAAATGAATGCCTTCAACGGGTAAAGCTTAGACTGTTCCGACTGTCACGGGTCCTGAGACTAAGTCTGATAAAAAAAATGGAGAGGAGCATTAACAAAACCGCACTTACATCCCTGAATAAGAACACTCATTAGAAGAAGACTTCTCAGAAAAAAGACAAAGTACCCGACACTAAAAGACTCTGAAAAGCTCGTATCCCTTAAAAGTTGAATAGGGGTGGGATTCATTTGATTTGATTTTAGGGTTTAACGCTATTTTTCAGCACATGATAGGCTATACATGGCGTTCAGTATTATTAGTGGAGGAATAACCCGGGAAAACTCCCAGAAAGAACCACTGACCCACGAGAAGCTACTGGCAAGCTTTCTTACATAACTACATTAGCCGAATCTTAGACTCGAATCCCCGCAGACAGAGGTCAGACGGCAGTGATCCGTAACGGAAAGCGCTTTAGACCACTCTGGGTCCCGAGGTGGGATTGGCCAAAGCACCCAAGAGCGATATAGAATCCTTCGATATATAATTATCCACAATAAAATTTGATTGGGGTTTGTTGAACCCAACAACTGTATTGCTTTCTATATATGACCGTGCTCTTTACCTCTTATATATAAAAGTATTTGGAATGGGTCTTTCTTGATTCTGATGCCGTTTGTTCAGTTGGTAACAATCAGAAATAATGTGTTCTTTTTTATGCAATAAGTACACGTATGAAGAGAAGAATCTTGAATCAAAATTAACAGAAGCTTGATTTTGTAAAAGCTGTGCCAGTCTGAGTTTTAGAAGGGCTTGTATCAGTCTGATAAACATTTTTGCCAGAAGACTGTTGAGTGGAGGTCTTATTTACAAAAAGGAACTTTATTACTCATCAGCAGCACGAGCAACATTTGACAATATTAATCTTGATGTCACTATGGACACAGTTTTTGAACTCTTCACGTAATACAAGTTGTTGGAGACTTTCATGGTCGTTTTCATCTTTCTCGGCTAAGCACCATCTATCAAATAAATGATCTTGCTCTAGAAAATTCGACATGAGTTTATCCAGCTTTTATTATAGTTTATATGAATTTTTACCGATAAGCGTCAGGGACGAACACATAACCCCTTAAAATGCATTTCTTCACGAAGTCAAAGTCATCACTCTGCGGTACTGACAGGGATGCAATTCGGCGAATAATGAGGTGTCAAGCCAGTTAGTTGACATGGTCATACAACTTGTGACTGGCCTTTTTTCTAGGTAGACAGTTACGTAATATTACCATCATATGGTTCACAGGATCAAAGAAACATCAAGTGGGGGTCGTAAAACGTTTTTATCTGCTGTTACGTGCTTAGGCTCGAATAAACAGTAACATAGAAAGAGTGAGAATAGCAAGCTTGCAAAAACTTAATAAACAATTTATCGAGCACAAATATTTTCAAGAAAAGAAAAATAAACTTGCGGTTTTAAGAATAAATTCCCAAAATTAATCCAAAAATAGCTCAAAATATAATCCACTAGTGAAATTATAAAAGTCCTGGTAATAAAATGTTCTAACAATTCCAAGTTCGAATCTTAGTGAAGCATCCAAGATGGAAGACGATGTCACGTGATGAAGTCAGTTCTGGTCTTATGAAATTCAATGAGCACAATTATTTTCCAGATAAATAACAAAATAAATCCTCTTGATCCAAACGAATTGAATAATTTCCAATACAAGGTAATTTAAAATAACTCAAAACGACACAACTTAATATTCTAACAGCCCAACTTCTACTAAATAGTTCACTCTAAAACATAATTTATATACCTGTTTTTACGGAAACAAGAAAGGGGTCACATGAACACATTTACGTTCAAAAAATCTCGTACACACCGTATGACCCAACTAAAAAAAGAAAGATGTTTACAACAAAGCTCCATAATGTCCTTGGAATCAACCAATCATTTAAAAGCTTGTTTACAACTCTGAAGCCAGGTCAGAAATGAGGTCAGCATCTGGTGTTTATTTGTAAAGCACAGGTCATCTCCCAAGGAATGAATCATAAACTTAAAATGTCAAATTTGAATCTGACAAACAAACAATTAAAATAAAAATAAATGACATATCAAATTTACGTAACATCTGCTTACTTCTTTTTCTCTAATTTTCATATTTGTTGATTTTGCTTTTTCTTTTACAATACAGCCATTTTTTTCCAGAGGTACTGTTAAGAGTATATTTATGTATACAATAAACGTGGAACTGGATGTAAAATATTATATAGAAAAATATTTGGTTTTTTATTACAAAAAAGAGTAAAAGAGAAAAAAAACTGATTGGTTTTTATAGCATCCGTGCATATTGAATCTCGAACATTTCATGTCGATAATATAAAGAATGTTTGTACAAATCTTTGAACGTTCCTCTTATAAACAACATGACTGTTCATTTCATCATCGTCACTGTTAATTCATCCTCGTAAATAAACATTGTATCAACTGTTGCTTTCATCATCGTCACTTTTAATTCATTCGGAACTGACTTGCGTAGAAAGTTTGCCATGGCGCTTTTCAAGCATTCATAAGAAACACTTCTTCACTAAGTGACAATAACTTGCTCTAAATTACCAATATAAATACAGAACAACAACAACAACAACAGCAAAAAAAAAAACAACAAAATATTGAAACTGGAATGAGTTTTGCGTAATTATGGAATGATCAGCTGGTCTTATTTACAACCTCCGAAAAATGTTGTTTATCGTTTTAAAAGGTGATTCTCAACAAAAACAATCTCTTTCTCGGGAGGATATACTGGAAGTGGTTAGTCAGAATGCACACTGTTGAGAGAGAGAGAGAGAGAGAGAGAGAGAGAGAGAGAGAGAGAGAGAGAGAGAGAGAGAGAGAGAGAGAGAGAGGTATACAGCAACATATGCCCAGTGGCCAGTATTGTAGCTTTGCCTAGTAGTCAGAGCCTGCTGACCAGAGACAGGTGACACAAGAAGCCCAGAAAAAAGTAATCATCTTGCCCAGTGCCTGGCTCCCAGTGACCTGTAGCTAAATGACCAGTTAGGTGATAGAGAGTTGCTAAAGGATTTTGTATCCATGTTATGTAATATTGCATACAATAAGATTGAGATCCTCTGATTCCGTAAGCAATGTTTCCTCAAGAAAGCTTCGTATTTTCATATATTTACATATTTAAGTATCACCTTTGTAACTTTTCTCTGAAGACTGGTCTCTAAGTAATACCGTTACATGAACTTTCATTGATAATCAAATATTTCATTTTGCGATTTCACCACTTATCCTTTTAACGAAGTTAAATGCCTTAAAAATGACAGAAAAATCGAAATTGGAACTGACAAGTGGACGAGAAAATAAACATAAGAATGACTGGTTGAATCTGGGATTAGAATAATATCTCAAGAGAAATGACTAATTAATTAAAGCAAGATTAAATGAAAAAGACTTAGTAAACTATTAATTATGTGAATTTACGCACGAATTAAAACGAGCAATGTCATTAAATAAACAGTGCAAGAGAATATGGCTATAAAATCAAATAGAAAACCACTTTCTTTATTCGCAAAGTCCCGCTTTATGTACCAAGTAGAAAATTTAATTATCGTGTAACCAAGAAGGCATTTATTATCTGTAAATGACAAGAATGAACAAAGGGTACTTTTTATGGAGTGGTAAGGGCGGACAGATATTGTTAATATCAGACCGAGCAGTGAAGCAATTATGTTTTGTTTAGTCAGCACACAGTATACACTATTAACATTATGCAGCCACGAACTCCCCATATTCGAGCACTTAGGAACAATACAACAAAACTACATTTTATATTTATAGGTTTCTGCATATGTATGGATAAGTATGAACGAGTTTTTTTTTCTTCCTGATTAATACTACACGAACTTGGGAGCACATGACTAGTGCGAAAAGCTAGTTTATATTACTCATACAAATGCAGTAGCTTTTTTCTAATATATATATATATATATATATATATATATATATATATATATATACTCATTTCGTATTCCTAATAATGGAATACATTAGAAGAAACAAACTTATTGAATTCATGTTGTATTTCAAAATAAATGTACAACATTATATTCATCAATGCACAGTTAACAATAGTTATGAGCACATTGCACAGCGCTGAAAAAAAAAATGGAGTTAAACCCAAAAGAAAAATGCATATCCAGTTTGGATGATCGGAGCGATCGACCTTCATTCCAGACGTAAAAAAGACATCTGTTCTACATGGACATTATTTCAATTGTTGGGGTTGTGGGTGGATAGTTGGGTGGGGGCAAACAAAACATGGCAAAACATGACGGGCTTGTTATTTTTCGTATATAGGCTACAATTTTGCAACACTTGCCCCTCCCCTCCCACCCACCCCACCCCCCGCCCAATGACGTCCCTGTTGTTCTAAGAACAGACTACTCGTGGGAACTCCATTATGGTTGTTGGATTTCGTGGGTCGGTGGGTCTTTCAGGGGTTTTCCCGGGTTCTTCCTCCACCATTGTTACTGGCCGAAATGTATAATATATCTTCTGCTGAAAAATGGCGTTAAACCCTACAACAAAACAACAACGACATGTTTGTTGGATTCTAAATGCTACCTTAAGTCTTGATTCCTTGCCGCATAATATGCGAACATTTCTTACTCAGTCTGTGCATGGAGATGTTTACCAGGTTATCTAAACTAAATGCTGGACTACAAATCTCAATGGTGGAGTAAGGAAATCTCTATATGACGTGGAGTGATTGTAGAAAGGTTAGACAGACAAACCTTATACCAACTTTATCTTCATCGGAAACACGCAACTAGGTCATCACACAAATATATCGTCTGCTGAAGAGGTAGGAGCGAGAAGAGAATTCTAAAGCCGATCGAACGTTGCAACAAAACAGTGCAGTAGACATACCTATTATCGAATGGATCTATGACAGAAACTATATGAGGCAGTGTTGGATTAATAATCAGAATGATGCATGCCAAAGGGTTTTTTACTTTAATTGTTTTATTCCATTCTTCATTAGTTTTGGTAATACACTGTGAACAATGCAATACAACCGATTGTGGTACCACAACTACACCTGTACCCGAGAAAACGTCTATCGAAAAAAGCATGGACACCTTTTTTAAAATGGCGAACTCTTTTCTTGAGATTGTCATAAAAAATACCATTTATAGTTCAGACAGTGAATTTAGTAAGTACATATACTTTGTTCAACATAGACTCTTCTGAAATAATGAGATTTTACTTTTTCATTGTAGCACTATAAGTTGATCACTCACATAATTTTTTTCATAAAGCTATATAACTTGCTTTACACCTCAGCAAACCCTTTTGCGTTCAGAAAGACGAAATAGATATTGTTCATGAATATAATTATAAACAATAACGTATTTTTCAGCATGTATCACCGAATGGTCATTTATTTTTTTTAACATTTTACATTCAGTGTCAGGCATCAGTTTAATATATTTTACCACCATACCTTCCACTGACAACCTATGAAATAGTTTGGTAAACACAAAGAAGAATACATGACAAGGTATTTAAAAACAATTGAATAACGTGGAAAATGCACATTGTACTCTGTTTAGATTCTGAACATCCAGGATCATCGACTTCCCAAACCTGAAGGGCTTTAACGTAGAAATCTATCCATTTAACATTTAAAACTGTAACACAGAAACATAAATGTAATCGGCATCTTGGAAGAAGGTTATCTCCCACTGATCTGCTTATACCTAATTGCCATAAGAATGTTCAATAACAACACTATTTTTTTCTGTCATCTGTGATAATTTCGTGATCAGATTTTCAGACAGATTTATTTTATTTCTGATCATCGTCCGGAACCATCCCAATTTAGTGCGATGTAAATTGAGTTATTTCCGATTTTTCATATGAACCTTCCTCATTTCGTACTCTATTTATCCATCCCGTCAAATTCCAAGACGTCCAGTTAGTTTATATTTCTGCATTTGATTTTTAAATGTTAAGTGGATAGTTTTCTACATTGAAGCCCCTCGTGTTTGGGAAGTCGGTGATCCTGGATTTCCATGTTCATTAAACGCAGCCCTTTACATATTTTATGATTTTATTAGTTGTATTTGAATTTTAAATATACATGTATCACATTTCATTTAAAACTATTGTGTTAAAAAGGGTTAGCTCGATATTTATGTGAAATTGATCATCTGTCTTCTCCTTTAACTTGCTTGGAAGAAACCAAAATTTTCCGCAGCTCTTACTGCACTTAGTAAAGAAAATAATATCGAGTGGACAAAGATATGGTTATACAGATGCGTATTTATGACTATAATTATCAACAGTGATGGTTCATTACTTAAAACTTAAATTTGAGATAAATGTAGATTTCAACAATTGATTCAAAGAAACATGCAGGAGGCACAAACATGTTTTACATTTATCTGCTCTTTGTCTTTTAATATGAGAAATTATTCATTTATATGTGTATCTATTAGCGTCTCGAGAATTTTGACGCTAGAAATCTCGTCATTTGAATGAATATAGCATCTCAGTGGATAATTGTCAATAAGACGCAGTTCACTCATGCATCATAATGGGCATTTTATTCAAAGAAGTCAGTACATCAGAGCGGATAATTAGGATGACATTATTCAAAAACGGCTGGCAAGTATTGCATTATTAAAACTAATTTACCCCCTAAGTAGTAATAGGGGATACTCTAGCGACAATGGAAAATCCAGTCAAAAAGGGCTTGGGAACATCTAGCGACAAGGGGAATTCAACATGGGGGGACTATCTAGCGACAAGGGGAATTTAACATGGGAACTATTTGGGACTATCTAGCGACAAGGGAAATTGAACATGGTGGGACTATCTAGCGACAAGGGAAATTGAACATGGTGGGACTATCTAGCGTCAAGGGGAATTGAACATGGGAACTATTTGGGCCTATTTAGCTTCAAGGGACATGGAACATGGGGAATATGATTGGTATAGGGAAACTGTCTAGGGACAAGGGAAAAAAAGGGTGGCAATGAAAGCTACTATCTTTTCGAGACTTATGAGTGGCCCTGAAAAGAGCCTTTGGATATTTCTTCTTCTTTTATTTTCTGCCATTGTTCCACCACCTTTTGATTTCACCAATGATTCCCGTTTTCTTCTTCTTTTCTTCTTCGGGAATCCAGTCAGGATGTCCCATAGCTCTAAACTTTTCCTGAACTCTCATCCATCTTAGATTGAGTAGATCAAAGTCCTCTTTTGTCTTTTTGTTCTTTTTTTCCTTTCTCTCCTTAGACCAGTTTTCTTTAATCTGGATCACCTGTTCTTCCATCACCATTCTCATCATTGCTTCTGCTTTCTTTAGCCTGTCTAGACCCCACTTCACATATTCCCACTCTATCAGATGTAATGTTTCTTCTAGAAAACACCTGACTTTGATGACATGATCAAGTGCTTGCTTCAAGTCCCCTATTCTTATATATTTTCTTTTAATACGTCTTCTTAATTTCTGGTCTTCCTCCTCTATCATACCTTCTAATAAATCTCTTGCTAATTTCAGTTGGCTTACAAAGCCATGGTTACTCTGAAATTCTTCCTCAAGTCTTTCCACTTGATATTCTGCATCAAGGATCCCAAACCAGCTGTCTCGGAGTTGGATAAACAATTCAAAATTCATCTTGATGTGTTCAAAATTGAATGGCTCCAAGGACCGAAGATTGCGTATATATATCTTAAGCACGGACGTGAAAGTAAACACCCCCTACATTCACTTGTCATATTAGATACTATTCACAAATCCTATTATATACTATCCAAAATCACACCCTATACTAACCAAACACACGGGGAAGCAGCCAAAACAAACCCTACTATATACTATCCAAAATCACACCCTATACTAACCACACACGGGGAAGCAGCCAAAACACACCCTATTATATACTATCCAAAATCACACCCTATACTAACCACACACACACGGGGAAGCAGCCAAAACACACCCTATTATATACTATCCAAAATCACACCCTATACTAACCACACACACGGGGAAGCAGCCAAAACAAACCATACTATATACTATCCAAAATCACACCCTATACTAACCACACACACGGGGAAGCAGCCAAAACACACCCTATCATATACTATCCAAAATCACACCCTATACTAACCACACACACGGGGAAGCAGCCAAAAACAAACCCTACTATATACTATCCAAAATCACACCCTATACTAACCACTCACACGGGGAAGCAGCCAAAACAAACCCTACTATATACTATCCAAAATCACACCATATACCATCTAAATAGAGTCAGTGTTTATAATCACACTACTCCTCTCTCACACCCATTGGCAATTGACATAGTATTTCTTTTCTTGTTATTTGGGTAGCCCTGAGAAGGGCTGTTTTTAAAACTTCAAATTGCACCTGGTTAATGCTGGCATCTCCCAGGTCTAGCCCCACACACACATCTCCTACTCCAATCATTCTCCCAATTCACTCTTGTGATTGGGAGTGCAGAGGGAGAATGAGTGGCTTCACTATCCCAATCTTCTGTTTGAGGGATAGTGAAAGTCTCTTCATTTCTTCCTCTATTCCGCAACCGTGGATGCGGCTGAAGTTGTTGCGGTCGAGGCTGTGGTTGTTGCGGTGGGGGCTGTGCCTGAAGTGAACGAACTGGTTCTGGTGGTGAAGGCGTCCTCACCATAGGAGTAACTTGACTTGTTTGTCTCATCATACGGTGAGGCAAGATAGGTCTTCTCTTCTCCTCCTCTTCTTTCCTTTTTCTTTCCTCCTCTTCTTTTTCAATCCTAGTCTGTTCTTCTAAGGCCTCCATTGCCAGTTCGTCCAGGAGACGCCTCGCATTCTCCAAGTGCATCTGAAGCTCTCTTAGCTTTTGAACTCTACTCATCTTTTGTGTTGATGCGTCAACGATAGGTAGCCAGACTGACGAGTGCTTTTTTATATATAGTTCAAGCGCGGACGTGATGGAAAACACCCCTTTACGTTCCAAAATCTTACAGTATCCTTATCATTACCAAAACACGCGGACGTGATGGAAAACACCCCCTAGATCCAAGAAACTTACATTATCCCTATCATTACCAAAAAAAACAAAACAAGCTGACTTTTAAAATAAAACACTCACTCACTTTTATACTTGACTCATATTAATTATACATTGAACAAGTTATTTTGAAAAAATACGTTGTGCTTATAGACGCACTTCAAAACAAAAGTTAAAAGAGACAGTGATTATAGACTCACTTCTATTTTTTTCTAACTTCCTCACATACCATAAGCAAATTGAATAATTAATTCTTTTCGAGAATATTGGGTAGCCCTGAAAAGGGCTGTTTTTTTGTGTTTGTGTGTACGAGGAAGGATGACAATCTTTTATCGTCTAAGATTGCGTCCTCGTTTGGCTACACGATAGGGTCTGCTTCTTCGGAAAGAGAAAGAGAACTCTTTTGTGTCCACACGACAGTCGACAAAACTTCTGTCTGGTTCCTGCTGATGTTGTTGCTGATGCTGTTCTCTCTGCTCTCTCTGCTGCTTTTGAAGTCGATACTTCTCAGTCCATTCTTCTTTCTCTTTTTGAATTTCCTCTCTGAAGAGTTCTTCTATGAGGTCTTCCGTTACTTGTAGCATTCTTACATTCTCAATCTCTTCAGGCTTTGGCATCAGATTGTGTCTGATACGATGCAGAGTGACATAAGCTTCGTTCAGCTTAGCTAGTCTTGAGCACATCTTCGTAGGAGGATGAGTCAAACAATGGATGGCCAGACTGGAGACTACCCCTGCTTTATATGGTTCAAGCGCGGACGTGATAGAAAACACCCCTCTGCGGTTTAGGGTTTTGAAACGTTTAGATAGTTTGATGTGAGGGATAGAAAGAAAAGTCAAAGAGCATTTATATGAATACAAATGTAAAACAAACGACAGACGCATTGGTTTTCAAAACACAACATTTTTATTCAAATAACAAACATTATTTCAAAGAACAAACATTATTTCAAAGAACAAACATTTTTTTCTTCCATAACACCAATACATTATCTTTGACATGGTTGACAACGTTGTGAATTAAATTGAGATTTCCACTGTTGGAAATCATTGGGCGATTGATGTACACTACGTTTCCTAGCTAAAGACAACAGATAACCATAATGGTCACAAAACCATCGATCTACTTTGTCATCGTTTCGAGACGAATGACGATCAAAATAAGTCACTAAATGTTCTAAAGAATATCCAAGACTGCGATGATGCAGATAATAGATACAATATTGTCCACACACCATAGAATCTGTGCTTTGTAATTTCACATTATTGAATCGTGTCGTCTGAGCATTTCTTCTCATAAAGTCAATGATATCATCTTCGAAAGGAGGCAATCCATACGAATCAAAATACTCCGCACATCCCTCTTGAGGAAAGTAGACAGCTACCCAGTGAGTTCCTGGAAGATGACTGTCATCTGTGTTGATGACATAAGCTTGATTCTCTTGAGGTTTGCGATGAGGTAGTTCATCTTTAGCACACACGACAGGATTCCAAGAAGCAGTGTACGAACTACGGTTCAAAAGATAATAAAGTTCCCAGGTATCCATTTTTTGTTGTGTAGCCTTGTGTTTTTCTCTCCTTTCTTCACAGGTGATGATAAGTCATCAATTCAATCCAGACTTTTTGTTTGAAACGGTCTGACAAGTAACTGATGGTTTGCTTCGTCTCTTTACTTTTGGCCAAGAGAGCTTCGATGCGATCGATTTCTCGAGCAAACAATGGAGGAGAGGAATGATCACGTAAGCCTTTATACCACTGAAGTAACACGTCTTCTTCGGAGATGAGACTCCAAGCTTCGTTCAGATAATTGTCCAATTTTTCTTCTTGACTCATCATCATACATTTATCGTGTTGAATTTGACTGGGATGATCGATTTGACATCCATAACAATCTTTTTTAATCAGGTCCCTCATTTTATCTTCCAAGTGTTGTGCAAAACAAGCCACTAACTGTTGTTCCTGTTCTGGCCATCTGGATTGCATGATCACTACTTCTTCTTTTTGGTCTTGGGGTTCTGCTTTTTCTGTAACCTCCCATTCCATGGATTCTCCACTATTCAAAGAAGGACAAGGGTCTTCCATAATGTCTAATAGTCTAGAATGACTTCTCTCAAACTGTTAATTTATATGGTATTATCGAATTCAGCATACAGAATGATATTCACCGTTTCGGGAAGAGGTGCTGCAAACTGAAGTTCCACACGCAGTTGCCCAGATTTTATAGGGTGGAAATGTCCCTCGTCGCTGCCTTGGTCTGGAGTGAAATCAAAAGCCCACAACGTGTAACCTCTTGCATAGTCGTCGTAGGAAATACCGTGACTGGTGTTGGTTCCTAACTGTCCTGTGGCTTCGTACAGCGACAAGTACGACCTCAAGTAATTTTTCTGTTCGCCAAAGTCAGGTTCGAAGGGTCGGGTACACAAAGTTTTGCCATCGCGACTGACTTCAATTTTGGATACTCTGCAGTGCTTAAACTGGAAAGGATTTTCATCGTGGGTACCATTGAGGGCTGCATTGCTGACGATACCAATGAATAAACGTTTGGGTAACTGTCCTTGGAACAGATGATCTTCGATCTTAGATCGGAGTCCAGCGGCAATGGTGAAAGTTTTGACTTCCACGCGTCGTATCGGATACTTGGCTGTCGTTCTGCTCAAAGTGTGACTGATATCATTTCCCACTTTAGGTAACACTTCCACGCGACGTACGTATAACCTGGCTTCTTGGATAATGGTTTTGTAGTCGTTGGCATGAGCCATCAAATGGAAAGCAGTACTACTTCGATTCAGTCTCAAGCGAATATCTACTCCGTTCAGCAAATACTTCTCTTGAAACCACATGTCCAAATGCAAACGATCGAACAGTTCTAAACTACGTCCCTGCAAAATTTTCTTTCGACGCTCGTTAAAACCTTCATTGTGAGGATCGGCAAGAACGCTGCCATCAGCAGCTGCTGCTACGGGCAAGGCTGTGTCGTTAAACTTATCTGCAGTGTCAGGTTTCCATACCACGCAAGCATCTAGATGAGTGTTCTTGGCTTCTTTTCCGTACGTCAAGAGATTTTCGAGGTACGCTCGGTAAGGGTAAGTATCCATGCTACTGCTGATCAGTTTGTTATTCATGTACAAATCCACATCGCTGAACAAGGAATGCATGAAATTGTTGACAGGAGCTACTCTAGCATTGGCTTCTGGAATGGTGTTGTCTGTTTTGCTTACTTTCAGTTTCAAATACAAGTAACTGTTGTTGAGATCGATGTAATCTTCGGGTTGTCCTTTGATTTCAAACTCGATGGGAGCTGAATCCGTCAAAGAGGAGACGGGATGAAATTCGACCCATTGAGCTTCTTGCATGGTCATCATCGTGGGTGGCATGGCAAAGAGATCCAGTTCCGACTTGGAACAGGCACAAAATTCTTGGTGCATCATTTTTTCTTTAGGTTTTTTTTCTTCACTTTTAATAATCAAAAATGTCTAAGTCTCGAGCGGTTCTTTTTTTCTTTGTCTTTCTCACTTTAGAGGTACGGAGACTTTTGAAAGGGTGCCTTCGTCGACGCTTTCTACCTTGTCCTTGCTGTGTCGTCAGGGAAGTAGGAATGTCAGACGTGGTACCGTTCAGAGCATTTATAGGACTTTCTCGTCGACCCAAAATTTCTTTACCCGTTTGAAGCAAGGCATTTTTGCCTGCTCTCAAAAAAGCTTCTTTTGGGTTTTGTTTGTCAATGAGAACATTGTAAAGAAAATCTTTGCCGTGAGTCAATGCGGCATCTTTTAAGGTGTGCAATCCTCGTGTCACCATTGGTTTCAAAACAGGGACTACGGAACGAAAGGCTGATTTAAACATATCTCCTAAACCATGTCCTCGTTGTCGAGTGACTCCTTGGTACACAGGATACATCACTTTTTCAGTTGTTGGAGAATCGTTTTTGAAAATGGAGTTTCACTGTGACTTTCCCTTTGGTAAATGGAATATTTTGACCTAGTTCTCCTTTTATAGTAATGTTGACACTGTCGAAATACGACTTACTGACGGGTAAATAATGAGGATGTACAAATTCACGGTGAACGTGATAGGTATTTCCACCTTCCTCGTCAGCGGTAGTGGTATCCACTTTGAAAGGAATGACACGTAGTAACGGTACAGAGGTGTGTCCTACCACGTTGTACTCCACTACATCGGAGTACACAAACATCAAATTGAGTCCTTGGTTCATTTCTACAGGGGATCGAAAATATTTGGTAAAATCCAAGTTACTGGATATGCCTGGTATTTCTTTTTTGTTCGGGAGCATCTTGAGGTCTCCACCTAAGATATCAAACAATTCAGGACAAAAGGTAATGGCTATTATTTTCTTCTCTGAAAATTTGATCATGAAGCGGCGAGCCACTTTAATGTACTCAAAGGTAACACTTTCTTTGATTTTGTCCAGGGGTTTACCAAACACAACATTGAACCTGCTTGCAATCGTAGTCACTAAATGTTGACCGCTAAAATAGTAGCCTGCAGGAATGGTCAACACATGAGTGGACAGTTGTTTAGTTGCGGGTCCATCTGATTTCTTGTTGTCAATGCCAGTGATGCCTCGTTCATCTAAGGCTAGTTGCAATGGCTTGTCGTACACTTCAACTGTGAAAAAGTTTTGATTTTCGACGATGTTTTTGATTTGTGTCGGGTGTATTATTTCCACTAAAGCTGCTTCCCAATGATCATCTTGATCCAAATGCATGGCTTGAGGTAATTTAGACGTGTAACAACACAATGTGTTGTTAGGAAACACCTCCATGGAACTGTCACTGGGTAACGTTAAGTAAAATTGGTTAATAGTGTTGTTCATATTTCCAATGTTCTTCTGTCCGAGGAGTCACTCGAGGTTAAAGGAGTGTCTAAAAGAGGATTGTGATTGGAAGGGTGACTGTCAGGAGAAGGACTAACGTTGGCCGCCAGACTCCCAATATTGTTACTGTTGTTCCCGTTGTAAGAGTATTTCAGGGAAGGATTGGGAAGAAGATACCCGATGCAACTGCTGAGTAAAATGGTCCACAATTGTTTGTCTCCTTGTTGCAAACTCAAATTAGCAATGGCTGCACCAATGACACAATATACCACAAAGATTTGACAGAAAAAAACGATTTGCGTTTTAGGGACACGTTCTCCACACCACACCCACAAGGGTTGCTTTTGTAAATCTTGCAGAGATGACGTGGGTGAAGGAGTAGTCACTGTGGTTGCTGAAGCTGTATTGAAGGGCATGATGGTCACTTCTTTTTATAGTCGATGACTTGCGAAGCGTCAATCCAAGAATCAAAACTAGGAGGATATCCTTTCCAACGTACTTTGACTTCTTTGACACGACGTTTTCCTACTTTACGGGTTCTTCGTTCGAGAATGCTTTCAATGTCGTACACGTCGTCTTCTTTTTTGGTAACACGTTGTAACTCAGGCAAGTAAAATGTTCCTTTTAATACTTCTCCGTTCATGTCTTCCAATTTATAGACGGTAGGATGACGATCGCGCACTCGTCCAGTAACACGAAACAATTCGGTGGTCCAGTTGGGTAAGTAACCTTTGTCGAAAGTGCGTTTGGTTTTGCCAATGCGTACCCAATCTCCCGTGGTTAACACTTCTCTACCTTTCTTGGGGACAGCCCTCGTCCGGGACGTACCAAACAGACGCTCAAAAACAGTGACTTCGTTGTCAGGTGTCACCTCTTGTGGGGAACGTCCAATGCTTCTATGGTAAGATTGATTGTAGGCTTGGACTAAGTGTGGTAAGACGTCGATGTACTTGAGAGTGTGTTGATGTGTAAAATATTTCCACATGCGTTCTTTCAAGGTACGTTGAAAACGTTCCACGATACTGGCTTTGGTTTCAGGATTTTCGGTGGTGAAAAAATGAATGTCACGTTTTTTTAATTCTCGTTGAAAAGCTTGGTTCAGAAATTCGGTGCCTTTGTCGGTTTGCCATCGAAGAGGGTGACGACCACTTTGTTTCAACACCAGTTGCAAAGCTCGTACTAACTCTCCGCTCGATTTGGATGTCAATGGTACGACCCAGGCAAATTTAGAAAAGACGTCGATGACACAAAACAAATATTTGTAGCCACGATTGTAGGTGGCTAAATGAGAGACATCAGCTAAATCGGCTTGCCATTGATGATCGATGCCTTCCACTTGAGTGCGACTTCTGTGAAATTTTCGTCGAATGGGTTTGTGTAAAGTGTACGTCGCTTGTTCTTGTAACCATCGTTGTACTGCTGGTAAACGGAGCTTTTTCAGGCGAGTTTTGGCAGCACGATACAATTTCTGAATGCCTCCGTAACCTGCAGGGTGAGCTGGATCGTAGTAAATGCTGGCTAAGACCTTCTCCATGGTTTTCGTTAATAAGGGACCCACTCTTCGAGGATATTGCTTTGGGTGGGACGAAATGCGGGTTGTTTGGAAACGGTTTTACGTGTCCGATGTGCCACAGGAGTTGACGTCGAGGGTAATGGTGGTGGCGGAGGTAATGGGATAGCTTCTTTGGCCTTCTTTTCTTTTCTCACTTCTGGTTTCCTTTCTTTCTTTTTCACATCTGTCGAAGAAGGAGTAGCCATCATCTTTTTAACCCAAGTTTTGAGTTCTTCTCGTGGGGGAGTGGGGGAAGGGGTCAACAAGGAAGCAGCAATCTTACTCGGAATGGGAGTAGCAGTAGGTGTTTGAAAGAGATCATGGGGTTCTTCTTCCTTGGGTAATGGTGGGGTAACGTCTGTTTTAACTACTGTAGAGGGTGAGGGTGAGGGTGACGGGTTATTCATTAGAGCCTTAAAATCGGACAAAGTGGGTTGAGCTGTTTGTTCCACAGCTTTCTGATGAAAGAGTTGTAGCCGTTTCAAGAGTTGACCGTACTTTTGTGATTTTTCGGTTTCGGATAAATCGTGGCGATGGATCAAGGATTGCAATTCGTGTTGTAATTGCGACATCTCAGCCAAATTGGGATTGGGTGGTAAATGGGGGGATCGTTGTTCTTGCCAATGATGGTATTCCATCCATCGTTTGTAAGGAACCAAAGTTAGTTTTCGTCCTTCCATGGGCTTTCAAAGGTTATGTCTGAGATTGTGGTGCTCCATAGGGTCCTTTTATCTTCTACCCATCCCTTGGTTAAACCCTTGGGATATCCCTTGGGTCACCCCTTGTAGCAAACCTGGTATTATGCCTGTCAACAAAGGAGCAAGAAAGGGTAAAAATCCTCCGCGTTGCACCAACATCTTTTTCTTTTGACGGACGGATATTTTCTTTTGAACCATTTGACGAAGAACGTGTCGATGTTTGGATAAGCATTTTTTCTGGTGTGGAGACAAAGGTATCGTGCCTTTCAAAACATTCAAACAACATTCACACACGGTATCGATGACATCTTTGGAGGCTGTTTTAATGATTTGTTTTCGCATGGGCGGAGAGGCTTTGGACAGGACGGACAACACGTCTCCGTGTTTGGCTAAACGAGGAGGTAGTCCTTTCCTTTTCTTTCCTTTGTGTGGTGAATAAGAATGTTTTTTGCGAGGTGACATCTTTGCTTGTTCGTTTCAGAAATACACTGATGTCAAAGACTTGGTACACACCCTCTTTTATCTTCTTTTTTCTATTGGCTTCTCCAAAAAGTAGCGGCATGCTTCGCTAAATCCTCAAAAGCAGGGCTAAAGATACCAGTTCGGTTATTAGCTGCTTTGTCTAGTTTCTGCATACCTTTAATAAAACCAGTAAATATGCCTCCTCTTTGGTGACTTCTCTTTTTCTTTTGACGTTTGGGTATTTTCTTTTGTGTCCTTTGACGAAGAACGTGTCGATGTTTGGCTAAACGTCCTTTCCTTTTCTTTCCTTTGTGGAGTGTAGAAAAATGTTTTCTGCGAGGTGACATCTTTGCTTGTTCGTTTCACAATACCACTAGTGTCAATGACTTGGTATACACTCTCTTTTATTTACTTTTTTTTGGGAACTAGCGCTTTGTCAAAAAGGTAACAATGTGTTTCCCAAAATTGTCAAAGGATCCTCCTTTTTGGTGTCTTTTCTTTTTCTTTAAAGGTCTACGTCTTTGGAGGGAAGGACGTTGATGTTTGGTTTTAAAGCTTTTGGTGAGATGACGAGATTGTCTTGTTCCTTTTCCTTTTTGGACGGTAGAACGTCGAGGGTGATGGTGTGCACGTTTTTGAGGAGGCATCCTTGAGTGTTCATCAGTGGTACAGAAAAAATACTGATTGACATCGTGGTTTTCAAGTCATATTTTTATACTGGAATGCGTCGCCACTGATTATCTTTGCGTCGTATCAACTTCATGGCAGGTAACACACGTCGTGAAGGAGTTCGCAATGGACTCAATCGGGACAGTTCTTGTTTGGAAAAATCTAGTAAACTCTTTAACATGCCAGATCTTTCTTGGACTTTGACTTTGGGGGCAGGTACTTTATGAGCAGCTGCTACTGACGCTAAGGTGGACGAGGGTGTCTCCGGTGGAGGAGACATTTTGGGAGACGCAGATTTCCAATGTTTCATCAAATTAGGAAAAACGGGTGTCAAATTGGGTTTGGCTGGCATCACCCGCAACGGAGAAGTGGCAGCCCCTGAGGCTACTGGCAACGTAGTCCCTGCCAAACGTCCTTGTAGATCTTTTCTTACAGGTCGTGGTTGACGAAGGTAAGGTTGTGTCCTGGCCGAAGTGCCTCTTTTGCGGGTGACCGCTTTTTTCTGTGGACTTTTCTTTTTCTGTGCTTTGGTCTTGGTACCCTTGTTCTTTTTCTTAGGGGTTTGTTTGGCTTTTTTTGTTTTCTTCTTGGGGTGAACTTTGGGAGTATTGGGATCCCATTTTAAAAGGGAACGAATGATGACACCTCCTAGAGAACCACTACCTCCAGGTTTCAATATGATTTGCTTTTTGGTGTGAGTGTCAAGGAGAAGGATTGGCCAGTTGCGTCAAGGCTACTTTGTTTCTGTCAAAAAAGCGTTTGGTTTGATGTGGAAGGTGAATGATGCCTTGCAGTATTTGACGTGCTGTCACCGTAAACCATCGTAAGACTTCTTTGAGACTGGCTTCTAAGACGTGAGCACGTCTTTGTGGATTTTTTTCGCGACTGATGCCGTACAAGGCACGAATCAATTTGATCGGAAGATGAGACTGAAGGGACGTCATGTTGACGATGTATGAGACCAGGTCAAAGTAACCCAAGGTTTTTATAGATTTTTTTTAGTGCTTCATAGTGTTATGTCGACGAGGAGGACGTGTACACGACAGGTCCTCCGTCTTGACACCAGTCGTGAAACAAATCGGTACGAAATCGCAAATAATCAGGGGTAGTGGGTTTTAAATCCACGAGTAAATAGGCGTGTGGCGTTTGAGTGGCATCATCGTACGCATGAGTTAGCCAAGGTGTTCCTAACTGTTTGGCTAAAACTTGCACTTGTGATTTATCTCGAGGACTTTTAAACAAGACCACGTAATGAGCATTGAGACTAATGGTACGATGGGCTTTACTTTGTTGAAATAAATTTTGTGTAATGTAAATGACACTGGCATTACGATGATGCCCTTTACGTGTAAACCATAGTTTAATTTCTTCTTCGTCTTCTCCTAACATGTCGTCAAAAATAACCCAATGAGTTTGACTAGGGTCAGACACGATCCCCTCGTCTTCTTTAGGAATGCCTGCTACAAACACAATGGAATCACCTTGACTTTCTTGCAAGAGGCTGTATGCCGATTGCCACTCTTTGTAACACCACACGATGCGTTGAGGTGGACGATCGATCAAATGATGTTTATGTTCGATCAAACGTTTGACAAATTCGGTTTTGCCTGAACCGCTCGGTCCAGCAATTAACATGTTAAAAGGATGACGAAGATACAAGGCTTTCCAACTAGCCTGATCTAAGTGTTCGTCAATGACTTTGAATGTGGAGGAGGAAGGAGTAGTAGAAAGAGTAGAGTGAGCCATAGTCGTGTAGTGGTATGTCAGTATTGACACAAAAACAGACAAGACAAGAGGTTTTTATACTTTTTTCAAGACAAGTTTATTTCAATGCATGTTTAAATTCGAACAACACGAAAGACAAAAATACATAAAAGCCAAATGGATAAATACAGGGATAAAATACATAGGGAAACGATCAAAGTGGCATATAAACAAGTCACTGTACAACATGTTTTGGGTAACGAAGGTGTCCTAGAGGTAGTGTGCAATGTTCTTATAGTCTCCTCTACAGGGGGTATAGTCACATACGTGTCTTCTCTAAAGGGTCTTTGTGGGGGAATGTCCATGACAGTTCTGTCTTGAACAGATTGATTGTCCTGGGTGACAGATTTTTTTTCTTCTTCTTCTTCTGGTACTGTCACTAACACAGGTTTAAAAGTGACTTTTTCACTCGACGATGCATTTTAGGAACACAACGCTTGGGCATAATGGGATACTTCGTTTGTCCAAGCCTCAAAATCCCAACTTTTCCAGTCACTTACATCTGTCCAATGAGGGTGTAAATCACAAGCTACACACACATCTTCGTACACTGCTTCCGTACGTAAAAGTTGACGAATCTTTTTTTCTTGGAAAGGTCGAGACGTATCCAGATGAAAACGTAAGGCTTTGAACAGAATAAGTCTCTCGTGGACATTTAAAGGAGTCACCATACTGTCTTATTTTTTTGATAGGTAGTGTTCGTAAAGTGTCCACAAGGAATCGGCAGGTAAACGAAATCCCAGAAAGCAAGTCACTAAAACACACACGACACGTTGACCCCAATTCATAGGGTATAGTTCTTGCAATAAGTGTTCGTAATCTTTCACCGTGTGAATCTTCTCATTGATATCCTTCCACGGAATCTGTTGGATCACCAATGATAAAGGTTGTGGCATGGTTGTTCTCTTTTATACTTCTTTAGGTCGAAGACTATCAGTGTAGATTCAACTCAGAATTAAACACAGAATTAAATTTGCTCAAAAAGCGAAAGTGATTAATATAACGTGTAATTTCGTCCCACTGCCATTCAGGGTAACGGTTAAGAAGGATCAAAGCATCTTCAGAGGTAAACGTAGTAAATTGGTAACAGAGCAAAAAAATACCCTTAATCCAGAGAAATCTAACACGTCGGTTAATTTTTGTCACTTTCCTCTTGTGAATTTCACGACACAAAAGTTCTACAGTCACCCATTGAGATTTTTCTTTAGCAAGGCCTTGCCAAACGTCCTTGTAGATCTTCTCTTGCAATTCGTAGGGTAATCCTTGAATATTATGTTTTATATTATATACTGGTCTAGGTGTGTTCAACGCCATGGAGCAGTAGTGTCACTTCCAATCATTAGGTCCCACTAAAGGTAGGTATTGACAATTCGGAGACCATCGAGCATGTTCCAGGTAAGCGGAATCTTTCTGTTCCCACTCGTAAATGGATACACCACAACTGAAACACTTGACTTTATCCCCTTCGCCCAAGTAGAAAAATCCAGCTCTGGCTAATTCTTCAGGAGTTGGTCCAGGCAGATATTTTGGCCATTTATCTTTGAAGGTTTGAAATCGACTTTTAAAGTGGCAGTATTCAGGCAAACTCGTCGGGAACGAATATTCGACTCTCCTCACTTCTGTTCGATGCAGGTACGGTGAAATTCCTAGGAGTCCACGATAACGTGTCGCACCGCTTTCGCATCCCTCAGGTTTGACACGCACAGCATCACTTTCCAGGGTAGATATAGGGGTAGTAGTCATAGCAACGTTCCTACGATATCCTGCTGAATCGCTAACGTCACAGAGCCTGGCATCACTACAATCGCAAGGTTTAGCATCGCACTCCACTTGAGAATTCCCAAATTTGAATGATGTCTGTTTAAATGGATTCATCTTCTTTTCGCTTAGCTGTGTTAGTCACAATGAACTATTGGTCTTGGACAATGTCCCTTTTTATATGCTGCCCGATTTCGATGTGACCGTACGGTAGAGTGAAGTGATTGGGAAGTCGTACTCTCTTTTGGTACACGATTTGGTAGACTTTTTCCAAAGGTCGGCTAACGATTTGGTGTGTGGGTAAACGGACAATCTTGTGCGGTTCGTGGGTAGTCACTTGAAACGTTTCATCCTGTCCCGACTGTAAGGCTTCTTGAAGCACGTCAAAGTTCACCACTTGACTGGTGCGATAATTAAGAGTCAATCCTTTCACTTTACATTTGGTGTGCATTTTTCCTTGGGGGTCTCGGTATTCGTAGCCGTAATTTTTAGGACCGCCACTTGCAAAACTTAGAATCTTGTCGTCGGGATGTTCATCGGTCCAGGCTCCTAAACGGTCTCCTTCGATGACAGGGTTACAATCGTTCGGTCGGTGAATGTAGATGCAACTGTCTGTGTCAAAATACAACACGCGATCTCCTAACAGTTCTAACACTTCGTACAATTTTAAGCGAGCGTGGGCTGTCACGTAAGCCGCAATGATGACATTTCCAAATTTGTCGGCTTCTACAAAGTCTAGTTCTTCTTCGTAATTGACTAAGATCAAGTCCTCACGAATGACGTCCACGTGTTTGATGACTTTGGTTAGGTCGTGAATCATCTGGAAGTAGCGAGACGGTTCGGACAAATACTCCGTCTTGGGTAAAGACGGACGTTGTGCCATTTTACCCCACAAACAATTGAGCATCACTTTGGCAAACGAACGCCTTCCTTCGTTTTTCTCGATGTGGTCTAAAGTGATACCTTCCTGCTCCCGATATTTTTCTTTGAATATCTTTTGGTCTTCGGGAGTGTGACACCAGGAAGGATAGCCACTAGCTTCTTGTTTTAGTTTTAAAAAGGTATCCACGTAGTCTGCAAAAATACCTTTCTGTCTCTCGTCGCCCTTGCAGTATTGTTGTGTTTTGGGAAAGTGGTAAATTTCGTACACTTCTAACAGTTGATATCCCAGGTCCAGAGCTTTAAACAATTCCACGCTCACCCACGTTCCTGTCAAGGCACGTTCTTCCTGAGTGTGATGACAAGGTTGGTCTTGGTTGCACGTTTCGGCACATGTGCGACAGAAAGGAAACATCAGTTTTCCTTGGCAATGGTGAGGTAAAACTGGATGGTACAAGTCTGTGGGTGGTAAGACTTTACACTTGATCAATCCTTCGTACTGTCGAATGTGGTCCAAATCAATGTGTTCTGTCATCAATTCTGGATGCCCTACGGGAAAGTGACAATATTTGCACACGTACGGATACAACGAACACACGTCCAAGTATTTGATTTCTTCTTCTCCCTTCTCCTCGTCCGCTTGGTACAGTAAACAGGTAGCATTCGTTCGTCCTCCGTACAAACTATCCCGTGGGTTTAGGGGGTCCACCCACTTGTAACTTTCTACGATGCGTTTAAACTCGGGATCAGTTTTCAAACGCTGATCGTACTCGTGTTCCCACATTTCCACTACCTGGTATCCTTGCTGTTCTAACTTCAAACGTCGCTGACACGTGGTCTGGTACAAGTCTTCCATGGTTCGTTGTAAAAACTGATTTTTGGTGTCTCGTTGAGGGTAGCATAGGGGACATCCGTGAAATAAACATCCATTAAACTCGTACACGATCTGAGGGTTTTCTAAGTCCCAACCATCTACCGAATACGTTCCGATGGTCTTTTCGCCTCCTCCGTTGCGAGCGTGTTGGATCCATTTGTCTTCCTTGTCGCACAAGTAATGAAGCCAGCGTAGGGCTTTGACTGAGTATTGACGTTTGACAAAATTTGTCGTTTGAGGACTGATGATCGCTAGAGTATTTTCAGGCATAAAGCGTTTTCGGTACACTAAAGAACACGCTTTGGCGATGGTACAAGCTTCTTTCAAAGGATCGATCCCTCCGTATTCCATGAACAATTCTCGAAATTTTCCACAGCAACGTCGTAAAATGTCCACGTCAGATCGACAGTACTTTAACATTTCTTCTTGAAAGTCAAAGGGGTCCGAGGCGTGAGTCTGGTACCAAGCATAGAAAGCTTCTCGTTGTTCGGTGCGCATGTTGTCGGGGTCGTAGTCGTCAGCCTCAGGCAAATGGGGTAGAACGGTATGTTGATTGGCTTTGGTATTAAAAAAGTGTGGAAAATAACCTTTAGCCATTTCTGGCATACCAAACGTTTTAGGCATGCGACTTAATGGCATGGCCAAGTAACACATCGAATCTTTAAACTGTACTTGTCCTACTTGCATAGAAATGATTTTGACTCCGTTCAAAGTCACTTGAGGCCGTTCGGTACTTTGTTCCGCATAGTATCTAAGCAGAAATTGCCCATCGTATCCCGAGAAATTGTGAGCCATGACCGTGGCATGGCAATGACAATTGCCGTAACGTTCGATGTCTTCTGGACTCCACGTTTCGTCGATGGGGTTTAGGATCCATTGGGCAAAATCGGCTAGCGTGTTTGACCCTCGAAAGATTTTTTCACGTCCTCCAGGAATCTTGCTGCAGTAAGGGCAATGACTAAAGATAGGTTCTTGGATGCACTGCTCACACGCACGGTGAGCTACGCAGAAATTAGGAATGTGAATACCAGTTTCTTGCATGCATTCGAAATCAAAAAAGATAAAATTCCCTTTCTTCTGGGTATCTTTTGGTTGGGGTTGATATTTTTGAATGAAGCATTCGTGCTCCAAGTCCACAATTTGGCGACAAATGTGACATCGTTTCTTCCCTCGACAAACGTGTAACTTGACACTATTGGTACGTATGCCTTGTCCACAAGTGGGGCACAATCTCAAAAGCTGACAAGCACTTTTCTGCTGTGAACCTTGCATCTTCAAATGTTGTTGGTAACAGGTAAGACTGACAAAAGTGCGCTGACACACAGAGCAATGCACTCTTTCTTGTCCTTGGTCCAGACAAGGTTTAGAGGCCAAACATCCCTCACATTTTGATCCACAATGTTTGTGTTGTTCTCGATTGTTATAACCATAGTCACATTTTTCACAGTAGTAACCGTATCCCAGGAATCCAGTGATACTGGTAATGGTATCAAAATGACCATCGTGATGATAGACGTGAATGTATTTTCCGTCTTTGAAATCGTGGCCTCGAAACAAAAGAGGTCCACGCACTTCTTGAGGGTGTACTTTCAAAGTGTAATGTGGAGCCAAGACGTCTTGCAACTTTTGCATTTCTGGAATGCCACAAGGAGTGTCTTTGGATATCCCCGCTTGCTGTAACAGAAGTTCTGCTTCACTTCGTTGTTTGGCTCGGTCCGATCGTTGAATAGTTTTCCATGCTCTTTTCCATTCTGCCGTGTCGTTCTTGTTGGCATACGTTCGTCCCACGACGACAGCACGGGCTAAACACATCTGGTCTTGAGGATTGTTAATTCGGACGAGACTTAGTTTGGTGTTGCGAAGGTTGTCGACCAATAATACTTTTTTGCGTCCTGTCCCCTGGGGAAGAGACACGTGGGTCATGAACAGTGTGGCTTTTCCATCGTCAATGTGAAACTTGTCGTTGGATTGTTGCACATGTTGAATTTTGTCGATGACTTTGGAAGGTGTTAATTCTGATGGGTTAGTAAACTCGATCCAAACGGGAGACTTTAAATTATCGTGATGAATAGAAAGTCTCAAGCGATCGTCTTCTTTGGCTTGACATTGCTGTTTCAGTGCAGTTAACACAGAATCCCACACCTCAGTAATGAACCCTTCTGTATTCTCCAAAGGTACATTGGCTTTAAAATCTTTTAACTTTACGGCATACGTGTAAGCCGTTGTTCTAAATTTTCGAGAGGAACGCTTTTCTGTCTCTCGAATGTGATAGTAATTTTCAGGGTTTACTAAGGGTGGTGCACTTTGCTTGGACGTGGATTGTCTGGGTGTGGATTCGGGCTCACTCATGTCATCTTCAAAATCACTGGCATGAATTTGAGCCAAGACTTCAGCTACTGTGCTAGGCGATACATTACGTTTCTGTCTCTTACTATCTTTTCCTTTCTCCACAGCATGATGTGGCCTTTTCATCTTGTCTGCAAAAAGTCAAATGACTACCTTTTAAAGACCATAACCCCTATATATTCATGTTCGATCCGTGCATATAAAAAGGGTTAGTGTCTAACGGTTCAGTATTCCTTTCACTCTCACATTGTCCAGAACGATGGAAGAACCTACACAAGTGGAACTTCTCATTAGAGCTTTACGTGGGGTCATACGAAAGTTTTCGTCAGACCAGCCGACAGCCTACTCTCCCTCCTATCGAGATAAAAGTCAAGATACTTGCTATATCTGTAAGAAGAAAGGACATTGGGCTACAGAATGTTCAGATCGTAACAAAAATAAAAAGGGCTACAATAGAGACAAAAGTCAAGATACCTGTTATTATTGTAAAGAGAAAGGACATTGGTCTCCAAACTGCCCTAAGAAACAACAGGAACAGGAGGAGGAGGAGGAGGAGGAGGAGGAAAGAAATTCTGAACAGGAGGAGGAAGAGGTACCCTCCCCCAAGGAAGAACCCCGTCACGTTCACAAAGACAAGAAAAGAAGACGAAACGAAAGTGAAGAGGAAGAAGTAAAAGAAAAACGTGTGACAGTAAAGAAAATGAAAAAACAGAAAGAGTGAAACAGAAGAAAACTTATGAACTTTTTAAAAATGGTCTTGTGTTATGTTATGTTGTGATATTGAATTGTAACGTTTGTACTAGAATAAACTAGAGAGAAAAAAACGTAAGTGTCTCTTGGTTTTGATTTGATAGTATAATTACCTACACTCACACATTCATTCACTCACACGTGTATTATGGGTTTTTTAAAAAAATAAAGGACTTTTGAGTTTTCATTGAAATAGGCTATTGACATAGTATTTCTTTTCGAAATAATTGGAGTGGTCCTGAAAAGGACCGTTGGTGTTTTGTGTGTTTAAAACAAAACAAACTCAGAAACGGGATGAAATCCTCTTGAGCTGTCTTAAGCCTTTGCCACGACCAAGGCCTACTTCGGGACTGGTGGTTCCTGTTAATGATTTGGTAGAAATCACTAACGGTGGTAAGGTAGACGTAGTCACAGAGAGATCGGGTTGTTTCGCTCGAGAAGGTCTTTTTCTCTTCGGCCGTGATAAAGAAGTCTGATACATTTGTTTCAGACTCCTTAACTCAGCTAAAATATCTAAAAGTACCGTCGTGACCGTTTGATTTTCACTATTTTCTTTCTGTCCTTGGTCTTCATTCTTCTCCGTTGCTGCTGCTGCTGCTACTGTTTCTTCCTGGTGTTTTCTTCTTGCTTCTTCTTCTTCTTCCTGCTGTTGCATAAGAAAAGCTTGTTCTTCTACTTTCTGTTGTTGTAAAAATCGCTCCAATGCTTCTTTTTGTCTCTGCTTAAAATCATCGACGTGTCCATAAGAAGATACAGAAGGCAACGAAGGTTCCGGAATAAATTCTTGCGATGTTAAAAAATCCACAATGTCCCAGTTAAAATCCACTTCTTCTGGATGTAGATTTGTCATGACTTTAGTAGTCGCTGTTGGTCCATGACTTGCTGTCTCTACTCCTGTCTCACTCCAATTCATTGTCTTCTTAGTGTCCGCCATGATTGACAACCCTCTTGAATCGATGGACTGCACACAGGCGCTAGTACCTCTATATAGAAAAGGTGACGTCACAGACTACTCTCTTCCGATTGGATGACTGTGACTGACTTTTGTAACGCACGTTTGGATTGGTGGATACACTCAATCCGTTTCAATCCGCTCTTCCCCTATAAATAGCCGCAGTACACGGCATTCGCTTCACCTGTTCTCATCAGAAGATGTGGACTAATGTTGAATCGTCAACCCTTGTGTCAAGTATGCTGTTTAGGACTGACATACCCATGTATGTCAGATCATCATGGAGTGTCATTCATATGACGGAGACAGCCTATTGGAAGAGAAGAGTCTATGTGGAAAGACAAGGTTGTTTGAAGAGAGTTCTCTTCTATGGACCTACAGTAAGGAGAAGTTTAAGGAAGAGAAGAAGATCTGTGAGATGTCCTCTATGTTAACAAAATACTGTTAACATTACACCTAACGGTCCTTTTCAGGGCCACTCATAAGTCTCGAAAAGATAGTAGCTTTCATTGCCACCCTTTTTTTCCCATGTCCCTATATAGACCCACCCTGTTCCATGTCCCTTGACGCTAGATAGACCCAAATAATTCCCATGTTCAATTCCTCTTGACGCTAGATAGTCCCACCATGTTCAATTTCCCTTGTCGCTAGATAGTCCCACCATGTTCAATTTCCCTTGTCGCTAGATAGTCCCAAATAGTTCCCATGTTAAATTCCCCTTGTCGCTAGATAGTCCCCCCATGTTAAATTCCCCTTGTCGCTAGATGTTCCCAAGCCCTTTTTGACTGGATTTTCCATTGTCGCTAGAGTATCCCCTATTACTACTCCCCTAACTTCCTACCACATTTTAATAGCAGCAATATATAAACCATAGTAGCATAAATTATCAGTTTAGTGGTCAGGCTGATGTCCTAAACCGTTCAAAAACGGAAAAAATGGAATACACTCGCCATCTGAGGAAGAGATTCACTGCATGTTGATGTTTCTTTAGGCTACTTTTAGTCCAAAGGAAAAAAAAATGCATGTGCTCTGTCGTGATAAAGAAACGTAAATTCATAACATGACTTAAAAGCTTGTATTTATTATCCTCATGCACAGAGTCGACTGAGACGGAGTTTTTCTATAGATATTAGACCTACAGACGGTAAATAACGTTTTCCTAAAATGCCCGGTTGACAAAGGAGAGAAACGGATTCGTAATTCCCATTATATCAGAGACATTCAGTGTCGATAAAAAAAAATATTGTATCAATTTCGCTCCGTCTATTCACTCCAAAACTAGTAAAAATACAGACTTGAGTGTGAGATTCTGACAGGAAGCCTCGCTCCATCATGCAAGGTGTTTGAGTATGTTGTACTGAATAAACCGAAATGTGATGACTTTGGAAGGTGGTGCTCTCCTAGAGTGCCTAACGAAGGAGGTTCCAGAGATCGAAAATATGCTACGATTGGCGAGTTGTCTGCGGAGACCATGCCAGATGGAGACCTTACTATGTCGATGCACCCTTCCGAATATCAACATGCTGCTATTACTCTTTGATCGTTGATTTGGAGGGACTCTGGAGAATGACACCTTCAGTTCGAAAAGTACGAGCAGATTAAGATGTTTTTGCCCTTAGCTCCTCTAGAAGTGCCAGGATTCGAATTCTCCGATCATGTGGGACTAAGTTCGTCACTAAAGAAACGATGAACGCGTGAGCTGCAATGATCTTTAACTTCTCAAGCTTGAGTAAAATATTCAACACAGTTTAAGTAGACCGGCAACGGAACACATTCGGATGGAATGACTTTTCCTAGACACCGTGGCTAAGCCTGTCGTTGAAAAGCTGGAAATTCACAGTAATATTGTTATGTTATTTCATTAATGTAGAAACAATGTTTGGGCATTTTCACGCCCGATGGTTAATTCTCTTTTTCATCTTCCTGCCGTCGAGCGTTTCTGAGTGCTAAGGCGACTATTCCAAGGAGGACTCACGATGGTATTGGTATATCAGGATGAGTTTAACTATCGATTTCTATTTGGTCCTCTCATAAATCATATTTGATTATAAAGAGGGGTCTGTTAACCATGTTATTTCGCATACATTCGTCGACAAGAAGCACAATGCTGTTTTCACTGTCGACATCTGATCCAATACCCTATCGCTGTGAGATGTAGAAAATTGGATTCTGTTGACACTGTAAATCTCGGCGTTTCCAATCGTTTCGTCAACATTGTATATAAGGTTTGCAGTCCTTAAATACACATATCAATGACAGTTAACAATACTCAGTATTGATCACATGCATGTATATTCTTTCAAACTTCTTAGGATTCAGCGACGCTGCAGCCGAATGTGTTTTCAAATGCCTTGTCATCATGATCTGACTTAAGAATTCCAATGTTCTGTTGCTGTAGCTACAGCGTTACTACCTTTTCAAGTAATGTCTTTGTTTTACTAATGGAATACTAAAAAAAAACGTGCTAGTAGATACGTACAAGAAAAGACATTATATCCATATTATTACTAACAAGTCTAAATTTACCTTGGAGGAAAACACATATCGATATTTGTATGTGAAGCATTATATACTCTCTTCTTCTTCTTTGCCATTAGAAAACGTATGCACGTTTTGTACCAATTTTGTGTCGCCATCCACGACCTTGATACCATGTTTCATTACACGCCGAATTTCGTGTTTATGTATTGTTTCGTCGTAGCACCAGTTCGTCTATGGGCTCTGATCTATCGGATTCGGTTTTATATCATGATGAGCTAATTGCATCGCTAGATGTTGTAACTTACATTTTCTTATTTGTGTCGACTTTGTTGATGTCTACGTTGGACATTTGCAGTTTCTAGTTCGATCATAAAAAATCACAAGTTCGTTTGTGTTGACGCCAATAACAATGTGGTTGCTCAACTCGATTAAATATACGTTGCAAACCTCATTAAATCCTCGCCGCTGCTCCCCTGTCAGGGTGCCGCCTGTACTCGCTCGTAAATGGCAACTGACATTTCGTATATATCTTTCAGCCAGGCTTCTAAATGATGCCGTCTTTGATAAAAAAGACATCAATATGCGCTATATGACTAAAGTTGTTGAGTAATTGTGACTGTATCTATTTTTGGGGTACTTGCTGTAATTTATTGGGAAATAAGAAAAATCTGATGGGTAACCAGGTTTTGAGAGCAGGTTGCCCAGTGATAACAATGAGCAGTAATAATGCTCTACTCCTGTACGTCTTGTAACCTTACATATATATGGATGTTGTTTGTTAGATGAAATGTCTATTATGTGAAGATATGACTTTATTGGTTTCATCATTTCACTAACTTTGGAGAATTCATGCTCTTTTCACATCAAATTGTAAAACTGCGCTTCAGCAGATCCTTGTAAAGACCATCGTTCAGGAACATGTGAATGAATTCTGATGTAGTTGGTGTGTACATTATGCTTTTCTTATCTCAGCCATGTCATCTCAGACAAGTGATCTCAGTCAAGGTGTTCACGTGCTCAGAACAACTTTAAAAAAACTACAAAAGAAACCCTTGTTGTCTTCTGCTGTGCTTGACGTAGATGTTCTGAAATCAAACAACAACAACAACAGCAGCAACAAATGTACAATAAAAACATACTAGCTAAAGGTCAATCCATCTTTGAGAACACGCCATACAAAAACATTCGAGAGCGACAAAGAAACGCACACATACATGTCGATCTTTTTGGTATTATGCTACTTCGTTCCACACAGCATGGGTAATTGTATGCTATATGCAGCCCTAGCTCAGTACATATTCAGGTCAGCGTCATTAAATGTAACAAAAGGAAACCAACTAGTTTTAAATACTTCGTGTGAAATAAATAAAATATTATTAGCTATATTTAATGACGCTGTCCTGAAAACTGACTGTGTTAAATATAGGATAAATTTTTCGATGCTGTATGAAACGACAACACAGCATTGAAAACACTGATCCATATACATTGACTATAGACCTATATACTTCATAGCCTCCCAACTCTCTTAACAAATATGGAAAACTTAGTAACAGCCAGAAATGTATGTTAAACATTCTTTATTCTAATTTTGTTAAACATCTCCATTGTGACCCAGTTGAATCAAAAATATACCTGCAGCATTGTATCGACAAATAATGCCCTTACCCTATCCGTCAGCACACACATCCATAAGCAAATTTCACTGCTGCACTTGCCATAATTCCAAGACAGATAAATCAATTTTCAAAGAATCAGTGAACTTGAAAGTTTAGCACATGGTATCCGCTAGTGTCCTTATTTGGAGGGTCTTTAACACAGGGAGGGAGGTAATGTTTTCTAAGTTGGAACTTATGCAATAAAATAGTTAATTGTAATAAAAATTAATTATTTATTGTCAATTTCATATAACATCCATATATTAAATGTGATAATACCTCATTACTATGCGACGTTGTATGTTGTTATTTTTTTTTTGCTCACGCGTATAAGCTGTGTAGTTCAGGTGCAACGGTCACACCACAGCCCCCATTAACATATTTATATTCATGCGCTGCATGTAAATATTGAGACGTGAACACTAGTGAAGCGTTCCTTTTACTTTAAAGGAAAAGATTGGGTGAGAAAAATAATCTAAGTAGTGGTTTGAACCGAGACAAGTAAATCCCAGTCGCGAGGGTTATATTATATGTGGGACAAGCCGTGAGGGGAGACAAATAGTGTTACCCCCTTGACTGGGATTTCCTTGTGTCAGGCCCAAACCCAAACATAGATTATATATACCTCGTTGTCATATATATATACATCTTACATTTTATCAATGACATTGATGTGCATCTTACGGGTTTTATTTCACCCGCTTTTTTCGTAATAAACATATATCTTTCGAAATTCAATATTAAATATCCTTTAAAGAGATTCTAAAAGGCGATTCGATACATTCTGATACAATTTGACGTGTATACTGTTTCAAGACCTAAGTGTGCCTTGTTTAGGCATTTGGTTGCATCCATATAAATCCAGGGAGAAGAGAACATATAAATTTCACATAATTATCTATCTAAATAGGTTTTTTATTTTCTCAGTTCCATTTCGATAGTTATGGCCCTTTATCTTAATATCTTCACATAAAATGTTGTTTGTGTCATTTATCAATAGACATTCAATATATTGTGATGCAAACTTGGATAAACGTGCTTTTTATAGTTTGAGTCTCATTTACCAGAGTTATTACCCCTGCTTGCTTGTCATCTTGACTATAGTTTCCGGAGATATTTTGGCCATAATTTTTCATTTTGCAACCAAATATGGTATATAGCTTTGGATTCAATATAACCTTGCGTAGGACTATAGCATTTCCGTCAAAGTTAATTTGTACCTTTATACTGATGAGACCTTGTTTGATTTCCAGCATTCCATATCATCATTTAAAAGAGTTATGGCCCCCTGAATAAATATAGTGCCCAGAGTTTATTTCTCCAAAAGAACTTTTTTTTAAAAAATGTCATACCAAACAAATTGTCGGCTGAGCCATTTGTGATGCACCCAGCGGAAACCATGTAAGTCGCATATTAAAATGGGTGATTGAAAAAAATTATTCAGCTTAGATATTTACCTTGCAGTTAGAGAGACACTCTTTTGGTTTTTCGTCCCCCTTCACCTGTGAAGACGGTTTTGGTCCGATAAAGTGACTTACGTCAAACCCTTGTATGCTATTTATTACACTTTTCATTATGTAGCCACTTGTATATACTTTATTACAGATCGCAATAAAAAGACTTCAGATGAGTTAGTATTTATAGGTGATTGCATTTGTACGGGAAAGTATGAACGAGTTGTTTCTGAGTAATGCCGCAGGACTTTATGCTCAACATTAGTTTTAAAAATTCTCATTTCCGTCTACTTAAAAGTGAAATTTAAAGTAATATTTTTAAAGTAATGTTTCTTGAACTTGGTCTGGAATGGATGCATTTTGTTTTTATGTTGACCCAGCTCAAGTTTGCTATTTTGCTTATGATGGACTGGATTCAGTCGGTGCAGTTAGGAGAATATGATTCGAGTTGGAAATGATGCCGAATTTACAGTAAAATGTCAGTGTGTGTCAGGGTTTCCATGACATGTGGATACCAATTATTTGTGATTTTCATTCTAAACCATGGACATTTTCAAATATATTTGTTGTGAGAACGGGCTTTTCAATGGTCTAATTTTTCTGTACATTGAAACTGAGCAGCAGAGAGGGTGAACAGACCAACTTTTACAGGCGTCGATTTAGCAAACTGAGGCTTTCTCGAAAATGCTTAATATAAGCCTCCATTCATCAAAATAAAATTAAAAAAAAAACGACGCCATTTTTGTTGTCACCATCCCATTTGCTGCTTGGAACTTTCAGTTCTGAGTTAACGATGCTTGGAAAATTCGTGGAGTTTTCGGGTAAAAAAAAAAGACGCCATTTAGTTGACGTTCACCTCCTCGGCTGCTAATGCGCTAACAATTTTTTACGATGAAAGTCTTTAAGACGAAAATCCTTAAGATTTCACAAACAAACTAATTTGTAAAACCTCACCTCGTAAATCAATCAGATTATTAGATTGGTCAGTGAGTTTGAAATTAATTCTCGTTAACAAATTATTATGACATCGCATATAGACTAGATTAGTTGGGTCTTCAATAATTAGAAGTCCTGGAGGAGCCGTTGGTGCAAATGAGTATAAAATATATCCTTGCTGAGCTTGATTTGATTGTTCGAGATTTATTTGATAATTTCCTTCGATAACATCACATACTAAATTGAGCGCAATCACCGTTGAAATATTCACATTGTTCGGAGCAATATGTCTACCGCAGCCTTCTGGATCATTATTATATTTCAGAATATTTGCTGTAGGATTCTTCAATTTTTTCCAATTATCGTGGATTCTTTTGAACCCAATATTAATAGCATCGTCAAGTTGTTTCTTTAGTTTATCCGGGTTATATCCAGGGATTTTAAAATCTTTAATCTCCGTTTTATTAATATTGTATAGATCCGCAAACTTATCATGTAAGATCTCTTCATTTAATACTTCTTGAATAATTTTCGAGTGAAATATTTTCATATCGTCGATGATTTTATTACCCGTTTCTACGACGTTGATAAATTCATCCTTGGTGAGAGAGCCGGATTTAATAGATATTAGCAGTAGTGAAAAATCATTATTCATTGCTGTGAAATTTCCGTTAATGAGAGGAACATAAATTGATTCAAAAATTTCTTTATTCAAGAATTTATTAGGAGCATAATCTTGATAACTTTTGACTTCATTGACGGGTTTTATTTTGTTGGTGATATAATCGGATTTCTTAGGTTCGGGTGGAAAATCCTTCGAATTTTCTCGCGAGTTATCCGGTGGTAATTCAGGCCATCCTAACACTGATCTTATAGAACTCTGATAAATATCTACAACATACCCAGGGGAATTAATCTCGATAGCAGATGATAACGTCGGCTCGTGAACCGTTATAGCGATTTTTGATTCTTTTCCAGTGAGAGATTTTATTCTACGTTGAAATTCAGCGTTGATCTGTTCGATTTGATATGACCCAGTTGGTAACGAGACAACGTTCCAGTCTGGTGTTCCGTCTTCACGATTTTTCCACGCGAATACCAAGGAATTATTTGGTTGTTGACCACCAAATGCTACCGATCTAATATTAGGCCAGCTATGATACACTCGTAGTTTTGCTAGTGCGATCTCTCTCACGGGAACGGGGTTTGGAAAATTCACACTAAATTCGGGACGTGTTGAGGTTACTGATATCGTGCTTGTTTTCACTGGTGTTGTATTTGTTACTATTTGTTGAAGTAGTTCTTGCGACGACATTATTATTATTATTATTCTGCTCTAATTTCAGCATTGTTGATTTATATAATTGAGCCATAGTTGAGAATTCGCTATCTGATATTGTTGTGTCATCCAACGACGATGATATCAACGAGGATAATTGCGAGTAACCGGCAGATGCAATATGATATTTAATTAAATAATCATGTAGTTTACTCTGGCTACACGATGATAGTTTTTTTGTGATCCCAGTTAATATACCAGCAATTGTAGCTATGGAAGAAATAACAATTGGAACTACAACCGGAGCAATCATTGTAACCGAAGATAGTATTATTCCAGCAGCAGTGATTACTCCTGACACCGAGTACACGGTGATATCAACTGTGGTTATTCTTCGTTGGTATTTTTTTATTTTTATTTGATACTCCTCACAGAGAGAACTGAGTTTAGTTTGAAACTCTTTGACTTGATCATAGCGATACTGATTCGATGATGGAGTCATTTTATTTTAAAAGTGTTAGCATTTTCAATTACGAAATTCAAAATTGCAAAGTAATTTTAAAGGATTTTATTTTCAATTTAATTGTTTACTTAAATCCACTACGAATTCTACGTACCACGTTACTGAAACCCTGACTAGATTTTTATCTGTAGTCGTTATCGTGAATTGTTCAGTTGTATCCTTGTCGATTATCGTTGATATCGTATTATTGACTCCAGATGAACTACTTGATGATATATCAAACTGATTCGGTGATACTATTATTAATCGATAAATACCCTTGACTGCTGCGGTTACGGTTAAAATATTGTTTGTGGGAGTCCACATAAATGATCCGTATTGAATCGTGTATACTACGTTGTTGACGATAGATTTATTATGAGGAATTTTTACTTTTTCAACAACGCTTATCATTCTCATTGCATCATCCCTTATTGCGTTGTTGAATGTTTTAAGTTCATCGATGGATTTTTTAATATCGGGAAGTGTTATTTCAATTTTATCAAATGGGCTCCCAATAAACTTGTCCATGAGGTTTTTACGAAACGTCATAAATAGTTTCGTGTGTTTTTCATATTCGGATTGAAGAGTTGCTAGTTCCAATATAGAATCTTTTATTGTGGTGAGTTTTGGTGAGGTTACTGGTGGATTTCCAAAAAATTCTAGTATGGGCTTATCAATTTTGTCAACTATATTTCTTTGTAATGCAGTAAACTGGTCAAATACAACTATATGATCGTCATATTTATCATTAAGCGATTTTAATGAATTCACCGTGTTATCGTATGTTGCTAATTTATCCGTAATTGTTGAAACAAGTACACCTGGTTTGAGTTTACCCCCATCAGAAAATAACGCGATAGTATCCTCTGCTGCGTCTCGTTGTTTAACCAAAATATCATTAAGAGAGATATTACTACTTTTCAATTTACCCTGACGATCTTGAAAAACAACTATTTCACCAGGATCAACATTTTGTTTAATATTTCAGCTATTTCATCTTCGATTAGTTTTTTAATATCCTTGTTATCAACAGTTTCAACTCCACTATCAGGTTTCTTCAGCGATGATAAAGGTCGTCCCCAAATATCAATCATTATTATAGAAATCTTTTTATTATTCAAATCCTATGGATTTCTAATCCGAGAAACGCTAGCGTTTCTACCGCTAGTATACTCATTTACCACTACATGAGGTGGTTTTAAAGATTCTTTCGAAATAGCATTAAGGACATTTAATACTTCTCGACCGCATATTGGTGGGTCATTCAACGTTTGTGTTGGTAGTGTAGAATAAAAAATTGGAAATCTTTTAAATTTCTTAATATAACGCATAAATTCTTTTGGCGGCGCTAATCCATATGAGTCAAAATAAATAATCCCACGTGGATCAATTGCGTAACAAACCCAATGTGTTCCAGGTCCATCGCTGTTATCTAAATTAATAATACCGGTTTCAACATCATTTGGTTGTGTCGGTAACTGATCTCTCATAAAAACACCTCTGAAATTTTTAATCGCTAGTTTTTTAGCGGCATCAATTAAATCAAAATTGGACATAGGAATCATTGGTTTGGAAATCGAAGATTTCGGAACTATATCGTTCCTGGAATTCGAAGACCCTTTCCGCTGTACCATGAATACGGGGTTCCTGGTAGTCTTAGACCCTTTCCTTTTTTTTATATCCTTTCCCAGTTGCCTTTTTCAATGCCATTCCTGCCGCGGTACCAATGGCTCCTAACGCTGCTGCCTTCGCCACCGCTGGGGCTGCTGCGGCAATCAACCCTGGAATCAACCCTAACAACGGGAATATACCACCAGTCTTTTCCATATTTTTAATCGCGCTCGTAGAAAGAGTAATCTGAACTCCTTTTTTTTCTTTCAGCGCTTTATTAAAATGATTAACCTGAGTTTTCGTCAGCGATAGTTTATTCCCTCCGCCATTCATTTGATTAGGTTTCAGCGTTATTGTGGTCCCACATTGCTTAGCTGATTTGGATTGTAGTTTTTTTATTTGACCAGGTGTCAACGTAACATTGATATTACTATACGACATTATACAAAATAGATTGATTCTAAATCGCAAATGATTCAATTAAAGATTTTCCACTGGTGCATCAATAAGTCTCATTCGTCCACCAACACCTTCGAGTAGCATTGATTTATCACTGAGAGTGACAGCAATTGCTCTATATTCAGGGATAGCACCACGAAGTATACGAGCTCGGAAATGTATATCAACGACGGACTGTCTCATTAAGTCAAGATGTTCCAACGAAAAGTAATAAATTGGATAAAGAGTACTAAAATCCAACTGTGATATTTGTAGACCAGTATCGACATTTTGATCACGTCCCATATACGACAGCAACCGATGATAAACTCGTGCAATATGGTTTTGACCGTAATTAAGTTGTATATCCTCGGATGGTTCTTGTTGTCCGTTTATTCTCAGCGAGACTTCATTAACACCTAATCGATCAAATATCATATGGGAGTAGAGTTGATTTCCTATTCTCGCCGTATCCTGTAACGCAATAAATATATGACGTGGAGCTGAAATACCCTGTTTTGATGCCAGGTTCCACGTAAATATGCCGTTAGTAGTTGATTGTACAACATCTGTACTCATTGTTAGCCAACTTAATAATCTCTTTCCCCCTTGATCCATAAATGATAGTAAACGTGGTTCTGTTGACAACGATGGAGTCAGCACTGGCATCCAAAGTGATAGTTTTGTTAAAACGACTTTACCGGCATCAGCATCTGGATGTGCAGCATCTGCTGGAATCCTCCAAATTGCATCATTGTCAGTACCTTTTCGCACAACCGCTATAGTATGTTTCGCTCCATAGATAACTTTTCGGACATTTCTACAGAATCCAAATATATGATGTAGTGGAATCGCGCATGAAAATAATCTGCGCTCCCCTTCCAACATTGACATACGTGTTGCAGCTCCTAGATTGAAATTAGGATCAGCGTTTATAATCATATCCTCGATACCAGCAGGAGCACCAGCACGATCATTTGGTCTTCCTACAACAAATGGATTTTTCCCAGTGGTATTTTTAATATCCTTTGCAAACATCATAGAGGGACCGGCCGATCTTGTATAATCGTCAGAATATCTTGCTAGCCCTAGTATTGTTGTTGCTACATCAACATCACGTTCTATCGACTCAATTTCCTTTCCATCAATGAGATATCTTGCACTTTCAAATAACGCCATGATACCATTATTGACAAAACCGACTTGAGTATTAGCTGGATATTGTGTATTATCATGCTGTAAAAGTTCACCTTCGACTTCAATAAAGGCTTCAGCGGGTAAAAAGTATTTACTAGTATCATGAACTTGAAGTTCAATTCGTGACCGAAGATTAGGTTGCACTGCGTGATAAGCAAAAAATTGATAATCACGTACAGATTCATCTTTAAGTACTGGGGCTTCCATGTCAAATGCAACATCAGGGTTCTGTTTGAACATTTTTTATTATATATCCGATGGTCTAAATTAGAAATCGGAAACGCTAGCATTTCTGAGAGGTGAAATCACTCAAAATCGATGCAAAATAAAAAAAATAATATTATGTTAAATTAATTATTTAGTTGGGTATATTAATAATGTTGCTGATGAAAACAAATCTAGATAACGAAGATCAAATCGAAAATACAAATCTTTCAATAACTATAACAACTGAGAATCCTATTCAAATAACCAGAAATATTAGTGTTTCTAACACTAGTGTTTCTAACACTAGTATAGGAAATTCAAGTGGAAACATTAGTGTTTCTAATACTAGCATTTCTACTGAAACCATCGAAAATTCAGAAAATACAAGTATTTCAATAACTATAACAATTGGAGATTCTGTCCAAATAAATATAACCAGAAACGTAAGCGTTTCTAATACAAGTATAAGAAATGCTAGCAATTCTAGTGATGATTTTTGAGAAAATATTATTCACCGACGACGACGACTTTGTCGTAAGCCACTTCCCGCTATCATATTTGCTGTTATATTATCCTGGGCGTTAGTCATTAATGATTGTAAATTTTTATCCACGGCGTTATTTATTATTTTACTAACCTGTGTAGGCATTACTGCAGTAGATGGTAGTGAAGTCATTTTAGAAATGTTAGCATTTCCAGGTTTTGAAAAATTTCTACGAAAATCACTTCGTGATTTCACTAACGCTGTTAGTTTATCCTTAGCGGCTGAAAATGCCTTCCCGGCAAGATCACCAACAGTGTTAATACCCTTATCTCGGATAACATCAATTGCTTTCATCGATAATTGTTTTACTAGCGGAGCCACTTTTGGAGCCATTCTTGAAAATAATCCCATTATAGTATTACCGAGACCATCTCCATAGTATACTCGGTATTTTGGCAATCGTGAGTTTACCACGTAGACACTAGTTGGTTTATCATGGTTGTAGTGTATGATCATTCTCTATATAGAAACACTAATGTTTCCAAATACTAAAGCATTTCCAAATTGATATTTATCTAATCGTGGTGACATTAGTCACTGTGGTAACCGTAAAAATCCGCAGGATTTTCGGCTAACTCTTCAATGAAATCTCTATATGTTGCAATATCCATGATACCACCTTGAAATAACCGCCTACAGATATCAGCAGCTTCATTGATTATTTCTGGTGAGTTATTTCCGGCTCGTTTTCCTCCTACAAGTATTTCTAATCGTGCTATATCGCCGAGAATATTGCCGGGACATGTTACATTAGAGTTTCCAACTAAACCACTGCCTTTTTTTTCAGTGATACCAGTTGCACCTTGTGTTTTTATTTCTGAACCGGGTTTTGATTGTTTTGGTAATCTAAGAAATTCAGGGTCTGATTTAGCTTTTTTTACTCCTTCCTTAATTCCATTCTGAAAGTCTATATACGACTGTTCTTCTTTCCTCTTCTCAGAAAGATTCTTAATATTCTTCTTCGTTTTATACAACCAATCATACCACTCATCCTTTGGTATTTTACTATTTTTATACTCGTCTTTGAGAATTTCCCCTTTTATAATATAACTCTTGACAGCAAACTCACCAAAGGCGGTATAATCGCTGGGTTTTTCAAATTGAAATTCTTGTATTTGTGATACAATATTAGGATTGAGTTTGTCTATAAAGGCAACACGACTCTTCGTGGAAACTGCGCCTTCTTGTTCTTCTTCTTCTTGTTCTTGTTCTTGAAATTCTTCAGGTGGAAATGCTTGCATTTCTGGTGAGGAAATATCAACATCACCTAATCGTTCAATTTCTTCCTGAAGTTCTCGTTGTTGTTCTTCTTGTCGTCTTGCAGTAGTTATTATATCACCAGGAAGTGTTTTTAATGATTTTTTCGTTTGTTTAGTTCGTTTTGCTATTTTCTCCAACACAGGGAGAAGAGGCTTCTCTGTTCTAGGACCTTCTTTAGGGATATCTCCGTATATCGCCCGTTCAGTTGCTGTTTTCACATCTGTAGTTGCCTTGACAACCGGTTTGAAGAGTTGTTCTGTATCCTCTGTGAAGTCGGTGGCCATTGATTGCCGTTGTTGAAGTTTTTCACGTATGCGATCACGAAGGGGTAATATTTTCTTAAGAGCGCTAAGTCGTTCCTTTACGTTTCGTGTGGTCAATGATTGTCCTATCATTATTAAAAGAGTATCATTATTGTTAAATTAGAAATGCAAAGCATTTCATTGCAATTTTTAATTAAAAAATCCTTTGGATTTTCAAATGCAAATCATTTCGAAAGAAATCACTAACCTAAAAATGCAAAGCATTTTAATACTTCCTTGTTATTGTACTGAGTCACACATAATTTTACTTCCTCATACCGTATCGGTTATACAAACAAAGGAGGCTCTCTACGCGTGGGCTCATCACCTTCAGAGTTTTCCATTAACATTTTTAATTGTCTCACTTTACAATTAATAAGTCTCTTTTGTTCATATTCTAATCCTAATTGCTTTCGAACACGTTCAACGATGCTACATAATGGTACGAAGACATTAACATCTTCAGTATTTACTAAGCTCTCACGTATAAGCTTTTGGATATTCTTAATTAAAAAATATTTTTTAGATAGGACATATTTTCCGGTCTGTTCTGCAAATTGTATATCCTCGAAATTGGTCATAATTTGATCACAATCCAAACCTGAACATAATTTTACATTTTCATCCTTCAACTTGTTGATTTCAATAATAATCAATTTGAGATTTTCAATATTCATATATATATATATATATAAATATATTTGTTTAAATACAAAATATTTTAAATACAAAGTATTAAAAATACAAAGTATTTTCAAAATGAATTCTGGATACACTAAGGTGTTGATCATCTTAGTATACCCAGAAGCTTAATGCGATTATAGGTGATTATGATTACACTTATGATTACACTTACAACCCCGTGATCTAGTGTGGTAGGCGGTTGTATATACACATAGGACGGTACAACAATAGATTATAGGTGATTATGATATTTACAATGACAATGAATGACGACGGCACTTACAACCCCGTGATCTAGTGTGGTAGGCGGTTGTATATACACATAGGACGGTACAATGCCATATATCTCCGCGCTCGAGTGTTGCGGCAAATTTTAGGCATAACAAAGGATGGATTATAATTCAATGGAACGATGATGGTAATGATGTGGGCGTGGTAAACCAAACCAACATGGCAACCCATGAATTCGATTTCATGGTTGCATGAGTTGGAAAAAACACCAACCCACGCTACCGAGAATGCGATAGCATGAGTTACAATGTTGGTTTGGCTGAGGGGGATCCGCCCTTCTCCCCCAATTAATATAAAAACATCTTCCGTTTCGCCATCAAATAATGTATCTGCTATGGGGACCGAACACGTAGTTGATATAGATCTATGTTTACAAGACAAACACTATACCAATACACCACGGATTAGTCATACAAAATAGAGATTTTTTAGTATATATATCCTTATCAATTAGATCATTGTAATACAAGGAATTTTAACCACGCCCACCTACTTCAATGAATAGGAAACACTCGCGTTCCGGCTGAGCGAACATAGGTAAATGTGCACACATGAAAGTGGTGCGCTAGCGTTTCAATGTTTAAGATCCGTAACTCTGTCATTGGTGGAAATCCTACGGATTTCACACGCGTTATACCTAACGGAGTTATCTCCCATGTGAAATTGCAAAATTGAAGATTTTCAATGGAAATTCTTTCACAATTTCACGAAGCAATTTCCAATGCAAATTATACATAAACAAACTGAATTTTGTTTTTAAAACGCTTTGAAAAAGCGGTCTTATAAATTCCCTCTGCTACTTTTTGTACCGAGGAGGTGTGAATATCGAAATACTTACCAGCTTCTGACATTGATTGAAATACCATCTCCGTGTCAGTATTAAACGATCTTACTGGTCTCTTCCCAATTGATTTACAAGTACCAGTATTTCCAAATGCAGTATTCTCACTTTGTGTAACAGCTCGTAAATTATTCAAAGAATTATGTGTCCTAATACCATCAATATGATCAATAACAAGGCCATCCTTGATTAATCCATTATACACTTCATAAACGAAACGGTGATTGAGATACATTTTCCCTCCAGCTTTAAATATCAAATAACCCATACCATTATCCCGCCCAACAGATTTCTTATTTTTACTGTGTCTAACAACACCATCACTAGAAGCTTCGTAATTTTTAATAACAGGATGTCTTTGAAATTCTTGGCTCATTTATATATAATATATCTATTTGTCTAATTCGTTAATTGGCTGAATTATAACATTAGAAAATCTTTTTATATAGTCATCCGTAGTTTTTATGATTTTGCCATTGACGTCGTTAGGATTTTTGATTCTTCGCTTGTCATAATAACGTTTTAACTCTCTATAACGCTTACCCCCGCAATTAATGCATAACTGCGACTTGCCTCTTACACCTACCCCACAATGCAAGCATGGTAGAGGTCCCTCCGAACCGTTTCTCACACTCTGCATATGATACCCACAGAATTCATTTCTACATGATTTGTTACACGGAGTCTTTGATCCAATCATAAGCCATTTGCAATGATTCATTATATAAAATTTTCTTATTTAAATACTTGTTTTAATTATAATATGAAGGAGTTCAAGAGATTATCGAAAATTAAGCCTTGGAAAAATGCTAGATTTAATCTCGATAGAATCTCTGATATACCTAAAAGTCTAGTAGATGATAAACCACTATTGAGTAAAATCAGCGACTGTTTTAATGAGTTTAAGCGTGATGGAGCATCTCATACGTGGTCGACATTTCGAATTATTGATGAAGATGTCAATATACCCATAATTGATGCTACTATGAATGATATAAGAGCAGCTGTGATACTTTCACACCTTGGCAAGAAATCTCTACGGAGGTATTTTTTTAGAATAAAATTCATTATCGAAGAGGAAGGTGAATGGATTATCAGAGATAAATTTGACCCAATCCTTAAGGATAAAAAAACTGTTATTGTGAGTAGAGATTCCAAACCAGGAATTCTAACTGGAATTGACAAACCATACTATGAGAAATCTTACCCTGTAACAGCAGTTGTGTATGGGTTATATCCAATAAATAATAATCCTAATATTACAAAACTAGCTCCGATGTTTTCATCATCAGTGGCTTTACCACTTAATTGTGTAGCAACACGGTTAATAGAACACTTTACAAATGCATCCCGGGGAAACAAATTAACTGATCTACGAAGAAAAAAAATAACCGAATGGGAACTAACAGTGAAACAACGCGGGGCAACGATTTCCGATATAGCTAAATTAGAAGCATTATTAAAATTTCCAATATCGGTAGCGACAATAACCGGAGAAGTATTATACGAACCGAAATATCAATCGCGAGGAGCTCCAATTGAAATTATTGATCATAACAAACACGCGTGGACACCCGCGGTAAATATATTTCCACGAGAAAGAACTGTTCGATATATCCCTAAAGAATTTTCTTGGGATGGTTTCTATGAAGAGAAATTATTTGATGCTATTCACACATTAACCAAAGACGACCCTGTGTCAATGTGGTTACTCAGGAGTAATGAGGATCCGGAAATAGGATTTGATCAGTTTGTAAAACCAAATGGTGAATTATATCGAACTGAAGAATTAGATACTAAAATGAGAAAAATCGCTAATGAATTTTCACCTGAAAATTCTAAAGAATTTTCTAATGAAAAACTACTTACGGATAGCTTCACGATTCCATCAGTGGTAGCTCACTTTGCAAGAGAAAAAAACTCATGGCGTCCAACACGAAGTGATTTTCTGGAGGATGTGAAGTTGAGTTGCGTCGAATTGGGTCATGGAGGATTGTGGAATACGAAATACTCACGTGATGGTATGATTTCAATTGATATATCCGCGTGTTATCCTGGAAGTTTTCTCGGATATGGAGAATGCTCTGAATATTTTAAACGATTTGGACATCCCACACATGAAATGACTCGTGTTGCGATTAATGGTCCATTGCCTGATTTTGATTTAACCGGGTTCGCTCGTGTGATATCATTCGAATTAGCTACAGGGTTACATCCGTGTAGTTATCTTTGGCTTGGTAGACATATGTATGAAAAAGCGTGGATGCCAATTGTGCTATTGCGATATATGATCGATTGTGGTATGTTAATATCGTTAATTGTCAGCGAAGCTATTATATGCTATAACGCGCAGAAAGATGTTTGGTTACCAAAACCCGATCTAGAAAAAATAATTAACGAACAACGAAAACAATTAGGAGATTGTGAAACACTTATGGATTGGTCTAAGAGGTTATTCGAAGGTAGGAATAGAGAGGCTAAAGAGCTCGGACGAAGAATAATCGGTAAATTCACTCAAGGTGGAAGATTTGACAATGCAAAATATTCTTCGAGATTGATCTTAGACAATGAAGAATACGATTTTATCATAACCGATTTAATAAAAAAAGGAAAATTTGTAACCCGTAGGGATGCTTTTCGATCCAATGGCGAGAAATTAGGTACGGTTGTTACCTACTGTGATGGATATAGTTGTCAGTACGCACATTTGAGAAGTTCTATGCTAGCCTATTCTTGTATTAATCTATTCTCGATGATAAACAGATTTCCTAATACCGCGGTTAGAGTAGCTACTGATTCGATGTATATCCATGAGAAATACAAATCAGATGTAGCTAAATTCACAGATCCTAAGGAAGCGTGGGGAAATTGGAGGTTTAAAAAAGAAACATTACATGAGTATTGTAAATCCGCAGACGTTGCTATGGATGATAAATACTTGAAAAGTAACCATAATATCTCAGAGATTCAATCAGAATTTTCTACTGCACCGCCCGTATCAGATCCGATTTGTAGATACAAGACAGTTTATTTAAACGGCTGTGGTGGATCAGGAAAGACAACTCGTGCAATCGAATTATTTCGTCGTGGTGGAAATACTTGTATTTCTACTAACATGATTGTGTTAACACCAACTCACAGACTCGCCAGAGAGATGATAGCGCGTGGAGTAAAAGCTTGTACTTATCATAGCTTCTTTCGATGGAAAGGCGATACATGGACTCCTGATCGAATGGGCGATAAATTTATTCCTGAAATAATAATCTGGGATGAAATATGCACGGTATCATTGACAGTATTACAGATATTTCTTGAATGGTTGTTATTGAAAAATACAAAAGTCGTCATGTGCGGGGATCACGGCCAACCGCAGCCATTTGTTGGTGGATCTCCACATGAATGGCTAAAAGGATTTGTAGATTATTATGAAGAGATTAATACCGACCATAGATCACTTGATGAACAATTACGCGAGTTCAAAGCGCTAATTAGATTACAACCGGATAAAATCCAATGTGAAATAGCGCGTGAAATAATTTCAGAAACTCCCATGAATGATTTTTGGGAAATGTGGAAGCCAAATGATTTAATAATCGCGAGTAGAAAAATAGTCAGAGACGCACTTCAGATGAAGTTGTTTGCGCTACATAAAGAAAAATTTGCAACGCTTCCAGTACCACTCTGTTATAGACCTAAGGATACACGAAAGCAGAATATCGACGTTGACATTCCTGGACAACAACAAAAGCAGAATTTAGTATTAAATGATATTGTGCTGGTTGATATCAGCGTCGTTAAAGATGCATTAGGTGCTGATAAATCCCCATGGACGTTAGGTTATGCAGCAACAATACACTCTTCACAGGGATTGACTATATCCGATACAACTCTTTGGATAGTAGATAATCATATTGAGTGGTCAAATTTAGTTTATCTCGCAGTATCCAGAGTACGGCGAATAAACCAACTTCGAAGAATTGTTGTTGACGATGAAATCATTGGTAACGATATTATCACTGGTGATAAAATCAGTGATATAATCAGAAAAAAACTCTCTGGCTATAAACAACAGGATAAAAAAAATAAACGAGAATTTGACATTGATGCTGAATTAATTAAGACGCTGAAACAGCAACAAAATAATCACTGCGCAAGTTGTAATTGTATAATGAGTTGGAATTGGTCGGATAAAGATCCTCGCCAATTCACCGTAGATAGAAAAGATAACAATCTCGGTCATGTCAGAAACAATGTGATGTTGACCTGTCTTGAGTGCAACAGACGCAGAGGTGCCAGCACTTTAGGTGCTAGTTAAGACCACGCGGTGGTAATTGAGTATCCTCGGGAATCACTTGTAATTGTTCGCGTGTAAAACCCCGCTGAGGAGCAGTTGAATCCAGTCTATAGATTGGAGGTCTAGAAACGCTAGCGTTTCCACCCGTAGATCGTGTTATGCCGGATATATTATGCGTAGTGACACTCCAAATAGGATCGGTAGCTCTTTTTTTACCACCCTCAAGCTCTCCTGGTTCGTATAAGTACCTTACAATGACATTACTACCAAGAATTGGTTCTTTTTGTGAAATTCCTTGGATTTCCATTTTGATAGACGCCTTCTTAATAGCGTTGACAGGTTTCATATTAATTGTTCTAGTAATCTCATTATTGATTGCGGTAATCACAGCTGGTAATCTCTTGACCCATTCACGGGATCGTTTATCCTGGATGAATTCTTTTGCGTATTGATATCCGAATAACCGCTCAGCAAGGGTTTTATTAAACCGTTCAACAATTGCCTGATCGCGATGTAGCGCAGTGTGTCCTCGTCTGATGGCGACATTATGATGTTTCATCGTAGATGTAACAACACCTTGAAATTCCTTGCCAGGATCAACTTGTAACAGATTTGGCCAGCGCAGAGGACCTCGTCGATAAATTTTTTCAAATGCAGAAGCTACTTCAGTAGATGATTTTGTTTTTAACGGTTCTGCTTCTTTGTATCGACTTGCAATATCAACTAACGTTAACGCGTATTTGTAACCGTTGTCATGCGGCAGAAATAGTATATCAGCTTGATGAACTTCATTAGGTGTTGTAACATCAAAATGCGAATAGTTAATTTGTTTAGGCGCTGGTAGATAAATTTGCCATATTGCCTGTTTAGATAACCAGTTTGCCGCTGTAGTTTTTTTCACCTTTGATGCGCTAGCGAGTTTATTGATTGCTGCGTAACCTCTCCAGTATCCTCTCGGAGAATAATAAATAGATTCCATATTAAAATGCTAGCATTTTCAATTACCAGCACCTAACATCAATTTACCCTTCATAGCAGATTTTACCAACCAAGAAGCCAATTTTTCTTTGAAGGATTTATCAGGAATAGCATTTAACGCATGAATTAATTTTACATCTGCGAGATGTCTATGTTGAAGATTGCTGCTTTTATAAGCGACATCATGAACATGACACGCCTTATCAATAGCGTTTATTGGATATTCGCCGGGTCGGGGCTGATTTTGATCATCAAGTCTGATATCTAATCGTGTTCCCGGTCCACAGTAGCTATATCCTGGAAGGTGCTTTTCTCCTGGATACTTTGCCCACGGTGTTCCTGGGAGTTTTGTCAATTTGGCTGCAATATCACCTCCTCGTTTTTTTTTAAAGGTTTCGTGGAAGTAAATCTAAATTTCTTTGTACTACATTGTACGCATTTACCAGAAAGCGCTGATCGATTATTTTTCGTTGTAATAGTCGTCAAGTCATTTGTGCCAGTACGCGTCCTACATTTCACACAATATAAATCCATAATTATATTATATAACGGCATGAATGTAATTGATTATTCAGCTACGAGACGACGGGAACCTATTAGACACCATGCAATGTTACCAAATTCTATTCGCGCGATTATCATCGGACCATCTGGAAGTGGTAAAACACAATTGCTACTTAATTTGATAACGAGATGGATGAAGTGGGATAAATTGTACATGATTGCTCCGAGTGTAGACGATCAACGATGTTATGAAGTATTAAAGGATTTTAATGATGCCGCGCAAGAAATTAACGGTGATGGTGTTATTGAGTTTATAACCGATATCGAAGAGGCACCTAGTATTGATGATATTGATGGAAGTATTAACAATTTAGTCGTATATGATGATATCATGTTAGATAATCAAAAGAATCCTGCTAGAATATTTTCCCGGGGGCGTCACAAAAACACCGATGTGATATATATCACTCAACGTTACACTCAAATACCAAAAGTGATCAGAGATAACTGCAATATGCTGTGTGTATTTAACGGAGTTGATACTCATACTCTTAGAAATATTTGGCAAACTTGGTGCGGTGGTGATATGGATCATAATCGATTTAGAAATTTCTTTAGCCACGCTCAGTCAATCCCACACGGATTTGTGACGATAAATTTATCAGACCCTCGGACAAGATATCGTATCGGACTTGATCAAATATTTAGTTAGCGCATTAGCAGCCGAGGAGGTGAACGTCAACTAAATGGCGTCTTTTTTTTTTACCCGAAAACTCCACGAATTTTCCAAGCATCGTTAACTCAGAACTGAAAGTTCCAAGCAGCAAATGGGATGGTGACAACAAAAATGGCGTCGTTTTTTTTTAAATTTTATTTTGATGAATGGAGGCTTATATTAAGCATTTTCGAGAAAGCCTCAGTTTGCTAAATCGACGCCTGTAAAAGTTGGTCTGTTCACCCTCTCTGCTGCTAACTGACTAATTTGTAGCCCGCATTTCTTTGTTAACTGGATACATATTCTTGTCCCAGTATGAGACCTTTTAATAATAAATTTATTTATAATGGCCAATAAACTGACTCAATGGTTCTGATGCATGTGTTCATAAAACATATTACTGTGCCACTGTTCACCTATGTAATGGATACTGTTCATTTTCATTTCCTTTGCATTCGTTTTCCTCTCTTCTATTTTGAACCCTAAAAGAGTATTGTGGAGTTCTAACTAAAGTCACACTGATGAAATTATGGATTTCTGTCAAATCGTCTCAAATACATATTTTATTATAGCCATTTTTTTATGTAGGTCAAATATATCTCCAAGTGTAGAGATAAATCGTAACTCGCTGAACAGACATTATCGACAGGTTTCGCTGTTTACAATCAGTTGTGTAAGTTCAAATACAGGTGAGTAGTTTTCTGAGAAACAGCTATCTATCAAATGATGTGACCTAACATGGTTAAAGTGTTATCAACATCACAAGGTACTTACAGGTTATACAGGTCATTAACGAATTTATTGTCCCTTGGGGGGGGGGTCAGTATTGACTGTTATTGATTTGCAATGTAATGTTATTGAACTTAGGCAGGATGGGTCGGGTTTAGAACGTGAGTCCATTTATATAGAAACGTGTCTCGGGCCATACATTACTATTAATTAAGTTTGTTAAACATTCATACAACAAAGGCAGTACATTAAATATTATGAGTTATCAAATGTTCTTGATTATCTTTCCTGAAAAAGCTATATAAAAAAGCTTAGCAATAAAATGAACAAGTTGGTGAACAATGTTTTTGGTTAGTTTCATTTTGACTTACAAATTAGGAATTTATATAATAAATTCATTGCATGTATTGTTTGGAACATTTGATTATTAAAGTCTGACTTTTGAAAAATGTATATGCAGGAATAATCAATGTGAAAAATTAATCATTTAAATAAACTGATAAGATGAAAAAATATCCAGTTATTAATCGCTAAAAAAAAACAGCATTTTATTGCGACAGAATTAAAGTGGGATTAAGAGCCAAGTATAAAGTTATTTTATTTATAAAGGAGAGTAAATGGACGCTTATTTTGTTACTATTTGGGCACATTTTGTAGTTAAGTAGAAGTTTGAAACATTTAAGTTATCTGGGACAAACCTTTGATTAAAGATTTTGGTAGTTCTGTGTTCTACAATAATGTAAGAGAAAGTGTAATACAGTACACAGGTACCAGTCCTTTACGTGCTACTGAGTATTTGAGTAACAGATAGACTTTTCACTGAAGATTTTAATGTAATTAACAAAAGAAGAACACATAGGCATCAATGAGAAAAAAAATCTCTAGAGGTAGATAATTGAATTTTGGCAAGCTTCTTGGTAAGCATATGTAGGTATGTAGGTACCTACTTGTATTTTCAGACTCTTAAAGTTAACACAGGTGTAATCGGTAAAAAAAAGGCAGCCTGCGATTGCAGATCGGGGGCTGTGTTGTACATATTTCCAGTTGGACGTAACTTTCAAGCGAGTATATTCGGTATGATGTGCAAGTTCTTTTATTAAACAGATTGAATGACACGCTGCTTAGTTTCAACTTAGGTCAACTTTATACGTCAATATGCTAATGTGATGTCATATTCACAGGCTTTGAAATTATATAAATGTAGTAAGAAAATGTAATAACACCTGAGGATATAAAGGCAAAAGTTCTGAAAGTTCCTTACTAGTATTAACTTTTCAAATGCATATGCTATATTGTTTTTACATGGAATTCTTTAATTCTGTTTCAGACATAAAGACGCTACAACAAATCTTGAATTCAACAAAAGGTTTCAATGAAATTATGAAGTCCACTTGGCAAGCAGTGAGTATCCATACAAAATAATTAAACTGTCATAATTGCCTTGCGAGCAAAATCAACTGTGATAAGAAGTGTCCTCTATAACTGGCAATTCTAGAATTGTCTTGTCCACAAAAACAAGTGTGACAAGAGGTGTCCACGCTGTGTTGCAGTGCTGGTACGATTGGTTATGTTGTAGATGATTTTGGCTGGGTCAAGAGGATCATAATGCATGTATTCCACGAATTGTTTCGGATCCTTTTTTACTTAGTACGACGCAATTTTTTTCCGTTAAAATATATTCCAGGTACATAATCGTAAACTGTGTACAAAGCAATTATTGCAATAGTCATATCGCAGTTGTGAAGATTTTTCTCCCCCAAAAAATAGTGTTGTCTGGAAACGAAATTGGGACCTTCAGCGAATCCTTCTTTACAGCATTTAACTGTATTTATTGAATCCAATACAGCATCAAGGTTACGGTGGTTAACTTTATTTGTATTTGTATGTGTTTTTGAGGTTAGGAAAAATTGTGGGGGGTTTTCAATACTTAATTTTCTTAATTGTAGTTAGCTAGTGGATCATATTTTCTTCTGTGTTGAAAACTTTAGGTACATATGAATTTGTATCTCCTGCTTCCCCTGTATCGTGAAGCATGATATCCAGTTGGTGAACATTGTTAGGGATTATCAAGTCAAACCGTCCCCGGTTAATTTAGTTGGTGCGGGTATATTTTTTGGCTACAACCCTTGTTTGCCAGTCACGGACGGGCAAGGATTTATGTACTAATGTGTGTAGCACTAGCTACCTTTACAACGCAACGACTGTGTCACGTTTCCGCTCATGCTATAGTATAAGGCAGCAGAGCTCGCTCAGATGCAAGTTCGGAATCTATTTATATTGATGTATTATTGTGGTGGATGTTATAATCCACGAAAGGCAGAGTGAAGTGTACTTGGTCCAAGACAGACTAGATTATCCTCCAAGTGCAGTCTATGCTATCATGTCCCCTTTTACACTCTAAAGAGCGCTTATAAATCATGAATCATGTGTTCAGTTAAAATTGCAATATGTTAATGAGATTGTGTGGGGTTCACGCCCATGACCTCGCAAACATTCATTGGACCAAAAGCTCTCGATTACTCGTGGGACGAGTTTCGGAAACTGTTTGCGATTATAATGGGTCAGGAGCAGTTGTAAAGTATTGGTACTGATGATTCAGCTGATATTGTGAAGCTGCACAATCGCAAACGAAGCCTGCCATATGCGTTTCATCTTCTGAGTATCTTTGCAATGGATAAGTATAGCCCTGGAACAATTTAAGCTAACATCACAGTAGATGAGTAGATGTTCAACCATTAAAACAGAAAAACGCACGTTAAGATGTTTTGGTTACAGCTTTCAGCACATGCTGTTATGCGGTTGTATTTATCAAGACCTCCATCAACGTACTGAACGAAGTCACATAGAAGAGGTCGGGATATGAAGCTATGTTGTCTAATTGATAGGCTTTCTGTTGAAGAGCTTCGTTTGTCTTAATAGGAGGGCTTGCATTTGTCTCATTTAACACACCTGCTTCCGACATTCCGGCATCCAAGTGGACTGCTTTACAGATCATTTAGAGGAACGAGCCCGGTAATTAGATATATGTCATATGTCAATATGCCTTGCCCGTCCGTGACTGGCACAAGAAGCTTTGTGGTGTTGTGGATATACTAAAACAAAAAACGCACGTCAACATATTTGACTACAGCTTTCAACACATCCTGTAATGCGGCTGTATTTATCAAGGCCTCCTTCAACGTACTAAACGAAGTCGCCGAGAAGAGTTTTGGATATGAAGCTATGGAGACTAATTGATAAGCTTTCTGTTGAGGAGCTTCGTTTGTCTTTATGGAAGGGCTTGTCCGTGTCTCATTTATCACACCTACGTAAGACAACCAAAAGTCCTAATGGAATGATTGACAATTCATTTTAAGAAATGAACCCGGTAACTAGATACATGTCTTAATGTGTATGGAGGAACATACCATCTTCTAGGCTGCTAAATAATGCATTGAGCTATAAAGAACTTATGAGATATTTCATTAATTGTTGAATAATATAAAACAAAGGATGAGGTTTGGCTGTGATAGATCTCCTGAGATCGTTTCCAGCATGATAAGAATCTTCTTGGACTATAAACCTTCTGAATTTGAGCACATGTTTGTGGGTAGAAGTCGGCATCACCTTTTCAAAGGACCAGACCTCTTTCTCGTCCAAATAAGGGGAACTATTGATAGAAAGAATCATCGACATCATTCGCACCTAGCACATTCAAAACACAAGAGTGGCTGGGCATCACTATATACTGAGGGAGCGAAGATGACATGCAAGCACTCTGAGACACTGCCCATAGCTTATCTTGATAAGTTAGGGACTCAGTGTTTGTACTAAAGGTTCCAATGAAGGGATGAGAGCGCTTATCTGGTACGGTTGGTAAAGATGATGATACATGAATTGCCTTTTTTATGGATGCCATCTGACAGTAAGGTGACTGCAGTACATGAACCACACATTGTCTAGGGTACCCTAACCCATGGATGCATAACGATCTAAATCCCTGTTGGTGGAGGTCCGTAAATAATTTAAGAATTCATTGAGATATTTTGAAAGGGATACCCATTCAATCCGTTCCTGATCTAAAATCGGTGGGTGAATTCCCATTCTTGCCATCGATGTGCCAGTAGTAGTTTGTAGAGGGTGAACTCGTTTTAATTCCTAATCATCTTCCCCGAGACTCTGATGAGTGATAATCGGCTGTCATTCGATGAATAATACGAGATGCTCGATGACCAGTGACCGGTGACCTGGGTCATCCGATCGCACGCCTATCAACCATTGACCATACAATGACCAGTCATCTGGGCCAATGGAATATACACCTGTAACCGGTGATTTTTCACCAGACACTGACTGGTGACCGGTAAATGATCGATCAGGCGACTTAGATAAATTGCAACCTTGCTCATCTGAAGCGTCTTTCAGAAGGATGATGTACTACTCCTACCACAGAGAACGATGTCACACACTACAGCTAAGGCATTGAGTGCAGAGCAACTCCACTTCGCGGGATGGTGCAACACAATAATTAAACATGTGAGATGTGTGGGGCTTTTCTCCGGAGGGGGCAACACGATTCTCTGAACATATGAGTTGGAGGAAGCAAATCTCCTTCTCAGATGCCCAGTCCCCGCTCTGGAGAGACCTCATCTATATGTGAACTTGAGATGTGTCCAACCTCTTTTTCCTTCTGGAGTAGCTTTTCTACTTCTCGAACATAGGTCACTCCTGTCGATGGTGCTTCTAGTATCTTCAAAGAGACAATCTTCTCAAAGGAAGTTTTTGTCACTGGCATGTAAAATTATTACGGAAAGGTAAGTATAATAATGTGATTTGAATTGTGGCAAATTAGATGATAACGACTATTCGGGACATGCCGAGTGCATGGGTGGACTGTGTCTTAGTGATAATTTTCGGTTCTTTAAAATGTTATATTCTTGTTAAACGGTCGAAGTTTTTCTACATGAGAAAAAGAAGCTCTGCAATTAGTTTAGATATCGATGTTGTTTTGCATGATACATTTAATTTCCCATCATGCTCTGAAAATTGTATGGACCAATCATATCATATACAGGAAGTGGATAGGGACTCCTGAACCCCTAAACTAGAAAAGGCAGAGATCAAATGATACTACATATTTTTCCAAGTTTATTGATACTTCTCCTGTGCAGTTCAATTTTAAGTCGTTACGTTTTGAGACACCGCTGATATATATATATATATATGAGCACAATAGTTTTAGTTTTGTTTATCCATCCATACTTTTGTGGAATTTGGTGTACAGCTTATGAACAGGGACGCATTTTCGGGGGAGGGGGAGTCATGACCAAGAAAATGGCAGGATGTTTTTTGTTTTAGACATACTGACTATATTTAAAAGTTAGAAACTGAGTTTTATAATTAGAAATTATTTACGTCTTCAAACGTCAGAACCATCATTCAGGGCGTTGTGAAGAAGAAATATGGTGGGTATGGTCTTAAGTTTTGTGTTGAGTGATTATGAACCACTGACAAAAGTACTGGAACAGATAGTCTTGAGTGATTATGAACCACTGACAAAATTACTGGAACAGATAGTCTTGAGTGATTATGAACCACTGACAAAAGTACTGGAACAGATAGTCTTGAGTGATTATGAACCACTGACAAAAGTACTGGAACAGATAGTCTTGAGTGATTATGAACCACTGACAAAAGTACTGGAACAGATAGTCCTGTTGCAGATTTTGTTTTTTTGTTTCCTCTCACCAAAACTTTGGACGAGGTATATCTTGTTTCCCGTCTCTTTTATTTTGTTATCTAATACTAAAGCTATTGCAAATTTCAATTCAATACTTCAGAAGCTCCGCATGCACTGACATCAAATCCAGTATAAGGTTTTACAGTATCAAAATCTCTCAAGTTTGATATGCATCTCATTGACAAAATCCAGTGGAGTTATGGCTTTTTGTTACAGTCAGAATTGAACCTTTTCAGTTCATAGCATCGATGAGGTCTTTTAAGAGCATATATGACATGTCAAAGAAGATATCTATATTTTTTGGAATTATTTTTCATTTGTTATTGCTGTATTGTTAGTCTTTTACGAGCAAATATTTTTGTTTCTTTCCAGGCATTGCATGCCTACGGTCCATATTATGCCTGTATCTTCATTGGCTTGCTCATGCCAATTTTTTGTTGCTGTTACAAATGCTGTTTTTCTTCCTGCTGCTGCTGCTGTTGTTGTAGCAAGAAAAAAGATGACAGAGACCCCAAAAATGCCAAATGCAAGAGAATGACTCTTTCCCTAATACTAACAGCGTGTATCACTATGATGCTGTAAGTGAACAACTATAAGCATTTATTGTCCCCTTTTAACCTTATATGAACTACCGGGCATATAACATGAATTGGATGTTCAATCTAATCTCGTTAAGTCATAGCAAACCATGGACGGAAAAAAAGGTCATCGCATAAACGGGTTTGTTATATTTCGAGTGAGGTGATAGGAATTGTTCCCGTTTTTGTGTAACAATCAAAGGGTTTATATGGTGCTTTAGCCACAGGGTTCTTTAAACAGTGTATAATTGCCTGTAATGGACGCTTCCTCAATTTTGCATGATCTTAAATCGTGAAAAATTTATTCAACCTTTTACTTTAGATCATTTATCATGCATATTCATGAGTTTGTAAGGTGCTTGTACATTTGCCCTTGTGAGGATGCAAATTTCTGTTCATCTATGAAGATCTATGAAGATCAATGAAGACCACTTCAATTTGGCCAGAGAACAAATAATTGGATGTATAGGGACAGGAGCTTGTTAAATAGCTATACTGCAATGATTTGTAATGTCTGGTCTGGAGAAGAAGCGATTTTTAATTAGGCCTCGTTTATTTAACCATATCATACAAGACTAGCAGCAAAGCTTAAGTGAGAGAGCTTTTAGAATATCTTCCTAATGTAATGTATTATGACAGTCTATTTATTCCACCAATAAGTTTCAGACCTATATTTATATTTACTCGATCCGGGCAATGACACCGAGTGCGATCATCCGCTAGATAACGAGAACCGAATAAAGGGGACACCTTGTAAGAAGGTACAATCCGCCAATCAGCCAACCCCCATAAGACAGAGGGGGTGGAGGAGACTACAAGTCATTTCATGCGAATCTTGTCTGCAACGGATAAATAAACGAAGGCTTAATACTCTCCCGACCAAACATTAGAAACCACTGCAGTATAGCGATTTAACAATCACCTGACACCACCAATCTAATTAATTGTTCTCTGGCACAAACTAATGTGCTCTTCATAGATCGACAGAAATTTTCATCCTCACATATTCCCCTTTTAATTCCCTGATTTTACTCTCCAAATTTGGAGATATAACATAGTTCATTTACATGTTCTCATGTGAACTTTTAACCTCAGACGTCCCTAGTCTACCTTTTTAAGCAGTCAGCCCCTGCGTTCTCGTTGCTCTTAATATATCGTACTTGGACTTGGTACTGCTGCAGAAAAATATCCATCTCATTAATCGTCCATTTGTCAACGTAGCGTGGGATAAACAGGCGAGTGGTTAGTGGTCAGTTTCTAAAATAAATTTCGTTCATACCAATAGACTTAAATTCTCTAACCCTGTATGTCGTCATCCTGGTCTACTTGTACGGTGACAAGAATTAAGTCAAGTTTTACTGCCCTACTTGAAAAATAGGCCGACACGTATTTATTCTACTTCTAGTAGTGCCCAACTTAATTAAACCAGACTACAGTATTCCTTGCACCAACAATGAATAAACGGGCTTTACCCAGCTAGAATGCCTTTCCAAATTCAGCTTAACTCTTGCACGCTAAACAATGCGTAATTAATGCTGCTATTTATGACGTCACATAGATTTGGCAACCAAGGCTTTTTATTTATTTATTTATTGCTTTTTAGTTACAATTTTCATTTTTATTTTTGCAAATTTTGTAATTTTGTAGACTTTGTTAGTTGCAGAGTATTTAGTCTGTATTTTACCCCCGAGTTGATTTTGCCATTTCTATTATTGTTTGAATTATTGCTTTAAATTTCAGTTTGCATTTGGTGCTTAGTGTTGTGAGACCCACTGAGTGAAGTTCACTTTCAAATAATCAATGAGTTCTAATCGTACTAAAGAAGTCGGTAAGGGAATCGCCCCCTCCCCCCATTTCGCATAACAAATCAGGATTAAACATATCTACCGTCTTTTATAACTAAGCACCAAAAACTTGCAGTCAGTCTGACTCTAGATTTCCAAACAACCGTTCTGGAAAATATCAATTCTGACAGTTTCCATATAAAATCGAACTTAACCTTTCCTGCTAGTCTTGTCTTAAACGGTTAAATAAATGAAGGCTTAATAATTAAAAATCACTTCCTCTCCCAACCAGACATTAGAAATCATTACAGTATAGCGATTTAACAAGCACATGTCCCATAATCTACTGAATTGTTCTCTGGCCCAAATTAATGTGCTCTCCATAGATCGACAGAAATTTGCATCCTTACAGTCCTTGATATTTCCTTTATTGCTAAAAGTGAAGAAGGAATCCACTCTACATTCCTCTAATACATGTCAAGTGTATCACTAAACGCTCTTTCTCGACAGTTATTTTGAACATTAATTGGAGTTTAAGGTACAGTCTTAGTCATACGCTCTAACGGTTTCTACTCCTGTTCTGAGTCCAGAGATGAAAGGCATGAAAAAGGCGGCATAGTGTTATTTTCCCTACATTTTAAATCAAACATGACTTTCTACACTAATATGGTTCTTTATTTGTGCGGGCATGTGTATTTTTATGAATTTATTACAATTCCTTCAACTTTATAAGGTGCATATTCATCGCCAATAATGTCTTGCCAAAACCATAATGTAGCCGAGTCTCTACCAACTTTCATGATAGTGCTTCACATTTACATTGAAGTTGAGTAGTACGGTAAACAATGCAAGAGATTGAACAAGTGGTGCAAGTACTAAATATTAGGTCACAGTCACCAACATGTTATGCTTTTAAAAGTGGTAAGAACGTCCGCCACGGAAGTGGGGGGGTCATGGGTTCGATCTCTGGCCGAGTCATACCAAAGACTTACAAAAATTGTACTAACAGCTGCCTCGCTTGGTGCTCAGCATTAAGAGGTTAGTATTATTACTGGTCGGCCTGGTGTCACAATCATGTGACTGGGTGAGACACCATGTTACATGTCTGCAGCATAATGCCCCAGTGCTAGACATCATTATAAACTGCCTCACTGCAGACATCGAAGCGATCTGACTGAAAAATTGTTAAAGCTACGTTAAAAATTGTACATCATGCCTCTGCTTTAATAGCTGATTAAGTAATTTCTGTAGTATGAATTAAGCTTTTAAGAAAGTCGTAATGGCTGTCAATACTAAATTGCTCAAAGCCTGTTGCTTTTCAAGCTGTACAATCTGATTATATAGGCTGACAATGATAATAGCCTTACAAGAAGAACGATTATTCTAAAAAAGAACCAAAATTCACATCTTGTTTCTGTCAAGTTGTTGAAGTATATATGCCCTGAAAACAGAAATTTATGCTTTTAATCATTGATCACTTTAAAGTTTCGTTCTCTATAAGGTTACTCTGTAGTAAAATTGTGAAATACGTGCATTTAGGTTGCTATAATTTTTCTTCAGATACATTGCCAAATCATTATACATTTAGACAAAATCTACTACCTCACAAATTCAATTATACCCAGTCAAAACAGATGTTAACCACCTCTATGGGTTTGTTTTATCAATAAAAAGGCCATGTTCTTGCCTGGACAGACATCATACAAGAGGAACTTTCCCCCTTAGTGAGAAAAAGGTCTCTATTACGCAGCTGCGTTGAGACCATTCCATGAGAAATGTTTTGTCCTTCCTGTACAAGCTGACCGCAAGTACGTTATTAACCCCAGAATGTGGCGAATTCGGAAGGTAACATTCTCTGATGTGGCTCAGAAGAAGAGATTCCAGAACTCCACCAAAAGAGAAGGGACATATCTACATCATTGACGTTAGAGATACACTTCGACAGACGTGTTGTCTCAGCAGAACGTGTTATATCGTCCCATTACTTTGTCGACGTACCTTTCATTCCTATATTTTCTAGGTGGATGGACGATTCCTCCCGAGTCTAATAACACTGGAGATGCATGCCCTCTACCTCTAAATGGGTGCATGCATTGGAACCCCCGTCAAGAATCTTTCTTGATTCATGTACCATAGAAAATAGTATGTAAAAGCATGTTCTCAAAGTATCTGAGCTTTTAGGAAATATGTATGGTTTCCATCTTGCGATAATGAGAAACAATGGAGACGTGTTAAGAGAACTAGATCGGCCGCTGTGCTCAAACTTCTTAAAGAAATAGATAAGCTGAGGAGACATTTTATACTTTTAATCTTGGCAAGATTCAATCTATTCTTCTGGTTTGTGATGAAGTTCATTTCCACGTGAACGGATTTTAAAGATGAAATAAACTCAGAAATTGCCAGGTTGGGTTATATATAAAAAAAATCGGCCTAATTTATATGGACCAAGAGCGGAATCAATCTTGATGGAAGGAATGAACCTGAACATTGTTATTCAGCCCATTATTCGAAATACTGGAGAATTGGAGGTATGACTCTATTCTTCCCATAACTGGGGGTAAGGATTTAAGATTCGGACGTGATTCCAAACAGTCGAAACCGGAACCGAAAAACTTCCTGTCCTAACCAAAACTGGAGATATTTTCAATGAGGAGGAAATAACGGAATTTGCAAATAGGAATCCTAATGGTAGATGGAGACAGCTTAATCTAACGTAAGAACTGAGATTCGGATTGAGAAGGCTATCTCCATCTTGTAAGGTTAATCCAGAAATAAATGGCCGATTTAAAGGACGAGCAGAAATACTTGTGACCAGAATGCGGGAGGCTGTTATTGTGTGTGCAACGACTGCATTGTCTTAATCGGAAGGTGTTCAAAACCCTCTCGGCTGCTCATTTCTGCAAAACAGTGTTCCCGCGTTCTCTCAATTTCACCAGATTGGACTGGTGAATGCATGTGGAGTCTATCACAGAGGGAGTTGTGCCTTAATCGAAATCATCGCTCTCAACAGAAAAGACCTACTCATCGTCCATGATGCATGACCCAGCCTATGAAAAAGGGCCTAGAAAAGTGTGCCTACGGGAACATTTTGGAAAAAGTGTGTACGGCAGGTAAGAGTGTAAGTCCCTATAGGATGTCCCCCATCTCAACTTCCTAAGGATAGAATGACGGGGTAGATAACCTTACTTATGTATTTTTAGAGATCGTGCCTTGAGCTCGACAGACAATGAGAAGATCATTTTGATGTTACTAATCGGACTGAGGCTGCATCTGTTTGAAGAATGTAGCAGATGACCATTGGGGAGGTTCAGATTAAAACACTTTCTGGTCAACTGCGATGAGCTAGGAGCGAGTGTGATGTTTGTTGATGACCCTTCTGATCCTGTGGTATCAATGAGCCCTCTGAATATGGTCTTGGTTTCCAACGGACCAGCCCATATTAGTTTTTTTTTGTGGGTAAATAAATAAGATTTTCGAGCAGTCACTGCATATGAGCATAGGTCTCTCCCATAATGTCATTAATTGTGACAGAAAGCGGATGCTGAGATTTTTTGGCCATAGACTTCAGCAAGCGTTGTAATGCAGTTGGATTCAGGGTATCCTCCTTCAGCATGCTCAGTAAAGTAGCTGAGAAGAGGTCAGTATGAGATCTCATGGTGATCAAAAGTCGGATTTTATGCTTTCTGTTCAATAGGTTCAGTTGTTTTAATGGGAAGGCGTGTCCAGGCTCCAGTTGAAATATTCACTTGGGACGAACCAGCATCAGACTGGGAATGTTTAGTAGACCAAATCGGGGAATCTACCAGTCTAACCATAGGTTTTAGGATCAAGGGACCAACAGACCACCATCTACATTGCTGATAGATGTGTTGGCCTGTTGAAAACCTCTTTAATATTTTGTAAATCATGGAGAAATGAAGAAGAAGCAAGATATTTGGCTGTAGCTCAGCCCTAGAATCTTTGACAAACTATATAGGATCTTCTTGGACTGTGCATCAGGTTTCGAGCACTAGTAGGAAGTAGTAACGAGGACTAGATCTCCCCTCCCCCCATCATGCAAGAGAGAGGAACTGGGCACCAACGTTCTCTCTAAGTGAATGGTAGATGTACGCGCAGTGCTCGCTGCACTGCACAAGCATTATGGAGACGAGCAAAATTTAACGTTGGATTGAGCAAAAATTGACAATTCAGCTGCGCGGGGATGCCTAAGCAGCTGCGCACGCGCAGCAGCAGCTTAGAGGGAACGTTGCTGGGCACTGGTGGATCTGAGAGGAGGCATTAATGGAGCTACCTCGACCTCGAACTCATAGACCAGAAGAGCTTTTATCTGTCATCCTTTTATTAGCACAAGTTTGCTATCACTACTCTTACTAACCACTTGGTTCTCGTGGGTCGGTGGTTTTTTCCAGGAGTTTTCCCGCGTTCTACCTCCACCAATAATACTGGCTGCCATGTATAGCCAGCCTATCGTGTACTGAAAAATGGCATTAAACCCTACAACAACAACTAACCACTTGGTGGATTCCCCATGAAACATTTACACATCAATTTATATCATGATCTAGTAACTAAATCAACTAGATTATAATTGGCTCTAAATGAAAACGGTGTTGTTTGGGCAGTGGCCATCTTAAAAATATATGTATCACTACTCCTTCTGAATGGATGGTCATATCAACACGGGTTTTTCACTACAATACTTCTTAAGTGCCAAACCGGTCCTAAATGAAATTTTTAAGTACCGCTGCCATTGAAGTTACTTTGACAAAACAAATTCACAACTCAAATTAACATGGTTCTAACTGGAAATGATACACATCTCAATATCTTATCATTACTAGTATTTCTCCCACATTTGTTTGATTTGATAATATTACATGTACCATCATGACAATGCAGGATCGGATTAAGGATTTGTGTGCCCTGGGTACCATAGATCTAAAAAGAAGTCATTGAACTGTCCTTTATTTTATTATAATTATTATAGATAGTTTAGTATTAGATGTTTTAGATGTATGTTTTACTTAAAACTCATGTAATTTTATTAATATAATCCAGTGGTCCCATTTGACTATGGAGGTCAGGAAAAGGTTTCCTTTGCCTGACCCAACCCATAATCTAGCCCTGCATAAATGGAAATTTATTTTGTCATGGAGTTTTCATCAGAAGAGTTCTTAATGTGTTTACTTGGAACTTAATGAAAATGAGTAACCGACAACGGGTCGTAATAGTTATCTTGAAACTAGTGTTATCGCCGACCCGTCTCTTTACCTGTAACTTTATCAGCAATGTAAAGCAGTTTGTCCTACATATCAAGATAAATGTTGTTTATTATTAGCAATAACTTCCAGTTTTATCAGTTTAAATATTGAAAGATACCTTTCAAGATTAAAGTTATAGTTGAATTCTAGGAATTTCCTTCACCTCACCTCAGCCACCATTGAAAATACCTAGTAATACCATATATACCGGTGTACAAGTCATGCTGCTTGTAAGTTGACCCCATGTACAAATCTGCAAAAATTGCGATTTCAATCAACCTGTTTTTAAACCTTCCTATTTAGTCAATAACGATGTATGCTGGTTTATGTGTCCTCTGATATTTTGACTTTGAGTTGGCAAGGAACAAGCAGATTTATTTATCAGATAAACTCATCTCATCAATTAGTTCATGCAAAACTGCCATCCTTTTTAGAAACTTTATAGATAATCGATTTTTGACTTGCAAGTGTTTACCCTGTCTTTGTGAAGAAATATGTTATGTTTTGGTTTGTAAATATAAAAATTTGTTTTATAAGTGAGTAAATATGGCAGTTGTTATAATGCAATTTACAGGTGAATCACAGTTTATGAAGTTTAATGAAATATCATTATTATTATTATTATTATTATTATTATTGTATGTAGCTATAATCATTTTCTCATTATAGATCAAAAAAGAGATAAATTTATTTTTCTTTTAATATGGAGTTCATTCATATATATATATATATATATATATATATATATATATATATATATGAACATACATACATACACACACACACACACACAATAATACATACATACATACATACATTTTAATTTAGATAATTATCTCTTGATCAAGTTCTTGTAGGAATATCTATCTATTGAAATTCTCAGGATTTATATGTCTATTTGCATGCTAGAATCAAAGAAACTTTTCAGGACATCTCAGAATTTAAGATTGAAATACAGTGACAATAGAATTCTTGACTGTCTTGTAACAGAGCCCACTCCTCACTCCTACCCCAAATCATGTACTGACACTTTCTTAACAATTTAATTATCTCGTTATAGTGACCTTATACTTTCCGTACATACTTATGCAATTATATAATGTCAGAATGAAAGAGAAATATATTGAAAGCCTGGGCATTAAAGCCAAGCGAGTTTATGGTATGGCTTTCTAGTTTTTGTATCTGTCCATCAGTCAATATTTACTTCTTAGCCCTCTGAAGACCATATTTTTATGAAATGGTCAATCTTCAAATGTGATATTATATCCCTAAAAACCTGTATGGTTTTGAGTATGAGCGAGATTCTATATAAAGTGTAATAATGAGGTGATTTTGCATTGCATTGGGTTAGTATGTCACCGCATATTTCTAATCTGATGTTGATCAAACTTGGGAAATATGCTATTATCAACAAGATTACAGACCTAGATAATAAATGAGATCCATGGATATTAATGAGGTGATCTTTGCATCCCATTGGCTAAGCCTGCTACCACTTTAGATGATCTTTGCATCCCATTGGCTAAGCCTGCTACCACTTTAGATGATCTTTGCATCCCATTGGCTAAGCCTGCTACCACTCTAGATGATCTTTGCATCCCATTGGCTAAGCCTGCTACCACTTTAGAGGCTGAATTTCTGATCTTATTTTGATCAAACTTGGAAAAATGCTTCAGAAAAAATTAATAGGAAATGAGACACATGCATATTTTGAGGTTATCTCTGACTGGTGAAGTTCTAGGAGCCAGATTTTTTTAATGATTTTGATCAGAGGAGTCAAAAATTAATTATTAAGATCCTATATTATACAGTTTTGCGCATGAGCTTGTTACCATTATGGAGACCATATTTTATTTAATTGGATTATTATAAAACTTGGAATAAATGCTTTTATTATCAATGCATAGTAAGAAGGTGATCTCGCATGAGATCATAGTACTGCTCTGAAATCCCTAATTTTGAACCAACTTTTGATCAAACTTGGAACAAATGTCAGTATTGTCAAAATTTTGACCAAATTCATGAGATCCATGCATGTATATTATGGAGATGATCTGCACCAGACTGGATTTTGTGTTTTTTATGACACTAGAGGTCATATTTCTGATAGGAATGAGATTGTTACCACTTTGGAGGTTATATTTCTGATCTGACTGACTGAGATTGTTACCACTTTGGAGGTTATATTTCTGATCTGACTGTCTGAGATTGTTACCACTTTGGAGGTGATATTTCTGATCTGACTGACTGAGATTGTTACCACTTTGGAGGTTATATTTCTGATCTGACTGAGATTGTTACCACTTTGGAGGTTATATTTCTGATGGGACTAAGATTGTTATCACTTTGGATGTTATATTTCTGATCTGACTGACTGAGATTGTTACCACTTTGGAGGTTATATTTCTGATGGGACTGAGATTGTTACCACTTTGGAGGTTATATTTCTGATGGGACTAAGATTGTTATCACTTTGGAGGTTATATTTCTGATCTGACTGACTGAGATTGTTATCACTTTGGAGGTTATATTTCTGATCTGACTGACTGAGATTGTTACCACTTTGGATGTTACATTTCTGATATGACTGACTGGGATTGTTTCCACTTTGGAGGTCATATTTCTGAAATAACTTTGAATATAAGCTTACATGATCAACATCTTGCACATCTTTAGTTATCAGTGAGATACAGTAATATCAATGAGGTGATCTAAAATCTGATTGATTAAACCTATTACCACTGTAAAGACTATTTTATAAACTTGATAAAATAATTATTAAGATTAATGAAATATTAATGGGGTTATCTTGCATCTGATTGGCTGAGCTTATTAACTTTTTGTGACGATTTCTGGTAAGATAATTTATCAATTAATGAATATTGATATTCATCGTGATTTTTGTGAGTATATTAATTAAATTCAGCACAATTAAATGTATATTTAAACCCATAACCTATGTAATAAATTTAATTTTTCTTCAGCATGGTTTTCTCACTAATGGAAAGCAAGAGAACAACTGATGGTATTAATTATTGATGGTCTCAAGACTGGGATGGGATATTTAGAGTTCTTCCCCTTCTTAAAATGCAAACCAGATAAAGTGAAATACAAGATGCATATATTTATTTCCAATCTGCAAAAGAATAATCTGATGGATTAAATGTATGGTTTATGATTCATAATTGAAGAAATGCATAAAACCAATGAATTGTTACAATCTAGAGATACTATTAAACTGCTAGCATACAGCATATTGTGCAATGTTGCAATTATTAAAACTTTATCAAACTTAATATTTTTAAATATTTGAAAGGAAGTTTCATATATTTGATGAAATAGAGTTTGTTATTTGTTAGCATTGCCATTTTAAAGTGCATGATGAAACAAACGCCATTCATGTGTTATCCCAAACATTGTGAACTTTTGTAAATGGCATTTCATTTTCTCATTGCGAAGACTAACTAACTTATTTGAAACTTTTTAGTCTTAGCTATTAATAAAATACAAATAATGATTAACATGATGTTATTTTTTTCTGAAATAGTTCCATATTTAATTACCTAGAGTAAAGAAACTCATACATTGCAGAAACAGTGTACACCTACTTATATAACAGGAACCTTAATCATGATAAAAATGAAAAAAATATTTGAGTTTTTGGTCTTTGCTATAAAACAGTGATGTGCAATTCATGGTCTCATTAATTTGTGTATTGTTCCCCTCAAGGTCAATTTACACTGTGTACATATTTTTCTCAACATTGTTGTACACATTCAGGGAAAGATATAAAATAGAATACAAACTGAACAGTTTATGACATTTTTCAATGCTAGAAGGACTGTTTGAAAGCTTAATTTCTGTATCAACTCAAAAACCACTGTTATCATCAATATCACATTTTCAGTAATTATAATTCTGTCTTATACTTTCATTATGCATGCTTGATCATATATGGTATAAAGTTTATAAACAATATAAAATGTTAGAGAATCATGCATCTGACAGGAAAATGAGAATCAAGAGATTTATGGTTATTCAATCCAAACAAACAAAATGATGTTAGTAAATCATTAGCTGACTCAAAATTAGTATCATAGTTTTATAAAAAAAAAAAAAAAATATGGCAGATTTTCACTGTGTTACTGCTAAATGACTTTGTCTCTCCTAGTATTTACTTTTGCTTTTTTTCCCAAGTATTAAACATATTAATCACTATCATGACTAAAAGGTTGATTAATATTCTGGTTTTTATTGCAGGCTTGGGACAATCATAGCATGTCTCAGTGCACAGCTACTTCATAGTGCCACATCAAACACAGATAACGGATTTGTTGGCAGATTTAATGCCAATGTTCAGAAATTGAAAATGTTTACCATAAGTACTGTGGAGGTAAGCTAATAATATCACGTTATTATAACATTAAATCATGAGATTTTTCTTAAATCACTTTTCATGACATTTTCATGCATCTGCCATTAAGTTTTATCATAATATAATTCTCTGATGATCATCACATAGTTTCATGGTCATTAGTCACTCAGAAAGCATTCAATATACCTAAAATACAGTGCAACTTCAAAATAATTGGCAAAGAAATAAATTTTCATTTTTCAAGTAGGCCTAGTAAATTATATATAAAAATGAAAGAAAATATACATTTTTAATTGGTAAAACGAGACAAAATTTCTTCAGCTTGGTATCCACATAATTTTCATATGTCTGCTAAGAGTAGCTGGTAACCATCAACATAAGCCAACACGGTGTTGATGAATGCCAGCTTTTTGATAGGCAAAATACTTTGATCCTACACCCCAGCATGAATACTCAAATATCAAAAATGGTGTGAGACGGGGCAGAAGAATCTCAGATTAGAAGCTATGTTGTCAACTTGATCAGCTTATACCTTGCAATGGAGCAAATGAAAGTATTGTCAGACAAGAATGATGACTTGTTGTTAAAATCTTTTACCTAATGGCAGTTATGTCTTTTATGAAGTTTAGCTAAAGATAAAATCCTCAAGTCTGCATCAGCTAAATTATATTTCTATGTTAATGCTAACCATACCTTGTTCACTGCAACAGATTACACTAGATTTTCATGTTGATTCATTTTTCAAATTATGCTTGCAATACCATATTTAGATATTCTTCAGAACGTTATTCAATGCTTGTACTATTTACTATGATTTTTTTATGTTTCCAAATAAGGATGCAATATCCTTATATTAGGCACACGAAGAAGAGAAAAAAAAGACTGAAAATATAAATAGTTACTAGCTGGACTAACATGGTTACCGATCCAAAAGAAAATATTAGAAGAAAAAGTTAATGTTATTTTATGTGTAATTTTTCTACAATGATATGTAGCAATTAAATAAGAGTAGCATTTCATTTCTTTCCATATATATGTAGAACATGTTCAAAATCATTGACATTAGCCTGAAAACATGTCGGGTGTAAATCACACCTGGTTGCTCCATTGATAAATATAGGCTCGTATTAACACCATCTACCAAGTATGGAAAATAACATTTGTGCTATTATAGGCTTAGCATACCTTCACATTTTATTGTCATTTTATTCATTGATTTATAATTTCTAACCTGATTGTTGCCAGAGGGTCCATAACATTGCTGACTTATTTGGCTTTACAACAGAATGGAAGCTCCTGAAGTAAATAAGCATTCAGAAGACAAGACTTCTTCCTTTGACCTGATGATAGACCAGCCCAGTACATTTTCTCACAACAAAAGGGTCTCTCTCTTACACAACAAAATGCAGATTCTCCACTGTTATGCTTGGCTCATCTCAAACAATTTCCCTCTCTCTCTCTGTTTGGCTGCTTTCAAAATAGTCTATTTTAATAAGACTGACTTCTGCATCCAATATTCACAATGTTATAATATTTGTAAACAAACTGAACAAATAGAGGAACTATTGTATACATGTGTTCAAAGAGATATAACTTCAAAATTTATGTAATTACGTAGGATTGTCAAAGACGGTGAACTCACATTTGTTGCTTGAAAACAGACTGGTCAGGCAAATATAGTGACCATGTTGCTAAGGAAACTCCTGTTTGATTTGAAATGCCAAGAAGTTGACAGCGTTTTAGACTCTCTGGTGACAATCAGATTAGAACTTGTAAATCAGTGAATGAAATGCCAAAGTTTTGTGCATTTTATACATTTAAAAAAAAATTAATTTTGCTTTTAAAATCAATGAGGGTACAAACAAACAAGATGGCATGAGAATATTACAGCAATCAAGATTGTGTTACTGTGATCATAAATAGACAAACTACATGCATTTTATTTCATGAGGGTAGAATGAACGGTTTTGATACGGCCTGGGAATGTCGAGGCTGTCAGGTCGTGACATATGTTCCAGTATGACATATCAAACGAGTTCTTTCCACGAAGTTGGACCAAAATACTTACAAGGTTTTGTATTCATTACATGTTCCATTTTTTATTCAAAAATTATTCTAAATTTTCAATTTGTGTACTGAAAAATATTTGTTTAGACATTTGTCGTTTTATGACAGATATTGTGCAACCTTCATATAGATACTGTGCAGTTGCATCATTGGTTTGTCTTCATTGCAGACAGATTTACTCTTTAGCTAAATTGACTTATAAAAATGTTGTATGGGACATGCAAATTTATGTTGTCCTTACTTCTCAAATGAAACACAGGTTTTGGACCAGTAGGTGGTTCCTTTTCTTACACTCAACTTACTACTGCTAGTGGCTAGTGGTTAGAGCATCCACCGCGGAAGCATGGGGTCATGGGTTTGATCTCTGGCAGAGTCATAACAAAGACTTACAAAAATGGTACTAACAGCTGCCTTGCTTAGCACTCAGCATTAAGATCATAACGTCTGATCAGCCTGGTGTCAGGATAATGTGACTGGGTGGGTCATCATGCTACATGTCTGCGGCATGATGCCCAAGTGCTAGACATCACTATAAACTACCTCACTGCAGACATCATAGCTATAAGACTGAAAAATTGTTAAAGCTATTTTTAAAAAAATCCTAATCTCACACACACACACACACACACACACACACACACACACACTACTTACTGAATAGATACTCCACATCAAAATTAAATTTATGGGCAGTTTCACAGCTAACAGTAAAGAGATACATTCAGTCTTATACAGAAAGCTAATTAACAATATAGTAATACAAAAACACAACTATTTTACATTTTTATTTAATATATTATATTATTGATATATTGAAAGCTTGGACATCATTTGGGGGTGGCAAGTGGGGTGACTGCCCCATGGCCCACTCTTTAGGGAGGCCCGCACTTTATAGTATCATACCAATCGATATACCGATACTCTGGCCCCACATGGTCATGGTTGGCCCTAGGCCTTGTGTACTTATAACACTGCCTCTGATTAAAAGCAAAGTGATTATTAAAGTACACTGCTTTATGGCTTTTCTGCGCAGCTAAGGTTACCTTCACCATTGTTGCTGGTGCAAAACGTATACTGAATTAAACCAATTGCAAAAAAATATAGCACTGCAATGCTTACCATTTGAAAAGCAGCAATTGTCACCAAAACATTATGCCCCAAAAAATACTAATTTTGGACACACCGAATACTTCCGATGTATTTACACGACTCCTGATATGGCTTTGAAAACATGTGATGTTAATGCATCGGGTTATGGAAATAAAACACATTACTTTGGCCTCTTTCTGTTAGCATTTCAGCCAAGGAACATGGTAAGATTTATAGCTGGTTTTACAAAATTTAACTTAAAGGCATACAACCTAAGTAAAAACGAATAAAATTATTTTGTTCTTTTTTCAGTTCGTGATTACTTATTTAGTTGAAAAATTACGATTCAGGCTGTTACTGAGGCCGAAATCAGGCTAGTATCGGTAATTTTGTGATAAAATACGCGATTTTTAATTATTGTCTGCAGACAATAATTCGCAATTCGCCATGCCTATATTCATGTAACCTCTGTGTTGACCTCTCCCGAAGATTAAGAATTTTAGCCATGCGCAAACACGTGTTTACAAAAATAATGGCGTGTCCGCAACTAGATCGAAAGCAACACTTAGATTCTGAAAGGAGGAGGGAAAAAAAGTTGTTTGGGCAAATTATGGCAGCACACGCATATGTATTGGTGACCAGCATGAACGATGGAATAAAAAGAAGTCCACTTTGAGCCTGGAAAATAATCCAGACGTTGCCAAATTCTTGCTGGATACTGGTGAGTCTCAATTTTGCAATGTACAGTCAAGTTTTTATACCGCTGTTTTATTTCTGTATTGTTAACTCTTTATCAAAACTCTTAAAATAACATATTTTATATAAACTGGCATTATTCCATTTAGCTTGAAATAAAATGCCACAGCCCTGCAACAATATCGCTGAAATCCGCATGTACATACATTAGCTTTTTTTTGAGGCTACCATAGGGGGTATTAATGATCATCTTCATTTTCGCACGCAAACATAAGACTATTTAGAGGCAAACAGTCACTACTGTTTTTTTTTTTTTAATACAAATTATTTATAATGTAAATAGTGATGGCTGTAAATAAAATTAATGCAATACAGTTAAGTATATTTTATGCATGACCAAATTAAATAGCACACTATGTGTGCATAAACGCCCGTGGGGATGTGGCATCATTCCTTACCCCACGGGAAAAATTAAATAACTTTCTTTTGAAAGATGAAACAGTGAATAATGACCCACCGTGGCCGGTTCACTTTAATTTAACATTCATTCATTCACTATTATTTGTAAAATATATATAATTTTTGTGTCTAATGAAATATTTATTTTCCCTTGCTATATTAGTTATGAATTTAATGCCAGTGCAAGGAAAACATCAGAAACAGAGGATTGTCAAAGAAGACATGGCCACAACTTCTACACCTGGGCCAACATTTCATAGGATACAAATTCCTGCTGTCTCTGATATAACCACATCAGAATCAGATATGACATCTATGTAAGTATTACTACATTTTATTAAATTTTATGTATATTTACTTGTTTACAAATATTTTGGTTGATGCACCTGGAAATGTATCATTCTATACTAGTTTAATATTTTGCAGTTGGAAAAGATTGTACATTTTGTTAAAATATGATTTGTTTTATTTAGAATAATATTTTTGTAGTAAATTGTTGGCACATGTCATTTTTGTTATTGATATGTTCCTCATCATGCTGTTTGTATTTTAGTTAGTCTCAAGTGAGAATAGTCTTTGACTAAATGAGTCACCCCTTTAAATAAATTATTATTATTATTATTATTATTATTATTATTATTATTATTATTATTATTTCTTGAAGCATTATCATTCCCATTATAATAACCAAGATAAATGATAATGCTTTCTTTTGATACAAAACTAAAGATTTCCAAGTTCAACATTAGTATTTACACATTTCAAAATTTTATTTTAAGGGATTCAGTCTTGTCTGAAGTTGAAAAACTTAAGGAGAAGGAAAGTGTTATGATGGAAAAGTCTAAAAGTTTTATCAACCCATTTGAGAAAGTATACTAACAAAAATAATTGTGATACATACAAAAAAGGAGAATATTCGTGTTAAGTATACTAAAAAATAACCATATATATTCATGTATAGTATTGTATTGGTATTTGTGGATTGTATTTGTGTATAAACCAGAACGTTGCTCCCACAAAAGCTTTCTTTGCAGTGTATGAACATACAAGTTAAAAATGTGTAATTACAATATATCTTTAAATATAGTATTGATGCGTAATTGAAAAAAGGAAGATATACTGGTTATCATTGTAAGAATATGAATACATTGTATTATAAATACAAACCACACTAAGGCCATAGTTATGGTTTGTCCGTTTAGTACACATGGAGAGGGCAAGGGGGTGTTTACCCAAATGCATATGCTTGTGTATGGGGGTGGGAGGTCTGCTGATTATGTATGTACACATATACCTCGATAGTAATTTGTCTAATATGTAACCTGCTTGACTGGGTTCAGTTGGTGTTTGAGTTTTAGTGGACAATCGACAAACTTTTTAAAGTTACACAGCTTATTTATTTGATGCAGCCAGACATTCAACATTGGTGGACTATCTATTATATTAAATACATAATATTATTAATCCTTGGTCTTTTCTGTGTGGATTAAATATAGGCTGTTCTACAGAATGGGGAGGGCAATTGCATGTACGCAGATGGGGTGTGTGTAAAAAAATAAAGTATGCATGTGTACAGGGAGGGAGGGGTCAAGCTTTACCCGATTTTTGTGCACATGCCCATTGTTGGAATCAGATTTTGTTTCCAGAATTTTTACTTTTTTGCTTGCAGTCTAATTCATATCGGTCTGAGCTATACACAGACAGATAAACATTTGCAGAAGTAGGATAAATTGGAGAATGGAAGTAAAACGTGGCCAGGAGGAATATGATGGGTCAGAAGAAGAAAAAACTCCAACTTTTACCCTTATGCAGATGCCGAATGATGTTTCTAGCACACCTAGGCATATATCTAAGCAAAAAATTCTTGGAAGCAGATGTATTTTATTGTATTCAAAATTAGCCCACAAATGCATTCCCTACCCCCATTTCAGGTGACAAGGAAAAAAATTTGTAGGGGTGAAATGAGTTGATTATTCTCTGCCTGTATAATGCTACTGTACATTGGCATTTTCATCAAAACAGATTAATTGGGATTTATAATTTTGAAATAGTTCTTTGCATCTGAATCAATTTATTTATTTAGTTATTTTACATTGTTTCAGAAGTACAGCAGAACTGGAGAATTTCCAGAAGTTTGATTTTATTGTATGCCTCCAAAGAACATTCATATAAGCCATCAGCTTTCAGAGCTAGGAATCTGTTGGCAACTCTTGATCATAACAATCATATTGACAGAGATGTGATTGTAAACACAGATGGAAAAATAAGGTAATAAACTTTATTCTTGTTTGTTAACATAATAATTAATTTTCGTTAAAATAATAATGCTTTACCTGAAAGTTGATAAACCATCTGTTTGTGGTACAATTTAATCTTTTACAGAAGAAATTTTTTAAAATAAATTTCATAAACCAATTTTGGTTAGAATTAGTCTAATGTAATTAGAAAATTCTGTAAATAATCTAAACATTTTTATGATATATGGGTTAGATACAGGTTTGCTATATTTACATTTTCATCCATAGCAAAATGATTTGTTACATGTAATTGTATGCAGTTTTTATTTGGACTTTTGAGAATTAAAACAATATAAAATGACATTGTCAGTGAAATGTTTGCATTTTCTTGTCAGATACCAAAGATCATTCAACAAAAAAGTGAGAGATGGTCTGCAAACCCAAAGAAAGCTGATCAACAGTACCTGTATATGCTGGAAATAATTATAAAAATATTGAAAATGAGGTTAGATGATAGAGTTGGAATGAACCAGCCAGTTGTTTTGTTCATAAATGATCATAGGTGAATATCTGATGTACTTGCTCCAATACCACCACCACCTACAGAAGAGATTGTTACAAAGCAGAAATCTCATTTTAAGTTAAAATGATTTAGGCCTTTTAGTCAGATAACACCTATTGATATCAAATTGTTATGGAGAGACTATTCTAGTGATTGTATGATAACAAATGATCCCTACCATGGAGCCATATAGACTTTGACTATCTTTCTTGAAGTGTCTACTATGAGCCAAAGTCCAGCAACTGTTTGATTTCCAAGATTCAGTTTATCTTCAGACCACTGTTGATTATGTTCTTAAAGTGTTTAAAAAAACATGCATTTGAACCACAAGTTGTAGGACCTTTTTAAACTTTTCATACCCATTGCATTTATACTTGTCTTATATGTATGTTTAGATTGAGGTAAATGCAGTGTATTTTGGCCATATGATGTATTAAAAAAAAGAACAGCAGAAACTATTCATTGTAATTCATTTAATCTTATAGGAGTAAAAAGATTAAAATAGTGTAACTGCAAGTCGGTATTATTTCATAATAAAGTACCTTTTAATAATTTTATTTTCTACATGTTTTGTGTAAAATTGCAGTCAGAAAGATTTCTAGCATACTTTGAAGAAGAAAAAAGGTACATAGGAGCAAATGACTTCAATCCATGTATGTATGTATGTATGTATGTATGTATGTATGTATGTATGTTCATGAAAATAAATTAAATCAGAAAACAGCATTGAGCTTAACAACATTGTTTCGAATTCCACAACATAGTATTGTCCCATATTTCTTATTTCATTATTAAATATTTAGGCTACATTTTCTAACACAAAATATTTAGACTTTGTTTTAATTAAATTACATATTTTCCTGAATTTATTTGCCCAATTTTTTAAGAATACAATGTAATGAAGTGGTTTATCACAGGTGCAGTGATGTCTGCCATTACCGGTTCACATACAGTTTCAAACTAATTTTATAAAGAAAAAAATGCTGTTAACTTTTGTTTTTTTTTTTATAAAAAAGAAATCAATTAGAAATGATCTTTGCTGATTATATTTGTTAACAACAAATTACTATTTACATACTGGTGTTGACCGTTCCAGTGGCCTAGTGGTAGGAGCATCCACCTCAGATGCAAGAGGTTGTGGAGGCCTTGATCCCTGGCAAGGTCATACCAAAGACATAAAAATGGTATTAACAGCTGCCTCATTTGGTGCTCAGCATTAAGAGGTTAGTGTATGGACTGGTCGTCCTACTGTCAGGATAATGTAACTGGGTGGGATGTCATGCTACATGACTGCGGCATGATGCCTCAGTGCTAGATATCACTATAAACTGCCACACTGCAAACGTCATAGCAATATGACTGAAAAATTGTTCAAGGTATCTTAAAAATCCAAATCACACACACTGTTACAATTTTTAAACAGAATTTGGTATATTTTCATCACTGTACAGTAGGCCCAATTTCATGAACTCAGAAGTGATATATTGCTGCAAACAGGGTTAAAGGTCAGTTAGCAATTAAAACACCCCTGTGAATGTGTAAGAGTTTGTCTGCATAGGCTAATTGGTATCAACACTGCATAAATACATGATGCCTTGGATTACAACACTGCCAGAACTTAATGGGTACATCAAGGAAGGTATCAAGTACAACCAGTCATTTTACGTTCAAAAAATCAAGAGGTCAAAGTCTCCTCGCCTGATAACATGACCCCTGCATTCCTGAATTTGATATGTATATCTGAGCCAGTTTTGCGTTGTACTTTAGTACATTATATATACTATTCAGTATATATATATGTGTGTGTGTGTGTGTGTGTGTGTGTGTTTGTGTGTGTGAGTACCTAGCTACCCTAATTTTAAAAGAAATGCAATAGGAAACATACTTAATTTGGTGGGCTTAATTTCAATATTTGTTTCTCTGCAGTAGTTTGTTTAGGTGATGTACTAAAGTTTGCCATTGAGTAAATGGTAATCACTTGTGTCAAAAGCATAGAAACCAAGCACAGGATACTAAAACATCAATGTAATTTCTATAGAACTGTCTAGTATTTTGGAATAGGATGTCTGTAATCAATATTTTATAGTAATGGTACACTAGTTTATCATATAAAAGTCTATGGGAGACAAAGAAAAAGGAAGAAAGGAGGCAGAAGTGTGATGGACTGAATGGAATTGGACTACCAGTCCAGAGAAAGATCATACAGACGAGTAGGAACACAGGACAAGAGGAAAATCTATTACACTAAGTCAGATGACAATATAGGCCATAACTTGGTTGAGTTAAAGACGAGTGATAGGATTTTAATTTGAATTTCATTTGAGAGATGACTGTTATTTAATGAGATTAAATTTTGTGTATTCATTAATTTAACTGTTGGCACCACTGACTGGGGGCTCTGAGCAATGCATCTATCACTACTTCAATTCCTCACAAAAACATGCCAAGGGGGTCTTTTGTAATAATTTAAATAATATTGGGAGCACCCCACCCAACCTAAATAACATGGAAAACCTCTATATATGCCATAATTATTCTTAGATGATATCCTTCAGTTTTTTATGCCTGACTGTACATGTACTCTTGAATTAAAGTTATACCTGTACATGCACATTTGTACTTATATAAGTTTTGTACATTTCATAATATATAATAGTTAGTTTTACAGTGTATGCAGTTTGTTATGTGCTTAGGCTCGAATAAGCAGCAACACAGAAAGAGTGAAAACTAACAAGCTTGTAAAACTTTAACAATGATTTTATTAAGTACAATTATTTTCATAAAATAAATAAACTTACGGTTTTAGAGAATCAAATCCAACAAATATAGAATTCACAAAATAATCCACTAATGAAATTGCAAGTCCTGATAAATAAATGTTCTAATAGTTCCAGGTTCGAATCTTGACGATGTAATAATCCAAAATGGCTGACAATGTCACGTGGTACAGTTCTTGTTTTTAATCATCCAAATGAATATCATAAACATATGTCCTTTTTCCAGATAATTAGAATAATTCTTCTTTTCCAACGAATTGACATGAAGTCCAGAACACTCAAACATGAAAATACACAACATTAGCCCAAACATCTACTACTCAAGTAAAAACACAGCTATATATATTGTAATTCCCTTGTAAACAAGAGGAATCATGTGAGTCTGGAATATCATGGAAAAAGTACCTTCTCCAAGTCACGTAATAATGGAATGTTCTAGAAGGAAATCATTCACTTCCCACCCTCAATAAAAGTGTTGTCCTTGAAATTGACCAATAGTTTTAGAGGCTTGTTGACAATGTCTAAAGCAAAGTCAGGATTTAGGTCAAACAAGCCAAGGTTAAAACTTGTTTACAATTAGAGAATCTAAGTCAGCTTAAACTTTCTAGAATAATTTCCCATTTAATGAATAATAAATCCTAAATGACAATTTTGGATTTAATAATTAAAAATAAATAAAATTAAATCCAATAGCCGTAACAAGTTGTGTACATTCATCTGGGTATTCATATAAAGGGTATAATTATTTCTATGGTAAATGAACACATTTTAAAAAACTGAAAATTTGATGCTTTTAAATGGTGTCGAGTATATTTGATTTAGTTGTAATAAGATGGCTGATGATGCACATATGTGATATAAGCATTCAAGGTTGCTTTAGATGAACTAGTATTTTAGTCTTAAAAACCTTATTCTGTTTCCAGAGCCATTTTGTATTACATAATATTGTAATTAATGAGCAGTGTCTGGATAGAATAGTATCCTAGTGTTTGTAGTTCTGTTGATATTTGCAAGCCAATCTGTATTCATGAAACATTGCAACAAGTTTGGCTTTCTCAACTCAATATGAATATGCGTTATTTATCATTTAACTTAATGTGTTACTGTATATGCACGATTAAAATCATGTTCACCAGTGTATACTTTTGTTTTTTATATTGTTTGCATCCCAAGACAATGCTAGTCAACTTCAATTCATCCTATGTTTTTAATAAATAGTCTCCTCACAGTTGCTTTCAAAACATAGCCATACATATAATCATTCTTTAGTGGGCAGGTAACTAAAAAATGTTTAACAAAACCTGTTCATGCAAAATAAAAATTGCATACTACAAAAGAAATGTTTTATACAACAGAAAATCAACATAAATTATATTATTCACACATCATATATTTGGATAGATCATCCAAGTCTTCCTTGTGTAAAGCCATGGTACTGGCCAAAATTATTTATCCATTATACCCCATTCACAACAGCTTGGAATGACATGTCTGTTGCCAGTACTTAGTTATCCGTTAAGTCCATAATATAAACTGCCTATTAGCAGTATGCCTTTTCCCTTGGTTAGAATCATTGTCTTCTGCTGCCAGGACATCTTGAATATACCTCTGTGCAATAAGGAGCACGACTTCATCTAAAACAACCAGGTCGAAGTCCTGCAGAAATTTTTAAAAAAATTGTCAGTAAAAAAATTCCAGATAAAATAAATCCATTAAATATTATGTGGGAAAATATTAATTTTTGTGTTATGCAATGAAGCAAACATGTAAATATACAAACAAATGCACAAATCACATCGACTATAGGATACGTGAACGTGATGTTGTAATGCAACTGCCCAAGAAAATCAACTTTATTCTGAGCCAAAGAAGCGACTTTAGCGAGACCTTTTAATAGCAGTTCTGATTACAATGATACAAATTATCAAATTTTTTGCTGGTTTATCTTACAACGTAACAGAATCACACAAATACGAGAAGTAAACACTTTCAAGAATGGCCCCTTAGGAACCCCTTATTGTCAGGAGTTTCCATCATATTGACTTTTTTGCCTACTTCTTGTAATTTATCATATATAATGAGAAATCTATAAGCAATACATATATTGTGGGTGACTATAAAGAACTAAGGAGAAGGACAGACGAAGAATAAGGCAATAATTACATCAAAAGAGAATCACAGGCTTACCTCGACTTCCATTATTTGTTGACGCGCATCACTTGACACTGCGACTTCGGAGAATATCGGTAAATTCCGTTTCTGCATAATTAATTAGCAATCCGTACAGAAAATCGTTATATTTTCATTGATTAAACTTACAGATGTACATTTTTTGAAACTGAATTACCTGTAATTACTCATTATTTCTACTATACTTTTCATAATATCATGCATTTGCAAGAACAAAAAAGTCAAAAATCTTAGGTTGTATGCCTTTAACGATGCTGCTAAATGGCAAGAGATATTAATACAACTAAATGATCTTATAAACATATTAGTAAACATTCAACATTTTATGTTTTAAATAAACAACCCAAACTATTATATTGAAGAAAAAAAATCGAGTGTAATGTGCTTGCAACATCTCATATTTGGGAGAAAAAAATGTTAAAGCATTTAGAAACAGAACATTTCTTGAGACACCACTATTCGAACTTAAAGTTAACACGTTTGGATAGCAAACGATAAAGTAGGTGTGGAACAACTTGCAAAATTAGAAACATGGTTTAGGATATAGTATTGCTGTAAGGTAAAGATTTCTATCTTTTAAGTAATGTAGTTATTTGTATGATTCAATTAGAGACAAATATTAATTAGGTTTTTCTGGGTTACAATTCAAGAAGGTCATTGTGGGCCTTCATGTTAACATTTAAAGTACAAGATTACATTTTCATATGCATTTTTGAATAAAAATTTGTGATATTTTTCTACACTTTATTAATTATCATTTTCTTTAATTAAGGGCAGTTGTTCTTTCTTGATACAAATTGGATTTTTGACCAAAACAACATGTGATAAAATATATTTTAATTCCTTGCAAATTTTAACAGACAAAAAGAATATAATAAAACAAAACAATGTAATTTGGAAAAAGACTGAATCTCTGTTCTGTTTTATAATTTTAAAAGGTCCTTAAACTGTCACATGAAAACTCACTGCATCAATAATTTGGACCAATCCCCTAATCCACCCACCCTCTCAAGCACTGAGGTTGAAAGTACTGTAAATTAACAAGTTTTCTGTATACCTGAGTAGTTGTGAAATAGGAAACTATGAAAATGTTTTGAAGCTAAGGTTCAACCTTTCATTAACCTTTGTACCCTCATGCTGCCTCTCCATGAGTGACAAACATGGGTCCAAATATCTCATTGGACTTCCATGTTTAATGTCCACAAGGGTCACCCACCTCTGGCTAATTCTATTTATATAATTGGAATTCCGATACAATAAGTTGTTGGTTCACAAATGTGATATGTTTGGCAGGATGGATTAATGATTAATCTAATTCTACATGCCTGTGATTCTCAGAGGAACCTCAATGTTTGTTTTCATATTAATATGCCTAATAGTTAAGCTTGGTCACCACTGATATGAAATGACTCAAATTATTGTTGGTGAGTGTGCTAATTAATAAAGCTTCCATGTCATGCTGTATGAATGTAAGCTGCTTGATGACCATGACTTGTGGAGAGTCAGTGAAAAACATTTTGAAGTTCACTAGGGTGATAAAGATACATGTACAGAGATACTGAATGTCTCAGGGTTCCCATGAAAGCTTTACTTTTCAACAACCAAATGTCATGTGTGGGAAATATTATGGGAGTTGCTGAACAAGACTCCTGCTGGATTTGCTACACTGTTGTCAGATGTGATGAAGTAATCATTCCACCAATATTGTACCTTCTGCAAGAAGTTTGTTAAAATGTTTTTATTAAAAAGAGCATTTCTTGTTTGAAGACAAGATTATAACAGTCATGACATTGGTGAGTTTTCCAAGGCAACTAAGTGTTATACCTGTGATAAAGTTTGTAAGACTCATTCTCTAATGTTTTATCCCCCCAGCTTTTGGTAAATGACTGTAGCATTTAAGCAAAAATGATAACACTTGTATTCTCACCAATCTATATTTGTGGAAATATTGCTTTCAAGTTTCTTGCTGTCGTTATTTATCCACTTTCAACCTCTTTTCATGCAACTAGGCATATGATTGCCTGTGGTTAATGGGCTCGATACATGTAAAACAGTTTACCATTGTTACTAGCCCTCTTACATTGGGGTCTTTTCAAGATTTATGCACAAATAATAATCAGCCATTAAATATGGCTGCCATTACAAAAATTACAAGTTCTCAAAAAGTGTTTTGGATAGCTACATTCTCCATTTACAAGAATTGTTATAAACATGTAAATAGTTTTATCATAGCAAAAATTGAAGCAGTATACTAGTCAGGTGCTCAGACCAAAAAGAAAATGAAGTCTGAGAGGAATGATTTGTTTTAAAGTAAGGTAAAGAAAATAATGATTTAGGTTCACATTTTTATGTACTGTATTTCCAGGATGTTCCAAGAGAAGCAAATGAAACAGTGATATTAAATATTCTTGCGGTGGAAGAAGATATTAAAGGTATGATCTTCATAGTATAAGTTGATCTGTTTTCTTCTATTATACAGTGTGTGTGTGTGTGTGTGTGTGTGTGTGTGTGATATGGCTTTATAACATAATGTTTAGAATTTTCGGGTCATATCACTATGATGTTTGCATTGTGGCTGTTTCTAGTGATGTCTACCACTGGGGCATCATGCCTCAGTCATTAAGCATGATGTCTCACCCAGTGACATTATCCTGACACCAGACCAATCGGTCCTGACACTAACCACTTAATGCTGAGCACCAAATGAGGCAGCTGTCAGTACAATTTGTGTATAGTATTTGCTATGATTTGACCTTTGAACCTGCATCATTCTAAGTAGCAGACACGGTAATGGGAACAATATATGCAACATGAATGCTCATGCATGATCTGTTCTTGTATGAGATGGACACTCTAACCACGTAGGCTACTGAAGCAGTCTGTCCTTGTCTGAGAAGGCTACTGAAGCAGTCTGTATTACAGTTTGTTACAATATTCTGCAGTGCATCCTGTTGTATATAAAACTTTCTGAAAATATGACCCTTTTACTTAAATAAAAGCCTTAGGAAGCAATAAATTGAAAAAAAAAGAAATATGTATTTTGTGTGCATTTTGTTGCCATATGCTTTGAATAATCTTTTTTTTTAAAACAAATAGAAAAGCAATGGAACTGAAACTCAATCACTAAATAATAGTTGAATACTTGAATATATATATTTTAAGATCCATCAAATTTGGACTACAGTTGGTCCAGATTATTGATTCCTTTTATGAAATATAATGGGTAAAATATTTATTTCAGGAATAATAATCATGGCCATTGTAAAGTAACATGTTTTGAGTAGCTTGTGTTATTTGTTACACCCTCAATATTTCTTTTCATCATATATTACAAACATTCAGGGAAATTGTAATATGGATGAATCTTTGAGAGTAACTGAACCATACCAAAACTGGGTCATTATCACCTAAATTCATATTTGTGTAGTTGTTGCATTTTCAGCTCTATGTTCACCATGTCTTACTATCTTAGACCTCTTTTCACCACCCTCATACAAACTGACATATAGATGTATCACAGAGAGAGTAACTCTGCCATGTCAAAACTAGATCACTTTGGCCTAATTTATACACCATGAGTGGCAGTTTTTTAAAGCTATTTGTTTGTTACATCCTTTGTAGACATTTTACGTCATGAAAATTGGTATGTGGATACATCTCAGCAGGAGTAATTCAGCTTTACTGAAAGTAGGTCACAAACATAATTTTCATGCTTGAGTGACTCTTGTAATTTTAGTCCTTTTTATGCATATTTATGAAAATTCCTTTGTATTATCAAGTTTTGTCTTAGGTAAAATCCAGGGATAGCACTTTCTGTTGAGTTTGGTGTATATATGTTATATATATATATGCATCTTTTGCAGTAGTATGTAATCATCCACAATGTATTTTAGTCATGTGCTTTGACTCACAGCCATTGAGTTTGAACTCAGTCTAGGCTAACCTCAGTCCGTTGTTATTGTGTATCTTTTTTCAAAGCTCCTAACTCTTAATTCTGTTTCATCAATACTTCATACCAGTCTGTAAATTGTTAACAACTTAAAATGTGCTTTTGGCAAAGGGAATCATCTTTCCATGTAAACACATTTCTTTTCTTCCCATTTCAGGCTTTGTTAATAGAGTAGCAGGCACGGTAATGGGAAAAATAAATGCATCATCACTTCTTGATCAAGCAGAAGTTCTTGGAAATGGTAAACAGACAGAATATTGTTAAAACCTGAGACACTGGCCTACTGATATTTGTTAAATCCCCTGCTTGAAGCTGGATTGTGTTTACAAAATTCCTTTTAAGTTTTGTTCATGCATGATCTGTCCTTGTCTCGAAGAATTCCTTTTCCTTACTACATAGATGAAACTGCTCATATGACAGCACTTCATCATCGAACAGGTAGATCTACACATTGTCTGCTGTGTACATAGCATGGCATCATTCAAGGTCCTGATATAATGTAAATAAGAATCTGAAGTCCAATGGCTTAGCTTTTTTAGCAAGGTAGTTCTCAATCCCAGCATTTGCTGCTGTACTGCTAGCATCTATCCGAAAGTTAAGATCCATTGAATTTTGTGATGGGCAGGAACAAGCATAACTGCTCCAAAAACACTGATCTAGACAGTGGATTGATACTGTCTGTAGTAAATAGCAGATCAAAAGGCCTAAGACAACCCACCCTGTCATGGAGCACTAGATGCATGCATAGCCCTTAAGGGACAAATCTAGTTATACATTGCAAAAAGTCTAATCTGCACACCATAATGGAATGGATCAGACTTTGATGCTTTCAATAATAAAGTCCAATTAGAATTATCTTCCACAATAATAAAGTCACAGATGTGCATGTACAATCCTAAAAATCCATGTGTGTTCCTGTTTTAAATATTTTGTTTATTTGTAAAAACTTCAATCGATAAAATTTGCTACTTTACCCAACACAATTTAAGTCTGCCATTCTATTAGATCTTTTTATATGCAGTGTTTGACAAAGTTTTAAAATCGTACCATCATTACTAGTGATTAACAGAGTTGTATAAATTGGCAGATTTATTGTAATATGAATTCCATGATCAAAATTAAAATTATGTTTTGGGTATAAACTAACTTAGTGAAAATTCAGTACTTCTTGACAGTGAGATCAACTGCGAATTAGTTATTAACATTGTTCAATAAGGTGCAAAAAATATCAATGAAAATTGGAAGCACATGGTTTTCTGTGTTAGAGGAAATAAGTCATAGTATGATAATATGGGATAAAAAGAAAATGACCCAAACCAGTCAGTTCTCAAATTTATTTTAACTTGATTCAGTTTATGAAATAATAAAAAAATGACCCAAACCAGTCAGTTCTCAAATTTATTTTAACTTGATTCAGTTTATGAAATAATAAAAAAATGACCCAAACCAGTCAGTTGTCAAATTTATTTTAACTTGATTCAGTTTATGAAATAATAAAAAAATGACCCAAACTAGTCAGTTGTCAAATTTATTTTAACTTGATTCAGTTTATGAAATAATAAAAAAAATGACCCAAACTAGTCAGTTGTCAAATTTATTTTAACTTGATTCAGTTTATGAAATAATAAAAAAATGACCCAAACTAGTCAGTTGTCAAATTTATTTTAACTTGATTCAGTTTATGAAATAATAAAAAAATGACCCAAACTAGTCAGTTGTCAAATTTATTTTAACTTGATTCAGTTTATGAAATAATAAAAAAATGACCCAAACTAGTCAGTTGTCAAATTTATTTTAACTTGATTCAGTTTATGAAATAATAAAAAAAATGACCCAAACTAGTCAGTTGTCAAATTTATTTTAACTTGATTCAGTTTATGAAATAATAAAAAAATGACCCAAACTAGTCAGTTGTCAAATTTATTTTAACTTGATTCAGTTTATGAAATAATAAAAAAATGACCCAAACTAGTCAGTTGTCAAATTTATTTTAACTTGATTCAGTTTATGAAATAATAAAAAAATGACCCAAACCAGTCAGTTGTCAAATTTATTTTAACTTGATTCAGTTTATGAAATAATAAATATTTGCATATCATGTTAAGGATCTGATAGAAGTTTCAATATGCCGGGTATATCTATATATACATGTGTTTACAGCAATGTCTAACTCGAAATTGTACTAAAGAAGCTGCACATATATCTGTAGTATTGACACATTTTAAAAACAAAGAGGCTTTAATTATATTTAAAATAAAATGCAAGAAATTATAAAATGATGAATGAAATGAGTCATAATGACTAAGTTTGGTGCATTGCTTATGTCTTGAAAACATGATTAAACACATAGGAAAGTGAAAATTCAGCTTCTTTATCTACCAGATACACGTCCCAAAATTTAATCATTATTGTTAAGCTATTTCAGTCACAAAACTAGATGCATACAAAATTAAATTAAAATTTTCACAGCATTGCAAAATATCAACCAATCAGATGACAGATTCTTGACTTAACAATATCATCTCGGAATCAAATTTGATGAATTGTAATTGTGACTAATCAAAAATGATAGATTTTTACTTTTAACATGAGGACAAATGATCATAGAGCCTGATCTGTATAGACAATGTTAAGTTGCTACTTACAGAACTGTAGCCATAATATCATTTATATGTAGTCTCCTTGATGATGACCTTTATTAACTCAAACCAGTACAAAATTTAAGACAGATCAGTTCCCAAAAATGTAGTTTTTAAAACATTACAAAAAATTTCATTTTTTGCCCAAACTTTTGGATTGGAGAAGGAACCCTGCCTTTTCCACAGAAAATCTTATGATTCATAAACTTTTGATTTCTAGTTAGTAGAAAGATAATGAATTCATAGTAACTGGATGTTATAAAAAGATTTGTCCTGCAACAGCTGTCATATAAAATTTGAAATTGTACAGATCTCATCACATTTAAAAGTAAGGAATTTGGAATATACAAAACAGGTAAGATACATACATTTATGACATTATTTATGCCAACTTTTGAATACGTTTTGAATACTCAATTCATTGGTATAATTCATCTAGTTGATTTAATTATTATTCTTTTAATATGTGTATGGTCTTCAACACTTGTCATTTTAATTTTTTTCTTCATAAAACTTGGCAGCATCAAGAGCAGCTTTTGATGACCTCCAGAATGTTACTAGCTACCTAAAAGCACTGGTGAAATTGCAGGAGAATATAACTGTAGAATTTGACAGTATCAAGAAAGCTATAGAGGCTATTTGTCCTAAAATCTCTGGATGTGACACATCAGGCCTGGAGCTGAAAGTTAACTTCACTGGGGTTTGTATATTTCATTACACAGAAAAGCTATTAATTCGGGGAGTGAAGAGTAAAACTTAACAAACAAAATTTATAAATTAATGAAAACATAGTGAGGAAACAAAAAATATAAATAAAACAGTGTCACCAACTCATATTATGGAAAATTTGATTCAGAAAGAATCCATTATTTGCTGCTAATGCATTATCATTTATTTTCCTGTATCTCATTGTCACAGTTTTGTATTATTTACAAAAAAGGACATTTTCGTGGGTAGTTAACAACGTTTAGCTGATTAGTTAAAACGACTAAAAAAAAAATTCAAGATATTTGAGCACAAATCAAGCAGATGTGAAGATTAATCATTTAGATCATGTTTTATTACAGTTTTATTAGAGTGTGTAATATCAAAAGAAGCCTACTGTGCCAAATTCTCTAAAACAGTGTTACCATCCAATTTATCACAAATCAAACACATGTTAATATCAAAGACCTCAACTATATTTCATCAGAGTGCACAACAACATTGGTGGAAGCTGAAACAGAAAACAACACTAAGCCAGTCAATTATTAAAGTACATAAAACACAGTACATAAAGTTGCACCATTAGCATTTTCTTATGAACAATGCATTAACACAGTGGCAAAATTCAACTTAGCTCCAGCAACAGGAAGCCTCAGCCCACCAAATTTTCCAACCCTCATTTTGGTGAAATAAGTTATAAATTTATGATAAAAATTTAGGTTTCTATCGTGTTTCAGAGGGAACACTGCGAACAGTTAATGTACTACGTGATAATATATGGCAAATATCGGAGAAGCTCAGATTACTAGATTGAACAGAGAAAGGTTAGCCATATATGGTATCTAATCCTATCCGATATCTTGTTCAAGGATCTGATGTATTTATCGTTACAAATCCATGTTGAGTTACCTGAGCTCTACTAAAGAAATTTCTAAATTGGTTATATTCGAAATCGCCACAGCACCAGGTTTGCCTGATATTTCTAAGTGTATGAGTATCAACTCCATTAAACATTACTAACATGTTGCAGTTATCTCTGATTACTTTGGGAATTTGAGTATATCGTTGAGTAACGTAAATTACATCGGTGGTCTTATGTCTACCTCGGGAAAATATTTTTGCTGGATTCTTTTGTTGTTCTAACATAGTATCATCGTACACAACTAGATTATTAATATTACCATTGATGTCTTCCATGGATGGTGCTTCGTCAATATCCATGATAAACTCGATGATGTTTTCTCCAGTGATCTCTGATGCACTATCGTTATAATCTTTTAACACTCAGTAGCAATGTTGATCGTCTACACTTGGTGCCACCAAATATAATTTGTCCCAATTTTTCCATTTCATAATCTAATTGAGTAGCAGCCGTGTTTTACCTCTCCCTGAAGGACCAATGATAATCATTCTAATAGAATCTGGCAACATCGGATAATGTTTTACAAGTGTTTGTTTTTTCAATGCAGAAAAATCTGTAATTTCCATTAGATATAACTAACTAATATTATGGATTTATATTGTGCGAAATGTAGGACATGTACACCGACAATTGATCCGGTAACTATCACAACAAAAAATAACAGATCAGCAATTACCGGAAAATGTGAGCGGTGTGGTATTAAAAAATTCAGTTTTATTAATAAAAAAAAGAGGCGGTGATATCACCTCCAGGTTAACAAAACTCCCAGGAGCACCATGGGCTAAGTACCCGGGAGAATAACACCTTCCCGGATATAATTATTGTGGACCGGGAACACGATTAGATATCAGACTGGATGATCAGGATAATCCTTGTCCGGGTGAACATCCGATAAACGCCATCGATGAAGCTTGTCGTGTTCATGATATCGCGTATCAAAGTAAAGATCTACAACAACGTCATCTCGCAGATGTAAAATTGATCCACTCGTTGAATTCTATTCCCGATAAAACCTTCAAGGAAAAGTTAGCATTCTGGATAATAAAAGCAGCTATGAAGGGTAAATTAGTCACAGGTTTAGGTATTTTATATAGAAGCGATTTGTTATTCTCAGACGGTATACTACATGGAAAAATCCGCCATTGTTTAACTTGCCAGCGCCGCAAAAGTAAAAAGTGAAACAGCAGCTAATTGGTTAGCCAAACAAGCTATATGGCAGATTTATTTACCGCGTCCAAAGAAAATTCAATATGCGTCATTCGATGTTAATATCCCAAATGAAGTTCATCAGGCTGATATATTATTTCTGCCGCATGATACCATTAAAAAACGTGTTTACAAATACACGTTAACAGTCGTTGATGTCGCGAGTAGATACAAAGAGGCCGAGCCGTTATCAACAAAGACATCTTTGGATGTTGCATCTGCATTTAAAAAGATTTATCATTGAGGACCTCTACGAAGGCCAAATCTCCTTCAGGTTGATCCCAGTAAGGAATTTCAAGGTGAAGTATTGTCAACAAAGAAGCAACATAACACTAAGATACGACAAGGACATACCGCGATCCATCGCGATCAAGCAATCGTTGAATGGTTTAACAAAACTCTTGGTGATAAATTGTTTCATTATCAGTACGCGAAGGAATTCATCGATGATAAACGATCTCGCAAATGGGTCAAACAATTACTGGAAGTAGTTGCATCACTTAACAATGAAGTTACTAGAAACATAAACATGAAACTGGCCATCGTAATAATAATAAAATATATCAAACTCAAAAAAAAGAATTTCTGTCAGATATCCTACCTAGCAATGTCACGGTGAGATATTTATACGAACCCGGTGAACTTGAAGGTGGTACTAAAAGGTCAACTTATCCTATATAGAGTATCACATTACATAAAATATTTTCCATGGTAACATCTAAAAATAGACCAATGCGTTACAAACTCGATCCAACTGCGCCACAACGGAGTTTTACTGGTGAACAGTTACAGGTAATCCTGGATGATACTCAATTACCACCGACTAATCTCCGATAATATAAATTTGCCGAAGTTGATTTATTCTTCGTACTCATGATAACACAAGATATACTACATTTGACCATTCTATGAAGTCATCTACGATCCAAACAGTAGTATCTTTGATAGTAAATCCTTGTGATGAATGTATAGTCATCGCATATCCTAATCTCCATGGGGATTTATCATCGTTGATTACATTTCTAACCACGGCAATATTTACCCATACAATATCATTCAACACGAGTTCTTGTCGTTGTGATTTTCCAGGGGTATCAACTTCTATATTTTGTCGTCGTGTATCCTTGGGTCTATAACACAATGGAACCTCATCGTTCTTCCTGGAGATAAAGTAATTTCTTCTGAAGTAGATCTCTTATTTATTTTCTGCTGGTGACAACAACATCTGTTGGTTTCCACATGTTCCAGAAATCATCAATGGGGGGTTTCAGGAATCGTTTTTCGTGTTACTTCACATTGTATTTTATTTGATTGTAATCTTATCACAGATTTTAACGCGGTTAACTCTGCATCAAGTGATCGATGATCCGTGTTAATTTATTCATAGTAATCAATGATGTTTTTCAAACAATGATGTGGTGATAATCCATGTTTTTCAAACAATGATGTGGTGATAATCCAGTAAATGGCGGTGGTTGACCATGATCGTCACACATGATCACCATGGTATTTTTCGTTAATAACCAACCAAGTAATATTTTTAACAGCGTCAATGATACTGTATCGATTTCATCCCACATAATTACCTCGGGAATAAATTTTATTCCCATATAATCAGGAGTCCATTCGGTTCCACTCCATCTAAAGAAACTATGATATGTATTCGCGTTAACTCCTCGGGATTTCATCTCACGGGCAAGACGATGAGTTGGAGTCAACATGATCATGTTAGCGGTTTTTCCAAATAAATCGATTACTCATGTTGTTTTTCCAAATCCTCCTGGACCATTCAGATAAACCGTTTTATGACGAGTTATCGGATCATATACACAAGGATACGATGATATCTCCATGTTGATGTTCTCGCGGTAATTGTCTTCGATGAAAACATCGTTAGATTCTTTGTAATCGTGTAACATTTCATCTTTTATTCTCCATGTTCCCCATTCACCACCATCCGTAAGATATTCCTTTATGCGTTTTTAATATTTTTTATCAAAATAAATTGAATTCGTGGCAACTCTAACCGTAATGTCAGCGAATTGATTTACCATAGATAGTAAATTTATCAAAATATAACCTGATCTCAAATGAGCATATTGTGATGAATCTCCTTCGTAGTATTCAACAATGGTTCCAATTTGTTTATTATTTGATAAATAAGCAGCTGTTTGAGAAATAAGCGTCTGTTTTGCTGTTGTATCCGTGATGATAAAATCTAATTCTGTGTTATCGAGTATCAATCTAGTACATTTTTGTTTATTATCAGATCCACCTTCAGTAAACTTTCCTATTATTATTCTTCCAAGTCTTTTGCAATCCTGTTCTGTGATCTCGAGTAAACATTCAATTTCATAATTATCATCGAGGACACTTCACGAACAAATACCACCACCGCGAACCTTTGGTTGAGATTATCCTTTAATGGCTTTACCAGTTACACCCTCAGTTGGAGTAGCTATCATTCTATGTTTTATTTCCTTGGGTTGTTGAGCTGCCTCATACAATGGTAAACCAGCTTTTATATCATCTATTTTTTTCATATACATGTTAAAAATGTGATCACCTTTGTTGTTTCGTCTCCACCGTATTTTGCCAAATATAACTTTTTACGCCAGGTCTCAGAAACTCTTATAATTTTATCAAATCCTGGATTTAAATATTTTGACCTTGTAGATTAAGCTTTATATGCAAAATTAGCTAATTCATCCAATGTAAAGTCCTTAATTGCATTTATAATATCCTTTGTAAATATTTCTTCCGTATATTTCGCGGGTATCAGCAGCAGCTCCTTCTTCTTCAGGTTGAGGCTGTGCAGCTACTATATCACCTGGAAGTGTTTTTAGATATTTTTTTGTTTGTTTTGATCGTTTTGCTATTTTTTCAAGTACCGGTATTACAACTTTCTCGGTAGTAACAGCAGCTTTCTCAGTAGCCGTAGTAACTTTTTCAGTAGCCGTGGTTATCGGCTTAAATAATTGTTCAGTATGAGTGGTAAAATCAAGTCGTTGTTGTTGTCTCTCTTGGAGATTATCCCTAAAAGCATCTCTCACCAGAAGAAACTTTTTAATAGTGGCTAACCTTTCTCTGTTCAATCTAGTAATCTGAGCTTCTCCGATGTTTGCCATATATTATCACATAGTACATTAATTGTTTGCAGCGTTCCCTCTGAAACATGATAGAAACCTAAATTTTTATCATAAATTTATAACTGTTATTTCACCAAAATGAAGGCTGGAAAATTTTGGTGAGCTGAGGCTCCCAGCTGCTGCTCCCTATCATTTCTTTGATTTCCTAACCCTCACAAGTTGTGAGCACAGCTAATGATATAATGAAACCCCTGCTTCAGACACTTTTCTGGAAAAGAAAGCAAGGAGAGAGCCATAACAATTACAGTTAGGAAATTTCGACTAAATATAGCCAGATATGTTATTGGTAATGCTGTTGCCATGGCTTTATGAAACTTCATTAGCAATTCAAGTTGTAAGATAACTCTATAGAGTATGTAGGACCAATACATTGAGGTTAGAATACAAAATGTGGACAAGAATTTCCGATCTATTCACACCTTTTTGATGATTTGAAGCATTCTTGACAAGGAGGTGCAAGAATGGATCAAGAAAGTAAGAATTAAAGGAGGGGATTGATTAATGTTAGGGTTGTAATGGTTGGAGTAAAGGCTGTGATCTCTATTAATTAAGCTTTAGAATGGATAATTGCAGCCATTAGTGGCCTTAGCAAATACATGGCCCAATTTGGATCATTATGGTGGTGCCCCCTGAATTTACGCACAGGACCCCTTGTGAACACTACATTTGGAAATATTTTAACTTAAACAAGTTGATATTTAATTCCATTGATTTAAAATTATGGATATATTTTTTTAAATTACTAGTGTGCCTGGCCCTGTGAGTGTGGAGTGAAAGAGCGGGCCTAAATATCTGTGACTTTGAGAAAGGTAGTCTTGTTTAATCCTGGAATTTTAGGATATTTTACCTGACACACATTAGTATGTGCCAAAAGTCTTGATTGATAAGAATACAGTATTTTCTTATCAGTAAAGTGTGAGCTTTAATATTCCGATATCATTACTGCATATGCAGTTTAATTAGTATTTATGCTATAAGTAATAGTTATGTATTTTACTGTCAGGTTGTTCATTTGGATTAGAATTGCATGAATAAAATGTGCTTTGGAGGATTTAAATCGTTAAAAACAGTTACACATAAAAGAAGGATTGATTTAAATTGATATTGACAAATATATTCATATAATAGTATAATTTATTATTTAATCCTTATTTTTTCTCATTCTTTACTTATCTCACAACATAATGACTTTAAGATGTGAGTTGAAATTACAAGTACCACAGATACTGCATAAATGCACATGCATTAAAAAAAAAAAAATGCTTTATATATCACAACATAATGACTTTAAGATGTGAGTTGAAATTACAAGTACCACAGATACTGCATAAATGCACATGCATTAAAAAAAAAATAAAATGCTTTATATAGTTACAGAAATCTTTTCACATGTAAAACTAATATTGTATTACCAGAGTATGATAATACTATTGTTTTATCAAAAAGTATTGTTAACACAGTAATGGGGTGGGGAGAACTACATCATATATATGTGGAAACATTTTGCTGGGTCTTCACGTTTTTGGTTCAGGGTGGTAAGGAAATTTATGAAACTTTGGAACACTCCTGTATTCCAATTATCGGGTAGAGTTTTTGCAATAACTATTGAGTGAAAAGCAACTAAACTGTGTAAACATCAATGTACAACAACCAGAGTAAAACGTTAAATGATGGATAGAACTGAACTCCTAAATTCTGAAAAATATCTTTTTCCTGGACAATGTCAGTCACGAGTATGTAATCGTTCAAATTTGTGTGTCTGAGAGAATGAGATTTGGATATTGCAGTTCATTGAAAATTTTGTTTAAAAATGTAAAACTTAGAAATATAAATTTTTTAATTAATTCAGTACACTTTGCCTATAGTGTGGGCAGTTTCATATAATAATAATAATAATAATAATAATAATAATAATAATAATAATAATAATAATAATGAGGACTTTGTATGGCGCCTAATCTTTAGAAGCTCTAAGCACTTTACAACATCTATAATGATATGACTACAAAAACAAAAAACAAAACACCATGAAATTAGAAGACATAAAAAATGCTGAAAATATTTAAGGAAGAAAACATTATTAGGTCTTTAAGTTTGTTCTTGTAGTCGGAAAAAGGTGAGTTTTAAGAGCACTCTTGAAAGGATTACTGTGTCGTTGTATCTAATTTCAATGGGCAATTCATTCCACGTTACTGGGCCCTGGTATACAAAAGAATGTTATCCACATGACTTTATTTTCATAGTGGGAATAATCAGTATACAATTGTCAGAAGAGGAGTGTAAGTATCTTGCTGATGTGTACACATGGGTGAGGCCAGATAGGTATGTTGGACAGTGAAATGTAGCACAGTGAACAAATTTTGTGTTTGATTCTGGATAGAATGGATGGCCAGTGTAGGGTACAGAACAGCCAGGAAGTGTGCTCTGATCATGGTATAAAGAGACCAAACTAATAATAGTTTTTTTTCTAAAACAATCTACAACTATCAGCTGTGTTTTGAAATTTTAGAAGTTTCTAGAGTAGATATTGAGACAAGCCAGACAGAATTGAGTTACAGTAGTCCATTCTTGAAAGTACTAATGATCACACAAGTGTTTTAGTGGCATCAACTGAAAGATATTTGTGAATGGAGCTGATGTGGCTCTAAGCACTTTACACCATCAATAATGATATGACTACACTACAGAACAACAAATGACAAAAACTATGAAATTGGAAAACATAAAAACATGCTGACAATATATACGATACAAAAAACGATTAGGTCGATAAGTTTGTCCCTGAAGTCGAAACAGGTGAGTCTTGAGAGCACTCTTAAAAGGGACCACTGTGTCTTTGTGCCTAATTGCAATCGGCAATCGTTCCACGTCGCCGGGCCCTGATATGCAAACGAACGTTGTCCATATGACTTTGTTTTCACCTTGGGAACAATGAGTATACGATTATCAGAAGAAGAGCATAAGGATCTAGCTGGTGTTTACACATGGGTGAGGCTGGATAGGTATGTTGGACTGGAGTCTGTCATTGAAATATAGCACAGAGAACAAATTTTGTGTTTGATTCTATATCGAATTGATAGTCAGTGTAGGGTACAGAGCAGTGGTGAGGTGTGCTCTGATCGAGGTACTCTAAAGATGATCCGTGAAGCTGTGTTTTGAACTTTTTGAAGTTTCTGGAGTAAATATTGTGATGAACCAGACATAATTGAGTTACAATAGTCCAGTCTTGAAAGAACTACCGGTAATGAACACAAGTGTTTTCATGGCATCAACAGAAAGATATTTACGAATGGAACTGATGCGTCTCAATTCAAGATATGCAGCCTTGCATATGTTCATAACATGTTGGTGCAATGTGAGATTGCTGTTCAGAGTAACACCTAGGTTTCATACTGACTGTGTGAATTCAGTGTTTGTGTTGCTGATATTTATTGTTTGAGGTACATGATGTGAATTAGAAAGTGGGACACTGGATGTTTATCTATGAGACTTGAGAGTGGCTGAGTGTATAAAATGAAGAGAACAGGTCCTATAACAGACCCCTATGGAACATCACAACATAGATCAACTTGGCTGGAATGTATGCCATTTGCAGATACAATTTGTGTCCTGTTGACTAAGTAAGACTTGAACCACTGTAAGGCTATATTCTGAATGTCAAATGCATGCTGGAGATGGTGAAGTAATATATCATGGTCTATTGTGTCAAATGCTGCAGACTAATCAAAGATGGTGAGGACTGTAATCTTTCCTCTATCCAAAGCAGAGAGAATGTCATTAACTACTTTTAGAAAAGTAGTTTCAGTACTGTGGCAAGGGCGATATGCAGACTGTACATTGCTAAAAAGACTGTTTGAATTCAGATGAGATACAAGTTGGGTTAGAATAAAAACTTTGTCACACGTCCTATGCCACAAACAATGGTAGACTTTAATGGATGGCTTGCATTTGAATTAGAAAGGCATCTGTCAATTTTAGGTTCAACAAGTCAAAAGTCGATGTCTCTGAGAATGAAAGTATAAGAATGGTTTCTGTAAAATATTTATTTTGAGTCTTTTACATTAAGTAATTTTTGTGAATGGCTTGCATTCTAGACATGGAGGACACTAATTGATATTTTATTCAGCATTTGAAAGGTCAATGTAACATAGACTCCAAGAAATATCACTTCTGTGCTATGTCCATAATTTAATGTTTATAATTCTACTCCTTCTGCATTAAGATAAACTTGAAATATTTCTTGATTTTTTCATGCATTGCATTTTTAAATGATACATAATTCTAAAAGTATTACTACCCGCAAAAGTGGGAACATTTTTACCACTACAGGGCACAAACAGGGACGGTTTCAGTAGTTATCTCTGGTACAGTAATGGTAAATTTATTTAATCACTGTTGTGTTATTACCAAAACGTGGATGAAATAAACAGAAAGACTCCAATCGGTATATTGTTTTCACTCAAAAGAGGCAGGCTCATGTCTTTAAGTAATTTATGCATGTTACATCAAGTCATATTTACACTTTCTAGACACATACTGTCATCTGGAAAGTATCAAGTTCTGGAAAGTATCAAGTCTTGTCTCACTTTCACTTTAAAAAAATTATGCATTTAATGCAAATCTATTTTGAGTTATTAACTATTGTTTTTTATTTTGTTTTGGTCATTTTGCAGCTGAATAATATAAGAACACAAATGGATCAGGTCAGCAGTGCACAAAACATTTCACAAGCTGTTGCTGATGTAAGTATATTTCCTAAACAGGTAAATTATATTGAATTTAATTTGTACATAGTATATAGTGAGACCTGCCTAGTTGTTTAAGCATGATTCAATTGGACTTTTTAGCAATCTAGTTGTAACTATTTAACTATGAAGAAAAGCTCACAGTGAACTTGCATAGCTAGTGATCCATTGATATTTGTCATACATCAAATTGATCATCAACATGTATATTAGCACAATTTTTTTATCACCACTCTTCCTAATTAACTTGGATCAGATTGCCGTAAACTTTACACACACACATTCATCACAATAATATATACCTGGCCGTAGATGAAAATGATGCTCAAACAATAGAATTTGACAACCACATTGACAAGTTTAAAAGTCTTGTTTTTTTTCTCCTCCTTAATGGATAATTATTTGATATCTAAATGAAAATGGTGCCATGTGTCATTGAGAATGACTGCCACACAATTGACCATCTAGAAAATCATGATAAAGCTACTTCTTCTCATTGGAGGGTTATATAGACATGGACTTTCACAAAAACTTCTTGTAATGCTTACTTGGCCTAAATGTAAATGGTAATGATATGACATTAAATATAACTTCCACATGAACCATTTTCAGAATCTCGCTACTCTTATAGTTAATCCTCCTGGATGGAAGATAGTATCAGCAAGAGGTTTTCACAAATTGACCTATTATGATGTTTAGTTAATTCATCAAAGAAAAAAGTGCCAATCTGGCACCCAGTATGGCCATCTCAAGAACTGGCTTTCAGATATAATATCATTGCTACTCCTTCTGAACAGAAAGTCTTATTGACATTGGGTAATCAAAAAATATGATATATGCTTGATCATAAAGGAATTGATGGCAATCTGATGTCCTATACAACTACCACAGCGGCCACATGAACTTTTTCCCCATACTTGTCTTTAATGGAAAGTCATATTGACATGTTCTTTTCACCAGAAGACTTTTTATTATGTTTGGTTAGTCCTAAATGAAAATGGTGCCAATCTGATGTCTAATATGGTTGATACAGTGTCTAGCATGAATTTTTTTTTATCACTACTTCTAAATTGGTTGTCATGTCAATGTGCCATTTTAACTAAGAGTTCTTACAATGATTTGATGATTCTAAACTAAAGTCATGTTTATTTGATGTCCAGTGTGTAGCCATCTTCAATTTCTTGTTTTCGCTACTCATGTTAAATGGATGTCACAAGAATTCTTATAGTGTCTAGTTGATCTTAATGAAAATGTATAACCCTTAATATGGCTAGCACAGTAATATATAATCCTTAATATGGCTAGCATGGTAATGTATAACCCTTAATATGGCTAGCATGGTTATGTATAATCCTTAATATGGCTAGCATGGTAATGTATAACCCTTAATATGGCTAGCATGGTAATGTATAACCCTTAATATGGCTAGCATTGTAAATGTCTTGAATTTTTTATATCTCTATACCTCCAAGCTGGAAGGGTATGTCAACATGGGTTTCTCACCGATAGACTTCTTATGATACCTAGTTGGTCCTAAATTAAAATAGCACCAGTTGTAGGTATGGCTGCCATGATGGTTGTCTTGAAAACCTTCTGGTCACTAATTCCCATGACTGGAATATCACTATGACATAGGGATTTTAAAAAAGGCATATAATGTTGTCTACGTTTTAAAAATAAAAATGGTGCTAATCTAACATATAGTACATCCACAACAGCAGCTAATTTGGATTTTTTTTATAACTGAAGAATATCACAGATGGTTTCAGCACTCAGCATTTTAAAGGAAGAAATTGTCTTGTCTTGAATTTCTGAAATTTGTGTTCACCAGTAAGGCATAGTTCCTATTTAGTATCAAAATTTGCCCAACATGTTTGGAATTTTGTTCAGTATTATGTTTAATTTTCTTTTATCTCTTGACTACTGTGAAGATTGCCATGACATTTTGCACATACATTCATTCCAAGGTCTAATTGATCCTTAATTAAACTGGAAAACCAATATGGCGACCACAGTAGTCATTTTGAAGTTGTTGCTAACACTTCATTTCCTAAACAGAAGGTCATATTAACATGGGGTTTTCAAATGAAATACTGTTATTCCTAAATGAAAATGATGATATGGTTTTGAATAGGGCCACCACAGCAGCCATCGTGAAAATCTTGTTATTGCTAATCATTATGAGCAGAAATTCATGGACTTTCACCAGATTATTTTGTATTGATGTATGATTGATCCAAAATGAAAATAGTGCTTGTCTGAGACCTAAAATGACCAGCATAGATGCCATCTTGATAACCTTTTATTGATACTTCTTTTGAATTGATAGTGATGTTATTTTGATGGTTTCACTAAAAGTCTTCTGACCATGTCTAGTAAGTCTGCCATAAAAATGATTACAATGTGCTGTCATTATGACTGCAACAGAGACCAATAGTTTGAAAATGTTATCCCTATTCTTCAACCAATAGGTTTCACCAGAAGACTGCTTATGATATAATTTGTTTTCTTAATTGAAAATGATTTCAATGATGCCACAGTGACCATTTTGAAAATTGTCTTACTTCTTCTCCAGAATGAAAAGTAATATTGCAATTGGGTTTTGTCCAGATGACTTCTTATGATGTCCATTTGATTGTTAATTAAAATAGTTCCAATCTGAAATCCAATATGTCCACTATAGCAAATTCCTTAAAATGTTTGTTATCACTACTAAATGGATATCTGTATCAATATGAGGGTTTTACTGAATAGCTTCATATGAACTATGTTATCATTGTGCCTTCATCAAAAGACTTTGTATGCTGTCTAGCTGGCACCAGATACAAAACATGTATCCAAGCAGGAAACCAGACTAACAGTTGATACACTACCATACAAGATTTCTTTTCATTAAAACAATGCAACATTTTGAGAGACCATCATCTACATCAAAACTCAATTTTTTAATTATTCAATTAGTAAAATATTGATGCAGTGATTTCATTGCAAGTAACGTTGAAACATCTTATCATCCTTGAGGATATCTTTTGATGAAAATTCAGAAATTCTCTGAAACTGATTAAATTCCACAAATTTGTCCATATCTGTGAAACAAAGCTCTTTTTTTATGAAGTACTCATTTAGCTTTGTTGTCTGATTATAAACTAGGCAATTGGCTGGACTGTTTCACAGTTCAGTAATCAGTATTTATGTTTGCACTGAGCTCATTTTCTCCAGCTTAGGGTTCGTGTTAGGCCGTTTGCTCAGATATATTGCTTGTAGAGTGACTGATGTTAGTATTAGGTGTGTCTTCAGCACCTCTCAATGAAAAGTAGATCATTATGTACAATATGTATGTAGATCATTATGTACAATATGTATGTAGATCAATCAGTATGTACAATATGTAGATCAGTATGTACAATATGTAGATCAGTATGTACAATATGTAGATCAGTATGTACAATATGTAGATCAGTATGTAAAATATCTACATTTCATTGATTTTGATTAACATTAGCATCGTGCTCATTTTCTCAGGGACTCTTGAAATGACAAAACTTTACATGTAAAATTTGAATGGCATTTTAATATTATGATGCACTGGATGTAGACAGAAATTCATTTGTTAGACATGTCTTAGTGAGCATTAAGTGTCTGTTGAAACTATCAGATTAGTTTGAAATAATTTGTTTTTCACATCTTCAGAAATATATATTCGTTTCAGACAAAGTATCATATAAATTGCCAATATAAAAGTAATATTGTACACTCATAAAGGCTGAGGTTGACCTTAATTTTAATGTGATAAAAATAATATTGCATGCATCATGAAGGCTGATGTTGACCTTAATTTTAATGTAATAAAAGTAATATTGTACACAATGAAAGCTGAGGTTGACCTTAATTCTAATGTAATAAAAATAATATTGCATGCTTCATGAAGGTTTATGTTGACCTTAATTTTAATGTAATAAAAATAATATTGTACACTCAATGAAAGCTCAGGTTGACCTTAATTCTAATGTAATACAAACATTAGTGTACACTCCATGAAGCCTGAGGATTACCTTAATTCTAATGTAATACAAATAATACTATACACTCCATGAAGGCTGAGGGTGGCCTAAATTCTAATGTAATACAAATAATACTATCAACTCCATGAAGGCTGAGGATGGCCTTAGTTATAATGTAATACAAACATTAGTGCACACTCCATGAAGTCTGAGGATGACCTTAATTCTAATGTAATACAAGCATTAGTGTATATTCCATGAAGGCTGAGGATGACCTTAATTCTAATGTAATAAAAAATATTGTACACTTCATGAATTCTAATTTTAATGTTAATAAAAGTGCTATAATTATCCCTCTTGAATGTTTTACACCTGTCAAAAGACAGAGTATAATGTTATGAGATTGTTCATATGTCTGACAGTATAATAGTTTTAGCATAAGAAGTTTAGCTTAAGATCACATGGAGAATCATTGGACAGATGTCTATTACACATGGGGGGGGGGGCATATATGAAGAACCATTCATGTTATGCATGTTACAAAGTTGATGGGTCCTTTTTCTTTAACTGATATGCTACATTAAACTTTTGTGTAATTTTGAATAAAGACTTTCTTGCTGTTTCCAGGCCAGAAAACAGTTTGTGAATCAGACTTCTTTAGATCAAGTTAGAAAAGATCTGGGTGGTAAGTATTTTAAATGTTTACTATTGTTAGTTTTTTTGTTATAGAACATTGTGTACTTTGATTTATTCTTTACTATTAATATTGAGTTTGGTGGTTTTGATGAAAAAAGTACATTTTAAATGGTTCTTTACATTGTGACTTGGGGTCCTATGATTCCCTCAGTAATGTCATTTTTCATCGGATCTTAAAATGTGTAGATTGTAGCAAACACAATTTGTATCTCATGAAAAATGATGAGTCATTGTTTTCCAATAAAAATCAACTGTTATACTATTTAACCTACTTTGATACAATGCTATACAGTCACATTATTCAACATATTCTTTAAAATTATCAGTAGTGTTTTAATCATTATAAACAAATAATTGTTCTCAAAATCTATAGTATGTTTTCCAAATTAAAAAGCATATAATTCAAACTTTAGGCTAATAAAGAGCAAAGATCCATATTCCTGAGGAATTTTATTCTGTATGTGACCTTAAAAAGAAAAGATGATAAAATATTGATTAACAGAGCGTGACAGATGATACAACATTGATTAACAGAGCATGACAGATTATAAAATATTGATTAACAGATCCTGAAATATGATAAAATATTGATTAACAGAGCATGACAGATAATAAAATATTGATTAACAAAGCAAGACAGATGATACAATATTGATTAACAGAGCATGACAGATGATTAAATATTGATTAACAGAGCATGACAGATGATACAATATTGATTAACAGAGCATGACAGATGATAAAATATTGATTAACAGAGTGTGACAGATAAAATATTGATTAACAGAGCATGACTGATGATACAATATTGATTAACAGAGCATGACAGATGATAAAATATTGATTAACAGAGTGTGACAGATGATAAAAACAATTACTTGCACATATTTTCAAGCAAACAGGTTTAATATTTATTTCAGTAATTAGGTTGATTAGATAAGCTATTGACTGGTATCACTTAGCATAAATGCAGAGATCTAGAAGATGCATTGATTTGCACACATATACAAGGAAATATCCACTGCTTTAATTCAGACACAGTGGAGAAAAAGCAAGAAACTTGATGTAAAATTCCCATAATTGAAGGACTTCTTGATCCTTAAGAGTGAGAGTCAGATATATTTTGACACTAAATGCATCTCACTCCACCTTAGTCACTGTTATTAGAAGGCAGTTAAGCACTCTTTGATGTTTTCAAAGATCATGATCAGGAGAGTCATTTAACATCATCACACTATTGTTTGAATTAATTGTATGCAATTCCCAGATTTATGTCACATCTCAGGTTATTGTTCAACTCTGTGAATAAGAGGCCAGTGGAAATGTACTCTCAGATTAGTTTATCATGAACCTGATTTAAAGCAAACTTGACAAAGTGTCACATGGAAGGACTTGATTAAAATGGGCTTTGAGAAAGTGGGACTGATCTACTGAATATTTTTAATTCTTCAGGTAAATATATGAAATGATAGTAATAACAACATGCTTTGGTATATATTCAATACTGACTCATATCAAACAGTAGATGATACAGTGTTTTATGATTAATACACTTTTTTTGATCTTTTAATGAACAAATATTGAGCATGTGTTACTTATGTCGATAAATCAATTGTCACAATTATGTTATTCAAGGAGAAATATGCTTAAAAAAGGGAGCAAACTGCAATTTTCATCCAATTTAGTGTTGTCACATTTCTCTGCTGTGTTCTTATTTCACTGATTGCATAAAACTTGGATTTGAGAAGTAAAGGAGTACACAATAAGTAAATTTACATTTATTTACGGTATCAGATAAAGTGCTTACATTAGTAAAAATTTCAAATTACTGGAATTCGGAATGCAAATTAAATCATAATCACTGGTAGTAAATTTAGAAATAGCTTTAGGATCAATATTTTCTTTAAAAAGATAAATATGTAATTCTGAAAATTGTGGTGGATCATCTTTGGATATTAATTTAGAATTAAGGATTATAATTATGTAAATTATTAGCTCACCAATATTAAGATGAGAGTTATTGTACTCAGGCATCTCATAGGTATCCACACATATAATGACATCTCATAGGTATCCACACATATAATGACATGTCATAGGTATCCACACATATAATGACATTTCATAGGTATCCACACATATAATGACATGTCACTCCATATCAATATTTTATTTTTGGTCCTTGTCAATAATTTGGAGTGGGTTTTATAGCATCTACCTTCAGGGAGTGGATTAAAGAGTTAAAATTTGTACATGTGAATTATTTATACATTCTTGGATATGTTTTAGATTTAGCACACTAGTTAATCCTTGCACTCAGAATACATACTGTTGTACATGGGATCACAAACCTAGAGGAAGTTTGGGATGCGTCTTAATGACATCTATGTCATTATCACAGAAGTAGGTCACATTGAGCCATATTTCAGCTTCATTGTTTATCTTAAATTTTCAGTTGTAAGTTTATTTTTCAAGCTTAGTTTATTTTATGATAATCAAATTAGGTGTTTGCATGCATCTCTGTTGGTATCAGATTCATACAACAAAAGAAGGTCACTGTGGCCTACAGTTCACATTTTACTGGCTTAGGTTCAGTTTTGGATTTAACTTGTTACTAAATTGTTTTTTTCATCCTGTATATATTTGTTGTTTTAAATGTATTGTTGTTAATGGGTTGAATGCCATTTTTAAGCGCATGATAGGCTATATATGGCAGCAAGCATAATTGGTGGAGGAACAGCACACAAAAAAAACAGGAAGAACACATTTCAGCCAATAAAGCATAGATTATAGTTCATCAATAATGACAATAGCTTCTGAATAGATTTTAAGAACATTGATTACTTCTATATCATGGGGAAAATACATTTTGTATAATTACTTTATTTCTTTTATGTCCTGAGATTGTTTATCAGCATTTATGTCTGTGTTTGTAATGGCATTCCATCACAATAATACTTGTGGAGAAGGATTATTGAAACTTCAATAAATGTTAATATTAACATCTGGAGTTAGAAAAGAGGCCAACATTTTGTTGTGGCTTGCATTTTAGTTTAAGTATTTTTCTGCATAATGATAATTCATATTTACACAGACATAAGGATGATACAAACTATGCTAAAATCTTCAATGAGTAAAGCTATGTAATCACTGGTTACACTATGGTTTTTAGTAACTAAATGAACCTTGACAACAGTCTCCATGACAACAATCTTATTAAATCTTTGCTGTTTTAATTTTTTAGGATCTCTGGATCAAGTTAGATCAATTAGGACTCAAGTACAGGCTAAGCTGAACAACATCAGCACTATCGCAGATCCTTTGGTGAGTAAGGAGAATGCTTCCTCAAACCTAGTTCTTGTATTAATGTAAGACACATTGTGAAACTGTTATGAGTCTATGCTCTTAAAATAAGTAACAGAACAGAGTGAAAGACAACAAGCTTTGTAAAATTTAACAAATAATATTCCCTAGAATACAAAGTGAAACTGAGAATAAAAAAAACTTATGGTAAGACAAATTAAATCCCAAATTTATAATAATTACAGACACAAATTTTACAAATACAAAGTCCTGAATAAAAGTCATTAAAATTCCAGAAGATATCCCAAAACTGAAGTCAAGTGAATATAATTATCCTAAAATTTTATCAGAGCACTTTTGGATTTCCAGAAAAAAAATTCACTTGAATTCAATAGTTTGAACCAAAATAAACATGCTAGCCCAAAATAAACTTGCTAGCCCAAAATAAACATGCTAGCCCAAAATAAACATGCTAGCCTAAAATAAACATGCTAGCCCAAAATAAACATGCTAGCCCAAAATAAACATGCTAGCCTAAAATAAGAAACATACTAGTCACAACATATAATACAACTTTAAGCATGAATGGTAAAATCTTCACAGCTACAATAGATATATAGTTCTCTGCTTGACTTGAGGTCACAATTAGTATTTTCTATTTTAAATTTTTTTATAAACATTACCGAATGGAAAATAATCTTCTAGAATGATCTAATGAACCTTCTTTACTGACAACACAATAAACTGTAAAATTCACATAAGAAATTCAAAGTCTGACCCAAATCAACATATTTACTGCTTCTTGGTTATGTGAATAATAATCCTGATATTAAGCTTATACACATAGAGAATAGTTTAGCTAGATATTAGTTGTTGACATAAATTGAAATAATTTATTTAAAAAAGTCAATCAGGTCAAGCAGAAATGAACTAAATTTTGAACAAGGTCAAAAGTCCAACATACAATGGTACATTACAATAGCATGTAATGAAATTTTAAAAATAAAACCTTCAAACAAACATTTAAATGAATTATGCAAAACAATAATATTTATTTTTAATATTTATTTTTGTGGGGACCTTGTTTGAAATGTTGACAGTTGGGAAGATTTTATTTTAGTCATTACCTAAATTCATGGATCTGCTAACAAAAGAAACAAAACAATGATGCACATGTTTTAGTAAAATATTTTACTGACATTCATTTCCACATGTATGCAAGGAAAGAGGTGTAATACAAAATGTGGTAGTTAAGTTATTTTTAACATAATGTATGGTGTAAATTCAGAGATCTTTAAGAATATGTCTGCATCTTTTCCATATATATCTAAATTAATGCATTTAATACTGCAATTGTAATCTTAAGTCATTTATTTTATTAGGTGTTCTTAAAGATTGCTATCAAAGCAATAAGTTCTCAATATTTAGGGAAATGACTCTTGATCAATGCCAGTGATCATAACATTTATTAGGTGTTCTTAAAGATTGCTATCAAAGCATCAAGTTCTCAATATTTAGGGAAATGACTCTAGATCAATGCCAGTGATCATAACATTTCTTTTTCTCAAAACAATGTTTGCTGAATATAAACAGTTTGACCAAAGGTGAATTTGACCCAAATGTTAAAATCATCACGTCAGTGACAAAGTGGTTAAAGAATGGAAAACTTGAAGCAGTGTTGTGAACCTTCCTGAAAAGTCCATGCTCTGACAGGAAAAAGCTCTTTCTCTGTAAACTAAAAATAATGCTGTTTAAACTCTCATGATAAAAAGCTAGACCTCCTAGAAAAGGTAAATAAGGCAAGTACACATCATATAATAACCTGACCAGACCAGTGGTAAAATTGCAACAGACTTGATTGAAAATAAGATATGCATATTAGCAACAATGTCCAGTGTCTAGCTCATGAAGAAAGTCAGTGAAACAATAGTCTGCATATGCAGGATCAGTTATTATTAAACTCAAGAAATCCCCTATGATATGTCTGTCAAAATTAACTCATAGAAACCCTTATTGCTCATCAACTTTGATCTTAATAGTCACTGTAGCAATGAGGATTCCATGATTCATTTGTTCACCAAATTCTGATGCCATCCTTGACCTTTGTATGTGATGTCTTCAAAGTGCATCATGGACAAAGGCTGATGCCTCACTTAAGTTGCACAAGAAATTGTATTAACTTCAGTTCTCTCAATGACATGATAGACAGTGGTCAGTATTCATCCAACATAACCTAGAATTAAAGGGAAATAGCTCCAAGGTTGTTTAAGACACTCAATCTAATTATCATGCAAATTTAACTGTCAGTGATGTAGATCATTTATGTTGCCTTTTTTTTTACAGATCAAGCCTGAGTTCAAGCTAGAGATTTGTAATGTCAATCAATTACAGGACTTTCTTGTTGAAAAGCCAATTTTATTTGACTGAGATTTAAAACTCAATCTCAGACTCAAGTTTAATATTATGATTTTTGTTACGTGCTTAGGCTCGAATAAACAGTAACAAAGAAAGAGTGAAAATAACAAACTTGTAAAACTTAATAAACATTTTATTGAGTACAAATATTTTTCAGAAAAGAAAAATAAACTTATGGTTTTAAGAATCAATTCCAAACTTAATCCAAAAATAATTTAAAATATTATCCACTAGAGAAATTGCAAAAGTCCTGGTACTAAAATGTCCAAAAAATTCTAAGTTCGAATTCCAGCAAAGTATCCAAAATGGAAGACGATGTCACTTGATGAAGTCAGTTCTTGTTAATAAAAATCTCTATGAGCACAATTCTTTCCCAGATAAATAACAAAATAATTCCTCTTGATCCAAACGAATTGACACTATTTCCAGTACAAGGTAATTTATAATAACTCAAAAAGACAACTTAATATTCTCACAGCCCAATTTTCTACTGAATAACTTGCTCCAAAACATAGTTTATATACCTGTTTTTTACGTAAACAAGAAAGGGGTCACGACCTTCTAGAATCTCTCAGAACAATTTTACGTTCAAGAAATCACGTAAACAGCGTATGACCCAACTAAATTAGAAAGATGTTTATACTTTACTCCATTTTGTCCTTGGAACCAACCAATCATTTTAAAAGCTTGTTTTCAACTCTGAAACCAGGTCAGAAATGAGGTCAACACCTGGTGTTTTTCCTGTAAGGCACAGGTCACCCCCCCCCCCTTCAATGAACGAATCTTAAAACTTAAATGTCAAATTTAAATCTGACAAACAAAAAAAATAAAAATAAATATAAATGACTTTTATCAAATATATGTAACATTTTCAAGTCAGGTTTGTTGTTTACAGCGAAAAATGATGGAAGGGATTTACAGAAAATATGATGTATTTAGAAATTTTAGTAGTCATCTTCACAATAACAATTCTCGTAAGTTTTATCATTTTCTTCATTTCCATCACCTGTCATCATCCAAACCACTACAGTCATCATCATCTTTCTGAGTACCACTACCAACACAACCATTATCATGAATTTTTTAAATTACAGATAGACTTTTTGGATTCATCCTTGCAACGGACTAATGAGAGTAAGGACCTTATCAACAAAATTGGAACTTACATGTAGGTTTTACACAGGAATTATATGTAGGTATTACACAGAGCTTATGTACAGGTTTTGCACAGAGATTATATGTAGGTATTACACAGAGCTTATGTACAGGTTTTACACAGAGATTATATGTAGGTATTACACAGAGCTTATGTACAGGTTTTGCACAGAGATTATATGTAGGTTTTATACAGGGATTATGTGTAGGTTTTTCACAGATTATGTGTAGGTTTTACAACCCACCCAAAATCTTCCCCCTCCCAGGGGTCAAGTCCATAGTGCAGCATTAGATCCAGGGGGTAATTTTAGTTATTATATACTCCTGTTTTCTTTGTTAGCTTTTAATTGTCAGAAGAGCTACCTGGTTTTTAAAGCTTGATTACACATTTGAAATAGTACTTAAAATCAGACTACGTTCCAAGTGAAATAACATTCTTCTTACTGCTTACTGAAATGAAGGTGATTTTCCATACATATATTTGATAAAAACAATTTAAAGACGTCATATTTTCCCTACATTATGATTCCAAACATTCAGTAACAGAACAACACACATGCAGCTGAGTCCCCCTGCTCAAATCACAGACATATATTTTGTGTGGAATTGACACAGCTAATAAATCCAGGTCCATAATCAGTGAAATTGAGTAGAATTGATTTTTTTAAATCTATTCATTCCAGACCATTTGGAATAGCTACTGTAATGCAAATTTCAAATTTAAGTAGGCCAAAATACAATTCTTCTTTAAAGTGATGTTGAGCAAGCAACTAATTTCAAATTTTGATAGGCAGAGTTAGGTGCGCATTAATGTTGTTATGTATTAATGAATCTGTGGGTGTTTATTTAATTTTAGAATACATCAAAGTTCAATTACTTTTTTTCTTGATGTGTATTTTTTCATATTATTAAACCTTAGGTAAAATAAGAAAATATTTATATAATAAAAGGATACTGCATTTGTATGGAAAAATGTGAACTCATTTTGTTGGATGGATACTGCACTCCAACAGGTTGTGCAGTATCCATTCAAAGAAACTCATTCTTAAAAATGCAGTTACTTATAATTACATACATTATGTGTATTCATCTTATAGTTTAATGCTGGGGGAATCCTAGTAGTTTCTTAAGCTTTAACAAGTTGCCATAACTATATGCCACCCATTATATTATTTAAAAGATATTTTAAGTTCATTTGTAAAATCATCCTGACTTTTTCTTGATCCCATCAATAGAGACAGAATCTTATTTCTAAATCTATTTTGCATCATGAAATAGCCAAGTCCCATCACACACAAGGTTTGAAAGTCTATATTTTGAATGATGTGGGTGTTACAAGATAGTACAAGATATACAAGCTTGGGGGATCATTTAATGTATATAAACTATTATTTTCTTATTATACTTTTCTTGGAAAACTGCAAGGATATTTATCAAAGTAACAGATAAGTTCACTTTAACATTCTTAAGATTGTTGTCTTCTTTGCATTGCATTGGCACAACATGGTTATCATTTTTCTGACATTGTCAATACTGATATTGGTGTAGGCATCAGTTTTAAGTTTTATATAGTTACACACCTTAATACAGTGTATTATGTTATAATGTTTGCCAATCAAGTATCTGTCATTCCATTTCTTTGTTACTTATTTCTTTTCTAGAAAATGACCCAATTTCTTCCACAAACTATCAAACTTAAACTATCTTGTAGTAGTGGTAAGGAAGAACCTGTTTGATTTTGGAGTCAATGGTCAACATCCAGAGGTTTCGCTAGGACTTTAAAAATAGGAGTTGTGCCAGCAAAAGTTGCAGTCCTCTCCAAGAAAATGTTGAACTTGCAGATTAAAGAAACTGTTGGTTGCTATTGTGTTTAATTTCCACATTATTTATAACACTGACATGTAGAAACATGTCAACCTATTCAGCACCTCTGGTAATTCTGCACAATGATGCAACATTTCTGTAAACATTGGATCACATGCTGTTTTGGTTGCAAAATCAATTTTTGCCTGAAATGCTGACAGAAAGATTCTAAAGTAATGTATTTCATTTCCATAGCCTGATGCATAAACATTACATATTTTCAAAGCCATGCACCAAAAAAGTCGGCCATATGTGGACTCTTGAAAATATAGGAGTGGTATCCCGTTTGTCCAAAATTATTTAGAATAGGTTATTCTGGTGACAAATGCTGCTTTTCAATTGGTAAGCCTTGCAGAAATTTTATTTTCATCAAATGAATTCAGTATGGGTTTTGCAGCAATATTGGTGACCTTAGATGCGCAGAATAGCCTAACAGCGGTGTAACTCTTGTTAGTCCTTCATGGTGAGACTGAATTTTGTCAATCCAAGGAATGATCTTATTCCAAAAACTATGCCAGGCAACACACACTTTCTTACACTTGGCTACTATCCCATCCAAACTATCAGTTTAACCACATAATATTTATCCGAATTCGCAAATGATATTTTGTCCAAGTCAATGTGTCTTGATTTTGAAGTCGCATGCACTATTTATTTGGATACTATCAGAAATGAACACAATAATGGAAGCTAAAGTTCTTATGTACTCTTATAATAACCACATGTACATCTCAAGGTCTTTCTGCATCTGAATTCAGTCATTGTAAATATCAGCACATTTTCCCACCCAAACTGCTAGTCAAAATCTTTGAACTTAACCACCCAACTATTGCATATTTTGATGTACTCTTAAATATACAGTAGGCACATCTAGGGGTATTTCAACCACTGAATTCTGTCATTGTAAATATCAGCAAAATATAATCAAATGATCAACACATTCTCCAACTCATTAGGTTGTTGAAGTAGGACTGACACATCTTTGACTTTGCCACCCAGCTATTTGCATGCATATTGAGGACTCCTGCATGGGTGATTTTCTACATCCAAAATATATAAAAATCTGCATCCAAATGCACGTAATTATGAGTTTCTGAGACCTCTGAGGTCTATGTAAATGACAGATGAAGAAAGATTTCATAATGTTATAATGGAGGTGTCCATCATCTACAGGTCTTATTGGATGGTTTGCATTTGGAGTAAGAAATAACTCTATTGATTTTGGGATTAAAGGTTAATGATGCTATAACTGAATGTAGAACAATAATTTCTGCAGAGTAAATAGACCAGATTGGCTGACTGAAAGAAGAAAAATTGTTTCTGAACAATAACTTTAATCATACGCCATCAACAGTTACTAAAATCTTTGGGTGGTTTGCACTGTGGTAATGAAAAAGCCTATTGTCAGTAAGTCAAAGCTCAGTGTCACTGTAACTGAAACAAAAACGGTTTTCAAAGCAATGACATTAACTTTACATCCCATACTTGGACCAAACTATGATGGTTTACACATGGGGTAGGAATAAAGCCTTTTTAGTTTGTGGTCAGAAGAATACAAATTAAAGTCTTGTGGTTCAAAGAAGAAAAATGGTATCAACACAATAACATTAATTTTACTTCACAGATCTTCAAATAATTTGTGGATTTTCTTACACAAGGAGAAAAGAAGAAGCATATTGATCTTGGGTTCCAAATTTCAAGTTCACTATGGCTGGAAGAAGATAAATGGGTTTCGCAAATAAATTTAAGTTATTAACCATGTACCTGCAATAAAGACTTACACACTGGATAATAAAGAATGCTATTGATTTTATGGTAAAAAGTTCAAGGCTTTCATAGCTTAAAGTAAACCTGATTTAGCAGAACAACTTTTGTTCTGTCTAGAAGAAATTCCTTATCCAAGCTTTGTGAATGGCTCACACTTAGGGTTATAAAAAAAACTCCATAGATTCTGGGATCTAGCAGTCAGATGTCAAGGTTATGATAAGTGTAATAAAATATAAAAAAAATAGTTTCAGTACATTAATTTTAGTTCATGGTAGTAAAGGTCACTGATATGCATTGGTCAGTTATCTTGAAAATCAACCATACTCATCTAGTGCCAAGATAGAGGACCATTAACACAAAGTGGCCATATAATGTGTCATTCACTCTTGTAATATTTAGCTTTGTTTCTCATAAATATTGCTTGTGTTTATTTTATGGAGTTCCACCCCTCAGTGGCAAAGGTAGGTCACAGTTACCTACTACTGAGAATAGGGTAGAGGGTTTAAAGCAACCAAGAATTGGATTCTACCTATGCTTGCGTTCAATAACTGGACATATCGATTTATTTAGTGATTATTCATCAGTTAATTGATCAATTTATTGTATGTTTGTATGTTTATTACACTGAATAATATTAAAAACTGTATGTGTTTCCCTAATTTCCAAAGATTTTATAACATGTAAACATGCAACATATAATTTCAGCTGGTATGGCACTACTAGTTTGAGCTGTCTGTTGATGCTATCTGTACTGTTGTACTATATTGGCATCCTGCTTGGTTTGTGTGGGAAGAGACCTGGTGATGATGTTCACTGCTGTAATAAAGGAACAGGAGCCTTTTGTATTGGGTGGTAAGTTCAGAATTAGTGCAATTTGTTTGTTGTTTTATTTTAGCTGCACTGGTCCAAGACTGGAGAAGCTTATGGGATGGCTTGTTACCAATTCATTCATTGACATAAGTTTGTGATTGCTGCTTCTGGTAAACTACTTGAAGAATTGACCCAAAACTCTACACATACATTCACCACAAAGTCTTGTTTGTTTCCTAAATGAAAATTAACCTGCTTGGACATTTCCTGGATGAATAGTCAGATCAATAGATGTTTTAGCAGAAAGATTTCTTATGATGTCTAGTTGGTCTTAAAGGAAAATGGTGCCAATCCAATTCCCAAGATGGCCACCATGACAATCATCAGTCATATAAGCATCAGGTTTTTTTCACCAGAAGACACTTTATGATATCTTGTTGGGCTTTAATTAAATTAGACATGTTGAATGAAATTCTTGTTGCTGTTTCTCATGATTTGATGGTCATAAAAGCATGCATTTTTTCACTGCAAGACTTCTCATGGTATCTAGTTTATGTTGAATGCAAATTGTTTCCATCTGACCTCCAATATGGCTGCCACATTGACATTTAGACAAAATTAAATTATTACTCCACCTAGATGGAAAGTCACATCCACATAGGTTTGTACCAGAAGATATATATTGATAACTAGTTGATCCTTCATGAAATTGGGGCCAATCTAATAGTCTAACATTATAAACTCCAGAAACGAGCAGCACATGTAATTTTAGATGCATCTGTTGATCATACCTCAAAAGTATTACTTACAGAACTCAAATGGTTCACAATATATGACAGGATAGATTTTCACAAGGCAGTTCTTTGATATAAATGTCTACATGGAACTGCACCAGAGTATCTTCTGGACTTATTCAGGCCTTTTTCAACACAATACCAGTTGAGATCAATATCACATGGAAAACTTCTAGTACCAAAACCGAGAACAGAGCAATTCAAAAGAGTTTTCAATACTCTGGTACAGTTCTGTTGAATAAGCTTCCACTACATGTAAAATCAGCTGAGAATTTTAGAGTATTTAAGAAAAGATATCATGAGCATGCATGTGTTTCTAATAGATAATGGAATTTAGTATTTTAATACTAAACATGCTAAAATAAGCACTAATTATTGCTATCTTCATATAATGTGCATTGTTATACACTCCTTAAGAGGGCCTCAGGGGAGAATAGTTCTTGACTAATGAGTCACCCTCGATAAATAAAGCATTATTATTATTATTATTATTATTATTATTATTATTATTATTATTATAAACCATGACAGCAATCTGGAACAACTATTACTACTCATCCTCTACAGTAAATTTTAAAAACAAATTGTTTTGACTTCTTATGGTGTCTAGTTGATTGAAAACTGCCAATCAGACATTGAATATGGGCACCATGGTAATTATCTTGAAAAACTTGTTATTACTGTGTCAACACAACTGATTGTCAAAGCCATATCTGATTATTACCAACATACTTCTTATAATGTCTAGTTATTTCTAATAGAAATGATGCCACATAGACAACCAATATGGCTGCTACAATGAACATATTGAAAATCTTGTTGTCACAAATTATCTTAAATGGTTGGTCATATTGGCATGTCCTAATTTAAATTGATGCCAGTCTTACATCCAGTATGACTACTACAGGGGGAAGGGAGTTAAGATATCTGTTTTTGCTTTTAAAAACAATTAATGTCTGGTTCTTTTTATTCCAGTGGAAACAGTTGGGCAATGTCATTTTATTTTCTGCTAATGCTGGTAGTTGTTTTGCTGTTCAGCATTGGAGGACCAGTGTATGCTATGGGATGTCGATTCCTCAATGGAGGAGTGGAAGGAGTCAAGGTATTAATGCTGTCATGAAATGTTATATCAATTTTTTTTGACATTTTGAAAATGTTAATTTTCAACAGAAACAAAACTGGTAAACAAAAGAAAATATAATACACTGAAATCTATTTACTACAGGCCATTTAAGATAATCGTGAAATTAAATTTTTTCATGGTTTTTGTAAACATTATGTGCAGATTAAAATCCCATTATCCTATCTCAAATTCATGAAATTTACTTTTACAATTAATGAAGAATAGGATGATCCAATTTAACAAATCTATTATACCCCTTGACTAGCTTGTTGTTATCTGTGACATCATTCTAGAATGATCCTATACAGACACTAATATAGAAGTACATTGATTGTATGGTCATTTCAAGTAAAATTAATGAATTTTGTGCAGAATACAGTACTAGATTACTTTCTACTTGAAGAAAGTGGCAAAAAATAGTGATCTACCAATTTTACTCTTTGAGACCCAGAAGTATTTGAAGAGTTCTCTTAACATGCCTGATATAACTATATGAGATCAGGTAGTATCTGAAGTGCTTTTTTAGCATGCCTAATTATATTGTGTGAGACCAGGAAGTATTTGAAGAGCCCTCTTAACATGCATGATAATACTATATGAGATCAGTAAGTATTTTAAGTGCTTTTTTAGCATATCTGCTTATACTGTGTGAGACAAGGAAGTATTTTAAGTGCTTTCTTAATATGTCCATTTATGTGGTGTGAGACACATTAGTATATTAAGTGACATGCCTGATAATACTATATGAGATCAGGTAGTATCTCAAGTGCTTATTTTAGCATGGCTGATTATATTGTGTGAGACCAGGAAGTATTTGAAGAGCTTTCTTAACATTCCTGAAAATGCTATATGAGACCAGTAAGTATTTTAAGGGCTTTCTTAATATGTCCATTTATATTGTGTGAGACACATTAGTATTTTAAATGACATGCTTGATAATACTGTGAAACAAGGTAGTATCTGAAGTGCTTTTTTAGCATACAAGCTTATACTGTGTGAGACCAGGAATTATTTTAAGTGCTTTCTTAGTATGCCTAATTATATTGTGTGAGACCAGAAAGTGTTTGAAGTGCATTGTTAGTATGCCCAATTATAATGTGTGAGACCAGGAAGAATTTGAAGTGCATTGTTAGTATGCCCAATTATAATGTGTGAGACCAGAAAGTGTTTGAAGTGCATTGTTAGTATGCCCAATTATAATGTGTGAGACCAGGAAGAATTTGAAGTGCATTGTTGGTATGCCCAATTATAATGTGTGAGACCAGGAAGTGTTTAATGTGCACTGTTAGTATGTCAAATTGCATTGTGTGAGACCAGAAAGTATATGAAGAACTTTCTTTGTATTTACTACTGCTTGTTCTGTGCTATTTTAAAGATTATTTCAAGGAATTAAATAATCTCAAATAATTCTAATTGTTGGAGAAAAAAAAAGGATTTAGGCATATCATTTAGGCAATCAGCAGGGGGAAAATGAGTGAGTGACAAAAGTAGAAGAATACTGAACACTGTCATCATAGGGTACAGAAATGTGAACTGCAAACAGATTCACTAGTAAATCTTATTGAATCATAATAATTCCCATATTTTCCAAATGCATAGGTCCAGCATGAATATTTCATTCTTTGACACCTCTTGAACATTTCCAGATAGTTTACTATCATTATTTTCTTTTGAAATTAGAAAGATTTACAAATATGTCTAGAATTACACATAAAGTGAAAGACTGGTCAAAATTGACACAAAGGTCTTGTACTGAAATCACCTTATTTGAAATAAAGACTTTTTACAGCATTAATACATTGACAGTTATTATGATTGTTGATAGAGATGGACTGGCTTGTTGGGCCTTGTTTTGGAGAAATTATGTCATGTGACAGACTCGTTCAGGTACAAAGCTACCTGTGTTTCATTTTGGAGACAGGTAAACGATGTGCTCACCATGGAACTGTCTTGGGCTTTCATCATATTAATCTGATGCAATCCAAGTCAAAACACAATTTTATTCAAGAACATTAAACCTTGTTTAATTTTTTTAAAGACTTGTAGAAATGTCTATATTTACTGGCTGCTCCAGAGGCCTAGTAGTTAAGAGTGTCCACCTCAGATGCAGGATGTCAATGGTACTAACCAAAGACTTACAAAAATGGTACTAACAACTGCCTTGCATGGCACTCAGCATTAAGAGGTTAGTGTTAGGACTGGTCGGCCTGGTATCATGATAATGTGACTGGGTGGAACATTATACTACATGTCTGTGCCATAATGCCCCAGTGCTAGACATCACAACAAACTGCCACACTGCATACATCATAGTGATATGATTTAAATTATTTTATAATGCTATGTTAATAATCCAAATAATACACTTTCACTTTATTTACCTCTGTAAGACTAAACTTGTTTATGTTAATAGATGCATTGTCATTAACCCATTTTATCCTGACTACAGTTGTAATACCTCATTCTATCCTGAATATACCTTGGGTTGTAGAATTCCATTTTATCCTGAATAAAACTACGATCATACTCTACTACGTATGTGTGTAACATCTCTAGAAACACATGTTATACATCGCAAATATTTGTGTACTTCTTCACCAACACAAGAAATGATTAAACATACATGCACAGTGAAATTTTTAAAAAAAAACTTGGTTGAAACAGAAATTGTTAGCTTGAAAATTCATCAATAAAATTATGGATGACAACTCAGATGTAAACATGGATGCTGACAGTGAGGGTAGAGTCATTGAAGTTGACAATTTGGATGATTCTGATGATAATATTGACTTCAATGAAGGGTTAATCTTGAATCAAGTTGATGAAAGAGATGATGCATGGCTTCATGCACTGTTTGATAGAGAGAATGAAGCTGACTTTAAAGGCTTTTAAGGGGAATGGGTCCAGGATAAATTTTCACCCTAGTGGCAGCCATGATTTAAATTGATAGAAGGGGCAACTTTTCAACATGTACAAGAAGCTGATGCCCAAGATTTCTTTGAGTTAGTTTGGGATGATTTAATCTGGAAAAAAATGATGAAACAAACAATTGCACTGAACAGGAGCATGGAAAAAATCCCCACCCCAACCAATGTCACCAAGAAGGACACCAGTCGATATTCCCACAATGAAGGCCTTTATAGGCTTATGATTTGCCATAGGAATAATTTGTCTTCCATCAAGACAGAATTACTGTTGAAAAAATAAATATAAATTTGTCACACCCTTCAAAAACATCATGTCTCGTGAGAGATTTGATCTAATTTGGAAATACTTGCATCTCCATGACAACAAAGAACAATCTGCAGGGCCTTAGCTAGAGGAAAGACCAGATAAATTAAAGAAAATTAGATGGTACCAGGATTATTAAACAAGACATTTTCATATAATTTTATACCCAAAACAAATGCAACTATTGATAAAAGCATGGTAAAATTCAAAAGGAAGACTCTTTTAGACTATATCTCCCAGCAAAGCCAGCAGAATGGGGGGGGGGGGAGTGAAATTATGGAATATGGCTAACAGCTCAACTGGATACATGCACAGATTCCAGGTATATACCAGCAAAGAAGATGACAAGAAAATGGACAGGCTTACAGAGTTATAAAGGATCTCAGCTCACACATGTTTGGAAGAAATCTGAGTATATTTTGACAACTTTTACACAAGCACAAATTTATTAGGAAACTTGTATACTAAAGGGGTGTTTGCCTGTGAAAATGTCTGTAACAACAGGAAGGAGTTACCAAAAGAGTTGCTGCCAAAACAGCTGAAACTGAAGAAACATGAATACAATGTTGTACAGAATGATAGGCTTACATTTTGTGTTTGGCAAGATACAAAAGCGGTTTGTGTCTTGTCAAATTTTCATGCCCCATCATCAAGTGTCTTTGTAAACAAACATTCTGGTATAGCTGTTTAGCAACAGGTTGAAGTTCCCAAAATGCTATCAGATATCCAGCAAAACATGAAAGGAGTAGATCTCTGTCACCAGATGGTTGGGTACTATATTCTTCATCACTGGTACAAAAAATGGTGGCATCAGATTTTCTTATAACTAATGGAAAATATGGCATGGAATGCATATGTGAATAGGCAGTTCTCTGACTTGTAAACACTCTAGTATTCTCATTTGCTTGGTTTGATCTCAACCATAATATCCAATAAGCCTCACTTTCACAAAACATCAGATGAGTTTGACAATGAGGAGATTATACCATATAGTTATGGCTCTTGAGTATCAAAGAGTGAGTATCCATCTGGTTTGTGAGCACTGTAGCATCCCACTTTACCTGTCTCATTGAAATAATGGAGATATTCGGCAACACCAATGTCATGGTCATTGTTAGCATCATTTTACTGGCTTTGGTTGAGTGTTTGCATTTAATTTATAACCTCAGCATTTGTCATGCTATATACATACTGTCTCGTACCCAGAATTATGGTTCCCAGTCAAGGCATGCACTGTGTAGAATCCTACACCTTTGGCAAACAAGAAGTCTCTGTGACATTTCAGTATTTCATATTACACGTAAATGACATTGTTAGAGTTTCAGATTTAATGTTCTTAATACTGGGTACTGTTCATATTGGAATCCTAAATCTTGATAATTGATGCGTCTTTGTTATTACTACACCCTTACAACTGAAGAAGGTCACTATAACCTACATTTGAAGCTTATTTATGTAGTATAAGTAGTGGTGTATAGGTGAATCCAGGTGCCTCTGTGGCCTTGACCATGTATTTTTAACACCAAAATATCCCTTAGCAATTTGGACAAGCTTCATCCAATTAATGCTCGGATGATGGATGAGTCTGATTTTTAAAGTGGGTAAATATCCTGGGAACAACCTAGTTTCCTTAACAGTAGCTTAGAAAGTATCTGAAACTGACCAAATAGTTCAGTCCTTTCAGTTTGCCTAAAATTAAATATGCATGAGGGCTTACTGTTGTCAACAAATGTCCATGAAACCTGGACTAAGATATCAGGGTTTGGCTGTGGCCAAGCCATTTAATTTTATTTGAAATGGAATTGGATATGATAGTATTTGTATCATCAAGATGAGAAGTTTGCTAATATAATTGTATTTACTTACATATAGTTAGGGTCATGCAGGTAATTTACCAGGAAGCATGCAGTATCCTAGGTAAATAAGTCAAATATCATGGTTGTAGGATGACACTAGTCATGGATAGACTAGTTAAGGTTAAATTTTTAAAATATATATTATTTGCACATAAAACATAACCTACTATAATTTTCACTTTACATATTTTACTTGGACAGACATTTGATTCACTTTTCACGGATCTTACCCCATGGAGATGGGGTTCATCTCTTCAAAATATCAGCAGTGCTCTTGAGTAAGTATTTGTATTCTTCACATCATAATTCAGACAAATACTGTAGAACCTGTCTTGAATGACCACCCCTTCTGCCAAAAAATAATGATCTCTCAAGATAGGTGTTCCCTCATAGCAGTATTTTTTTCAAGACAGGTTTGACTTACTGTGGTTTCAATTTTTGTGGGTCACAGTTTTCATGGATTTTTACTGCAAGATATTTTGTGGGTATTTAAATTTGTGGATTTCTCTGTCAGAGTTTGCGTATTTGTACATATTTGATTTTATGGGTTAACAGCTACAAATACCAACAACACAGAATACAAGTTTAAGGACAAAACCATGGAGGCAAAGAAACCAGTAGTCATTTTAATGGTTAAAATACTACCACCTGTACTAGTGCACATCAAAGAGCACCTGTCAAAATTAACTATTTAAATTCAGTATCGATGCAATTGATATATTCAACAATACTATGCTAATTAGCTATTAACGAATGTACAGTATGTTTTGTTGTTTTCAGTTTAACGTTTTTTTGCACTATTGACTATACAGTATAATTAGTGGATGATGAACCCAGGTTAATTCTGGTAAGAATCACAACACAGGAAGCTACTAGCAAACTTTCTCACATACCCATGTTAGCCAAGTCAGAGACTCAAACCCATACATAAATGGTTGAGATGTCAGTGATCGGAAAAGCATTTTAGACCACTTGGCCACTACTTGCCCCATGAACATGTATATGATCTCTTACATAAAATTCTGTCCATAAAGGTGCACCACTTCTACTTTCTGATAACCATGGAATTAGTAAAGTAACTTCAAAGGGATACAATCCAGCTTAGATCACAGTTGGTTTGGATAATGTCATCATTCCACATGTGAATCAAACACGTGACTAACTGTCTCTTGCATAGTGCAGTTGTCAAGCCAAGTCTGTATTTGATGTGTTCAGAGCCCATCAAAGTGCAAAGATTTTATATATATATTTTATATTATATATATATATATATTATATATATATATTTATATATGTTTCAATACATTGTGTTTTTCTTGTTTTAAAACTAATGATTTAAGGTAGTGAGTGGAAATTACAGCTACGATAGCTTTTGCAGTTGATTATGTGAACATTTAACAATACAAAATATTTGTAAGGGATTTAATTTTAGCAAACACATATTATGGGTTTGGAAGTTTGAAGCAACAACAAAAATGCATGAAAATTGGTACCACTTTCATGTTTGTGAAACCACAGTAATTAAATTTGTTTCATTAAGATGATTATTTTCATATTTAAGATATTTTATTCATATTGTCTCCGATAAATATAATGTTCTTCTGATGATTGTTTGACAGGTTTGAATAAAAAAAAAATGTAAAATTATGTGAATCTTGAATAACATGGGCTATGAACAAAATGTTAATTATTATAGGCTCATTTTTATCTCCGTTAACTTTACATTGTCAGAATCATGCAATATTTTATGTTATTGATCACCTTCATATTGCATTCACATGCATGACACATGTACTCATCAGTAGTATAGTGTATTAGGAGCTACTTTATAAACAAATCATACTTACTCATGTATTAGATTCTTTATATTTTGTTTGATTAAAATTTGTTCCTGAATGAACTAAAAGCAGCTGTTTCATGGACTGCCTCATATAAGATGCTTTGCAATATTCCATGTTAAGTTTTTTGATAGATTGTTTCGGATTTAGGCTATAGATGCATGCCAGACAGGTCGTAAAATTTCTGGGGTCCCTACAAATAGCATGCAAGTTGCAAGGCATAAATGTGTCTTCTTTGGCTGATAATAAGAAGTGGCAAATAAATATACTTACAGTTTTACATCCTGAATTTCCTCAAAATGTACTTTATTAGTTCTGCAAATCTGAATTGCATGAGCTATTTCATGGATTCTGAAGCTCAATTACACATTTTGAAATTGTTCTGAAATTTCAACTACATTCCAAGTGCAGCAACATCCTCCTTACCGTACTCAAAATAAAATGAACATTATAGTCCATAGTGTCATTTTCATAACTACAACTGAGAAAAGTTCATATTTTCCCTACATTTGATTCCAAGCATTCAATGACAGAACAGAAACACACATGCAGATGATTCAAGACACTGCTCCATTGCTGCACAAATCAGACGTTACTTAAAGTAGAATTGACACAGATAAATCTAGTCATTAATCATAACATTTAATAGAATCAACAAAAGTACCCAAATCTATTCATTCCAGACCAAATGGAAAAATTGTTGCAATTTGCATTCATTAATAACATGACTCTATATGTCAATTTTAAGTTGACCAAAAAAAATAATTTCTTTAAAAAGTCAGACATCAAGAGTGTGCCTAAGTTTAGGTTTAGCTGGGCAGAATATTGGTGTGTATTGATGAATCCTTGCTTGTGTATTTAATTTGGAATACAGCATAATGTTTATATAAGTAAGCGTTATATAGAATAAGAAAATGAGCATATAATAAAAGGGTTACTGCATTGTATGGGAAAATATGAACTCATTTTGTTGGATGGATATATCTATCAAAAGAAAAATCGTTTATATTTTCCCGTTCAAATGCAACAACCTATTTACTATAATCTACATGAATGTCCATCTGGTAAGGAGTATGTACATATGATAAATATTTAATTTTTTTAGTGTTTTATTCACAATAAATATTAAAAATAACATGTATTAAAAAGAAAGTGCCTGTTTCAGTGATGTAATTTGTATTGATATTCTTTCCAGCATTATGTGATCAAGTTGTGAAACAGGATAGTTCTTTGTCACTGTATGGATTTCATTGGCATTGACATTCAATAAAAACAGTTTAATAGAAATCCCAGTTATTAGTAGTCATGCTAAAGTCGTCTCAGCTTTTTAATTCTGTATGGTGTAGGAGACCAGTGAATTCAGCAACATTGCAGCATGTGCTGGAAACTGTTGCCAAAAAAATCCACAGCATATGTTTTCTGTTTTAATGGCATTATCAGCATAACTTACGAACATTTGCTGTGTTGTTGCTTTTGACTCTTTGAAGGCCTTACATAACCACAGTAAAGAACTTCTCAGGGCTGCTCCTTTAGAAGATGAGACCATCTTCAGAGGACTCATTCCTACAGTTGATTCCCAATATACCTTATCAGTCAGCCTAGACATTATGTAATGTGAATTTTCCCCAGGGGCCATGCACAAAGGCTTTCAAACAGATGCAACCTCAGTCGAATCTGCAACCACATTTTAAACATTTTCCACCTATGTTGGGTTCAAGGCATGGTCACAGAAGATCCAAGGAGGAAAATCTCTCACACTCCTTCATTTCCTAATGCAGAAAGAGAGATAGCCTTTGGACTTGGACCCTCTACTTCCATGTATTCCTCTTCTAAAAGAATCTTTAGTTAATTTGCCTAGGCCATTTTTTGGATGCTTGGTGAACCATCACAGATGATGGGTGGGTCTTCTCTATTTTCAGTGAGGGTTACCAATTATAGCTTTGGGAACAACTCACTCTATCAAGGACATCAATGTTTTTTTCACCAATCCAAAATTAAAAGAAGATGTGTACCATCTTGAAACTGTATAGGGCAGTTGAGAGCATTCTAAAAAAATCTCCTGCATTTTCTTTTGAATCTTCCTTGTCACCAATAAAAGTGTAAAGTTGTTTCTGAAAATTAAATTGATCCCTCCAATGAAACCAGTTTCTTAGCAAGGCATTTGCACATTGTGATATTTCATCCACATCACAAATGCCCCCAGTTTTGCTCTCATCAAGACATTTCCCAGTTATATGTCCTGACATTTAGGCTTGTATCCCAGAGTCTTTACCAAGTTATGAGAGTAGTAGCACCTTACCTCTGATTACTGGAAATTCCGAATCTTTGAAATTTTGATGATAGTTGGCTGATCCAAAATGATCAGTGATAGTTCCTCCATCATGATCTATTCTGTTATTGGTCTACTGTAACTTGGTTGGGTCTTTTACCCAACCTGACAAGGTTAGTCCTCATTCCATCTCAGAAATTTGTTTACATGTGGATCAGCTTTACAAAGCAAAACTTAGTCCAGATGCAATGGACCAGGTAGAATGAAGTCTAACAATTTTAGAGGAACTATGAGCAAAGACATCATTGTCAGCTGGACTTTTTCCTATCTATGTTGGGAATGTCTTGAACACTGCTACATACCTGGCTTTTTTGTATGTCTCCAAATGTGCCCTCTCCAGATTTTTCTTCTTGCAAGGTGGAACCACACAGCAATCCTTTATGATCTCTAATTTCACCAGGACCAGATTTTCATCACTTGTGTTGCATGAATTGAGAGTGACACCCATCTGGGGTCTCATAATTGTACTATATGACCTCTTTGATCTGTTCACCAATGCATCAGATTCTGGTTGGGACACTCATTTATAATCAGAGGATTTAATTCTCTAGGGTCACTGGGCTCAATGGCTTATCCCTCCACATCAAGAATTTAGCAATGAAGGCCATATTTCTAGCTTTGCATGGGTGCATCAACATAATAGAGATGTGATGTATCATGGTCTCCTCAGACAACACATCCATTAGTACATTTTCATTATCAATGAGGCATTCATGGCCTTTGCTGGGAAATCTTAGAGAACATCACTCTCCATGTTTGTCACATTCCAGAATTGAAGAATGTATTAGTGGACTGTCTGTCAAGATTAGGTAAAGTCTTCATGGAATGGTTTAAAAACTGCTTACTTTCACATTGTGTCAGCCTTGTCTGTGATGTGGCTCTTCAACATGACTTCCCTTTTAAATTTCTCCAGTCTCAGACCAAGGAACATGGCCAATGGATGCATTTAGCTTCCAGTAACACCTTGATGTCAGTTAGAGAATATGATAGGAGCCTATTGTAAATTAAAATATTTTACTGGATCAGATATGTCTTACTACGTACTCATTTTTACCCAGATATTGATATCTAACTACATTAAAACTACTGTTGACTACTTTGGGTATTTCCAAGTCAAGTTATTAACACATATATGCAAAACATGCCTTGCTGAGCATGTACAGAAATGTAGGCATCAATCAGTTTCAAATATGATATAAATAAAGTTGATGAAAGCAAGAAAAAATAAATATATGTTTTAAGAATTAACCAATCTGAATAAAATCAAGAATTTGGAGATAATGGAGATCTGACAAACAATGATACAAGATCCCATGCTGTTGACCTTCTGATTTGTCAATTCAAATAATAGCTGTTACATTGAATGAAGTAAAATAAAATTAATTTGGAACATATCATTATAGCAATACCCCCTCCCCATTATAGAATACAGTACTTCAATGTTAAACTACAGAAATGTAAGTGGAATGGGAAAATTAGATGTTGACAGATCATCTTTCATCTGTGATCTTCAGATTTACTTATGTAGATCTTCCTGTTAATCAAATTGAAATATGCACAGAATTTGAAATAATAATAATAATAATAATAATAATAATAATAATAATAATATAATTTATACTTTGAAATGCTAATTTTTTAAAACTTGTTATGGTTTTAAAATATTCATTTTGGACTTTAGATTTCACCTGAGCTAAAATTTAAAATTCCTTTAACCATACTGACTTTTTATTTAAAACATATTTCCACATAATTCGACCAAATTTGACAGCATCTAGCATGAAATTATTCAGTTGTGTGCTAATCTGCAATCTTATTTGCAACCATAACTAAATTAGAAATCAACATTGTATGCGTTGTTATAAGAAAATCTACTAGAACAGAATTTTACCAAATTTGACGGAAAGCATTTTTGTAAGAATGATTTTGAATTCTATACAAATTACCATGAACTGCTGTCAATATAGCTTGAAATACTAAAAAGCAAAAACGTTCAGGCAACTTTGTTCATAAAACTCTAACAGATTTATTTTAAGTAAAGCATCCTTCCAACAAATAATTTTTGGACAATAATTCTTGCATTTGCTTGTTGTAAACCAGGTAAGCATGCACAGACCCATGTTTGGATTTAGTGTGTGTGTGTGTGTGTGTGTGTGTGTGCAATTGACTGGCCTTTAAAAAAAACTTTTTTTCAATACTAACAGCATTTTAATAATTATAATATTTTCAAGTAGATAAATTAGGCTCTTTTTAACATCATTTTTTTTAAAACCCACATTTAAATGTTCTACCAAAGTATCTGTGCTGTTCAATTTAATGTAGTTAAGGTAGTTTTTAAAATTAGAGTATGTGTACTCTGATTACTCAAACAATTCATATGAAAATAATCAAAAATAATAATAATAAATTTCCTCTAGACAGCTTCGATGGCATGGTGGTTATAGCACCTGCCTTGTATGCTGGAGGTCATGGGTTTGAAACCCAGCTGAGTCATTTCAAAGACTTGTAAAAATGGTACTTGCAGCTGTCATGCTTGGTGCTGAGAATTAAGATGCAGTGTTATGGCTGGTCATCTTGATGTCGGAATAATGTGACTCAGTTGGACATATGCTACATGACTGCAGCATGATGCCCCAGTGCTAGACATCACTATAAACTGTCACACTTCAAACATCATTGCAATATGGCTGAAACATTGTTAAAACTAAATTAAAAAGCCATATCACACTGTTAGAATATGTCAAGACTGTCTCCTGTCACCCAAACTTTTCAACATCTACTTAGAGTACATCATGAGCGAAGCCCTGGAAAACTACTGTGGGACAGTCAGCATTGGAGTGCGTAACATCACCAACCTCTGCTTTGCAGATGACATTGATGGGCTGGCAGACAGTAAAGATGAGCTTGCCACCTTAGTGAAACACCTGAATGAAACATCTTCCAGATTTGACATGGAGATAAGCGCTGAGAAGACAAATAGTGGAAAACAAACCTCAACCAAGATTAAAGTCATAGGACTGGACAGGAACTGGAAACATTGGGCCAATTCAAATATCTTGGTTCCATAATCACTGACCAGGGATCAAGAACAGAAATTTTTTCATGAGCAGCAGAACAATGGCAGCTATGTCAAAGCAAAGACCCATCTGGAGAGACAAGAATATCTGTCTGAAAACTAATATCATACTATTGAGAGCACTAGTCATCTCAATCTTTCTGTGTTCATGTGAGGCCTGGACCCTGACTGCAGAATTACAATGAAGAATCCAGGCACTTGAAATGAGGTGCTACAGAACCATCCTTGGCAACTTTTACATGGACCACATCACAAATGAAGAAGTACATAACACCATTAAGCACAAAGTGGGCCAATATGGAGACATCCTTAGTTTCGCAGGGACACAAGCATTGGCACATGATTGGGACAAGTGGAAGGAACTGGTCAGATGTTCAGCAGCACAGTGCCTCGATGACCACACTAGGCCAAGAAACTGATGATGATGATGATGATGATGATGATGATGATGGTGATGATGATGATGATGATGATGATGATGATGATGACGACGACGACTACGTGTGTGGTGTGTATATGACTTTTTAACATAGTGTCACAAACATGTTTTCTCTATGGTAAACTGCTCCACACCGAAAGTCCAATCCTAGGTCCCATGTATGTTTTTATGAAAAATAGCCCTACTAGCAAGAATCTTCATGTTCATTTTTTTTTGGAGCTAGCAATATGAGAACTATAACTAGCAAATGCTATCTTTCTAGTTTCAATTTTGAATATACCCATGCTGTTGTGGCACAAAATCCTTCACTTTTTCATGCCTATATGCATACAGCATGAAAGTGATTCTACCACTTCTCATTTTCCAGACATGGGACTGTTTCAGATGTAAATACATTAAGATTTGTACCTGTTCTGGCAAAAAGACTTGTGGCAATTAATTTTGCACAAGTTAGTTTCAGATATGGTTTTATGCATTATAAATGAAGTTAATTTATTTGTAATTGTGAAATCAGCAAAGAAAAATATTTGATAATTGGTCAGTAATGGCAGACACAAAATAAGGGAAGAATTATTCAGATGTTTTTGAGGTATATACTACATTACTGATAATTGCAGAAGTACTTATATATATATATATATATATATATATATATATATATATATATATATATATATATATATATATATATATATATATATATATATATATATATATATATATATATATACACAGGAGATGAACAGTGAGCCTCACTGTAAAGTCTCTCGATATTTTGTCCCACTATATATAGGTAAATATAAATACCATTAAGTGATCAAATTGTTGTTTTTATAATTATTATTTTGTTTCACTTTATTGACTCTTCTTGACTTTAAAAACCATTTATAATATGATTTCATATCATTAAATATGCCATGCTGTTTTAATGTACCACTGGAACACAGGATAGATGGAAAATCCTTCGCACATAGGTCACTTCAGTTTTTCTTCTTAACAGCATTATAAAGAGGAAGAACTGTACCTTCATTAGACATGTATCCATTTAACACATTAATCCCTTGAGCTGTGTTTACAGGGCAGGAGGTAGTAGCCTACTGCCAAGCTTTGTAGCATCAAGTTCATATATAATATACTAAAGTGGGTGGTATTATAGAAAGGTAGAAAAATCTAGCTCTACAATGATACCAAATAATCTGGATGTTTTTGTTGTACTACAAAATACAGAGGGAAAAACCAAATTTTCTTTACCTGTTTTTTTTTCTCCACCTACCGTATTTTGGTGTGTATAACGCGCACCGATGTATAACGCGCACCCCGATTTTCGACCCAAAATAAGTGGAAAAAACGTAGTTCTGCCATATAACGCGCATGTGATATAATGCTTTTTAAAATTTTGACTACCGCTATTTCGCTCCGTTTTCATAGTGCAACAACAGTTGGTCATATTAGATAGTGAATGAAAAAGTGGCAATATTGATATTGTATCTTTCCGATTTTATTGTTGACCCTTAAAAGGGCCCTTTAAATGTTCGTCGTTGACGCAGTCTATTGCATCAAATCCCTCAAATTCCACTTTGTCGTCATTACTTTCGAAAAGTCGCTGTATGTCCTGAATCAATTAAATACTGCTCACCGAGACAAAGCATTGTAACTATGTTGAGCGCATCAAAGCTTACCTGGCGCCGGTTACTGTGAAAAGACCACACCGAGTCGATGAAGCATTGAAGCCATTGATCACTGTATAATCGCAAAGATATCTCAAATACTATGATTTAAGATGAGAAATAAAACTAAGTAACAAGCTTATTTTCCAAAGAGGAAAAAAAATGTTTTCCGACTTTATACATTGATTATTTTGTTCCACAACGTATCAGTGTTCCCGTAAGAAAGAACCCGTAGTCGCAAAAATATATATGTCCACAACAGATTCTCTGATGAGAACATTAACACTAGTTGAATTCTACACATATTATATTTCAATTCAACCAATAATAAATGAAGAAAAATTCGATTAGATCAACAGTTATGGAATACGGTACTGAACATTTACGGAACAAGTACGGTAATCCACACAGTGGTATTTGTTCCGCTCCAATGCGGCACTTTGCACAGCTTTTGAACAAGTTGCCAGTCGTTATGTACATGTATTTCCGGCCGTGGCACAGAACAAAACTTGACACAGTGACGTGAAATGAAACCAGTTTATTAACATAAGCAATCAAAGAACAAGACTATTTGTAAGCATTATTTATTTCTTTAGCTAGTACCGGTAAACATTTTAGTTACAATGCAATGTACAATGGATTTAATATTTCACAAGTAGTGAGTGCCTTCATCCTCTTCAGATCGACCTGGAAAAAATCTTTTTTTTTTAGTTCTTGTATACAACGCGCACCCCTGACTTAAGATAAGAAAATTAGGTAAAAAAAGTGCGCGTTATACACAACAAAATACGGTAAATTTTGCTTGTGGTCGGAATCTGACTTCATGTTCAGATTTTAGACTTTTTGGTCTAAGATCTAAGGCAGACTGGTCTGAACTACACACAGACAGGTGAACCTGTGCAAAAAAATAGGATAAGGTGGGCATTTTTAATAAAGAGTGGTTTCCATATGCAAATAAATGTTGTGTCCATTAAGCAAAACAAAAAAATCCATTATTAGTGACCATAGGTTAGCATATTGCCATATTTCCTATAATCTGTGATCATAGGTTAGCATATTGCCATATTTCCTATAATCTATGATCATAGGTTGGCATTTAGTACATGTCTAGAAAGTATCCAATCAGGAACATAAAATTCCATATGAAAGAAAGTGCTTTAACCACTTTACTGAAAACATCCCTCTCAACTACTAAAGTATGTTGAATGCTGTAGGTTTTGATCTCCCAACTTTAAATATACCCAAAAATTTAATAATTGACTCAGTATCAAATCAAAGAATAAATATATATTGTAAATGAAAAATTAGCTAATGTTTTTTTTTCATTCTACAGAAACTGCAAAGAAAATAAAGGACTGTACACTGCAATACACCTAATTGACAAAACCATAAATCTGGAGGATTTGATAAACATGAGAGTAAGTAATACAAACCTATATTTGTACTGAGCTAATGCCATGCTCAGTAATTAAGCTTCTGTGGCTTTCTAGTATGTAGCACATTTATTTAGTTTTTCTTCTTCTTTTTGGTATTAGATAAATGTAAATGGTCCTACACCATCAGCTTATCTCCACATTTTGAAAAGGTGTTGGGTATTGTGTACCCTGCATGTCTCTCTATCTGCCATAGCATTTACTCCTAAACAGCACATTTACGTACCGAGTTTAATTAGACATTTTTATTTGCAGATCTCAGACATTGCCCTGAATGTAAAACATTTTATGAGCAAATCTCTGTAATTGCCTTGACTGTAAGACATTTTATGAGCATATCTCAGACATTGCCATTTTTGTATGACATTTTCCTTGACTATGACATTTATGAGCAGATATCAGATATTGCCCTGTCTGTAAGACATTTGATGAGTATATCTCAGACATTACCCTATCTGTAAGACATTTGACGAACATATCTCAGACATTACCCTGTCTGTAAGACATGTTTATGAGTAGATCTTTAAAATTGCAATGTCTGTAAGACATTTGACGAACATATCTCAGACATTACCCTGTCTGTAAGACATGTTTATGAGTAGATCTTTAAAATTGCAATGTCTGTAAGACATTTGACGAACATATCTCAGACATTACCCTGTCTGTAAGACATGTTTATGAGTAGATCTTTAAAATTGCAATGTCTGTAAGACATTTGACGAACATATCTCAGACATTACTGTCTGTAAGACATTTTATGAGTAGATCTTTAAAATTGCAATGTCTGTAAGACATTTGACGAACATATCTCAGACATTACCCTGTCTGTAAGACATTTTATGAGCATATCTCTGACATTACTGTCTGTAAGACATTTTATGAGCATATCTCTGACATTACTGTCTGTAAGACATTTGACGAACATATCTCAGACATTACCCTGTCTGTAAGACATTTTATGAGCATATCTCAGACATTACTGTCTGTAAGACATTTTATGAGCATATCTCAGACATTACTGTCTGTAAGACATTTTATGAGCATATCTCAGACATTACTGTCTGTAAGACATTTTATGAGCATATCTCAGACATTACTGTCTGTAAGACATTTGACGAACATATCTCAGACATTACTGTCTGTAAGACATTTTATGAGCATATCTCAGACATTACTGTCTGTAAGACATTTTATGAGCATATCTCAGACATTACTGTCTGTAAGACATTTTATGAGCATATCTCTGACATTGCCCTGATTGTATGAAAAGTAATGATAAAAGTAATGATAAGAGGAATGAAAAACAAAAACTACTTGACATCATCATAGACAATATATTGCATTGGAAAATGCAAGTTGATAAATTTGTTAAAAGTTAACTCACTGCTTTATCTGTTGAACAAAATAAAATCTTATTTCTCTCAGAAACGGAAAAAGATATTCTATAATGCTTATATCATGCCACACTGAAAAGATTATTGTTATATCCAGGGAAATAGTAGTACAGAAAATCAGGGAAGATTACTGAAATTTAAAAACAGAGCAGATGGAGTTATTCTTGATGCTGATTTAGGTACACTATCAGGAAAGAACACTATCAGGAAATATTACTGAAATTTCAAAACTGAGTTATTCTTAATGCTGATTTAGGTACACTATCAGGAAAGAACACTATCGGGAAATATTACTGAAATTTCAAAACAGAGTTATTCTTAATGCTGATTTAGGTACACTATCAGGAAAGAACACTATCGGGAAATATTACTGAAATTTCAAAACAGAGTTATTCTTAATGCTGATTTAGTTACACTATCAGGAAAGATTACTGAAATTTCAAAAGAGAGTTATTCTTAATGCTGATTTAGGTACACTATCAGGAAAGATTACTGAAATTTCAAAACAGTTATTCTTAATGCTGATTTAAGTACATTATCAGGAAAGATTACTGAAATTTCAAAACAGAGTTATTCTTGATGCTGATTTAGGTCCCATCAACAAATCATTTTGAAACCTTAAAGTTGCTTCCATTTTGGTAGAGAACTGAGCCATTTCAAAAGTGATTACTAGTCTATAAATCTTTATATGGATTAGCTCCTCATTTTCTTAAATATAAATTTAAATTTGTTAAAAATGTATATGTATGGACTAAGATCCATCTCAAACAATACGTTATATTTACCTAAACTAAATTCAGAGTTTTATTAGAAACATTTTGCTTTTCTGAAGCCAAACATTGGAATTCCATGACACCTTACGTAGTCACCTGACTCATGCCAAGATTTCCAAAGGCTTCTTAGTCAACATCTACAGAAACAATCATTGTATGTCTTTGTTAATTGAGTACTAGTACTTTTTTAGTACATTGTTATCATGTACTCACCTATAATGTTTACACATGTTTGCTACTACTGTTTGAAGTGAATCCTACATGTACTCATCACTGAAACATTGTGCATATTTTATTGTAGCAGTTGATAGATTGTCTAGTTTATAACAGCATTTGTTGTCTTAAGAAACCTCATCTGGTAAGAATTGTGCATTAGATTTATTTATTTGTACAAATATCATTGCAGAAGGCCTCATGGAAGATTGTTCAGTTGACCTAATGACCTTCTTTAAATAAAAGTCATTATCATCATCATCATCATCATCATCATCATCATCATCATCATCATCATCATCATCATCATCATCATCATCATCATCATCATCATCATCATCATCATCATCATCATCATCATCATCATCATCATCATCATCATCATCATCATCATCATCATCATCATCATCATCATCATCATCATCATCATCATCATCATCATCATCATCATCATTATTATTATTATTGTACTGTTAATGAAAGTGAGTGACAATTAAAATTAGTAAATAATCTGCTGCTTCTCATGGATTCTGCAGTTATTCTGTCTAATTTGTATTAAAAACAGAAATAAACAAAACAATCATAATTTCAAAAGGACATCTGTAGTCCAAATATAATTTTAAAAATGAAAGCTAGATCAACTTTATTATTGTGTGTGCTTTAATCTTTTACAGGAAATCAACATTAAATTAAGAGAGGTGGCAAATAAGGATATTCAAATTTCAAATACCAACTTTCTGACTCAACTAGTCTGGCAGCTTAAAAACTTTTCAGAGTTGAACAGTATCAACTTTAGAGAATTTTTAAATCAGGTGGGTAATTATTTCATCTTCCATGAATGAATGATTTTGAAAATTGCATTGACACCAAGGTGTATGATGTTGTGTCCATCAATTATTTAAGATAATAAAAATGGCTGTATCATTTGTATGTATTATTAAATGTCACCTTAAATAATTTGAATCACAATACAACTGTATTTTAGCATCACTTCATTTTACGGAGTTAAAATTCCTAACTTAAATCTGGCAATGTGGTCATTGACAATATAAATATTTATATTGTGAATAAAAATTTACAGTATTTAGAATCCTTATTGGTCACTGGTTGAAATTCACACTACATTTAACATACTTTACTTTACTTCCAAAAAAATCTGTCTCCTTAGATTTCTATTAGTGCTCTTGGGCTTTTCGTTAAAATACATCAAACTGGTTGTAATTGTTCTGCATGTGTTTCATCTCTTCAATAGCTTTGATTATTTTATTATTTGTTCACATGGCCAGACGCTCAGTGGTATTATAGTATGGCTGTTTGTCTGTCTGTCGATCTTCATTTGCATTTGAGTGCTTGATTTCTTATCCAGTTTTTATTAGAATTTGATCAACACCTCAGATGAATTCAGTTATGAGCAACATCGACACATTTTAATTTTAATTAGGTCTTTTTGCAAATGACTGACTGAATTTGTGAAAAATAAAACCCATATTTAATCAGATTGGATTCAGATTTGGTACATAATCTTGTATCACCAAGATTTTATATGAGTTTGTTTATGAGAAATAGGCACAGATTAATGAGGTGGTCTTGTATTTAATAGACTGAGTTTATGAATGCTTACTTCTGATAGGATTTTGATCAGATTCGGAATGTGAGCTCATATCAAGTCCTCAGAATGCCTGCCATTAAGTTTGGTTAAATTCTGTTCAACCATTTTGAAGAAAGAAGTCATTTCAAGATTATTGTTTTTAAGAGATAGTAACATTATCTGATGGTTGATTGTATTTGAGCTAGAAATCTTGCAAGTTGGACCAATTTGTAATCAGCAATTTCAGACAATCTTTTAATTTTTTGGTAATAGTGGACATAATTGTTGGTGGAATTATGTCATTTGTAAGAATGTCAAAGGTCTTCATGCCAAGAAGATTTCTGTAAAATAATAATTCTATTTCACTACTTTTTTTGAAGTCATTTAAAGGTTTTTCTGTACCGAAGCCATGTCAACTTTTATCAATGTCAAGGTCATGGCAAGTGTAATTCTGTGACTTGCGTCTTATATAATTTTTAAATCACAAGATATTTTAATAAGAATGTATCCAAGTATAAAATTCAAATTATTTGGGGTGTTGCTTACAATAGCCAAATTCCCAGCCTCAAGGTCAAAGTCTTGGCAGGGGAAGATAATTATTCTTCAAACAACTATCTATTATATATAGATGGTGTGTAGGATACCAAAAGCCACACACCCTACATCAAGTTGAAGGTCACATCAGGGGACTATGAAACTATGTTATGTATTCTTGTCTAGATAATAAATTTGAACTATCATAGATATTTTTGTGATGCTTAGCTACACACACACACACACACACATATATTTTACACCCTCTGCTTGCAACAAAAAAATAAATCTGTGACTTCTATCCATGTTCTAGAATAACTTTTGAACTAATGAAACATGTGTGCCTAATACCTGTATACACTTATTTTCATGGATTTGCTTATTATCTAGATTCCACAGTATTTTTTGCAAATGTTTATCCCAAAGTAGGTAAACAACAAGTTTTCTTTTTTATTCCAGACTGATTTAAATAATGTGACTGGAACTGATTTGGGAAAACTTGTCCTCAGTCTAAATACGAGTGCTGAACAAATGGAGAAGACTAATAATATTAGTAGGGCTGTGAGTATTTTTGTGGATAGAAAGAGATGGTGACAGATGAACAATTCATAGCTCTGTTAATCTGAATAGGATACATGGTTTTTAATTGAATATTGCTTTGTTTTTTATCTGAATGGGTTACATGAATTTTTATTGATAATAGCCCTGTCAGTCTGAATAATTTTGAAGGGGTTTTTCAATATTGCCTTGAATAGGTTACATGGATTTTAATAAATATTGCATTGTCATTCTGAATAAGTTACATGTGTTTTTATTGATTATAGCCCTGTCAATCTGAATAATTTACAAGGTCTTTTTTTCAATATTGCCTTGAATAGGTTACATTGATTTTTATTGATTATAGCCTGTCTATATGAATAGGTTACATGGATTTTAATTGATCATAGCCCTGTCTATATGAATAGGTTACATGGATTTTAATTGATCATAGCCTGTCTATATGAATAGGTTACATGGATTTTAATTGATTATAGCCCTGTCTATATGAATAGGTTGCATGGATTTTAATTGATTATAGCCTGTCTATATGAATAGGTTACATGGATTTTAATTGATCATAGCCCTGTCTATATGAATAGGTTACATGGATTTTAATTGATCATAGCCCTGTCTATATGAATAGGTTACATGGATTTTAATTGATCATTGCCTGTCTATATGAATAGGTTACATGGATTTTAATTGATTATAGCCCTGTCTATATGAATAGGTTACATGGACTTTTATTAATTATAGCCTTTTTCTTGTTGTCAGTGTCAGATTGAATAATTTGCATGGGTTTTTCCTTATTACACTATCAGTCTGAATAGATTATACAAGTTTTCACTGATTATTGCTCAGAATTTAGTAGAATGGTTTGGGTTTTTTTTGTTGCTTTTTAATGATTTTATTGTCTTCAAATATTAGGACTAATTCAACCATTATATTAAAATCTTTTGACAGAATTCATTGAGACAGCAGTCTCAGAGACTTGTTTCATTGATGGACAATGATATGGCAAAATTCATTGTGGCAAAGGTAAGCATGAATACATACAAACTTTAAAACTGTATATATCTCATGATGTTGTTTAGTATTGGTATCACAGTATAATCATTTACCAACTATCTCTCCTATATATTCATCAAATTATGCTAATACTTAAAATAACATTAATGAATACTTTAGATTTTCATGGTAAGAAGACTTGTTAGTAAAAATAAATCTTGCTAAGTCACTTAAATTGACCTTTAGCTTGCTAAAGGGATGGCATTCCAGCTTAAGTTCCAGCTAGTAAAATATTTCTGCACTACACAAGCAAATTGATATTCCATACTTCTTAAAAATTACAATTCAATCTTTTTCTCATCAAAATAGACACTTTAAATTTAACAAACTAGACGTATATTACAATCCTAAAATATCAAAGCAGTAAAATCTTATTGCACATTTGTAGCATCAGTAACTTCATATAGTATTTACAGTTTCCATTAAACCCTGCAAGCAGTTTAGAATCAGTAGTTCAGTCACATATGTACAAATATTTGATTCTGAGTGCAGTGAATCATAAAAGCTGTCAAATACCAGTAATGTTGGGTATTAGGTATTGTTGATATATATATCTGTTTAGCATGTTTTGGATCTTCATCCATCATACAGTGTATGGCATTAATCTGGTAATCATCAACAATTGCATTTTTGTTTTAGCTCACCACTACCCAGCATCAGAATCTCAACAGATTAATGAATGTACATTGTTACTGAATGTCAACCATTATTTTGACCTAGGTCCCAGTGTTTCATAACAACTACCCACCTAGGAATGGGACTGTACTGATAAAAGTATTAGTTGTCAATTCTTGGTTAAGATTTTGCATTTAGTTCAGATAATGTATGCACTGTAAATAAATCTATTACATCTTGATTTCCTCATTCTTAGTGAGAGATGCATCACTGTGACTCACATTTCATGCTTTACTAACTGGTTTTATATAGTATCTGGGAAGGTACTAGATATATATTTGGTTGAACAGTGTGTCAGCACAATATTGGCTATAGTGTGTCAATCCAAGTTAAACTTGTTAATTTTTAAAAAAATTAAATTTGAAATTTAAAGAAAATTTGTGCAAGAAAATATTAGTTATCAAGGGGATCAAGATTTCATTATCAAAATCTCGTTAGTCTGAACTTATTTTTTTCATAATAATTAGTGCTTACATAAAGTGTTAAAAATGAGAGGTAAACATTGTTACACTCTGTTTTGAACAATATTTGAAGTAACTTTTACATAGATGGGCCTGAGAAAAAAAATTAATGTCCTTCTACACCAACCACTTATCAAGCCTATAAATTTTAAAACAAATCTTCCAATCTTCCAATTGTTGTGGAAGGAGAGGTGATGACAAGCTTTGTCATGAACATTCCGTCATATGGGCAGACGGACTAACTAAATCATGGGCATTGACAATATCTCTGTTCTTTGCAGATATGTGAGATAAGTAATAGTATAGAAAATGAAGATTTCTCCTACAATATAACTTGGAGTTTTGGTATATCATTTATCATTTTTAAACCTAAAAAATTATGTTTGTGTGTGGGACAAGTCATGGTAAGTTGTTTGTGATGAACCATGATATTATTTAAAGTCTTTGCTAGGGCTATGCATTGTGTTACGGCTATTGGATTTAATTTTATTTATTTTTAATTATTAAATCCAAAATTGTCATTTAGGATTTATTATTCATTAAATGGGAAATTTTCTAGAAAATTCAGTTGACCTGTACTTTACTAATAAACAGGCTGACCTTGGCTTACAGTGGTCTAGTTCCTGACCTTGCTTTGAACATTGTCAACAGGTCTTCAATTTTATTGGTTAATTTCAAGGACAACATTTTATCAGTGGCTGATTTATTCTTCTAGTTCATTCTTTAAGCATGTGACTTGGTGAAGGTAGCTCTTTCCATGACCTTCCAGACTCACATGATTCCTCTTGTTTACTTCAGAAAAACAATATATATAGCTGTGTTTTAGAAGCTAACTTTAGTAGAATATAAATTGGGCTTATTTTAAAGAAGTTGTGTATTTTCTGTTTTGAGTTTAATATCTTGTTCTGGACTGTGTCAATTCGTTGGAAAAGAAGAATTATTCTATTTATCTGGAAAAGGACATATGTTTCATAATTTCATCTGAATGATTTAAAAACAAGAACTGTACCACGTGACATTGTCAGCCATTTTGGATTACATCGTCAAGATTCGAACCTGGAACTATTAGAACATTTATTTATCAGGACTTGTAATTCCATTAGTGGATTATTTTGTGAATTCTATATTTGTTGGATTTGATTCTCTAAAACCGTAAGTTTATTTATTTTATGAAAATAATTGTACTTAATAAAATCTTTGTTAAAATTTTACAAGCTTGTTAGTTTTCACTCTTTCTGTGTTGCTGCTTATTCGAGCCTAAGCACGTAACAATTGAGATATGGGAGTCCTGTAGTAATCACCATTTTCCATTGATCCATCTGTCTGTCAGTGAGTTCATTCATCCATTGACACTGCTTGTAACCAGCATAACTCTGCAACCTTTATTGTCCTTTTAGATCACTGTTTTCACTATAGCTGATCTATGTAAATGGAATAGCTCAGAAACCATATGGTGTATACATTGTATTCTAGTTCTAGATGTAACTTTTATGGGCTCTGTAATGAATGGAGTTATGGTCCTTAACACTTGACTTTTATATCATTGGATGTTTCTCATCCTAACCAGGTCTTCCTGAGGGGAAAATTTGTGGAATGCCTAGTTTTATTTTTATTTTTAACCTTGTGTAAAAATGAGTGGAACTCTAACCTGGAACATAGAATTTGACTAAATTTGATGTGAAACTTTATCTCTTTAAGAGGTGAAATTGTTTTGTTGATGAACACATTCTGCATTTATTTCTTATTGAGTTATGCTCATGATCATCCTCGCATAGGCATTGCTAATGCACAACCCTGAGAACACTTCAGCATCCACATTTAATTTTAGATTATAAACAACTTTTCTTTGAAGCTTTATCACTATAAGAGCTCAAGTTAATACAGTACTGTTCTAATCAGAGTTATGACCCTTGATCATCAATTGCTGTACTAATTAGAGTTATGGCCCTTGATCACATTAACATAGGTATTGCCGACACACAACCTTGTAAAAACTAGCTGCAACATTCATTATAGCATTTTAAAGAGTTGCACAAATCTATAACTTGTTTACCCTCTTGTTTTAAAGCAAATTAGCTGCAAAGCTTCATCTCAACAAGAAATCAGAGGAGCTCGATGATAATCAGATCTGACAGGCATTTCTGTGATTATTTGCCCTTAATTGACACTTAATAGGTATTGTAATGGCTTTGACATTCTAGCATTCAAAATGACTGTGAAACTTGATCTTACCAAGACCTTGAATGATTTTGATGAGGAAATTATGACCATATTTTACAGTTATGTCCCCTTGAAAGAGTTTGTATAGGTATTCTACAGGGATTACACTTTATCATTCACAGTTTCTATTTAAGTTGTAGTCTCATATGTCCCATAAATAACTCACTCATTTCCATTGCTTCTGAACCCCAGCATTCTTTTTTATTTGATTGCAGCCCCATTTGCTCATAAAATCCTTCTTAGCATGGTCTGAGACTGGTTGGATGATGATGGGTGCATACTGACCAAGACAGCATTTTAGTATTAGCATCTTTTGTTTGATGTCAACCGAATTCCCATGAAGCTTTCTCCTAACAAAATCATCGATGAGTTTGATGATCAGTAGATATGGACCCTAGTTTGCATATGTCTGGCCCATTTCTTTTATTTAAAATTGTAATGACTTGTGAAAGTTAACATTTTTATTTTTATTTACTATGAAGCCTAATATTTAGCACCATTCTTAAGTATGTCAAGATCCAGATACTAATTGTCTGCTTTTGACTTTTGAAGGATTCACTAGGAAGATCGATCAAAAGCTTGCAAGAAAAGAGTAATTTAACAGTAAGTATGATAATGATATCATCAGGACAGTGTACTAACTTAGGGTAATTGCCTTATTCTGTACAACATTTTAGTATGCCAAGCTCCATTAGCATGAAGATGAATTGAGTTTGAGGTTTTATCACTCGTACAAAACAACTAGAATCTTATGATGTTATCCTTAGTGTAATTATTTGAATTAAAATTTTAACTTCATCACATGCTCAACATTAGTTTTAAAAATTCTTGTTTGCTCTATGCAAAATTGCAATTCATAGTCATATTTTGAACCACATCAGAAGAATCCATACACAGTTCTGAAACCGACATTGAAACCAATTAAAGGCAATATTTGTTAGCATCATTGTTAATTTATTTTAAGGCAATACTTCAAAGTATTGTCAGTCATCAAAACTAGCACACATGTCACCACTTTATGCCTGCATTAAAACCAAGATAAGTACAAATTTATTTCAGCACTTTTCAGAGAAATATTTATTTAAGAAAGGTAATTTATTGGACAAACGTAGTCTACTTTGAACACAGGTGAGTTGCAACTGAATCTGATTGAAGGCAGAAATCAGCACTTTCCTACCTTATCCATTATTAAGAGTATTGATACAATATTCAATTTTGCTTGAATAAAAGCTTTAGAACTTTAAAAGTTGGTATTCATGATTTGTCTTTTACAGTATTTGTCATGTATTTAGCCCCATGTATAATGTGCAACAGACTTGGAATAGGACAAATCCAGATTATTGTTTTTCATATGATTTAATGTAAACACCTAGACCATAATGCATCAGCATATTTTAGATCAACCTTGCTATTAGCATGTGAGTGTTGCTATAGATGGGTACATATGGTATTTTATTTTCATTGCAGACACAAACTAATGATTTGATTAGGGATATGGAACGAGCTCAGGAAACCTTAAAAAATAATATAATGAAGCAGGTAAGTACCTAATGTAATTAGCATGTCTGATGATTCACAAATATACTCATGTACTCCCAAACTATTTTAACAAGAATAGAAATATATTCAGCCAGTCAGCTAGCCATTCAAACATAGCACATCATATTGGACCGATTGTTTAAGACTGGCAAGTCACATGACTTGAAACCCCATTTGACCTGGATTACAATTCATCTGTTGGATAATGTGTACCTGATTTACTTCATGGAGTCACTTTCATAGGATTAATAGTTGTTACAAACCTCAGATTTAAAGATGCACCCAAACTATGACCGATCTCTGAAGACAACAGGACTATCATCCCAGTAGCAAAAAAAAGGACATTTTGCTGGAAGAAAAAAAAAAACAACCACAGAAATAAAAAAAAAATCTGTAGGATGTTGAAAGTTGAAAATGCTGTAAATACAGAAATTCAGAAAATAAGAAATGAAGATTTTCAAGAAAAAGATAAAACAAAATACATTTTTCGAAAGCTTGTATCCATGTTTCAGCAATAAATATTTCTGTCATTGAAAAATTCCAATTTTCCCACTGTGTTTTTTGACATACAATAGCTGATAGTCTAAAAACCTTTGGGTTTTCTGCATATATATATATATATATATATATATATATATATATATATATATATATATATATATAAATGCAAAAAACTGACACGCAACAGTGCAAAAATAGAATCACTCTAGCCTAAGCGCTTTCGACTCTTAATGAGTCTTTATCAAAGGCAAATACAGAACATAGACAAGACAAACAAGTAAAATACAGAAACCATGTTTACAAAACTTTACATGCCTGTTTCTACAGGAATTAAACCTTGAAATTTATTGTTACAACTAGTTTCTAACAACTTGTTGCGGATGCTGTTAAATGTGTTGACTTAGAAATCGATGAGCCAAAGAGACACATGTTTTTGTATGTAAATTTATGTATGCGCAAATTATATCCCGGATATTTTATATTAGTAGTTAGAGGTTATTAAGCAAATTTAGAAAATTATTTAAAAGAAAATGTGTCAGATGGAAAAAGTAATTACATTTGTGCATGGCTGTCTTTTTCTAGTCTTCTTGGTTTAAACTGCTTGGTTTCAATGTTCGAAGGCGTCATATCAAGTAAGATTCCTTTTCTTTCCTGGTTTCGGAACTCCAGTTGTGGTTGTGAGCAATTGGAATAAGTGTTATATCAATGAAGGTGTGGCTAGGGGAGGAGAAGTGTTCTGCGACCGGACTTTTGTATAGCTTCTTTGTTATCCAATCAGATCTATGAAGGTTGATCTTTTTGTGTAGCCTCTCAGTTTCTCCGACATACTGCAGGCTACAGATCTTACATGTGATGAGATTAATCACATTCTCTATTTTGCACGTTTTGTTTGGACCATGTATGTTTAGTTTTTCTCTTGTCACTGTGCTAGAAAAAGTCCAGGTTTCTATCATGTGTTGACAGGTTTTGCACCTTTTATCGCGACAGGGGCCAGATTGACTAAGGTGGTCTTGATTAGTGATTGGTGCTAGCTTCGCCCTGACTAGGATGTCCTTGAGGATTTTTGGTCTCCGATAGGCTACTACAGGTTTGTTCGGGAGGATTAACTTTAGTGCATCCGATGATTCTACGATGGGCCAGTGTTTCCCGATGATTTTACCTCTTTTGGGGTTGTCTGGATGGTAGGTCAGGATAAATGGTATCCTATCAGCCTTTTCCTTCTTTCCATATTTTAGTAGGTCATCGCGGTTTGTTTGCTTAGCCCTTTGGGTTGCCTCAGTAATCAGGTCCTTGTCGTAGCCTCGGTAAATTAAATGTTTACATAAGTTTTTTAACCACATCGCTAATGACAAATAACAAGAACTCGTTATGAAATATTTTTTAATAACCTTTAATAAACACATGTTTGGAAAGCATGCCAAGTTAATTAATGACTTTGTACAATATTTTTTTTATAATTCTGATTGAAAAATCTAGATTAGTCTTGCATACAAGTACGAATAATTTCAAGCTACTAAGTTTTAATAACATCAAAACTTTGATAACTAATTTCATTGTTGCTGACAAAACAGTACCTGAGTTATTCATCGACGATGAAATGAATCATTCAAGTCCATCCTTGCATGAAATAAAGTCATATATCCAACTCAATCACACTACGGCCAAGAGTAAAATGGCGCCACACATGCCATGTGGGTGCATCTATTTTTAGAAACAGGGATTTTCATAATATGACCATACATGTTTAAATTATGTTGAAAAGAAATTATTGATAATTATAAGTTATATTGATTAGTATGTACTGGTACTTTCCTTTTCTTTTTTATTCGTTCTGATTTTTTCTGGGCTATGTATTGTAATTATCATTACAAAAAAGTGATATAAGAAAACAGCCATGACCTAATATAGCACATTGAATTATGCAACGTCGCATGGTGTAATATATTACGGACTGTTATTTTTGTTAAATAGCTAAATATTTATTCACATAATGTTTATATCATGTTTCTTAAGGATTTCAAATATTACTTCATTTATGTGCCAAATGAATTAAAATTATGGCCTGTCTAATGAACAAGCACTGACTAGATATTGCAATGTCCGCCATTATTACTTTTCTGCCGCTTGTCAGGTTCACCTGTGATTTTTATCTGATATTACAAAAAATATAACAAGAACATGGCTGTGAAAATTTTCCACTAAATATTTTACAAAATAATGCTACCAAATATACTAATTAAGTACATATTAACATTTACATATTGATGTTTAAAGTTTCGAAGCACAGGTTGATGTGATTAAAACAAAGCAACTTGTGCATCGGGAGTAGTTGTTTTTATCACAAAATGATAACAAATAATAACTTACGGTAATCAGGCATTTAGAACAAATAATAACTTGCGGTGGAAATGATTAGGTTATTTTGAGGCTATTAGAGCAATGGGAAAATATAATTTTGTGAAGATGACGTTGCTTTTCAGTTTACATGTTTTTTTATGGGGAGCAAGGGTATGACGTCGTGAACGTCATATGGGAGGCACAGGTATTATGGTTTGATTTTCATATGGGGAGTAAAGGGTTAATTCCTGTAGAAACGGGCATGTAAAGTTTTGTAAACACGGTTTCTGTATTTTACTTGTTTGTCTTGTCTATGTTCTGTATTTGCCTTTGATAAAGACTCATTAAGAGTCAAAAGCGCTTAGGCTAGAGTGATTCTAGTTTTGCACTGTTGCGTGTCAGTTTTTTGCATTTATCTTAACCAATCCCTGACAAACGTGACCCAGTGCATTTGAAAGTACATATATATATATATATATATATATATATATATACACTTTGTAGTAAACTATTGATAAGTACTTGTAAAATATTTTTCATTTGTTCATTCTATTTTTTTTCACATGCTAAAAATGGATTCTTATATTTATTTTAACATGTGATGTTAAAATATTATCCCTCTCTCTAGGCAACCCTTGAATATATGTTTTTTTTTTAATGTGAGTTATGCTGGCAGCAAGAAATACTATCACTTTCTGGTCCAGATTAGTAATTCAGATCTTAATTTCCTGATAGTCATGGAGACTATTTCTTGCCAAAAGTTTTTAGTACATCACTATTTTCTTGTCAATGGACTTCTCAACTGTTCTGAAACAAGTTTTGTATTGTGCAATCTGACTTGCTGTTATGGTTAGATGCAGAAAAATATTGTAATTTATTGAAACAGATACTATCCCAAACTTCCAGTTTTCTTAAAGTGTTGATATTTTTTATTATAAGACCTTATGAGAATGATTCAGAGTGAGGCACACTTCAGGGGGGTGAAAAGTGAATTAAACTGCATTAAATTTGATTCAGAGTGAGGCAAACTTCAAGAGGATAAAGGGTGAATTAAATTGTATTATATTTGATTCAGAATGAGGCAAACTTCAGGAGGATGAAGGGTGATTTTAAATGTATTAGATTTGATTAAGAGTGAGGCACACTTCGGGGAGATGAAAAGTGAATTAAATTGTATTACATTTGATTCAGAGTGAGGCAAACTTCAGGAGGATGAAGGGACAATTCAGTTGTATTAGATTTGATTCAGAGTGAGGTAAACTTCAGGAGGATGAAGGGAGAATTCAGTTGTATTAGATTTGATTCAGAGTGATGCAAACTTCAGGAGGATGAAGGGTGAATTAAACTGTACATGTATTAGATTTAATTCAGAGTGAGGCAAACTTCAGAGGGATGAAGAGAATTCAATTGTATTAGATTTGATTCTAAGTGAGGCACATTTCAGGGGGGTGAAAAGTGAATTAAACTGTATTAGATTTGATTCAGAATGAGGCAAACTTCAAGGGAATGAAGGATGAATTTAAATGTATTAGATTTGATTCAGAGTGAGGCACACTTCAGGGTGATGAAGAGTGAATTGAATTGTATTAGATTTGATTCAGGAGCAAAAGTTTTATATCATAAAATGAAAATATTATTTTCATTCATTAATATTGCATTTATTTCACCTTGTGGTACAAAACTTTGTACATCTTTGGTACCACATGATGAAATATATCAATGTATTTTATATCTGTGTTTAAACAACAGTGGAACATGTCTGTATTGGATACTCAGAGGACATACAGTTTTGTCTTTGTCAGATAGATGTTCTTTTTAGGGTCCTGCAGAATGTGATGATATCTCTATAGTGGTCACCTGTCCTATCCAATTAAGTTGTGATTAGTACAGCTGTGTAACTTATATACATAAATGGATGCCATTTGGGTAGGTGGATTGCCTTGTCTTTTCTCAGGTTCAAATATTATGGACTTCTTGCCATTTTGACATCATTTTTACAACTCCACTATTTTTCCCCAACAATAAATTATGAAATGTCAGTGCATTTTGGATAGAGTTATGACCCTTGACAATTAACTTGTATCATCAAATGTTATGCTGCTTGTAAACCAGCATAACACTGCAAGCTTTAGACATAATTGGATATTATTTCATAGGTGCATTGTCTATAGTACAGTGTATATAGATATATCTTTCAAAGGTTTCAATTTTCAAGTCAGAATGTTGATGGAGTTGTTGCCCTTTTTCCAACATGTCCTATCCACTAGACTAGATTTATGTGATCAGCATAAATGAGTAATCATTTAACATTTTTATGCAGTTTGGTGTATACAGTGTCTCATGGTGTATATATATATATATATATATATATATATATATATATATATATATATATATATATATATTCTTTATTGGGTTTCTTCTCAAGTTTTGAAACAATTATGTCTCTTGGCAGTTAACTTTATATTTTCACATGCGATGTTGCTTGTAATTTGTATAGCATAAGAACCATTTGATATATTCTGATGTTATATATATATATATATATATATATATATATATATATATATATATATATATATATATATATATATATATATATATATATATATATATATATATATATATGAATATTGTAGCATAGACTTACATTTACATTATTTAGGTTTAGTTTTCTTTAGAAGAGTTATATCCCCTTAGCTTCAAGATTGATAAGACTTTAAGTGAACTTGATATCATTCACAGAGATGTTGCCAGGCTGTGATATCATGAGTTTCCCAGAAAAACATTAATTACACAACTTCTCAAAACAAAGGTCATGCAAATTATTTGCAGTTCCCAACATTTTTTTTTAATCCAGTGTATGCTATATTTCCTTTTAAAAGACTAAAATGTTTGTTTAAAAACCTGTTAAAAAATTAAGGGGTCATAAAGACCTTTCCCATTTTCAAAGACCTATGATGAGAAACATGTTATTTTAAAAAAATGAAACCATATAAAAATAATCCCCCCAAAAGTGCAGTGCAACTCTGTCTATCTTTACATATGATAAAGATAACCATTTCCTCAAACATACAATTCAAGAGACATTGAATGACTTTACTTACGAGTGTTCTGCAATGTTTATGAGTGATTATTTACAAGTTTTCTGCATTATCAAATAGAATAGTTGTTGACCTTGATTGATTGTCCTCCTGACACAACTTTCTGCAGCATAACAGTACTGAGGAATAATGGACTTCTGCCAAAGTCACTATACAGTTTTCTGAATGTCCATTTTATACAATCTCCAAGTTCTTTAGAAGAAGTTTTAAGAAGTGAAACCCTTTGATGCATCCATTCAAATTAGTTCTAGCTTAAATGTTACATGTCAAATTAAGGAAAATGATTCATAAAAGTTGTCTATTTTAAACAGTTGTAAATATAAAAAAAATTTACTAAGGCAAATTTCATGGTAATTTTTAAAGAAACGTTTAAAACCTAAATACCTAGCAAACCCTCTCTTAAATAAATTTCTAAGAATGTCTCTCCAGGTTGAAATTTGACATAATGCTGAAACAATTTTGAGAAAATTGGAAATGTATTGTAGATAAAATTAGGATTATTGTCAACATTATAGAATGTTGTATGGATTAAAACAATTCTTAGACTGTAGTTTCAAAATGGCAAACATGAGGATCTTGTTAAATCTTGAAGAGTTTATAAAAAAAAAAAAAGAGGTCATGATGTATGAAATGTTGATGTATAAAATGTAATCCTTGATGTCTCTTAAATGATTAGAGCAAAATTTGTTATTGTCAAATAAACTATAGAAAGAGAATGAAAATAAACGCTAAGTTTAAGGAAGTCAGTTTAACACATTTAATGGTTAGATTTTGCACTGTAAAATTTAGAAAATGATTGCTTCCTGTCATGATGTCACAAATTACATTTTGTATGCTGCACAGAATATAGATATGAGGGAAACCAGTCTGATAAAATTAAAATGAAATCTCTACATCAAATGTTAGAAGAAGGAGTCAATCTCTGTAAAACATCAAGTACAGCATAGTAAATAATGTCAATTGAATAGATTTAACACATGGCACAAAGTAATATTTTTTTTAATAGCTACAGTAATTTATATTCATTATTCTACAAGAGACAAAAAAAATGTAAAGAAATTACCAGTAATAATTATTGACCTATTGAAAATAGAAAGAAAATGTTAAATATATGAAATTGATAAGAAATTTCATGTTATCTTCCTTTTTATTGATAAACATTGTTTCAAGAAGTCTTCTTGTTTTTTTCTAGGCTTTGAACGAGACAGCAAACACAGTTCTTAGCAATATCAGCAGAATACTCAATGACATCTTAAACAAGGTATATACCTTAAAACCTTTTTGTGCTTATTGCAGTATTTTTCAGTCTAGCATGGTTTATACAGTCTTGAAAATTAACATCTGTGACAAGTTTACTGTTTTACATACAAAATTTGTAACAATAAAGATGGGTGTTCATTTGTTGATTATTTTCAGTAGCCAATTCAGATTTAGGTTTGCATGTTTTTACAGGTAAAATTTATCCTCGAAATGTATAATTTGTAGTGGATTTGCACATTTATAATTCATCTGTCGATATGACAATCATAACATTTCAAACATTGATTTGTTATGCAGAGTACACAGATAATATTCAGTATTTACTGAAGGACAAAATCTAATGTTAAAAAGAGTGATCAATTACTTTTTATGGGGTCTTTGCAATATTTAAAAAGAAAATGAATTAAATCCAGAATGAATCAATTTGATCATTCACCATGCTATATTAGGATATTATTAAACATGGCAAATGGATCTATAGATGTGTATTCATAATAATAGCATATTACCTTAGTTAGGACTTGAATGGAAAATTCTTTCAAATTCTAACCAATTGATGTTGATGACTTGAATGGAAAATTCTTTCAAATTCTAACCAATTGATGACTGGAATGGAAAATTCTTTCAAATTCTAACCAATTGATGACTTGAATGGAAAATTCTTTTAAATTCTAACCAATTGATGACTTGAATGGAAAATTCTTTTAAATTCTAACCAATAGATGACTTGAATGGAAAATTCTTTTAAATTCTAACCAATTGATGACTTGAATGGAAAATTCTTTCAAATTCTAACCAACTGATGAAAACTGATTGTCAAAAATATGTTTAAAAGTACCAGAGATTCTAAAATAAAATGGTTACAGTTTTGAATATTCTACAGGGTATTATCCATAAAAGACTGTTTAAATAAAATAGGTGTAATCCAACAGAATTTATGTAGTTTTTGTTTTGATGGAATCGTTATTCCACATTTACGTTATGAATGTAATCATACAGTGACATACATTTTTTATGCTTTACAAACACTGTATTTCTGCATACCTCATGACCATGTTTTTCTGTGTTGTATGCAGCCTAGTCTACCTAGAAAGCCCATTTGATCATTTCTGTGGGAATAAATGTTTTTTTTAAACTTTAAATATTAATGAATACACATTATATATTGTGGTAGGTCTCCCTCAACAGGTTAAGTGTATTCTACATATGAATTACCACATAACGCTTAGAAGTGGGGTCTGCATTAAGGTTTTTGGAGATCACAGTTGTAGTGGCTGATGAAGGTAATTACTGATGCATGAACTATGCTTCTAATAGTGGTCTTACTGGCGGCCACTCCAAGGTTACTCAAGGTTGATTTCAACCCAGTAAAATCTTACTTTTAGAAGTGAACAATGATAAAAACGTTAATAGCAGATTTTTTAAACAATGATTTTGTAAAATAAGAAAGGCGAATTTCTTGTTTTTATCATCTCATCACAGTATATGTACTTTGTTATCCTTGAAAAGAAAGTTCTTTTTGTGAACTTTACATAAACCAGAAAGACTTCTGCAGTGGCCTTACATCCAGTATCTGGCATCAAGCATCCATTTGGCTGCTCCCCCTGAATGGATGGTTGTTTTGACATGTGGGTTCCTAAAATACATCATATGATATCTAGTTGGTTTAGAATGAAAAACTGCCAATCTGACATCTAATATAGCCTCTATGGTTACCATCTTAAAAGTCATACCACTATTCCTGAATTGGCAATAATACTGAATTGGAGTTTTCACTAAAATTTGTTAGGATGTCATGTTGGTCTTGTATGAAGAAGATGCAGAAATGAAAATCCATTATGGTTACTGTAGTGTCCATCTTGGAATTCTTGTTTGTGCATTTATCCTGAATGGATGATCATAATAATATTGGGTTTTCACCAAAACACTTTTTATAATGTCTAGTAACTCTAGTTGGTAATGAATGGAAAGAGAGTTAATCTTCACATCTAATATGGTCAACATGATTGCCATTTTGAACATCTTGTTATTACTACTTCTCCAGAATGGATGGTCATTTTGACATAGGGTTAATTAATATATAATAATGAGGACTTTGTATAGCGCCTAATCTTTCAAAGCTCTAAGCGCTTTACACCATCAATAGTGATATAACTACACTACAGAAAAACAAATGACAAAAACAATGAAATTGGAAAACATAAAAAATGCTGAAAACATATAAGATACAAAACACAATTAGGTCTCTATGTTTTTCCCTGCAAAAAAGACCAACTACTTTTTTTTCCTTTATTTATAATTTGGAAATGTTTACTCTGCTGTCTAGAACTCTATTTTTTTATATGCTTAATATGGTTTCACTTAGATTTATCATATTCTTTTCCCAGACACTTGTTTATATTTCAATTGCATTGGAATAAAGCTGTCATGTGACTTAGACTAGTAGGAAAGCAATAGATGCAAAAGTAGAAGTAGGAAAAAAGACACTAGAGGTGTATGCTTTCCTGTTTTCAGTTGAAAAATGACATAGGAAAATGCAGACCAGCCTATGATGCAATCCAGGGTATCTCAGACTCAGTCTGCATCACAATTCTGAACCCTTTTGTAAGTAGCAAAGACACACACACACACACACACACACACACACACACACACACACACACACACACACACACAGTTCTATGAGACAAATACCCCAAATTTTAATTCTTCATTTTTACATCAAATTTGTTTTCGATCAGTGGTATATTATCCAGACTAATGTTAAAAAAACATTTTGAAAAAAACTCAGTTTTTAAAATAAAATTTATTTCTTGTTAGATAATTGCTGTCATTTTCTTGTAACTCGTGTAAATGGACAGACAAATTCATGATATTTTTTTTTCCATCTTTATAATAATCAGCATAGATCTGCATTAGGAATAAAAGCAGCACCATCAGCAGCAGCATCTGTATAGTTAAGATATATATATATATATATATATATATATATATATATATATATATATATATATATATATATATATATATATATATATATATATATATATGTATATATATATATGTATATATATATATGTATATATATACATATATATATATACATATATATATATGTATATATATATACATACATATGTATATATATATATATATATATATATATATATATATATATATATATATATATATATATATATATATATATATATATATATATATATGTATATATATATACATATATATACATATGTATATACATATGTATATATATATGTGTATATATATATATATATATATATATATATATATATATATATATATATATATATATATATATATATATATAATGGGTCCATTAATCAGTTTACTTGTAATCCATCAAGTACTTTAACAACTTCATACATAACATTAAGATTTTACAAATACAGTAGAACCTATCTTGAAAGACCACCCTTTTTGCCATAAAATTATGGTCTCTCAAGACAGGTGGTCTCTCATAATAGGTCACAATGCTATAAAAATCATTAAATTTGTGCCTTGAGAATATGGTCTGTCAAGACAGATGGTTTCACTGTATTACCCTGTGAAACATTTACTTGGTTTTTTGTTTGATTAGGATTTTTTAACGTAGCTTTAACAATTTTTCAGTCATATCGCTACGATGTCTGCAGTGAGGCAGTTTATAGTGATGTCTAGCACTGAGACATCATACCGCAGACATGTAGCATGATGTCTCACCCAGTCACATTATCCTGACACCAGGCCGACCAGTCCTAACACTAACCTCTTAATGCTGAGCGTCAAGCAAGGCAGCTGTTAGTACCATTTTTGTAAGTCTTTGGTATGACTCGGCCGGGGATCGAACCGACGACCTCCCGCTTCCGGGGCGGACACTCTAACCACTAGGCCACCGGAGCGGTTCATTTACTTGGTATTTTTTAAGATGGTAGTGACCATTTGCAATTAGTACAAACCAACTAAAGATACATGATTGCTTCATGTTAGGTATTAAAACTTGAATAGGGTAGAAATTGCAACTCCCGTAACAAGGACAGACAAACAAAATGTTATTTCTATATTTAATTTTTTAAAAACAAATATTTGTGATCTAGCTGTTGTAATGTTTGGTGTACAAAGTGGCTTCAATACATACCGTATTTTGTTGTGTATAACGCGCACTTTTTTTACCTAATTTTCTTATCTTAAGTCGGGAGTGCGGGTTGTATACAAGAACTAAAAAAAATAGATTTTTTTCCAGGTCGATCTGAAGAGGATGAAGGCACTCACTACTTTTGAAATATTAAATCCATTGTACATTGCATTGTAACTAAAATGTTTACCGGTACTAGCCGTATTAAAGAAATAAATAATGCTTACAAATAGTCTTGTTCTTTGATTGCTTATGTTAATAAACTGGTTTCATTTCACGTCACAGTGTCAAGTTTTGTTCTGTGCCACGGCCGGAAGTACATGTACATAACGACTGAAAATTTGTTCAAAAGCTGTGCAAAGTGCCGCAATGGAGCGGAACAAATACCACTGTGTGGATTACCGTACTTGTTCCGTAAATGTTCAGTACCATATTCCATAACTGTTGATCTAATCGAATTTTTCTTCATTTATTATTGGTCGAATTGAAATATAATATGTGTAGAATTCAACTAGTGTTAATGTTCTCATCAGAGCATCTGTTGGGGACATATATATTTTTGCGACTACGGGTTCTTTCTTACGGCAACACTGATATGTTGTGGAACAAAATAATCAATGTATGAAGTCGGGAAACATTTTTTTCCTCTTTGGAAAATAAGCTTGTTACTTAGTTTTATTTCTCATCTTAAATCATAGTATTTGAGATATCTTTGCGATTATACAGTGATCAATGGCTTCAATGCTTCATCGACTCGGTGTGGTCTTTTCACAGTAATCGGCGCCAGGTAAGCTTTGATGCGCTCAACATAGTTACAATGCTTTGTCTCGGTGAGCAGTATTTAATTGATTCAGGACATACAGCGACTTTTCGAAAGTGATGAAGACAAAGTGGAATTTGAGGAATTTGATGCAATAGACTGCGTCAACTAGACGAACATTTAAAGGGCCCTTTTAAGGGCCAACAATAAAATCGGAAAGATACAATATCAATATTGCCACTTTTTCATTCACTATCTAAAATGACCAACTGTTGTTGCACTATGAAAACGGAGCGAAATAGCGGTAGTCAAAACTTTAAAATGCATTATATCACATGCGCGTTATATGGCAGAACTACGTTTTTTCCACTTATTTTGGGTCAAAAATCGGGGTGCACGTTATACATCGGTGCGCGTTATAAACACCAAAATACGGTATGTCAGTAATATTTCATAGTCTGGTTCCTCTTTCTTAAAGATGTGGGTTGCCAGTGTTAGTTCCAGTGCAGTCTGAAAATAGATATATTTATTTATGTACAATGTATTATTTGTATGTTGGGTCTGTTATGCATTAGAACATGTACTTTCAGATATTAATATATTCCTATTTATACATATCAGTTTATATTTTATTGCATTATTTTCAGTTCCAATATATAATAGTGACTCTTGGCTGTTTTATGCTTTGTGGCATACTAATTAAGTTGATTTAACACTTGAATTCAAAGGAAGTGTTTTGGATCTTGATCAGATGCTATCAGTTGATGAAATCTTTCAAAATCTGATTTTAAGCCATTGGTTAATTTTCCTGTCAAAATAAAGTTTAATTCTGGAGGGGAAAAACTACTATTGTAACAACACTTGTAACGGTTCTGATAAATTTGTGAGTATGTCCTCTGACAGCTGTCCTGTTTAATGCCTTGGAGTTACATGTGTGGTTAATCTTTTAACAATTTTTGCATACTGTTCTGGTGTTTCAGGTAGGTACTGTTTTGTCCTTTTACACTGTTTTTTTTACAGCATCTTTTATCATGATTGGTCCATAGTTTTGAGTGTCCTGTAAAAATGGGGATGGATTGTCACTACTTCATGGCTTTTGGTCAATTCATTTTGTCTTTTTCATGCTATATCCTCTCCCATGTTCTTCTTTTCTGTGCAGAAATGCCATTTGTGTTTTGTTTCATGCCATTTGTATTTTTTACTCTCTCTCTCTCTCTCTGTCACATTTCTGTTGCCTTTTATCTTCCTTTCTTATCAGTATTTGTGTCTCTTTTTGCTCCAGTTTTCCTTTTATTTTCTTTCTCTCCCTCATTTTTTTCTATCTGAGTTTACTTAATTCTCTGTTCCTTTCCTTTTGATTCTCTATCCACTGTTTCCTTTGTTTTCATATTTCTGAAGCATATTTCCTCCCTCATTTTTCTCTGTTGCAGCCTTCTGAGTTTAGAGGGATAGTCAAGAATATCCTTCAGTGATGGACTTGCCACATTTAACTTTAATTTTATCACAAGAAATAGAGTCTGAATGCCCACAAAGCAATTTTTAAAATGTTTTAAATATTTTAAGGAAATAATAACACATTATTTAATAATTTCTTTAACTTTACATAAATTAAAAAAAAAGCAAAGTTCTTTCCATACAGTGTTGATGCAATGTACAAAAATAATAGTCACATTATATAACAATAATTTAATGTGCAATGCAGTATTTATTGCACATTATTTTAAATTAGTTATTTGAGCATAAAGTACTATCATCTTAAAGTAAAAACAGACAAAAATCATAAAACCATCACTGCAATTTCTGTTCCATAAATATTACATCAGATGCACATATTAGAAGTAATAATTAGTTTATGTGCAACCATTTTATTTGAATTTATTACATAAGTATGCATAAATTATGCATGTGATTGCTATCCTCTGAAAATGACATTACATAATAATCACTTATTTTTAATCAAGTTCATAACTGCCATTTTCTGTTTTGTTATTGTTACACAAGATGTTCACGGTTTATTCAGAAATAAGGAGTTTTATTGTACTTCATAAAGACAACATGTCAATATTAAGGCCAGTTCAGAGTAAATTAAAAAAAATTAGTGTTGAATTTCAGTTATGTTTCTTTAGTACTGTTTAATGGACAATGTAATATCAAGAGATACTTTTGCTCAGTAACTGTTACATGAGTCTCAGCAGGTTTCAAGGTTGGTCAGACATGATCATCTCAAAAGAATTCTGAGAAACTGTTGGTGTTTCCTCACCAAATTATTTAATTTTAATGGTCATTATATATTTGTAATTATAGATTATTTTAAGTCTATTTGCTAGTCATATAAAGTATATTTTTCTTTTGTCACAAATCATGTAACTTACCTGTTAAGATAACAGTCATGCAACATCATGATGGAAATAATCATTAAGCATCCAGATCAACTTTAAACCCACCTCTGATTGATTAAAACTGGTTCTTGACAACAGGATACCAAATGTGCCATGTATAGACCAATTACTGTATGCAAATGTTAGGGTTTTCAATAAAAATAGAACCAAACTTTTACTCAATTTATGGTGAGAGTTGATGGACAAGTGTTGAATATATAAAAGTATTTAAGTTTTCTTTATTCAAACACAGTATAGTATAAAATGACTCTACAATGCTCTTTAATACTGAGAGTATTATTACAAGGCAAGTCATTCAGCATCACGTAACCAGTTGGACAGATACATGACACATAACAGTGAGTTGAAAAAAAATTATTTTTACAATTATTTTTCTAACCAGCGTGATAATTTTTACAGGTTAGAATACACAACTTTGTGTCAAAAATTCATAGTTTTATGTATGAGTACTATCCCATTTTGATCTGTCTGAAATGTAATGCTTTTGGAAATTAAGAAAGGAGATTAGTGTTATATCAATACTGTCCTTATTATTATAGTAGTACATGAACACATATATAATAAATAATGAACATAGATATAATAAATAATATATTTGAGCAATGAAAGTCAGGAATGCTTTTCACAGCCTCTTTTCAACAAACACCAGCATCTGACTATGAATACAGAAACCACTCCGGTGGCTTAGTGGTTAGAGTGTCTGCCTTGGAAGTGGAAGGTCGTGGGTCCGATCCCTGGCCAAATCATACCAAAGGCTTAAAAAATGGTACTAACAGCTGTCTTGCTTGGCACTCAGCATTTTAGAGGTTAGTGTTAGGACTGGTTGGCCTGGTGTCAGGATAATGTGACTGGGTGGGACATCAAACTATATGTATGCGGCAAAATGCTCCAGTGCTAGACATTGCTATAAACTGTTACACTGCAGGACATTGTCGCAATATGACTGAAAAATTGTTCAAGCTACATTAAAAATCCGAATCACACACACACACAGATATATATATATATATATATATATATATATATATATATATATCTAGAGAGAGACAGAGAGAGAGACAGACAGAGAGACAGGGACACAGAGAGAGACCGAGACAGAGAGAGTACAATTTATCATAATTACATAAATTTTTCTGCAACTTGTATGAATATATATGTGAGTTTCAATGTTATTATAGTACAGTATGACATAATTTTCCTACTAAAGACCAATATAGAGGAAGAATATTACCAAAGAAAACACACACATAATAGAGTTAAAAATATTTGGAGCTAGTTACATTTATTTGAAATGTATAACTTGTAAATTGATCTCACCAGCTTCATTCTTCATTTTTATCAGTCATACAATTAAAACTTTTTATCCTTATGTATAAAGATTATATTATGTTGAACCAACAAAATATTTGTGGATTTCTAAATTCTTTGTATGAAAATTATTTTTAAAAACATATTGCAACATGATATTCTTTCTTTTACTTTTGTATGTCACTATTCATATCTTATATATAACTCTCTATATTGTATTACATACATAACTATCCCATTAGATATATAACTATTCATATCTTATTATGTATGTAACTACACATATTACATACATAACTATCCCATTAGATATATAACTATTCATATCTTATTATGTATGTAACTACACATATTACATACATAGGTATCCCTATCTCATTAGATATATAACTATTCATATCTTATATATAACTCTATATTGTATTACATACATAACTATCCCATTAGATATATAACTATTCATATCTTATATATAACTCTCTATATTGTATTACATACATAACTATCCCATTAGATATATAACTATTCATATCTTATTATGTATGTAACTACACATATTACATACATAGCTATCCATATCTCATTAGATATATAACTATTCATATCTTATTATGTATGTAACTACACATATTACATACATAGGTATCCCTATCTCATTAGATATATAACTATTCATATCTTATTATGTATGTAACTACACATATTACATACATAACTATCCCATTAGATATATAACTATTCATATCTTATTATGTATGTAACTACACATATTACATACATAGGTATCCCTATCTCATTAGATATATAACTATCCATATCTTATATATAACTCTCTATATTGTATTACATACATAACTATCCCATTAGATATATAACTATTCATATCTTATATATAACTCTCTATATTGTATTACATACATAACTATCCCATTAGATATATAACTATTCATATCTTATATATAACTCTCTATATTGTATTACATACATAACTATCCCATTAGATATATAACTATTCATATCTTATTATGTATGTAACTACACATATTACATACATAACTATCCCATTAGATATATAACTATTCATATCTTATTATGTATGTAACTACACATATTACATACATAACTATCCCATTAGATATATAACTATTCATATCTTATATATAACTCTCTATATTGTATTACATACATAACTATCCCATTAGATATATAACTATTCATATCTTATTATGTATGTAACTACACATATTACATACATAACTATCCCATTAGATATATAACTATTCATATCTTATTATGTATGTAACTACACATATTACATACATAGCTATCCCTATCTCATTAGATATATAACTATCCATATCCATATCTTTTTACATTTACAACTATACATATGTTTTACATATATAACTATCCATATCTTATTACATATATAACTATCCATATTGTATTACATATGTAACTATCCATATCTCATAACATATATAACATTCCATATCTCATAACATATGTAACTATCCATATCTCATAACATATGTAACATTCCATATTGTATTACATATGTAACTATCCATATCTTATTATGTATGTAACTACACATATTACATACATAGGTATCCCTATCTCATTAGATATATAACTATCCATATCTTATTACATTTACAACTATCCATGTTACATTTATAACTTATACCTTATATATCTTAGTACACATGTAACATTTCATATCTCATAACATATGTAACTATCCATATCTCATAACATATGTAACATTCCATATCTCATAACATATGTAACTATCCATATCTCATAACATATATAACATTCCATATCTCATAACATATGTAACTATCCATATCTCATAACATATGTAACATTCCCTATATCTTAACATATGTAACTATCCATATCTCATAACATATGTAACTATCCATATCTCATAAGATATATAACATTCCATATCTCATAACATATGTAACATTCCATATATCTTAACATATGTAACTATCCATATCTCATAACATATGTAACATTCCATATCTCATAACATATGTAACTATCCATATCTCATAACATATATAACATTCCATATCTCATAACATATGTAACTATCCATATCTCATAACATATGTAACATTCCATATCTCATAACATATGTAACTATCCATATCTCATAACATATGTAACATTCCATATCTCATAACATATGTAACTATCCATATCTCATAACATATGTAACATTCCATATCTCATAACGTATGTAACATTCCATATCTCTTAACATATGTTACATTCCATATCTCATAACATATGTAACATTCCATATCTCATAACATATGTAACTATCCATATCTCATAACATATGTAACTATCCATATCTTATAACATATGTAACTATCCATATCTCATAAGATATATAACATTCCATATCTCATAACATATGTAACATTCCATATCTCATAACATATATTAATATCCATATCTTATTACATATATAACTATCCATATCTTATTACATATATAACATTCCATATCTCATAACATATATTAATATCCATATCTTATTACATATATAACTATCCATATCTTATTACATATATAACTATCCATATCTTATTACATATATAACTATCCATATCTTATTACATATATAACATTCCATATCTCATAACATATATTAATATCTATATCTTATTACATATATAACTATCCATATCTTATTACATATATAACATTCCATATCTTTTTACATATATAACAGTCTATATGGTATCTTATAACATATATTGGGCAAAGCATGGTAAAGGAACAAGCACAGCGACCTGTACATTTTTTGTATTGCTTGGTTGTTTTGCTTCCAATACTTTGAAATTTCACAAGCAACATGTATGAAATATTGCTGAGCCACTCTCACATAAGCTTATTTTATGTGTCACATAATATGACATCATGAGACATATTTAAAAAAAGTGATATTTGTGTATCAAACATTATAACCATTACATCATTTGATTGTCTCATCTTTGTAGTTTTAATACTTTCTTCTGTTTTCCAGAATGGATTCTGGTTTGGATTAGGTTGTACCCTATTTTTCTTCATCCCTTCAACAATATTTGGTGATATATTAAACTGGCTTCTCCGCAAGAAATATCCATACAAGAAAAAAGAAACTGATGATTCTTCGTAAGTTAACAATTTACTGTTTTCACTTTCATATACAATACCTCACAGCATGAATCTAGACCCAAGTCTGTCATTTCATAATGTGAGAACAGATCAAGATCCATTCTGTTACACCAATTCTTGCAAACAGAGATTATGTCAGTTATATAAACACATGTAGGAAAATACGGTATGCAGATTATTGTAAAATGTCATAGATTTTGGAAACAGAAGGATATTGGTAAGGCCAAGAAATTGCTATAGATGAAACAGCCAGGACCTTTTCTATCTTATTTTTCTAAGAGACTTTGGATGCAAATCAGTCAATTGGAACTGGTTTTAATCAAGTTGTTGTTATTATATCCTAATTTGATAGCTTTTAAAGCAATTCATCTCTAAAAGCAGTATGAACAAAAGATTATGAAGCTGAATGATTTCTTCAATTTTATTATCTTCTATAAAGGATATAGAAAATTGGAAATTGAACATTTAGTACTCATAGGCATCACATGAGATGTGTAGGTCATATAACAAGGAGTACTCATAGGCATCACATGAGATGTGTAGGTCATATAACAAGGAGTACTCATAGGCATCACATGAGATGTGTAGGTCATATAACAAGGAGTACTCATAGGCATCACATGAGATGTGTAGGTCATATAACAAGGAGTACTCGTAGGAATCACACGAGATGTGTAGGTCATATAACAAGGAGTACTCATAGGCATCACACGAGATGTGTAGGTCATATAACAAGGAGTACTCATAGGCATCACATGAGATGTGTAGGTCATATAACAAGGAGTACTCATAGGCATCACATGAGATGTGTAGGTCATATAACAAGGAGTACTCATAGGCATCACATGAGATGTGTAGATCATATAACAAGGAGTACTCATAGGCATCACATGAGATGTGTAGGTCATATAACAAGGAGTACTCATAGGCATCACATGAGATGTGTAGGTCATATAACAAGGAGTACTCATAGGCATCACACAAGATGTGTAGGTCATATAACAAGGAGTACTCAGGCATCACATGAGATGTGTAGGTCATATAACAAGGAGTACTCATAGGTATCACACGAGATGTGTAGGTCATATAACAAGGAGTACTCATAGGCATCACATGAGATGTGTAAGTCATATAACTGGTTATTCTTTAGAAAGGTCATACGATACAAAGTGAAAGACAGAGGATGGTGTAGGTCATATAACTGGTCATTCTTTAGAAAGGTCAAACGATACAAAGTGAAAGACAGGATGGTGTAAGTCATATAACTGGTCATTCTTTAGAAAGGTCATACGATACAAAGTGAAAGACAGAGAGGATGGTGTAGGTCATATAACTGGTCATTCTTTAGAAAGGTCATACAATACAAAATGAAAGACAGAGAGGATGGTGTAGGTCATATAACCGGTCATTCTTTAGAAAGGTCATACAATACAAAATAAAAGACAGAGAGGATGGTGTAGGTCATATAACCGGTCATTCTTTAGAAAGGTCATACGATACAAAGTGAAAGACAGAGAGGATGGTGTAGGTCATATAACTGGTCATTCTTTAGAAAGGTCATACAATACAAAATAAAAGACAGAGAGGATGGTGTAGGTCATATAACCGGTCATTCTTTAGAAAGGTCATCCGATACAAAATGAAAGAGAGAGAGGATGCATGGACGTGAAATTATCGTCAAACTTCAACTTGGAAAGTATCATTTAATTTTCCAATTCAATGAACTCTTTACAATCAAAGAAACTACATGAGATGCTGAGAGTAAAGGGTAAAGAAAGCTAGTTACTGTGTAATTGTAAATCATGAGAATTTATTATGTGAGTCAAATTGTACATAATAAATACATGTACTTAATGTACCGTACTAATTGATTAGAGTTTATTCAAATGTGTTTGCACTGAATGTCAACTCTGATAGGTTTCTGATAATATGTTAGAAAGGTAGAGTCTCTGCTCCAACCAGTTGTTTTAAATGTTGTAGCCACATGTACCTTGTACCTGGCACTAGTGAAAGCCATTCTTGAACTATGCAGAGTAAAACATCAGCTTTTGTGGTGTTTGTTTTGCAATCAGAAAATAGTATCCCTGTTTACAGCCTGAAAAGAGGCCTGGAAACTAACAAACAACTTTAGCCACTATATTCATAGTAGCTTCCTACAGTCTTGAGGGTTCTATGGTATTGCAATATTCTAAGTTTTGGGTATTTAGTGCTACTTATCATGTACTTATCTTATTCACACCCTACATGTGCATAAGTTACTAATTCAGCATCACCAGTTGATTTTGGGAAAATGTTGATATTTCTGGTGCATACACTGTTTTAAAATGCACCCATGAATATGACTAAGGCTGTACCCCATGTTTTCAATCTATATCTTCTTTAGACTTATATAACTAAGAAATTGGTTAACGGTTTATTATCTGTTAATGCTACAGTCAAATCACATGATTACCATATTTGTGTACCGGTATATGGTAACATAAGTGTCAAAATGTAAAGTATGTCAATTGGCAGATGTTGACTTTAAAACTTTGTTGTACACAATTTATTAATTTTTGTTGCAACACCTGTAGTTGTCAATGGTCAACATGTACTTTTGTGCTCATATTGGTGGTCCCAATCTCACCTACAATCCTGGTGCCATTCACCTGTCATAGGTGGTTACAGCTGCATTGCTATAATTCTCTCAGATAAGTTTCTGTTTGATGGAGGGTACAGGTGTCGGAATGAAAGCTATGGAAGTACCATCCAAGTTTATTTACACTTTGTAAAACATGTACATCAAGTTCCCAACTTTAGGACAAGTATATGCCATTGTAACATGATATCACAGTAACTCCCATTGCATATCATGGAATCTATATGACATCTGTCTATTGATTGTTTCCTACAATCATTTGATTTAAACTGTAACTTAAATGCATTTTAATATAGAGCAAAGAACAAGAAACAGACATATTTAATATCTTGAAGGTCAATGTCTTTATTTACTTATTCATCAATTGCTAACTTTTAAGACCTGCAGTACCATATCACCCCGATATTAAACTTCATTAGTCAAGCTGTTTTATGCTGAATTGATAATTGCAGCTTATGCAGAAATGTGTGAAAGTTAGGACATTTATTTATGGCATTGAGAATGCTGGACTGTTTCAAATCAACAGTTTCAGAATTATTTGCATTTGCATAATTATTTGCATTTGCATATATTGGCATCTATCAGCCAAATTGGTTATTTTGATATTGATTTAGTGGTTTTGTTCAAAACTTGATGATGCATGAACTTAAATAATATATAATAATTAGTGTGTATACTTATGGCTTCATTAGTAGCAATTGTGCTGCAAGAACTAAGTCAAGTAATTTACAGGCCTGTATTTACCTTTCAGCCTCAGCAATCATGGATACAATGAGACATGCTTTCATGAGGATTTAAATTTGTCAACAACAGTTTTACTTGAATAAATAATTAATTAATTTATTATTCTTTCTTTCATCTTCAGTATTACTAATGATTGCTGTTTGATTTGGACCATGCCTGATTCAGCCAAAATTATAGTTTGAAAATGTAACTTGTTTCTGAAGAATGAAATTGCTATTTTAGATGCACAAATCCATACACAATAAATGTGTGGCGTCACTTACTGGTTAGTGATGCCACTATCATGTAGTTACCATATATCGAATTATTCCATGACTGACAAAGAAAATTGAATGTAACTTTTTCATTGATGTGTAAATACTATCTCTATAGAGTTATAATTGGAACTCTGTCATCTAATCATTGGTGTTGATGTGTAAATACTATCTCTATAGAGTTATAATTGGAACTCTGTCATCTAATCATTGGTGTGTACATACTATCTACTATAGGTTTTTAGTTGGAATTATGTCATCCAGTCATTGGTGTGTATATACTATCTACTATAGCTTTTTAATTGGAATTATGTCATCCAATCATTGGTGTGTAAATACTATATACTATAACATTTTATTTGGAATTATTTATGTCATTCGATCATTGGTGTGTAAATACTATATACTGTACTATAACATTTTATTTGGAATTATTTATGTCATCCAATCATTGGTGTGTAAATACTATATACTATAACATTTTATTTGGAATTATTTATGTCATCCAATCATTGGTGTGTACATAATATGTAATGTAGCTTTGTAATTGTAACTATGTCATCCAGTTGTTGGTGTGTGTGTATACTGTCTAATAAAGCTTTTTAATTGGAACCATGTCATGAATTTTGTGTTAAAGTTATATCCTTGTGTCATATACAGTGGGACCCCGCTATAACCCGCCCCGCTATAACCCAAATTCGGATATAACCCGGTCGTGGCATGGCTCCCGAAATTTTGGGTAATTTATTACAGGTATTTTTCTCAAAGACCCCCCCCCCCCCAAAAAAATTAAGTATGAAAAAAAATAAAAATAATTAAGAGTTTAATTATCATTCTTTCATTCGTCTAAACAGTGCGAAAAAGAACGTGTAGAAAATGTATCATCAAATTTCTTCTAGTTTTGTGCCAAAATAAACGTCGGAAATACGAACCAATTGCTGGGCCTACTGAGAACTTTGATCTTTGTTTATTGTTGAAAAATTACAGCTCATAAGTGTCAATATTATAATTACTGATTCCTGAGTAATGAAGCCATCGTGTCTACTTTGTGTTTGTCTTGAATGCATTCCGAATACAATCGTTGCTCAAATAATCTCCGATATATGTTCTCTTAATTTCATACACAACTAAGCAGCAGCCAATGCGGCGGTTGATAAAAGATTCTCACCAGAATGTATAAATCAATCAATTTAAGTACATTGTTTATCATCAAAGTGAACTGCCGAGCTAAACATTGACATAATTCAGTGGTTAAAAATATAAAGCCAGTTCTGCCTGCTGTATTTATTAGAGTACATCAAAAGAACATGACGCAATAACTGGGCGGCAAGTTCAAAGGACTTTGACTAGCAGCTTGGGTGGGAAAATGTGCTGAAATTTACAACGACTGAATTCAGAGACACAAAGATCCTGAGATGTACATGTAGTTATTATAAGAATACACTTTAGCTTCCATTATTTAATCTATGGACATGTACTATTTCATCATTCATTACGTACACCCGTTACGTAATTTTTGTTTTTTTCTTTTCATTGAATTCAGTCACATAATGATCTGTGACAAAATTATTGAATATTTTACATCCGTGTGTGGATATTTTCGATGGAAATATTTGTATTATGGATTCAATGTATGTTACAAGATTCGCTGGTGAGTACATGGTGTTGATACTCTTTTCATGCAATAGATTATACATGTATACATAAATTAGACACGTTTATGTACCAATGCATGGTTCTCTGAATAAAGTAATATATTATAGCTGCAATTTCTGTTACCACAGGAAATGTTTTTATCATTTAATATATATATATTGATCAAAAATGGTAATTGTGCCATGCATTTTCGCACCTGTCTTTATGTAACCCCCCCCCCCCAATTAAATCCAAAAATGTGTTGGTATTGTACATGGTTGCTTATAACATGGTTCGGTTCATAGCCCGGTCGGATTCTATGGCTCCCAACTACCGTGTTATAGCGGGGTCCCACTGTATACTGGGCTCTTGACAAGAGAATTATTCACTGTTATGGACTATGCTTGGATTTTGTGTTAAATCTATACTCCATGTCATACATACTGAGATTGATGGCATGAGAGATATTATTGTGGACAATACTAGGATTTTGTGTTAAATCTATACTCCGTGTCATGCAAACTGAGACGGTTGTCATGAGAGATATTATTTTGGACAATACTAGGATTTTGTGTTAAATCTATACTCTGTGTCATACATAATGAGATTGATGGCATGAGAGATATTATTGTGGACAATACTAGGATTCTGTATTAAAGCTATATTCCATGTCATACATCCTGAGACTGATGGCATGAGAGATATTATTGTGGACAATACTAGGATTTTGTGTTAAATCTATACTCCGTGTCATACATACTGAGACATGATAGCATGAGAGATATTATTGTGGACAATACTAGGATTTTGTGTTATATCTATACTGCGTGTCATACAAACTGAGACGGTTGTCATGAGAGATATTATTGTGGACAATACTAGGATTTTGTGTCATAGCTATACTCCGTGTCATACAAACTGAGACGGTTGTCATGAGAGACACTGTTGTGCAGAATTCTTATTCAATATTTTATTTAGTCTCTAGTTTGATATTGAGTGAAAACAACTTTCATAAATGTACAGTTCCATTCCTGACACCAACCATTATCCTTTTCTAGTGATCACGATGCCCACTCAAGAGATTTTCAAGACAAAGTATCAGAAAGACGGTAAGTATTATATTGACTCATGTTTGATTAATTTGATGAGTTGTTAGGAAGAGAAAATACAATAGATTGTATTAAGTTTTTTTTTTATAGATTCTGCTTGATGTTTAACTTTGTTATTTTTAGTTTTAATGCATTTGATTTGTCAGGAAAAACAGAATTTTATTCAAACTATTTTATTGTCCTATTTTCCAATGAATAATTGCTGAATCCATATATCCAAAAATTTACATTAATCTTTGCTTTCTGTGTTTAGATTTAACGCACAGTAAGACTACCTACCAGTAATCCATTTTTATATAGATTTTTAAAAAATTGAAATATATATACATTAAAACTTTTTCTAAAAGAATTCTTGATACAATATCAAATGCTTTTTCAGAATCAGTAAGAATTGACCAGAAATATTACATTTTTCTGTACAGTGTATTGAATCGTATATTAATCTGATGTTTTCACTTATGAATCAATATCACTCCAGTGGCCTAAATGATTAGAACACCCACCTCAGATGCAGGAGGTCACAGGTTTGAATCCTGGCAAAGTCATAAAAAAGATTTTTAAAAATGGTAATAGCAGCTGCCTTGCTTGGTACTCAGTATTGAGAGGTTAGTGCTAAACTGGTCAGCCTGGTATCAGGATAATGTGACTGAGTGGGACATGATCTTGTATATCTGCAGCATAATGTTGCAGTGCTAGATATCACTATAAAAAATGTCACACTGCTGACAATTGGTCGTAGAACAGGAAAGAGATCATGAGATCTCTGTTTGAGAGGTCTATTAGCAAAACTGAAGCCATACAAGTACTTGTTTGTTATTTTGTCAAAAGGGGGTCCATATGAGATAATGGTGACCACCTGAAGTAATCACTGGTGACAACTGGTCAGTAAGGTATCAAACCTTTGCTCCTAAGTTCTATGGATAAAAAATTCTTAGTCTAGCCAATAAAACTTCTTTGGTTGGTTATTTAGGGGCTAGTAAGGCTTCTCACAAGATCTTGAATCATTTTTATTGGCAGAATATCAAAAGTGATGTTTGTAACCAAACTTGTCAAATGGTAGGAAAACCCAATCAGAAGATACTCAAGGCTTTATCTGCAAACTATTCCTGCATCTGATGAACCATCTAGTAGAATAATAACAGACTGTTTTAGTCACTTATCTAAGACCAGGTCAAAAATGAAATTAAAGTATAACAGAACTAAATTAAGGGGAGAAAAACAACTTTCAGTTTGGTACTGTCTCTCTTGTCTCTTCTTCAATCCTCTTGTTAGATTAGGTATATTGGTTAAGTTAGAAGGAAAATAAAAGAGATAAATTACATCATTAATACACCTAAGGTACATATATGTTAAAGTGGTATGTTGATAGAGATAGTTCTTTTAATCATTCAGTGAATTTAGTTGCACCTGTCCCACACAGTATTTTAGCGATGGATTGAAATCAGCCTTGTGTGACTTTGGAGTAACCAGTCATACACAATGTGTCATACATACTGGGAATGTTGACAGAAAAGATAATGTTATGCAAAATCCTTATTCAGTGTTAAATTTTAATTTTTGTTTGTGCATAGTCCTAAGGTAGCTTATATGGAAGTAGAATTAAATTCATCACATCTTCCATTATTTTTTTCAGTGGTCCAGTTGATAACTCAGGATATGTTCAAGACAACATTCCACTAAGACAGTAAGTACAATATTGGCTCATATTTGATAAATTTGAAGAGATGTGTGGAAAAGAAAATACAATCATAACACCAATATTTATTTAAGGCTAATTTAAGAGGTAACATGTTATTCACTTCTTGGTATGGTGATTCTATTTTGTTGCTTATTTAAATTTTGGTTCACGTGAACCAATTTGTATGAGACTCAGATTGAAAAAAAAATTAATTTAGCAAAGTAGTTATTTAAAGCTGAAAGTGGAATGAAATTATTATGTTTAATTTGTATTCCTGTTTATAAATTCTGTTTTGACAAACTTTTTGTGCTTGTCCCAAATTTACTATAAATTAGTTTCAGTGATTATTATTGATTATTGTTGAATTACGTTGAGGGTGCCAAGCGCAAAGCATGACATGGCAATCACTTTGGCATCCATGTGTCTGTCTGTCTGCCCATCAATTACCTAGACTGTTTAAAGGTTTTTCGGTTCTTCATAATGTTATGAATTATTAATCTTGCTTTAATACATTTGATTTGTCCAGAAAAATGATTCTTTGATCATTAATCTTGCTTTAATGCATTTGATTTGCCAGGAAAAATGATTTTATGATCTTAATGTTATGAATTATTAATCTTGCTTTAATACATTTGATTTGTCCGGAAAAATGATTTTATGATCTTAATGTTATAAATTATTAATCTTGTTTTAATACATTTGATTTGTCAGGAAAAATGGAATTTAATTCAAAAGATTTTATGATCTTAATTTCCAAAGAGATATGCATGAATCAATATATCCATGGATTTTGATTGACCATTGCATTCAGTCGTCAAATTTAATGCACAGTGAACATTCCATAGTCTCAAAGATAATCAATTAAGCTACCTTTTCACAATTTTAGTGATCAGGTTAAAAGATTTAATGTTCAGTTATATATTTAAAATATTTTTCAAAACTCAGATCTATAAATACGATTATCAATGCAAAACACCTTAGATTACTCAGGTAAAATAAGTTATAATTATGGAATTAAAATGTATCTGTATATCAGTAACACTGAAACAAATGTATACATTTTAAGAAACTAAAACCTTGATACCTTTCTGTAGCAAAATGTTTTTGACACCTAAGCTTTTGACCTTTTCACAAGATCTTCATCCAAGGAATGAAGTCTCTACTGGAGTCATAGAATCAACTAAATTTTAATCACGTGACAAAATCCTGTACAATGGAAGTGTTTTCAATCCAGAATCACAGTTCATCAGTGGCAAAGGCTTCTTTCATTTTTTCCTCTAGGGTATTATTATCTCTACCGAGTACTCAGATATTATCCCAAGAAAAAGTATGCCCTGATTTTTTTACAATGTTCAGCAAATGATGCTAGGGATTCTCTGTTGGTGTAAGTGTTCTTTAACTCTTGTTTCAAGGCTTCTAATAGTCTACCTAATGTAGTCTTTTATAGTCTACCTAATGTAGTCTTTTTATAGTCTACCCAATGTAGTCTTTTTATAGTCTACCCAATGTAGTCTTTTTTCACAATGATCCTACTTGAATGAATAGATAGATGATTGAGCACTTCTTACACAATGTCTTTTCGATATACTAAGACTAAGTGGGAAGTACCCAGACTGAGCGGATGGTTTTATAAGGACTGTGGATGATTTTACTTTCCATGCTTATAGAAGATATTTTTTTTAACCTTTTGGAGAATATAAGTTGATTCATGCTGAAAGATAATTGCAGCTTGTGCAAAAATGTGTAAAAGTTTCAGACTTACTTCATGGTGCCGATGATCCAACTTGATTGATGTGATATTGATTTAGTGGTTTGTTCAAAAAATTGGAAAAGTGCTAACTGTAATACTCTGTAGCAATTAGTACGTATACATAGTGTTTCATTAGTAATTGTGATTTAAGCTAATAGGTCAAGTAAATTATTGGCATGCATTTGCAATTCAGCCTAAGCAAGCATGGATTCAGTGAGACGTGCTTTTATGAGGTTTTGAAGTTTTTAATAACAGTTTTATATATGAATAAATAATTTATTTGAATAAGTATTAAATTTAATGTTCCAAATATAATTTATTATAATTTCTTTCGGTAATACTATTAAATGCTGATAGCTTTGGACCATGACCGTTACAGTCCAAATTATGGGCTGATTCAGACCATGTAAAATATTACAGGAAAAAGCATGGAACACACAAACCTAATCTATTTTTATTATTACTGCTTTATATACATATAAACATATACATATATAGAGAATGTAACAAGTTGAAGTTTAGCTCTTCAATATAATAATAATAATAATAATAATAATAAGAAGAAGAAGAAGAAGAAGAAGAAGAAGAAGCAGCAGAAGAAGAAGAAGAACTTTGTATAGTGCCTAATCTTTAGAACCTCTAAGTACTGTATAACATATACTGGTATAATGATATGACTACAAAAAAAAAACAGATAAAAACAAACATGCTGAAAAAATTTCAGGTAGGAAACATTATTTGGTCTTTAAGTTTGTTCTTGCAGTCAAAAATGATGAGTTTTTTTAAAGAGCATTCTTGACAGGGATCACTGTGTCTGATTCCATGTTACTTGGCCCTTGGAAGCAAAAAGAGCATTGTTTTCATAGTGGGAATAATGTATATATGATTTTTGTCAGAAGAGGGGTGAAAGTATCTTGCTGGTGTGTATAACAAATGGGTGAGGCCAGATAGGTATGTTGGAAAGGAGATAATCAGTGAAACATAACACAGAGAACAAATTTTGTGTTTTATTTTGGATCAAATGAATAGCCAGTGTAGGGTATAGAGCAGTGGGGAGGTGTGCTCTAATTGTGGTACTCTAAGGATGATCTGAGCTGCTTTGTTTTGAACTTTTTGAAGTTTCTGGAGTAGATATTGAGATGAACCAGACAGAATTGAGTTACAATAGTCCAGTCTTGAAAGTACTAATGAACACACAAGTGTGTTAGTGGCATCAACTGAAATACATTTGCGAATGGAGCTGTTATGTCTCAGCTGAAGATATGCAGCCTTGCTTTTGTTCATGACATGTTAGTGCAATGTGAGAGTACTGTCCAGAGTAACACCTAGGTTTCGTATTGAATTCAAACCTAATTATGGTGTTGCTGATATTGATTGTTTGAGGTCGAGGATGTGCATAAGAAACTCTTTGTCTTGTGTTCAGAATGGCATCAGTTTTATCATCCTTCATCTGCAGCTTGTTACATATCATCCATGATTTCATATCAGAATAGCACCTCCCTACTCCTTGGATGGTAGCATCAACTTCAGTTGGGTGCTAGATTTGGATATTTAGGTGTCATCAGCATACAATTGGTGAGACACTGGGTGATGATCTATGACACTTGAGAGCTGCTGAGTGTATAGAATGAAAAGAACAGGTCCAAGAACAGATCCCTGTGGAACACCACAACATAGATCAACTGTGCTATAATATATTCCATTTGCATATACAATTTGTGTCCTGTTGACTAAGTAGGACTTGAACCACAGTAAGGATGTAATGTGTGAATACCAAATACATACTGGAGATGGTGAAGTAATAAATTATGGTCTATAGTATCAAATGCTGAAGACAAATCAAGGAGAATGAGGACTGTAATCAGTGGGTGTTACATCCGCACACTTGGGCTCAATGCATAATGTTTTTAGCCATGTTTTTCTCAGGAAGAAGATGTCAATATTCTGATTGTTCATAACATTAACTATTTCTGTGTGCTTTTCCAGTGGTCCTACTGATTTGGCGTTGAATAATACGATATGCAGTTGTATCTCTGTGATAGTTGACACAAAGTTGGTGATTTAATAGTGATACCTAAATTAACAGCTGAAAATTTGTTTAGCCAAAATGGGAAAGGGAGATAACTGGAATGGAATTCTTCTTCCTGTTCTATGATGGCCAGCTTCGAAACATTTTCTTTTTTTTGCTTTCATTTACATTTAAGTAATGATGAGTGTAGTCCCAGTTCTTTTAGTCTTGAGCACAATGTAGTATGGAGAGCCAAGGAGTGGTCATATAAAGTAATTAATGAGGGTCCATCATAGCATAAACGAGTTGACAGGTGATCACAATGAGCACTTGTATCAGATTCTTTTCATCATATGACCAAAAATACTTAAATGTTTTGGAATAAATCAAAGTGTTGTGAAATGTCCTTTAATATTACATTCAGAATCCTAGGTCATTCATCTTGACCTTGAAAGGCATCATAATGTTATTTTTAATGTCATTTGTTATTATTGTTACTATGCAAAGAAATAATTTGATATGGGAATGTTAACTTAAATTACATAGTCATCATTTGATAAGATAGTATGTCATTAGTAAGATTGTGTTTCATGCAAATTAATTTAAACTTTGATTTGAGGATAGCTTACATGGAAATAGAATTAAATTCATCCCATCCACCATTATTCTTTTCCAGTGGTCCAAATGCCTACTCAGGACACATTCAAGAGAACATTCCACTAAGACAGTAAGTACAATATTGGCTCATATTTGATAAATTTGAAGAGATGTGTGGAAGAGAAAATACAATCATAACACCCATATGTGTTTAAGGTTTATTATAGGGGTAACTTTAAATGTTATTCTCTTTTGGATATGGGTATTCATTTACTGGCATATTTAACATTTTGATTCAGGTGAACCAACTGTAAAGGACTCAGATTGAAAATACTTTTAACTGATTTAACAAAGTACTTTTTAAAATTTGAAAGTGAAATTTTTATATATCTTTTAAATCCAGGTTTTCAAACTTACCGTGCATGTACCCGTACTATAATTGGGTTCCATTGAATATTAACTAATGTTAGGGCTAAGGCTGTCAGGACCAAAGCATGATATGTAAATCACTTTGGCATCCATATATCTGCCTGTATATCCATCAGCACCTTACTGTGTTAAAGTCTTTTAGCTACCGCTCAGTTTTTAAGCTAAAAGTCGATCCCATTGGAATTCTGTGCTCCACTATCGTCTACATTACCTGCCAGTCTACAGTTCAGACATCATGTGATCATTGTCTAAGGAAGAATCTCATTGCAATTGCTACCACAATCTGACAAGTTACTGAAATTTCTGTACTGTTTGCATCATCATTCCAAGTCTTCTATGGATGCCTTTCTTTTGCTAATGCCTTTTTGTTTTCCATTTAGACACCCATGCATTGATTCATAATGTTGTGACCATAGAATCAATTTTACATCTAATATCTTTGGCGATCTTCAAAAGGCAAAACACTATACATCCTCCCACCTCAAATCTCAACAGAAACATGCGGGAGCATGTTTATGGAATGATCCACTTCATAACATGGACACTCATACTGTGGATATGGCCATAACAGGAGCTATGAAATTACAGCAGATGTAACGAGATGCAATGCTCTCTACCTCCAACTTAATTAAAGACCATCAAAAGCAATGCTAAGATCACAACCTGCACCTGCATCATCTAATCTCCTCTTTAATGATCAGGTTGACAGAATTTGCAACAAGCCACTGAGGATACATTCTTTCCATCCAACATCGTCTCAGCTACAGTGGAACAAAAGGTTGCAAGGCAAGTTACGAAATGTTGCAAGGATATCCCTTGAGTACATGCCATTGGGAAGCAAGTTTACCAAATTTACAACTGCTAAAAATGACTATTCTCCAGAACTTAGTGGAAAATTCAATGGGAGGTCATCATTTTCATTAGCATTCAACAATACACCTCCTACCTCAAATGACATCCATTTCATTTCCCCACTAATCAAAGATCTGGTCGAGAGAAGGCACCAACCTTTGGTTGAAGAATGAGGTAGATTCACCATGATGAGATGTTGACCTGAAACAATGGTTTCCTGAGAATTTGGTGCTACATTCACTGCACCCACTGCACCTTTGTCCCAAGTTCTTTTAGCTACAATGCAGCATTTATCACTTGGTCATCAAGACATCATTAAATCATTGATATTATGCTCTTAGGTTTGCAATCAAATGCAACAATGGGATCTTATGCTGTCCATTGTGGAGAGTACACAATCAATGGGAGAAACAAGGGGCATAACTTAGTGCCCACACTCAGCTTTTAGAATTATTCTACAACAGGGTACAATGGACAGGCTAGTTATATTTTGGAACAAGAATTTCATCCAACTAGGTCTGGAATAAAGTGGGACATCTGTACCACACATCAAACAAATGGTCACACCAATGAATTTGCTTCCCATTCAGCTCACAGAGTTAGGACAGTTGCCACAAACATTTCATATGAGTGAAACTGTTCTTAGACCGTGATTATCTATGCCATGGGATGTAGATCTGAGTATACACTTCTCCAGTTTTATCAGAGATCTTTCAGTCTAAAAGGCTCAATTTGATCTGAAGGAACCGTTACCTCTGGAGATTACCTTTCCAGGTCATATAACAGCTTGAATAGGGCTTCACGATTTTCACTGGATTTGCAAGAGGGAGAATTTTTCTCTTTTGAAGCTGTTCCCTGACATATGGAGACTATTTTCCAGTCATTTTATTTAGAAGCTGTCTCACATATAGTGGGACACAAGAGATGGTCTCTCTTGGGGTAAGTGGATGTATCTCCCTCAGTTCTTACCTATTCTGCTAAGGTATTATGACTGGATAATAAACTTTATGAAGAAATCAATTTTTTAAAATAAAGATATATTTCTTTGATAACAATTACCCAAACACAATACAGTCTCTTCTTGCAGTTATATTCATACTAAAAGCATGCCTTCTACTTAAGTAGCAACTGATGAATTCAAGGGATTTTGTGCCATTAACAGTATTATGATTGAGAGACACTATTGTGGACAACAAAAGATTTTGCATTCAATCTATACTCTGTCTTACATAGTGGTCATGTTGACAGAGACACTGTTGTAGACAATAAAGGATTTTGTGTAAAAGTTGTACATGTCATGCATACTGGGGCTATTGACAGGATAACCCCTGTTGTACTTTAATTTTTCATTAAAGCCATACTCTGTGTCACACATACTGCGGACCATTGACCGGAGTGACATCGCTGCAGACAATACTAGGTTTATATTTTTGGTTTGTTATAGAGTTAACAATAGTTTACCTGCAAGTAGAATTCTACTACTAACATCTACCATTATCATTTTGCAGTGATCCAAATGCCTACTCAAAATATTTTCAGGAAAACAGTCTGCTAACAGATTATAAAATTGGCTGATGTTTGATTAGAAAAGAAAATACAAAGCTAGCATGTTTTGAGTGCTGTGCACCTATTTGCAGTGGCGTCGCTAGGGGTGTGTGGGGGGTGTGTGGACTGCACCGGGTGACACCATCTCAGAAGGGTGACACCAAATAAAAAAATTGCAAATTTTACAGAGCACACACTGCTTGGTAAAGTAAGTTTAATGTAAAAATAACTATAACTTAACGTTGTTACAGTTCTTAAATACTTTTACCTTCTGACCTTCAATTAATTTGTTTTTGTTCTTGTCGTTTTTATCCTGTAGACTTATTTTAAGAAGAAATCCATGGTGGAAGTCTGGAGGGGTGACACCATGAGTTTACCGCACTGGGTGACACCAACCCTAGCGACGCCACTGCCTATATGTCTTAAGCATGTTATTCACTTTTGGATATGGGGACTCACTTTCTTTGCATACTGAAAATTTGATTCAAGTGAAACAACTTATAAAGAATTCAGATATCAGTCCTTCATTTACTAATTTCTGTCATAAATAGGAGTCAATGTTTTGTTTTTTCAGAATAAAATAACAAGTGCCTACACCTGTCATTGAGCTTAGTCATCCAGACTTTATCAATCAATAATTGCTTTTGACATGACATCCCAAGGGAGGGGTGGGGGGGGGCAACCAGCTGAGTGGTCTAAAGCACTCACTATTATGGATCACTGCCATCTCTCTCCTGTCTGCATGGGTTCAAGTCTCATGCTCGGCCAATGTGGGTACATGTGAAAGCTTGCCAGAAGCTTCTTGTGGGTTGGTTTTTCTCTCCAGGGTTTTCTAGGTTCTTGATCCATTTATACTGGCCACCATATATATCCTATCTTGTGCATTAAACCAAACAATAACAACAACGTCCCAGGGTAACTTGCTACTACCCATCATTTTGTTGGTATCCCTGTCATAGTATAAGTATGAGAGAAATCAGATGTATTTAAAACTGAGGTGTGTAAACATTAGTCTCTGAATAATCATATTTCTAAGGCTGTTTGTTTCATTATGTAGTAGATTACTAGCCATGCTATTAATAATGCTAGAAAAGGCTGCTTCAAAAGAAAGCAAAGTCTTCCCTGGGAGGTAACTCTAACTGAACTGAAACTTGTTCATAGAGCATTTCAGAGTACATGTATTGGTGGAACATGAGAATAAGCATGTCAGACTATGGAATCTATATTTTATACACACTGTAAAATCTAGATACTAAACAGGTCAGGCATGCTCTTTTTTTTAAGCCCCACAAGAAATATAGTGTTACCCATGTCCATTTATTCGTCTGTTGCATATTTTGTTAATTTTGTATTTATGTGTATTTATCAGATACTTTGGGCCCACTATATCCATGACCTAAACTTAGTAATGTGTCTTTGGTTAAATTTTGTATTATGGTCAGTTTCTGGGTCTTATTCCACTAAATATACAGGATGCCATGTGCTGAAAATGAGGTTAACACCCACACCCCAAAAAAATCAATACTCAGCTCAATAATAAACTGATGGACACAACAAAGTATATGAATGCATTTAACTGCATTATTTGATATTTAGGTGATTTGCATTATAGTGCATAATTTGGAACTGCACGTGCAACTTACTGGTTCTTGGGTCTTGTTATAATTTTGTTTTGAATAATGACATCACACGTGCAAAACAAGTTTTAAAAGTATATTTTGTTCCTCTAGTCAACCAAATGAATATGTTTACAAGTATCCACAAGGGGCAATGTCAAGTGTGTACCATAATCCTGGTTTTGAACCTGACATAAACAGGCAGTTTTCACCAGCTGGGAGACCAATTCAACATGGACAATATGCTGATTATCGGGAGATGACATCTAATTATGCTGTAATTAATCCAGATCATACCCCAGGGCCTGACAGACTATACACTAACTAACCAACAGCTGTAATAAAATGCTATCGTAAGTAATACACTACTAACCTGGTTCTATTTGCAGCTTGTGCACTGGATAAGGAGCATAGTATGAATGCTTTTCTTCATTGCATTGTAGATTTAGTTTGGTGTGGGTATTATTTTTAGCACGTGCAGATGAGTGTTATAATAATAATAATAATCATATAGACTTTATTTAAAGCTCATTTGGTCAACATACCAATCTTCCATATATATATATATATATACACCGCTCCCTCGATAACTTGCGTACAACGGGGTCCAAAAACATTGACCGCACTATAAGCGAGGGCACAAGTTACCGAGGGACCTATAAAAAAAACTAATAAAGAGATGGGAGATCGACAGAGAGGTGAAAGGGGGGGGGTGCATTGTTAAATACTCGTTTTATAATCGTGCTGAAAATAACTGTGAATAAATATTTCTTTATAAAGGTGTTATTCGTTTTTCTTTATAAATTACCTTTTATTTCTGGCTAAAATATCTTGAAAAGATCGTAAAAACAAACATTATTCCACGAGGTCTCAGTACTCTTAACATGTGTATCACTAAACACATTGTGTATTACGTCACTGATTTTTTTGTCTTGATTTGGATACATTCTAGTTTTATGGTTTCTTCAAAATGAATCAAGATTTATTTTATCAAAAAAGATAACATTCATATAGAAAAATGACGTCAAAACTTGTGTTGATCTAAAACAGAAAATTCTGCTATCACTAAATAGATACATGGATAGATTAATTAGATAGATAGATAGAGTAAAATGTAAAAAAAAATTTTACAAAGATAAACCATTACCAACCATGAATTTAATGGGTCTAAACGTCAGACATGTAAAAAAAAATATTTAAATCATCCGATAGCATAGACCAGCCTCATCACAGTTATAAACTTGGTCATCTGTATATCCATCACGGGTCAGTATCTCTCGGAGTTGGTTGGGATAACTAGATGCGGCCGCCTGTTATGCTAAGAATATCTCTCCCGACAAAGAATTTTGTTTTATTCCTTGTCGGCACTGGAATCTCCAAAGCCATCCATGGCTTGCCATGAAATCTGATTCAGTATCCATAGTTTTTGCCATTTTCTCTGCCAGGACCTTGAGAATTGTTCCCGAAATCTAAACACTTTGTTCACGTTGTTTTGTGAACCAGGTGTACACAGTATCATCTAATTCTGTGTCGTTTGCAGTGCATGCCCGTTTCCGATTAAATCCATCATCAGAATCAACTTCATGCAAATAATCCCGAAATTTCTGCTCATCCTTGAGCCAACCTCTGAGTGTCGACTCGGCAAGTTTAAGTTCACTACAAACTTTTGATCTTGATTCACCATTACGAACCCTCTCTATAACAGTAAGCTTTTCATTCACCGAGTACGCCTTTTGCTTGATTCCCTTGCTCTCCATGATCACATTTACAAATGATTAGGATAAATTACTGATTAATATATATTTTAATGACAATAAGTACATACTATTTGAAACCATGTTCGATTGGTCCAACTAATTTGATTGATGTTGAGACATGATATTGACCACAAGAGTTTATGCATGTAGGATTTGCATTCCTTTGAACTTTTGTATTGTACGTCTTTTACCTGATTTGATACAAAAGACCGCCTTATAAAACAAAGCAGGTCTATTTTAATTGAGTTTTACAATGCAACAAACACTTCCCCAAGTCGTCGATCAAAACGCAGCCGGCAGTTAATTAGGTTCTCACAGATGTGCTCGCGGGCATCGATGTGACGGTCAATTGACTCTTTTCATGTTTGAATAGAAGAGAACATGCAACGATTATACTGCTTACACTGCAACACAATGAAAAGATTAAAACACTAATTTCCCCTATAGATATACAGTATTATTATTTACAGTGAACTAAGAAAATATTTTTTCCGATAAAATCTAACAAGATGTGTGATTCCTTATTAAAACCTGAAAATTTCACGATGTTGATTCTAACTTTTTGGGCACTAACCGTCATTTTCGACGATAAAACGGGTGATATATCAAGGTTTCATTCACCAGTTCTGATCACGATTTTCTTAATTTTTAAAAAATATTTTTTTTAAATAAAACGGGATCCACACCGCGTTATAAGCGGGTTCACGAGTTATCAGGGCGCGAGTTATCAAGGGAGCGGTGTGTGTGTGTGTGTATATATATATATATATATATATATATATATATATATATATATATATATATATATATATATATATATATATATATGCAGTAAAGCCTCGTTAATCCAGACTTCGTTTATCCGGAAACCTCGCTTTCTGGACATATTTCAATGGGAATGGAATTCCTAAACGTTAATTTGCTCCGTTAATCAAGAAATCCACATTCAGGATCCGGAAATCAAAATCAGGGACTAAAATGTAAAATTACATTAAATTTTATCTCGATAATCCGGAAATAATCTGTCCAAAAATAAGATGATTCGAAAAATCATACATGAAAATAAAGTCAGTAGAATAATACATAAAACAATAGTGAATCCCTTGAGAATCTATGGCCACTATCAATAACTAAGTAGCATGACAATTTTATAACCAGCGATTGTATAAACAATGTATGTTTTAGTAAGTTACCCATGGGGTGTTAATAACTAAATAAACACTGGGATCAAATCGTCAATGCTTTTTGACATAACATATGGTAAATTGTTTCTGTTAACTTTACATCATCAGAATAGTTTATATTGTGCCCAATAGTGTATTAGGAACTAGAGTTGTAAACAAATCATGTACACTGTCATAGTAGATGCTTTACGTTTTGGTTCATTAAATTTGTTTCTGAATGAACTAAAGCAGATGTTTTGTGGACTACCACATACCATTTCCTTCACAATTTTCCTTATGCTCTTCAACTTCAACATTGCTAGAAATTAAGGGATGAAGCTTGGTACACTTGTAGATCATTACCAGAATGTGTCTCACAAAATGTATTGTGGATCTTACCTTCAAGGTCAAGGTCATGTTTCAGTACATTATGGGTTTACCTTCACACTTTATTTTCCACTTAATAACTTTGGAACTGTTTGAGATTAAGGGAAGCAACTTAATATATACAAATGTCATAGGTATGTTGTGTACTACATAGCGGGTCTTCCAAGTCAATCTTGTTTGATTTGTATGTTAAATTATTCTGTAAAATGTTCTTTTCCATTACATAAATTTAGAGGCATTTTAACTGAAGGGATAAAACTTCATATAACGAAACTAATTTGCTAATTTTCATGGGGTGCCATTTTGTGGATTCGTTTTTGTCTCAAAGCCACAGTACTAAGACTCAACAAATACATGCCATTTTTAATGAAGACACCCCCCCCCCTGTTAATACACTGTATATACCTAGTGATAGAAAACTATTTGATCAATCTTACTGTAATCTGGCTACCTAAAGGTAACTTGCATACAACATTGGGGTTCCTGTTTGAAAGTTCAAGGTCACATGTCAACATTTTAGATTTAGTCTCATTTGCCATTTTTTCATACATCAAGTTGTTTAAGATGAATAGATGAAGCTTGGTAGACTTTTATATTGTCACTAGAAGGTATATTGATTTGCTTGTTTTGGAGATTCATTCTCAAGGTCACTGTCACAGGACAGGTCAATATTGTAAGGTTTCTTTTGTTTCTTCTTTGTATCTTAAAAGCTGTTTGAGATATTGGAATGACCCACCATAAACATATGCATCTCAGATTGATGGCATCTCAAGTATCAAAGTTTACATCTCAGATTGATGGCATCTCAAGTATCAAAGTTTAATCTCAGATTGATGGCATCTCGAGTATCAAAGTTTACAGCTCAGATTGATAGCATCTCAAGTATCAAAGTTTACATCTCAGATTGATGGTATCTCAAGTATCAAAGTTTTCATCTCAGATTGATGTCATCTCAAGTACATCTTCAAAGTCATGGTCACTGATCAACTTGCTTATCTCTATTTTGCAATTTTCCTTTCATGATTTTTCAGGTGGTGCAATTAAACGAGATTACTTTCCATGTATGCCCAGTAATTTAAAACTGTCTTAACTATGATAGTCAGACATCGTTCTTTGTAAGTGATGGAAAGAAATTTACTAAATTTGCTTGTTGATGAAAGTGCTTCCTGCAATTAGTCCAGAGGAATAACTTCAGGGCAATGATCTCAGGGTTACTTAAAACCTATGACTATCTGAATTCTTTTGGTGGACAAGGATAATAGTTTTTGAAGCAAAATTCAGAAACAATAATTTAAAAGCAAAATTTAAAAAAAAGACATCAATCACTGTTTTTGTCAACTCATTTACAAGCTAACATAATATAACATAATAGAAAAGAATGTTCCAGTATTATGTTTTTATAGTACATTGATTGGAAGGTATAATAAATATTGTGCATATTAAAAGTCAACATTTTAAATTTACAAAAAAATGGAAAGAAAATAGTGGGATAAACCTTAATTAAAGAAGGAACAGACATTTAATTGTCAATATCACTTTTGTCTGATCTTATTTTCTGCATGATGATTGACACTGGCTACTGGACTCTAGTTAAAGATATGCACAGGTGAGATATGTAATTGTTGATTACACAGATTTTGTCTTCTCTAAAATGTAGGATATTTTAGGTGAAGGTACTCACTGTGACCTACATATTGAATCCATAATCATATAAATATAAAGATTTTGTTTGACAGAACTTGCAATATTGTGCTTGTTAAAAATTAACATTTTAAATTTTACAAAATATAAAAGTTAAAATGTAGAGAGAAAATTTTGGAAACAAAATCACTTTGACCTAATTTGTAAAATACTGAGAATATTCGCATATAAATTGAGTCAGACTGCCAACTGCACATACCAAGATGTGCCATCACATACCAAGATGTGCCATCACATAATACACCAGCAGGTCTGGGTCTATGCAGTTTTTTAGGAGTAATCAGTATAACAAACACAGACCCTGATCTGCTTTGCATTATGTAATGGAAGATCAGAGTTAGTGTTGTTTGCAGTTGAACAAGTACATAATGTTATGCAAAATATTTGCTTTCAGCTATCTCTTCACTATTGTTAATACATGTAACAAAGAACTGGATCTAGACCTATTAGAGCAAGGTTTTCAAGTTGTATTTTTCTCACCTTCCATTCGACCTTACTGATAACATGCCACATTAATTGTAATTTTGTTTACTTTCAGTGCCCCATACAGGAGGTTAAATTGGACAGACAAGGAGATATAATTCCAGCTAAAAACAGGTCTCATCTTTATTTTAAATCCTGATGTTAGACTATCATGGATACCAAGTTTGATTTGCTTTATATGGATATCCATTTTGGTTTCTTTGCATTACCTTATGGGTTTTCTATGTCTACATACATTACCTGTTTGTGAGATTGTTCTTAAAGTGTGTAATATGCTTTTATTCTTCAAATGTTGTACAAAAGTTGCCTTTTTTACTTGATAAAATTTAGGATTTTATGTTCATTGCATTTTTAAATGTACATTACTTCTTAATCAATTACTGAAGTAATTCTTCAGTGAAACATGTGCTAAAATACGGAGCACTGTGATTTTGGTAACTCTACCATTTTAACTGCCAAGTTCACCTTAGTGGAAAAGCAAGATATAAGAGTAAACTTTATGCTAGCACTGACAGCCGCATCAACAACTTGTTTAAGGTTTTGCTTCAAGTTCTTTTGCATATATTTTATTAACCTCTTTAGATATTTTGATCATGACTTCTACTGAAGCCAGGATAAATTCATTCTACAATGGACTTACCTGTATCATTGTTGAAGTGTGTAATAATAGTTTGTGTTAGGGCTTTTATTAATAAAAATTATTTGATTATATTTCCTAAACCCTTTTGTTGCATAAATCCTTGTAAATCAGAGATAGTCCATTCAGGAACATGTTTTCTCAACAATTTGACCTTTTAATCAAAATATGCTTAGTAAATAAGTATAGCAGGTTTGCATTGTAAAATGATGCTATTTTTGAACTTGGCCTAATAGTTTTTTGAAAAGTATGTTTTGTGTTTTGTTCTTTCTTTTCACAGAGTTTCTAACGATTTCTGCTCTCATAACAATCTTATTCTTCCCTAAACATTTCAGGACAGTTTGGCTTTGGATTTTGTTTTTAAACTCTGCTGAATATAATAACATTTTTGTTTTAGCTTTTTTTATGTCATATAATGATAACAATAATACTGTAATAATAATAATAATGAGGTAGATAACATTGCATATATATATATATATATATATATATATTATTTTTTTAATTCTTTTATGAAGAAAATTTTGTTTTGATGATTTACATTTTCTGACAAATTTTCTGTGCTTTTTTATGTGTACTGGCTTTTCTTTTCCTCTAATACTTATCTGAAAGAAACAATCAATGTAGGCATGTCGTGTTGATTTGCAACAACTAGACTACCAGTATTTTAATTTTTCTGGAGTGTTCGTAGAAAGAAAAGTAAGTGATCTAATAATTGTATCATGCTCATCTTTGGTGGAAACTTGTTGTAGCAATCATGTTAGCATTTGTGGATGTATCCATACATACACACATCCACATACTAAATAGGGGCAGTATGTATTAATCTTAGATTATTCAGAGTGTTTTAAATGTCTAATTAAAAAAAGGAGGATTAGAAATCATGATACAGATTTAAAAAATGGTGAAACCGTGTATTTAATTTTTTTAATATAGATATAGTGAAACTGTTAAGTTGTTATCCATGAAAATCACACCCAATGACCTCAATATATGTGCCTTTACAAAGAGGGTCACTTAGAGCATTTTGCCAAGGACTCGCCATTGTGCTATAGAATCACAAGTATCATAGATGGCACATTACAATTTCTGTAGGTGGGTCATCAGGCATATAAAAACTGGGAAAGAATTGGCAATCGGATCAAACAAGTTAGAGTTTGATTAATACATTGGTTTACTGATAAACATATGTGACAGTGGATCTAATATTGTAAGCCAATCAATATGTTGCTTTCATTTTCTATGAATCACTTGATTAGCAATACATGTACTTCAATGATAGTAATAGCATTAGCTATACCAAAGTCGGGGACACTTTGAAACTTTTTTGGACCCTTACAACCACTTGGGGTTGTATGTACCCATTCAGTTTTCTTATCAGTCATACATATACTATAAAAATGCTTATTTTTTAGTACACGTATAACTGATAGGAAAATTGTCAGCAGTGATACAAGCCCCTGTATTAACAACCAAAGAAAATGAAATCAGTTGAAGATAGTAATGTAATCGATAGCAAAAATATTTCAGACAATCAGGCTACATCAACTGAGACTAGTAGCACAAGTAAATTTGATCCAAGGAGAAAGTTCCATGACTGATGGTTGAAAGATTTTCCATGGATGGCATATAATTTTGACCACAAATAAATGTTTGCATTTGGGGACAATTAGAGTGACAGTATGTAATTGTTCATAAATGAAAAAGGTGCAGATCTCGCCTTAGCTATCTGTGCTATTGTGAAAAAGTTTTAAAACTACATTGGGCAAGTCAGTGGTCACTGCTTCCATATTTTTGGTCCATCATTGATGTTCTAAATATATTCAGATTCATTTTTAACCTACTTTGTATTTCTAGGCAGCACTTTGACACTGATTTTAAGATCTAAGGTCTTAACTTCAGTCTTGAATTGTAATGGGTTGTGAGCATTATAATAGCCATAGGCATGACAATAATTTTATAAAACCCTGTTTGGGGATATATCTGAAGAACAATACCTTCAATAATGGCATTTCAGTAACTAGGTTTTTCAGAAGAAAACAAAAACTTTTAAATGGGTATTTTCAATGCTTGAATTAAGCACGTGTATTAGTAACTCATTAGTGCTCATAATGAGATTCATGTTAATTTTTTATACTTGAGAATCAACACCTGTGCCAAAATATTGTAATATACAACATATTCCATACGTACAGTTTAATGTTCCAAAATTCCATCATTACAACAATATACTACGTAACTCATTTTTATCAATAACTCGTTTTCTAATTTTTAATGTCATAGAATTATATGTGCAATGTGCCCAATATTTGTATCTTGTAGCTTATTAAATGTATTTGTATAATTAAATATCATATACCAGTTTCTTTTCTTTATATAATCAAGAAAACATATTTACTAGTGTAACCATGACTCAGCTCGAAAAATCTCCTGCAAAAGGGGTCAAATAATATACAGGATTTTTATGCATTTGTATTTACACTTGTATTTGTATTAGGCATGTCTAACATTTTGGGATTTTCCAAGCCTTGAAGACAAATTTTGACTTGCCAATTATAATATCCAATTTCAAATCTGCTTAAACTCTTCTAATACTAATTTACTTCCATGGATTAAAATTGTTTTCTGATGGATAAATGCTACACCATCATTACTTGCTTGCAAGTTTAGTCCAGCTGCAAAAAGATAGACCCTGAACATAATGGCAGATCAGGGTCTATGTTCTGCTGATTATGCTTGCAAATTGCATCAACTCAAATCTGCCAGTGGATTAAGCAATGACAGATCTGGGTCTGTGCAGTTTGCAATTGGATCCAACCCATAAGAAAGTATATACAGTAAAAAATAGTGAAAAGGTGGTCTCTAATTTTTCCTCAAACATTTCAGTTCATCACAGACGTAAAGTGCATCATACATTTTTTACAGTGATTTGATGTCAACAGCACCATATACATTTTGTTCTAAAGCAGCTTGCCACTTAAGCATTTACTTTTTAATTAATGTTGTACAAAGTGCTTTTAGAATTTAATCAAATTTTCATTTTCTATGAGCCAAAATATTTATCAATAAAATCACTTTATTAATTTAAATCTCGACTTTTCCTTCTTTTCTCCAAAGAGAGTAAAAAGTACCAATTATCAGATAATCATGTAACCAAAGTTAGATGCTTAAGGTTTGCATGTGCAATTATTCCCAGACATTCAGAAACAAAGTCGTTGTATTTCTGTCCTTTGCATCACATTTTAGTCCCCAAAATAAGATAATACATAAATGGCATTGTTTGTAGGTGTCCATGTTGTTATTGCTCTTAGCTCAGTTTCTGACACCCCTGTAGATAGAAATGAAATTTGTTTTCTATATTTATTTTGAAGGGTAAAACCCAACAAAGGCAAAAGCAGATCATAGTCGTATGCTTTTAATACTTTAAATAAAGTTTTTGTATGTAGTCTCCTAACTGTTGTATGTGTAGTCATGAATCTACTGGTAGTTGATAGTATTCATCAAGTAGTGCATTACTCAACAGACAAAACTAGGTTACTGTGGCCTACATTTTTGGCTCCAGTGATTTTGTGTTTGAATTTAGCCCCATTTATATGACACATTGTATTCAGTAAATGAAACTCGATGTACTCATCTTGGAGAGTACTAACCACAGGCAAAAGTAGGTCACTGACTTTCAACACTTTAGCTTAGTTCTTTTGACACTGTTGTGTGTATACAGTAATTAAATTATGATGGGTGCATTTACATTTGACATTATTATGATCAGTGTATTTATATTTGACATATTATTCATGTCGGTAACCTGGTAATATGATCTACTTTTGATTTAGTGATGATGCAAGTTTTTTTATTTTTATTAAGCCATGCAGAAATGGAAAAATCAAGCATTCTGAAGAAGAAATTGAACCACAAATTATTTTTCTTTTTTGTTGTGTATAAACATTATTTATCGTCAATTTATTGTGTATAAACATTTATTATTGTAAATTTGTTGCTATAACTGAATAAGTCTGATGGACCTTTGTGACTTTCTGCATATACTAACTCACCTTAGTACATGAAAATCCTAAACTTTTCAACAAAGTCGGCCGTGAAACACGCTATTGGTACCATGTTTCTATTATCTTCCTGACTTTTTGTCAACCTTGAGGGAATCACTAGATATATTAGTTTGTAACTGTTAGTCAATCATACCTACAGATCTTTGATATAACACACAATCAAGGACTTTGACTTTGTTTGGTTAAATTTATAACTACCCCTTTAAAAAATCATGGCTGAAGCAAATAAATTGTAAATTTTTTGATGACAATTGAAATTGGCTCTTTGGTATAATATCAAACTGTACTCTAATCCATTTAATCCCACATGCGATATCATTCTTAGGTTCAAATTACAGACCATGTTCACATAGAAACCAAATTTCAATACACCTTTTGGCATATGAATTCATCCTCATCTAGAAATAGAATATATCACTATCACTAATATTATAGCTCTCATTATCATATTTAATTTGACAGTTTAAACAAGTGCTCAACAGAAATCATATCTTTGTCAGATTAATGAAATCAGAACCATCTATCATGGTCACATATACCAGTATACATTTGGCTCAGATGATGGGAACAATTTTGCAATTGCCATTGCAAATACCTTATGACACCATCTCGAAGAGGTTACTGAATAAAAGTTCCAATTTTTATGTAAAAAAAATTAGTGAAATTTGATCTTTGAGCTACATTGAAATCTATTTTTTTTAAATTGCATTATTTTGTTAGTTCTTTCCACTAAAAATCCTGCAAAACCTTAAATTTAACAGCCTGGAAATATCCCAAATTTTATCAAAACAATAAATCAGGAAAACAATATTCTGTATTGTTGGCTGTCTAGCCACATTGGTATAAAGGGTAATGAAAAGGCAGAAAAAGCAGCCAAAGCTGTTCTGTTGTCATCAATTTCAAATTGGAGGATTCCATATACAGACTTAAAATATCATAGAAATTAGCATGTTCTGATTACTTGGCAAAATATATTGGATGAAAACTCCAAAAGCAAAATATCGAATATCAACTCATCATTGGAAAGTGGCAGCCATCATAGAACAAATCACAGTGGAATACCGTCAATACCACATCTTGTCACATGAAATGTTTTTTTTAACTCACTTGTCAACTGAAACAGTCAAGTTTATAAAAAGATGATTTTCAGTAAATGTTATCTGCTAGAGAGAGAGATATAGAGAAGCATTCACTGCACCTCTGATTACTTAACAGACTGGCAATAGCTAATGTGATTTTGTTTGCTGTTCAATTGAGCACTATATTGGGTAATTTGGCTAACTTGAATAAATACACAAAGTGGCACAATCCAATTTATTTGAAGTTACAAAAATTGGAAATTCACATTGAAAACCCCCCCAAAAGTTACTTAATTGTGTTGATTACAATGTTTTAGCCATCATTATTAAAGACTAGCAAGTACCCGGCATGCGTTGCAATGCCACTCAAATAAAGAAAGTGACGTATTTAAGGCGCCTACTGTTCGATCACATGACGTATATCTAAGGCGCCTACAGTTCACAGCGAACACACGGTAAATGTCGCAAAACTATATGAAATACACACATTTGGTAATTGTATAATTGTACAATTTAAATGGTTGTACTGATTCAGAAACCTTCGCGTGCGTGCGCAGAACAACTCACCAAAGTTTTATTGCAATCGGATGAACGTTATAGGAACCCATACAACACAAACAAACATTCATTTTTATATATATAGATTACTAAATTAAAGATTATTAAAGATTTGTAATCAGTAGCAACGTTTCTTTGAAATTTGATTTTACTCCATTCATAAAATGCAAAATGATTTTTTGGGTGGCTGTAAAGCTTGCAGTGTGGAAGTGATTATTCTCTTAAGGTGTATGTTCAAACATAGCTGTGATTCAGAGAAGGATGAACCATTAGTGAAGTGAGCAAAGCCTATAAAAGTTTAATTACAGAACTCCTACTTGGAGTTTGACTTTGTGAAGTAAAGGGTAGCATTTTGTACTTTTCATATCCTGCAAAATCCATATCAACTTTAGTCATTTTGAACCCATGACATTCATCACCATAGCAATCCTGCATTGGAGAAAATTCAATTATTAACTTCTGGGAAGACTGAAAAAGTGCTGTCCAGTCTCTAATAAGAACCTAGACAAAATTGATATTGTATCACCTTCAAACCATGGAAAGCAGCACAGTGAGCAGGTACAACATCACTTTTTTAGGTTGAGCAAAAAACACATTTTGTGAATTTCAAAAACCTTTGAAAAGTCTGGTATGTTAACAGGCTGTGTAGACCCTTAATTATTATTATTTTGCGTTAGTTTTGGAATTCTGCTTGATATTGATGAGACTTGGGCAAGTTTATTTCTCAGACTTAAATACCATTATATAGTTCAATCCACCAAGTTTCTTTTCTGAGTCACTGATTATCATTTGCTTTCAACCAAATGTAGTATGTTGTTTGATACTGATGAGACATTTGAAGAGTTGATTGGCAGCATTCTGTATCACCATTTAGCCAAGTTAAGTCCCTGATTACGTCAGACCAATTTAATGTTTTTTTCTCTTCAACTTCAACAGCCAAGTTGGTTTGCAGATTCATATTTATGAAACCTTGGCAGAATATGTCTGCACTCTACACCCTTGTTTAACCGAGTTTTAAGGACTTTGATAGATTCAAGTAATTTTTTTTTTGCACAATAACTCCCTTACTTGTTGAATTTAAACAAAATTTGGTATGCAGTTTGAATTTTTTAGATTGGCTGAATTTGTTAGAATTAATTATGATTATGAATTTCATGAAAATTGTATATGAAGCTCTATGCCAATATAAATTAAGCAGATCTGGTATTGAATGTCATTGTTTAGCTGTGAACGTTTGACCCAGGTTTTATATTGATGTGACCTCCCTTTATAGTCAGTTTTTTAAAATTTATTTTGTTTTGGCCAGTCAGAAAAGGCTTAACTTAAAATTCAATCACATATTCAAACAACAGACTATATGATCCCCAGGCCTGAACGCCTACAATGAACACAAAAATATGAAGTTCCAAAAGAAAAGAAAAAAAAAGATCCCCGACAGGTAAGCGCATTAAACAAACATAACCTTTTAGGAACAAACAAATATGAACAAACAAGATCACAGACTGAAAACCATATGAGGAAAGAATATTTTAATCTTCAGCTAATGGTGAAATTGTGAAAAAAATGTTAAGTACTGCAAACAATCACTTTTAAGTCATGGTAAGCTACAAACAACATTGACCATAATCTGCCATCGTATAACACATTGGTTTATCAGGATCTGTTTTTTGTTCTACCAGTTACATCTACCAAAACTGCATATACCCAGATCTGCCAGCACATAAAATATCATCAGATCTTGATCTTTGCAGATGAATTTGACTTACAAGCAAGTACAGACAGTATATAATATCAAGCTAATATAAAATTTGTAAATTGTATGTTTCTAACGAGCACAGTAATTAGCAATCGACTCTTTAATAAAGGTTGTACTCAAAATGGCATATTGACACTTGGGCTAACAGAATTTGGAAGCGGTTCAAAAATCTGTAAATCATTCAAAATGCTGTTCATTCCATTTGTTGACAAGGCTTCATAATTTTGCTGACATTCAAGTTAATATATGAAGGTTTTTCAGTCTGAATTCTAAAGATTATATAAATTTTGCAGTTAATGAAGCTTATGGACCATCTCTTCCTTTGTTATAAGATGGGTGGTCTTGTTAACAAGCTGCATCAGGGTGTTGATGCTTACAGACCAGTCATTCAGGATATCATTAGGATCCTTCTGTTGACTAAAATTTACAATGCCCTCTAATCTATCCATCTTGGCTTGTACCGTTTTAGTCACCACAAGACCAGACAGGAACTCCTCTGTTTCCTATAGAAAAATAAAAGGATAAAATTTAGAAAATTTTCAGCACTAATCTAACAAAATGAAGTTTAAAATCAAACTCGTCAATCAATTTAGTCATAGCAGTTGATAGATACAATGTTCGCCATTGTATATACTCGCTGATAAGACAAGTCAAACTGCAAACTGCCTAGACCCAAATAAATGTCTGATCTGTGTCTGTGAAGTTTGTTAGGAGTAATCAATACAACAAACACAGACCTTCATCTGCTGACAAATTATGCTATAGCGGATCAGGATGTATGTTGTTTGCAGTTGGACTCAACATTTAAGCAAGTATTATGGTAACTGATAACGAATGACATATGTTCAAAGAAATGTCTAAATATATTTGCTTTTAAATATTGTAAATATTTTCTGAAACCTTATTGAAAGGTTAACTTTATCTGATTTCAGCTACAAAGAATTCAAATAATTTGATCTAAATCATTAAAAAATGGAACTTATCCCCATCTTAAACTTTTTCAAAGTCAAATTGTATGTTGTCTAGCACCATCTGTCATTATAGCTAGGAAGCTATCAACCAAGAGCTACTGAACAATCCAATTGTAATGTGACTCATTTAAATTAGGGAGGGGAGTATCAATGATTTTTATTACAAACTACATATTTGCGGGTACTTAATTTCATGATTCATCATTTTTTTAAAAACTAGAAAACAAAAAACAAAAAGAGTGAAAGAATATATCTAGACAAGATTACATTGACATTCACTATTATTACTGTCTGTTGATTTTTTTCTAACAATGCCCTAGGAAACATTACTCAATGATAAGTGTAATACATGCCTCTATTTATTATCTCTCAAACTGACAAAGTCAATCCTAGAAACTTTACACACCTGAAGGTAATACCAATATTTCTGGGGAAATGGCTCCATCATGCTTTTTATTAAACATAGGATGTGAAGAAGATCCATACAAGTTTTCATTTTTAACCCTCTTGTAAAGGACAATTTCTTGTGTTCCCTTCCATAATCAGTGATTTTTCCAAAGCATAGGATATTGCCATATTATTCTGTAAACTCTTAACATGGGAAGCAGCATTAGTCTCAAGGGACATGGTCAAGTCCATTCAGTTATGTACTCTTCACATGTAAAAGCAGTTTTAGTCTATATCGAGTGATGTCAAGTTCATTACAGTTATGTAACAATCAGTTAAAATCTGACTTGAACTTTTGTTATTATGTTTGTAAATTTGCCTCTAATTCAATGCTTTAGAAACTACATTTTTGCAGCATCTCAGAGCATCTTAATAAAACTCTGAGTCTGCCTTATGAATCAGAATAATTAGCTTCCTGCAGTGAAGATGGAAGATTCCCAGAATTGATTGCATTTTCTTTGGTCATGAAAAGTCTAGTTGCAATTACTGTTTAAAAATATCAAAAAATCATTTCATTTGGGAGCATGCTGTAATAACAAATGGATAAAAGTTTCACAAGGTCACTGCACTATGTTGACTGATCAAAAGCAAAAGCGCTTGAAATGCCTTGTGGCATCAAGGGAGGCCACAGGTAAGAGCTATTGCCCATTCTCTATATGATAATGATGGAAAAGCTGGTTTTCATCTTTTTGGAAGGCTGGTTTTGGGAGGTAGTAAGTGGATATTCCCAAATTTAAATGTGAACAGGGAATGAGAATATTTACATTCTTCTGTTCTAATAGTTTTTAACTTCTGTCAAAATCAGATTACTTGGGTCGTGAAGCAGCCACGATTATAGAAAATTGGCATAGCCAAAAAATAAGTATTTAAAGTAAGAAATTATAAGAAAATATAATCCTTTTATAAAATCCTATTTTTTAAAATAGGATCCATGAAAGGGAGATAATCTAGGATCATTTTAGAGGTTTTAAATTAATATAAAGCATCCTAAATATATTCATTGGAGAACAAGTTACTCATCCTCGAATGTGCTTACATAAAATCAGTAGCCTGTTTTTATTCCTCTAGAAAGCCATTTCTGGCACATGTTTATATGAACGTACAATGATTGCCATGGGAACAAAATTTGAAACAAACAGAAGACTTAATTAAATTTTCAACACTTTTGAGAACAATATTCCATTTCTGCATGAATGAAATCTCAAGTTAAGTTTTGTCATAAAGATGTTTCCTTGATCAGCTGCGTAACTGTACTAGAGGATGAGAGCTACCAACTCATAACAAAATCAAGCAAACATTAACAAGATGACTCAATCTTAGAAGAAAATCTGAAAAAATGCATCCTAAATTTGTTATGGTAGCAGGTACATGTATCCTATTTAAGATCAAGCTTTTAGATCACCTCTTGTTAAGTGTAAATCAGTTTGGTCAAAATATCATGAAGCAAATTCATTCTTTACCAAAAAGTAGCATAGGACATGTTTATGAATATTTTTAATGATGTGGTCAGAAATTTTGCTTTTGTGCCAATTAAAGAAAACAAAAAAATGAGACAGAAATAAATGGAAAAAAATAATTTTATACCATTCTGCATTCTGTGCATGTCCTGGATATATATATATATATATATATAAAACCGACTAATACTACTAAAGCCATAAAGAATATGACTTTTCTCTACCCAACAATCTTGGGATAACTCTGAATGCACTCATGGGTGAATACATGCATAGCTGCCAACTCACGAGTACAAAAATACTGACTGCTTGTGACAAAAATATTGATTTTCAGGAACACTTACTGATTTTTAAAATTGTAATGCATATGTAACTTTTTACAACGTATACAACCATCGATAAAGTTGGACAGTGTCTTACATAATTATTTAATGTCAAAGATGCATGTGTGCACACTTGTACCTTCTGGATGGGCACCAGAATGGAACACAGACTGTTTATAGGAACCTTTTCCACACCTTGTTTTTTTAAATAATTGATTCCAATGTTCCAACTTTCATTGATGATATATATCAATACTGTGATTTTCTTACTGAACTGTTTTCATTAAAGCATATGAGTTATCCTTTGTGATTTTATTGTCTGGAAAACATGTGAAAAATAAATAGACAGCAACGCTAGTAACTGAAAGTGGAAGGTTTATTTCTTATTTTCTAAAAGAACTGTAAAAAGTCGAATTTCGATCCAATTACATTAAGGTTCTCTCTGGTATTTAGCTATATACGTCGCATGTTCAGGCTGAGTTGTGTGTGTCTGATGTTTATTAGCTTTTTTCAAGCTCTTGTATTTCATGGGCATCTTAATGCCCAATAGCAAAATCACATTTCACAATTTGCAAAACGTCAAGTTTTCTCCTTTACAATATGGTTTCACAAATCTACACAAGATGGCACAATTGTCCTTCCAGTTGTTTTCTTCTCTTTTTCCTGGAGAAAATTCTGAATATTCCGCTTCTGAATATTTCGCTTTCCTATTTAACATGATTAGAAGTTGAATATTACGATGACGAGATGCAGCGACAGTGGTAACTGTTTGCAAAATCCAATATGGCGGATAGACGGGCATTGTAGCCTCGATTTCGAATGAACCGACCATATTGTACAACTGTATTTCTATATACATGCGGTATATTTCTATCAAAATAGAACCAAGTACCCATTTTAAACTGAAAAATTCCAAGGAAATTTTTTATTATTATTTTCAAAATTAAAAAACAAAATTTTCTGCCAACAAAAATGTACACTCGTATTCAAGTACAAAATAATGGACAAATACAGAAAAACGGGACAGTTGGCAGCTATGATACATGTTAAATTAATTAATTTTGGTTGTTAATTGCTTCATGAAACACAACTTACTGCTTCTGTCAAATCTAAAAGTTCAGCCATTCTCTTCATTCTGACCCTGGTGTAATACTTGGCCATTACTCGGATATTCTGAAATGAATACACAGGTATGAATTCATACAACAGCAAAGTTGAGAGAACCTTTGTATTTTTAAAACGACAAAAAATTTAAATTCATGACATGTGATTAACAAGAAAGAAGTCCCATTCTAACAAGTCCACCCCTTCTTCAATAAGAAACTGTCCTTATAAAAGAGGTGAGAGGTGGAACATGAAGATGCAAGTAATTACTACATACAAAGGTTGAAAGGAATATAAACTGAGTGTTGAATATTTAATATTTTCATTTAAAATTCACAATTATGTTAAAGAATCACTGTGATAACATTTACATCAATCTTATTTAAAATAATTATGAACACCATCAAGCACGGTTAAAAACTACTTTGTTAATAAAACCTGAGAACAAACACCTGGCTATTAACTATCACTGTCAAATCCTCTTTCCCACTCAATACACCAAATTGCATATTGATGGTGTTTATTTGAATCTTACTAACAAAAATTATCTCAACATTGATCAATGGAATCTTCGTCTCTTTTTCATACATGCCAACCCCTGACGAGGAAATGGCGTAATCCAAGTGGTCAAAAAGAGGAATCCAGGCAGAAAAAGCGTAATCCACATATAACATGCTAAAATTTCAATAAACAACGATTATTTGCCCTTCTCATCCTTTAGTGTTTCAAGTTTTCATATGTAGCACTTTTAGCTTTACACACATCGACTAGAAACCTTCTGAAGACGTTTAGCGCTAAATTTTAAAATTCTTTCAACACGGCCGGAAATAGATGTCACGTGATGCTGTACTCTTTTTCTTAATATTTAGAGGATTCTGTTATATTTTGTTTCGTCGGTTTTCGATTGCCTTTTTCTAATTTATCTGGGAAATTTTTGAAAGGGGATATTTTTGCTCACATAAATGCAGAGAGTAAAATAAAATATACTTTTTAAGCGCTAAAATATATTTAGACTGGTTCTGCATGAAATATGAATTAGAATATGGAATCTGCGAGTAAAGATTAAATTTGGAAAACCAGTCTGATATCTCCTCACATCGCATGCTGATTCTATAAATAGAATAGAGGTCAACAGTAGAACCAGGTTAGCTATAAATAGAATATGATACTGTTATGAAAGTCCACGGTCTAGCGTACTCTTATATTGTAGTTACGTACAAGCCGTCTTTTCTCAAATACGGTCTGTGGTAATAATGGAATTTTAATAATAACGAGAAAAAAAAAATAATTGATTTTTTTTTGGGGGGGGGTGGATATAACGAAAAAGCATAATCCATATATGTTTAAGCGTAACACGTAATTTAGTGACAAAAAGCGTAATGATTACGCCAAAAGCGTAATGGTTGGCATGTATGCTTTTTGCTTTGGTGAATCGCTTTATCTCGTGACATTCTGCACTCTTTTCAAGAACTTTAGTTTTTAGTCTGGTAGACATACATGTCATAAACTATGAGACAGAAGCCACCAATGCTTAAAATGTGATCTTTAAATTCTGGTGACAGAATGTCACTCTGATTCGAGCTGAGCAATACTATACTTTCTCAGTAGTTATGCTTTTGTCATCTTGATTATCACTGGTAATGAACGAAGAACAAAAAGACAAAACCTAAGATCTAAGGAATGCACAGTAGTAAGGATTATTGGGTTACTTGTCTCTTTGAAAAGTTTCTTTATCAGTCTCTTGAAACAAATTACACTATTGAAATTTATGTAGCTGCATGCTATGGGTAAATCCAACTTTTTTGAACTAATATGCTGTCTACTGGCTTTGTTAAAGACATGGCTGTTCTAGAGGTGTACTTTTGAACACAAACCATTAAGAGTCATGGGATTTTGACTGTACAGACCGGGTGTCCACTGATCAGAAGGCCATTCAAGGTTGGGACTACTTTATTAGATATATCTCGATAATGGAAAACAGGATGGAAAAATGCATTCAAAATGGGTAAAGAAAAACTAAATATGGTAACAATTTTATTAATTAATTTCAGCATTTTCTTTTAGTTTTAAATTTCATCATTATCTTTTATTTTTAATTTTCATCAGCCCATTGCTGTGTACAAATTAACAATTTTGTCAGTATATATTAAAAATTAATCACCATAATATATCATTAAAAATAGTCAAACAGTATCACAGTTTACAAAACAAATATTAGATTAAATAAATTGAAGCAAAAGGAATAAAATGTAAATGTTACTTACTTGGTCCCAAAACAAATGAAGAAAATAAGAAAAAAAATAATTAAAATTATAAATTATGGTTGTGAACGAATATGTCATTCTCAAATAAAAAAACAAAACAAGAAGAAAATATTTGTAAATCAAGACTTAAAATTATTCGCTATTAAATCTTACACTTTCTACAACTCTGTTTTTGAGATCCTGCCATCTCTTGGTCCCTCCCTCTAGTTTAGTATTAAAGACATGTGTAGGTGGACTTCCTGGAGAACCTAACTTAAGCTCAGACTCATAGGTATGACACAGCTGTTTCCACTGGATAATTTCTGGGGTGGTAAAGCACTTAAGCAAGTCTCTGAAACAAAAATCTGAACATTAAATAGAAGTTACAAAAATTTCAGTGTGGAAAAAACCAACCGTAATTTGGTGTATAATAGAAACTTATTTTACTCAGTTTTTGTTTTCCAAGAGGGTGTGTGCATTTAACTGAGGAACAAAAACAAAAAAAGAACTACACATATCACATTCACTCCTTATGAAATATTAAAACGATTACATGTACCTAATTTGTTTCCAGCATTATTAATTAATTAAATAATGCATACAAACCTTGATAGTCTTGTTCTTTGATTATTTTAATGAACTCATTTAATTTGAAACAAGTGTGCAGCTTTTTATTGCACTCAGACCTGACCGGAAATTCATATAAACATGACTGGTAACTTTTTTTTTTTACTGTCACATTTACATTTTAGTTATGCAAAGTAACACACTGCAGTGGAACACATACGATTCCCATTCTTGTAAGTGTTCAATATTCAATAACTACACTGAATATATATTTTCTTTATGTATTAAAATCTTTATGTATGGATTAATCCAAGAATAATATATAGATGCAATGTTAAGGTTTACATCAAAGGCACGTCTAGAGGACATCTCTCTGGTGACTACATTTTTTCAGTTATTGTAACACTGACTGCATGAAATCAGCAAATACTTTCTTTTCCTTCTTTTAAGAATGATTTGAGAACACATATTTTTGTCCATTTAAATGTTTTCCAGTCGAGTCTTCTGTAATTATCATGATAACATATTATAAACACTGACTGTATAGGTGTTACATTTTGTTAAAATTAATCAAGCTTTGAATGAAATCCTCCCAACAGTTAATTGCTAAGACAAGTAGAATGAAATCCTCTCCAATAGTTAATTGCTAATACAAGTAGAATTAAATCCTCCCCAATAGTTAATTGCTAATACAAGTAGAATGAAATCCTCCCCAATAGTTAATTGCTAATACAAGTAGAATGAAATCCTCCCCAATAGTTAATTGCTAATACAAGTAGAATGAAATCCTCCCCAATAGTTAATTGCTAATACAAGTAGAATTAAATCCTCCCCAATAGTTAATTGCTAATACAAGTAGAATGAAATCCTCCCCAATAGTTAATTGCTAATACAAGTAGAATTAAATCCTCCCCAATAGTTAATTGCTAAGCCAAGTACCTTTTATTTCCAAAGACACACCACATGCGTCAAAGAAATGTTGTTAAAGTATTTTTATCAATGAACACCTAATCACTCTTTCAGTCACAGTGGCTCCAATGAAGCTACCTGGTCAAGAACTGAAATGTTTTAGCAGAATCATTTTTTTTAGTCACAGCTACCATTGATTTGTTTGTTTGTGTGATTAGGATTTTTAATGTAGTTTTAACAATTTTTCAGTCATATTGCTACGATGTCTGCAGTGAGGCAATTTTATAGTGATGATTAGAACTGGGGCATCATGCTGCAGACATGTAGCATGATGTCCCACCCAGTCACATTATCCTGACACCAGGCCGACCAGTCCTAACACTAACCTCTTAATGCTGAGCACCAAGCGAGGCAACTGTTAGTACCATTTTTGTAAGTTTTTGGTATAACTCGGCCGGGTATTGAACCCATGATCTGCTGCTTTTGTGGCGGATGCTCTAACCACTAGGCCACCGGAGTGGTTTGTTACCATTGATATTTTTATCTCAAAATCAACAGGTTCCTGCCTTACCCCAAGTGCAAGCAATCCAGAAAGTCCATCATGATCCATACAGTTTGGTCTAGGTCTGTGATACAGAACTAATATTATCATGAAGAAAAAAAAAACATTTTCGTTTTATTTCTGTCAATGACCTTGACCCATGACCTTTTGACACAGAAAATAATAGGCTTCTTCCTTACCCCAAATGCAAGTCAACAACAAAGTTTGGTGACTGTGGATAGTGGAAAACTCAAGTTCTTCTGCAGAAGCAAAATGAGGAACAGATATAAACATACCAAATGGGCATCATAGCATAATACATTTCACCTTATGTGATGTCCATTGCCAACCAGGAAATTAGGAAACATACACTATATAATACTATGTACTGTTTTAATTGTTCTACAAACTATTTAAGTTCATTTCAGCTTTGCCAGAAACTACTTTTCTAATAATATTTCATGATAATTGGGGTGTGCTTACAGTCACTGTCTGACATTTTAAAATCAAGGCACACACAAAAGCTTTACAGAAATACTGCCAATTATAGTTCGCAAGTAAACAAATGTAGAAATCTAATTTTTTAAAATAACAGTGCAACATGAAGACAACACTCAAGAGAAATGAAGCATTCTGAACAAAAGAACAAAACTTGTTATACAACATAATTTACCGGAAGACTGGGAAGGACTTAAATGTACTATTCTGACTATAATAGCACATTATATGCCAGAAACTGGTCTTATGTTGCAAATTACCATAAAGATTGGAAAGGACCAAAAACAACCAGGTTGTTTGCTGGGAACTGATTTGTTACAAATGACCAGAAAAGACTTGAAAGGACTGAAAACACTCTCATATGGTTTCAGCTTCTGCAAATTGTTATTTTGGTTGTTTTTCTTATATATAAAAAAAGAAATATTGAGATTTTTTTTCTCTATAGCAATTTGATTATACAAGCTCTGCAACTGGGACATTCATGCCAAATCTGGGATGAGGGTATCTTTGCTTTATTGCAGGTATACAAAAATGAGTTGAACTGCAATAATGACATAGAGTGAAGAGGTTGTATTGTTGGTTGATCCAAGGAGTAACATAACTGCATGTACAATTGTTTTAAATAGCCAGATAGATATGCCTTGAAAAAGATGTACCTGTATTTGGGGATCTCCTCCAAGTTCTTGTCCTCTTTAACTCTGTGTATCATGTCTGACTGATCATTATCATAAGGGGCTAGGATCAGGTACAAGACCACATATCGAAGTGCCTGTAGTATAAATACATGTCTATGAAATACTATAATCTTGCATTCTTTCAAGCAATTGTTTCATTTAATAAGATGAAAATAAGTGATTTATCTCAGTTTGCAGACTTAATTTGAGTTACAAGCCAAAAAAAGGATTATAATTTAAAGTCAGCACTACTACTTCATTTAACAAAATAAGAGTGTCATGCAGTACAATGCGAGATATTACAAGTTTTCTTTAAAATATTGAAAAACAGAACTTTTTTTAAATTACAAATATCAGAATCAGGTACATCAAAGCAGGATATGAAAATATATAAGGCACATCCTTAAAATCATTAAATCCAGCATCAAAACATTCTGTTATATATTATGACTTCCTGCTATGACTTCTATAAATCTTTATCTGTATACACATGTGCATGTGCACACACAGACACATAATTAAATTGTCAAACATGTCACTAAAAGTAACCGACTGTAAAAGGCAAACTGGCCAATGCACACAGAAGACCTTTCATCTTACAAAATTGGGGTTTTGACAAATAATGTGGACCTAATACCATTATTTTTATTATTATTATTATCATCATGTTATAAAGACTGCTTTATGACATATACAGCAGAATCATAAATTTTTTCTCTCCCAAATTTATATTCCACACAAAATCACTACATGCTGCTTACTTTAATCCATTCTATAAAATCGTCACAGACTCTAAATTAATAACAATCTTAGTGTATATGCACTTTAAAAACATTATCTGGATTAATCAGTTGCTCAACTAAGCAAAGATCAAAAGACATTCAGCTTTTGAGAAAAATGTAAAAACATGAAATCAAAGAAGAAGTATATGCCTAGTCTTTGTCACCAATGAAATGAAATTTCACCTGCACATGGACCCGTTATAATAAGTTAACTACCAAAACATGACCGAATTCCAACTGGAGATAGTAGATTTTTCTGTAAATTGTTTATCTGAGAATATTTACCCTATCACATTAATGTTTGGAATATAAGCTTCACACACACACACACACACCTATTAAAAAGACAAAAACCATTTCTGTCATTCACAATGGGCAGTAGCTTCTGCCCATTACCTCCCAGGTGTCACTAGTGTGATACACCAATAAGAATGCTTGACTGGGATGGCTATAAAGGTTTTAAAGTAATGGAATTTGTTAAGTATTAGTGAAGAAGTTAACAGACTAAACATTTCCTTTCTCCTGAAATATATTCCCTGATCGCACTAACATTTGGAGAATAAGTACCAGGAGAGAATGCTTACATACATGCCAACCCCTGACGAGGAAAAAGTGTAATCCAAGTGGTCAAAAAGAGGAATCCAAGCAGAAAAAGAGTAATCCACATATAACATACTACAATTACAATTAACAATGATGTATTTGCTTTTCTCGTCTTTTATCATTCATTAATGGTTCAAGTGTTCATATGTAGCACTTTTAGCTTTAGAAAGCAACAGATTGTCATGTTGCATTTCAAAACATTCTGTACCAGCTGAGGCCATGAATGTTTTGCATACCAGTAGAGCACTCAGTACCGGGTTACTTAGCCTGGACCTGAATTCAGTTTTATTTTTGTTAACAACACTGAACAATCTCTCACAGTCAGCATTAGAATGGTAAAGAACCAATATTCCTTTCATAACCTGACAAAGAAGAGGAAATTTATTTCTTCCAGTGATAGAGTCTTTTAGCTGGGAAATAAGGTGCCATTGCACATCAACTCTATCTGCATTAAGTATATTGTCAGGTAGAATCCCAACTTGATACTTCAGGAATTCTTCCAGATGATCCAAGTTAGACAAGGGTGGCAATAGAAAGGGATATCTCTTGACAAAGAATCTAACACTTTTGAAGCTTTTTTACTTTCTTTCATTTACATAAGCAACTGAAGCATTTAACTCTGTAAATAACACCTCAGCATTTATAGTATTCAAGTCTGCACTTGACCTCTGCTGTAAATAAGAAGTTACCTTAGTATTAGAGTTTGTAAGGCGAGCTAATTCGATGTGTTTCCTTGTTTTCATGTGTTTTTCCACGTCAAATTTACCACCATGACCAATGCCAAAATCGTTTCCGCACAGTCTGCAATGAGCATGATGCTGTCCTAGAATGGAACGCTGTATTATGCCATTCATATATTCATCTTTGAATCTTTGGAGGACTCGTTGTTTTGCTTTTTTCTGATCCATCAGCGAAATTCTTGGGGAAAAAAATGTGCTCTAACATACACAAAGACTAGAATCCATCTTAACATCTGAAGCCATTTAGCGCCAACGATTAGATGTCACGTGATGATGCCCTCGTCGTGTTTGGAGGATTGATTACATTTTGCTTTGTTTATTATTGACTTTTTCTAACCCATCTGTGAAATTATTTAAGAGATATTTTTTGCACTCATAAACGCATTGAGAATTTTTTAATACTTTTTAGCGCAAAAAAAACTTTTAGACTGGTTCTGCACTATACAAAATTAGAACAAAGAGTATGTGCATAATGATTTAAACAAAATAGAAACCACTCTGTTCTCTCCTTGCTAAGCTGCTATAAATAGAATATGAGGTCGAAAGTTTGAAAGTATCTTAGTAACATGATAGTTGCTATAAATAGAACATGAATATTAGGAAAGTCCACGGACAAGTATACTTGTCTATCGTAGTTATGTAGAAGCGGGGTATTTTTTAATTAAAAATAAAACAGTATGTAAAAAATAAAGTAATGCTAATAAAAACGAAAAAAAAATTTTTTTTTTTTTGCAAGATGGATATATCAAAAAAGCGTAATCTATAAACGTTAACGCGTAACGCGGAATTTAGTGGGAAAAAGCGTAATGATTACGCCAAAAGCTTAATGGTTGGCATGTATGTGCTTAGCATCCTACCTCAGGAATCCTTCTATGGAAGAAAGGCTGGATTCACAAGATGAAAAATAACCCAATCTTCTAACTTGAAAGGAAAAAAGTAGAGGGTCACATGGTCTGTGACAGCTAGGCGTGGTTAAAAAGATGTTTACTTCTTACTGAAAATTTTCCAAGAGAATTGAGCTATCAAGGTCATAAGAGGCACATGAAAAGATGGCTAAACAGGATAAGATCTGGTGCCAGACAGAATAATCCATGGAGTTACCTTGAAAGAACTATCTTGCTTTAAAATCCAGTTTGGTGATAAACTCTATACCCTGATAGACAAAACAATTGGATGAATAGAGGATGGATTTTTCCCAACTGACTAGAAAACTCAGATGATGAAAAAGTGATATGTGCACTAATGAAGAAAATCATTAAATATGCATACATCTTTAATCAACCTATCAAAGAAATCACCAAATTAAAACAATTACTGATCTTTGTTTCTTTTTTTACATAATGACAATGGCAATACACTAATTTTATTGCTGACTGACAGCTTACATACCACTGTAAAACAGAGGAAAGACCTGCATGTGGCTATTATTTGTCAACTTTGTTGCAAAACTTCACCTGCATTTACAGACAGCTTTAAATACTGAATGACCCCCTGATCCCAGTCAAAAGGGTTATATCTCCTCTCAAATATGGCTTCTTTAACTTATACTTATATATATATATATATATATATATATATATATATATATATATATATATATACCAGAGATAGCTTTATTTAATGTGCAAATAAATGAAGACACCAAATATTTGTACATCAATTTACATGCTAATCCTTTATCTAAACAATGCATGAAGACCTGTAGACATGCTTAACTGACTGCTCGAGGCATCGACAAACCAATGTTTAGTTGGGAAATACATTTCCACTGACCAAAGATAGCAGGTGACCATTGCACAGAATCTACAAACCACCTAGTGGGAATAAGTGGAGAAAATATGTAAGAGTTTCTCTCTCTCTCTCCACATACACACAGAGAAAGGGATGGAAAGATGGAAGTGGCAGTAATTCCTAACCTTACAGTAAGTGGGTTATGTATTTGATGGATAAATTAAGGAGATATAACAAGAAACAAAAAACTTTAACCAAGGGTCAGACATAAACTCTCTTTAGTCATCTTTTAGTTACGCTAAACAGATGTTGTACCTCTTTCATCTTCTCTGGGTTTTCTTTGATTTCTGGTGTATCATAAACAGCTCTGTAATGTTTACAGATTGAAAGATATGATCCATCATGCTCATCAACTTCTATCATTAGCTGGTAGTACTTCAACTTCAGCTCCTAAAGGAAATGGAACAGGAGAAAATTCTCAAATGCACAAAAATAGGTCAATGAACTTAAAGTTGATGGTTGAAAATAATGATGCCAATTACATTTTGTCATTTTCCCAACCAAAATATGCAGCAAATGTTAAACCAACTATCTGAATGAAGACATTTCTTTGCATATAGTCTCTACCTTGAAAAAAATCAACATAAAACCCCAAGATTTGATCATGAGTCAGTTATAACAAAACTGCTGTTCATATCATAACCAAACGCAAAGTTTCTCTTTATTATGTATTGATCTCACTTACAGAATTTCAACTTGTCTACAACAATACCAAAATAAGCTTTATTTTACCAAAGTGGGGCAAGAATCTTAGCTTAATCAGATAAAAGCTTATCTCATTAAAGTAAAATCTGTTATGAGAGACCACCCATTCTGCCAACAAAAAGTGGTCTCTCAAGACAGGTGGTCTCTCATTGCAGGTTTGTACAAAAAGACCAGTTTCCAAGGTCCAGTTTTTGAACAATTTTAAGAAAAATAACCACAATTACTGTACATATACTCTATTCTTTATTAACAGTTCTTCCCAAAATATTGTATGCATTCATAATTTTTTTTAAAATACATCGAATAAAATTATACTTCTATCATTAAACATGAAATCACATTTACATTTAAACACATATTTTTGATTATGACATCATTTCTGAATTAAACATTTTCCATTATAACAACTTAAATTTGTTTTTACCAACATTTAAACACTTTATTGAGAGTGGTCTGCTCTTTTTCACTTATTTCAGTTACAATAAATATTTTCTTCAGCCTTAAAATTTCTCTCTGTAGTTGGAGGTTCATCCATTGTTATTAAGGTTCTATTTGTTAAAATAATTAGTGCTCAGTTGTAATATCGAATGTAAAGACTGTTTTGAGTGGACTGTGGGAAAATATCAAAAAAATCTATACATGTGCATTGCATATCTAACAATTAATTAAGTTTTAAAAAAATTTTTTTTTTTATCTCATTTAGAAACAGAATCATTTACTCAGAGATGATAGTCAACGGCTTCATTCAGAGAAGACATACAGGGTTTAACTCTATAAGCAAAGTGTGTAACCCAGTCGTACTATCTTGAACTTTGTGATTGGCATGTAATCACGTAATATCTGGGGCATGGAGGGGGGGGGGGCAGCCTAATAAAATCTGCCTCATAATAAATCAGACTAATAATATGGCTTTTAGAGTGGTAAGAAGCTCATACAATCAAATGCAACAGGATATCATTAATATTCATGCTTTTCACTTATTATAAAACGCCCTTTGACGATGTATGCACACATTTCAAGTTTTACCAAGACTGGATCAAATATACTTACTCCAAATAAGTAGTAAGCTTAGTCAATTATTAATTTATTCAGATCTTGCTTATAACTGAACTCATGTGAGATCTTGATAATATAACCATACATTACAAGTTTATCACAAAAGAATTCGATAAATATGGCAACAGGGTCAACCAATCATATACAAGATAATCCCATTATTCTGTGCTGATGTTGCTCACTATTGAATCCAAGATCTTGATGATACATGCTAATATTATAAAGCTGATTGAAATGGATCAAAAATATGGCTTCCGTAGTGGTAACAAGTCCAGCAAATCAGATGCAAGATAACCTCATTAATATGCAAGGATCTCATTCATTACCAAACTCATCTGAGATCATAATTATATCAACAAATATTCCATGTCTGATGAAAATTTGATGAGAAATATTGTCTTCAAAGTGGAAAACAAATTAGACAAATCATATGCAAGTTCACCTAATTAATATGCATGGATCTTGCTTAATATCAACCTCACAAGAGATTGTAATGATAAATATCCAAGTCTGATTGCAATTGAATCAGCAATATGGACTTCAGAGTAGTAAAATGCAACTTGATGGAGGGTCAACAGATGAATGATGACACCCAATGAACAGATAAAATGCTATACCACAAGTTCTCTTATCCTTACAGCCAGGTGAGCTTACTTATAAGTGTAGCTTAATAGCACATAAACAAGAAAAAACTGATGCCCTCAGCATACTCAAATGAAGTTTTGTATTTATTATATGAACCTTCTTTTTATGCTTTCCAAATATTCTTAACAATATGGTGTAAATAGAACTCAAATTGTATTGGGATCTAGAAAATTTATATTTGATGCATCCAAAAAATAGGGAAAGACTTACAATGTTCATATCTCGGTGTGCAATATGTAAATATTGATTGAACATACATATCAAATGCCTTATCTATCATGCAAATAGGTATGTAATTAAATATGAATATCATGCAATTTTGCTTCATAAATGTCAGTTGCAAGCAGATAAATTGATACATTAAGTTTCTATTTCCTCCAATTTTTCTACACTGATTTTGATAAAGAAATGCACTGTACATTCATTAAAATGGTTGAAGAGCAAGGACTGACAACTAACAAAGTGTGCTGACCAAGCACATCAAAACTTCTATCATCATACAAGTCCTATTTTTATAATGTATTATATGCCGATATCACGTGAAATACACAACTATAGGAACATAATATACTGAAGCTGAAAATGGATAAAAAAAAGTTATGTATGGAGTAAAGTATATTTTGTGTCCTATACTATGAAACTGGGCCTACCTGATATTGGTGATTTAGTAATGAATGTTCCATTGAATGTGGTCTTGGGTAACAAAACCAACATTAACATTTGAGTTTAAATTGCCACCACTTGCAAGAAGACAGGCAGTTTACTGAGTCTGATATTTTTTATTAGAAAATGTTGAAACAACACATCTGCAATTATCCAAGGACAGGAAATGTTTCCAACTTCCTTTCTTAGGCAGCACGCAAATACTTACTGTTGTTCCAGCATCCTCAAAATATTTGGTGTTGATCTTCTTGCTGATAATTTGAGTGCGAATGTAATCCTTCTTTGCCAGACAAAGTCGCATCTGTTCCAAAATAAACTCCACCTTCTCTTTTTTGTCCATTGACCCAAATGTTTCCACCTAAAATGCAGATCACAAAATAATTTAAATAACGTCAGTCTGGGTATTATCGACCAACAAACCAATCAAAATGAGTAAAACTATTTAACGCAAAATAGTAACCTATACATATACATCATAAGCAACATCTTACTTCCTCCTGTTCATTATTTTGAAAGATGACAATACCCCGATTCACATAGGTGAACAATATTTTGGGTACTTAAATGAGTGACTTTTGCACAATACTTCCGGTATTCAAATAGTTAATTTTAGGGGCTTTAATATACTATCACCCAAGGTAAATTATATAATCTCATCATGCTTTAATTATTTGGAATCACTGCTAGGGAATTCAATATACCACCACTTTTTGGTTAACACTGAAAGTGATTACATGTACTTGTATAAAATACTCTATAAATGTGATTTCTTTCTTTATCATGTTGTTAATAGGAATGACTGGTGTATGGCATTTATATTCATATTATTCATATACATTTGTCTATTTATTTATTCATTTGTAATGACACTCTTAATGGAAATATTATTTGCCCTTTATTTACATGGAACTGATTATTATACAGATGATGATAGATTTCAGCTCTAGATGTATTCCTGAGGTTATGGTATAAATGGAAAGTAATTTAAATGCAAGTATATTAGCAATACATTTGTCACATCACATGGTACCAGTGTTGGTACAAAAAACAACAGTGGCGCAAATTGAATGGTATTTCTTCATTATAAACGGTGTAAAAATTAGAGCACATGAATTGGTGTTCATAAAGTGACACATGTACATAAAATATCAAGTGATATACAAAACAAAATTTTTCTGTATATTTTTGAAATTCTTTGAATTTGACACCTGTACTATGCCAAATAAGGTGTTCCTGAGACACTAATTAGGAACATCAAAATACCTCTTTAAAGGGTTCATGATGCATAGCAAGTGTCTTTTTTATACATGATTTTCTGCAGGTTCTATGATTCGGCTAATGTAGTTATGTGAGAAAGCTTGCCAGTAGCTTCTCATGGGTCGGTGGTTCTTTCTGGGGGTTTTCCCGGATTCTTCCTCCACCAATAATACTGGCCACCATATATATATATATATATATATATATATATATATATATATATATATATATATATAGCCTGCAATTCCTGTAGAATGTTTGCAGCCTCTGCAAAGTTGTCTTGATCCTAAAAAAAAAAAAAAAACCTACAACAAAAGTAAAAAGAACTTTACCTGCAATTCCTGTAGAATGTTTGCAGCCTCTGCAACCTTGCCTTGATCCTCCTTAATTTTTGCAATTGTCCTCGTCAACCTTGCTCTCTCTATCTCAACATATATCTAGCAAAGAGAGATCAATGAATAAACCAAATTTGTAAAGAAAAAATGCATGGCCTCAATGAAGATTCAAAAAGCCCAAGAACCAAAAATATTAAAGCTAAAGATTTTTTTAAAAAACATTATTACAATGGAATGGAAGTCAGAATCAACATACAAATTTGCACACCAAATTTGATGTCAACTGTACATTATGCTTCCTATGTTGTGATAAGTTTTGTCAGGAAAAGATCCATAAAGTAAAAAAAATGCATAAATGGTTTTGAAACTTCTTTTGTGACCTAAAAATGAAACTGGTTATCTACATGTAAGTACAAGCAGTCACATCAAATTTCATCTGTCAACCTTGATTGGTTTTCCCAAAAGTTCAATAATGTTTTGTTTTTTAAAAAACACCCCCACCCAAACCAACCAACTAACCCCTCAAAAAACCCAAAGATATTGCTGTGAAAAGTCTGAAAATTGTATCTGGTCATCAACTCAATATCATAGAATGCATGTAAAATTTCATTGTACTAAGTTCAAAATTTTTTGTGCTATAATGCTAAATTAGATTTGGGAGGAACAGACTGATAACAGATGATATTATGTTTCCTGCATTTATCTCAGAGAATGAGAAACAAAACACACTGGACTTATTGCAGGGTAGGAAATATGTCCAACTAGTGTCTGTAAACAGCAAAGAAAAACTCACAGTTATTCCCATTACCTTGAGTATAGACTGATATTGATGACATCCTGTTCTTGTATTGAGGGCTATTATAATCAAAATGATTTGGACAAATGAGACAAAGTGAAAAGCTCTGTAATGACAACCAACGTTCCCTCTAAGCTGCGCGCAGCTGCTCAGGCATCCCAGCGCAGCTGAATTGTCAATTTTTGCTCAATCGAACATTAAATTTTGCTCGTCTCTGTAATGCTTGCGCAGTGCAGCGAGCACTGCGCGCACATCTACCATTCGCTTAGAGGGAATGTTGATGACAACTGAGGTGAAAAATGGACGTATCACTCAGTCCATGTACTGAGGACTAGAATGGATTGGCTAATTGAGCAATGGAGGTATTTCATGAATATGCCTCAGGTAGAAAAGAGATATGAATGTTACTTGGTTCTTGTAATGAGAACTATTGTCTTCAAAATAACTTGGATAATTCGGGCAATGGATATGGTATCTAAGTGATATCTAACAACACATGCTATTCTGATTAACACAATATCATGGTGATAACAAGTAGAAAAGAAAGATCTATGTTACTCTTGTTCTTTTATAAACGACAAAAATATTCAGAGTTGCATGGATAAATGAGGCAAGGTAGAGACATTCTTATGATGCCTCAGTTAGGAAAGGTATATCTGTGTTTGGATACCCTGTGTACAAGACAAAATTTTCAATGATCATGATATGTTAAATTAATATACAAACCTTTCCAGCTGTTACAGTTCTCAAAGTATCAATTAATTTTAGTTTAACTTCAATATTTGGTGTTTTTTCAACATAGGTGCAGGCCTCTTGTATCATCTTGGTCACAGACTAAAAAAGAGAAATGCATGTTTACTTGAAATGCATTGTCTTCAAGTCATGAGCACAATATAAGAATTTACTGTAAATGCAAATGAATATGAGAGATAAATTTCACGAGTACATAAAGAAATACAAACATTCTGAAACATCTACAATTTCTATTCTACTTTAGAATTCCTTATTCAATAGCAGTGTACAAAACTGCCACGAGCCTGCTGATCTGATGCCAGCTAAATTCACCATGAACAGGCAGAAGAGAGTAGTAGCCAGTCCATTTTGCCAGTTTGATTTTTAGGTTTGCAGAGGAAATATAAGTAAATATTTTTTCATAATAAATGCAATAAATCATGTGAAGAAACTGCAAGTTGTTTCTAGTGATTCATGAATATGGAACATAGCAATCAGATCATTTGGGTGAGATGAGAAAGGATATAACTCACATATAATCTGTGTTCAATAGATGCTTGCAATTCTAGTCCAAAAACTCTTCTGTATCTAAGTGATATCTAACAACACATGCTATTCTGATTAACACAAGTTATGGAATTATTTGGATGCTTCAATGTTTGATAGATTTAATCCAATCTCTCCCAAAATGTAATGCCATTTGACCACCTAAATTTTACAAATCCCATCTTCATCATTATGGGGGAAGAAGTAGATAAAAAAATATTCCCATGACAGATCAATTAAGGTGCAATCGTGTGTGTGTCTGTGTATCAACTCCAATGCATATCAATTCAGATATCATTTTCTTTAAGAAATACAGCAGTTTCATATCTTTGCACATACAAGTTACTGTTCTCCAGGAACAACAAAAGAAAAGTGATGTATCGGTTGAATTACATTCTTTAATTATGAAACCTGATGTAAACCTTGGTTTCAATTGGTCAGCTCACTGTGTCATCTGCATTTGTGATTTATCTCAAATATAACCAAAACCATCCCTCTCAAAGTTTCACATCCTCAAGTTATGCATGAGTGATATAAATGGCAGTGAATGCTTTTGTCTGATAAAAAAAATTCTTTCAAGATGAAGCTTAATATTTAATTAAGAATGCATTTAAATGGAGTTACAATTTTTATACCTTTAGAGTATGATGGCAATGTCCAAACAAAAACACATCTATTACATCAAGTGATTTACCTGCTTTATCTGACTTCTCTTCTTGGTCAAAGCCACAATATTTTCATTCAAGGCATCCCAGTTTTTTGTTTCGAAACAGAGACGAACAATTGCTTCCAACACACGACTAGTGGAATGAGTGTCTGCAACCTGGAACAAAATATAAGATAGTGATGTAGATAAATTATTTGTGCATTTCTTAAAACTGTCCATTAGAATGATTTAAGACAACAATACTGAATCCAAAAGTGATCTACCTGTCGCTATATGTATGAACTTTGATTGGTTAAATTTTCTAATAGGATCGACTTTAATTCTGATAAAAATTGTTGAATTCCAAGCTCAAATTTAGGTCCAGATCACTCTAGATTTATTCATTTTCATGGGCATAAATTTTCAAGGCTTTGAAAAAATTAATTTTGCTGCAAGCAGAAAATGAAGAAAAAAAAAACTTTCAATAAATAATAAAACAGAAAATATTTTTGTTAAGGAATCTACTTAATTAAATTTAAAATTCACAATCAAAGCACACATCAAAAGTTCATTAACTGAAATATAGTGGAACCTCTCTTTACTAGCCACCTTAAGGATGGACACAATTTCATGGCTTTGCTCTATGTAATGGGATAGATTAGAGTAGAGAAAAACAATGGCTCATTTACAAAGTATCTAATGGTAGATGATAACCATGGCTAAATGATTGAGGTCTTGCTAGGATTTTAAAACTACGAGTCCTGGACTCCTATTTTAGGAAAAATAGGAGTCCCACCAGAAAAAGTTGTAGTCAACACCCAAAAAACATACTGGACATACCTGAAGTGACTAAATTTTCAGCTGAGGCGAACCAGTCATTGCCATTTAGTTTAATTTTCTAAATTCTTTACATCATGTTAGGTGGATGAACATTCAGGGGCCATAACTCTTCTATACTAAACCTGCATGCCAAATTTAGTTCAAATGCAACAAAGCTTATCAAAAGTATGCTGCAGAACTAACGTTCAGTGGATGAGGAATCAGGGCCATTAACTCCTTTAAATAATGCAGTCTTAAATCATCCAGTGATGTAACAATTCTTAAAAGAATACAGAAAATGTTATAGTTTAAAATGCTTACAGTTCTAGTCTGTTTCTCCAGTGCCAATAATATATCCAATGCTTCATTCAGTTTTCCTTGCTGAAAAAGAAAAGAGCTGTTACTTCTGCAAAACATGCAATTTAACCAATAAGTGACATTTTGGAACCAACATTATTTCCAAGTCTGTGCAAATACCCAGAACAATAGCTATAATTTCTAATGAAGCACGTTTCTCTGGACAAGACATATATTGGCTGAAGACCTTTTTTTATAACAGCGTTGGAAACAACTTCAACAATGCACACTTTTCTAACGTAGATCTTCATTTTTCTATACAAATTACTTTATTTTCAAGATGTCCAACCTCTGAAACTATTCCACAAGTTGAAGATCAAAACAATGTTGGCAATTAATTAGGTTCTCACAAATGCTCTCGGACATAGCTCTTCCAGTAGACTGACCTAGTTCACATCGGAATACAAAAGGGTGCATTGCATTTCTGATTACAGTTCAACCAAACTAAAAGAAAACTAAAAAACAATTTTTTTTTTTAGAAAAATGATTTAATTTGGCATTTATTTATTAAAGTGCTGCCTCTAACTGGTGATAGTGGCATTTTCATTGATGGAAAATTTGTTGAAGATTGTGATTTATGGTGTACTAAGGATGTTTTTTTGAAAGAAATTTCTAACACAATACACAATTTATTATTAAAAGTTGAGAATTTGATACTTAACGGAAGTTTTCATTACAACCATGGCCATCCTCGAGATCAATTTCCAGTTCCTGGACAAGTCCATTTTCAGGGAAGGGGCGGTTGCATAAATACGCATGTATGTACATAGAAGGTAGATTTTATAGGTGGCAAAGGGATATAACTCTTAACCTTACTGTAATTGACGGAAGTATCCGGGAGTAACCAAATAGGAGCAATGACGTCACTCAATTTGCGTAAAAAAGACTTGTGAAACAAGTGGTTGGTTCAGTCGTCATAGCATCTGATACAAAAGTATTTGTGGAGACTAGTATTGTTGACAGCTTTTCATTTCCCTGTGAATAGCACCATCACAGTAGCCTCAATAAGATCGGAAAAGACTGACCAAAATCAAGGCCAATTTAAGTACATGTACATGATGCATGTAAATAACAACTATCCAACCATGTGCTAATGTCGACATTGCATATCATACTGTTTTTTGTATCAGGATGTGATCGATGCAATATTTTGTGGATTATATTACACAAAGGTAACCAGAATGTAATTTGTCAATATACAAGTGTATTTCACACTGATTCTGTCTTCATGTACTCGAAATTTCCATTTTTTTCTTAAAGTGTAAATGCTACTCACTGACGACGGGTCACTCTTTGCAGTCGAATATTAACTTTTCTCTTTTAAATCAATGATAGTACTTTATAACAGTTTAATAATTGTCGGGTCACTGAAAGTTACTTTTTTAACATGCCTATGTCTTAGGACACGGAAAAAATTATTGTTTCATGTCCCAAGATTTACATCTATTACAGTAGTCAACAAAAAGACCTAAAAACGGTAAAGTTTAGACATTCGTCTGTAGATATGTCACCCCACCCCTTCCTCCAGGCCTTTATATTTTCCTAAATTATTCAGCTTACACGCGAGTATATACTATGATAATGAAATAATCAGTATAGGCAATTTAAATAATCGGCTATAAGCTGTATAGGCATAATCGGCAAAAAGTGACATAGGTACAGCTTTACATATTTTTAATTCAAAAACTTAGTTCATTTATTGATTTATAATTTCAAACCAGATTATGCCCTGAGGGCCTAACACAGTTAACGTCTGAATGTTTAATTCCAAACAGAAGTGTTCAGTGTAAAAGACTAACCTACTTGTCCGTGATTTTCAGTTCCTGAACAAGTCCATTTTCAGCAAATGCTAATGGGGTGTTTGCATGACTACTCAAGTATGTTAAAAGAAGAAAATACTATGCCATTTGCTTATGACATTTACAATGACAACTAAAGCAAAGGAAAAGCATGACAACTACAAATGTACCTTTCATTTGGAGTTAATATAGTCCTACATGTAAGACATAGCACATGTTGATTTAGTTTAGGTACTAGGTCTTACGATCCGAATAACAGCCTTATGTAGTCTGTTCTGACGTCATTGACATCGGACATACATCTGAATTTGTTGAAATGTGACAGTAGTCGCGGTATGCCAAAGTATATTTAAGTAGGTTCCAATAAAAAAATGTTTCTTGAAGGAAACGAAACGATGCTTGCTGATCAAATACTTGATACTTTGATACTTTCGTTTCATTGAAATAAAACGGCCTTGCTGAAACCAACTTCAGCATTCCTCAGTCACCATCGCATTGCAACCAATTGAAATGTGTGTCAAAGGAACATAAAAATGCGTTCATTTGCTAGTGTCCGATTTTGAGTCAATCACGAGTAAGTATATTAATAACTCTTAAATATGTGGATGAATGTTGACATTTATTGCCAAGTATGTGATAATCATGAAAATTTCACCTCTTATTCTCCTGTCAGTAGAGTTCAAAACACACTACACTTCACTGTTCGTTAGGCAGTAAGACCCTGACACCCAAAACATACACATCAGCGTCATGTCTTACATGTAGGACTAGAGTTAACATAACTCTAAACTCTCAATATTATTGTAATTTACAGAATTATCTAACAGTTATTGAAAAGGATGAACTATGTTACCATGTTGTCTAAAAAAAATAAACTTGCCCATAGAGAACACACTATTGCCCAGTATTAGTATGGAATGTCTATAATTAAGCATGAAAGACAGAGAATGACAGTATTAGGGCCATTCTGGAAACAGTCATGTTAGAAATTATAAATCAATGATTTGTCTAAGTTCTGTGCACTTTTGATCTCAATAGAGATTTTTGTTGTTAAAATTTGAAGGGGGGTACAAACAAACGTGGGAGAGAGAGAGAGAGAGAGAGAGAGAGAGAGAGAGAGAGAGAGAGAGAGAGAGAGAGAGAGAGAGAGAGAGAGAGAGAGAGTCCTCCCCTGAATGATAATACAGTACATGTATGATTCGTATGTAAATTGTAAGCAACCTTACCGGCCACTGTGCCAGCCTGTAGTAACCATTCCATGGTGAATTGGACAATAAGCCCACCCCCACCCCATTTCAATATATATCACGCCGGATAAATGTATCCTACGATTTATTTTCGGAACCATTACACTAGAAAGAAGCCAACCTTTGCCAGCTTTTCGCATTTTGGTAACTTTTCATCAACGGTGGAACTATAGTCCACTTCCATCTTCTGGATGCGTCCATCGCTGGGGTCCGCCATGATTACTGGCAATTTTTTCAAAGTACTCATGCACAATTTAAAGCAATGTTTATTTTATACAATGTTTGAAAACCAGTCGGAAATTGCTTCTGTCTGGACTTAAACTTTTAGAATATAATATAATAGTCTAAACTAAATTTGATAAGACAACCGGTCTAAAAATCCGACTGAATACATTCATAGTGTATCCATTTCTTTGAGAGTAATAAGTAATCTATGACCAGTCATTTATTTGGATACTCTCGCATATCTCGCTTTATACTCTTTTTATAGATGCATAGAAACGCCGAAATGTCGAAACGCAATAAAATCACTGGAACGCACATCAGTTATGGTATCACGGTACCAATTATTTTTTCCAAAATAAACACACTTTCTATCCTACCTCAGCATGCATATCACACACTGTCACAGAGAACAATCTTAGATTGTCAATTTGACAAGGACAAAACCAGGTACTCCATTGCATTTAAGAGAGATAAATCTGCTGGAACCAGACTGGGCTAAGAGTTATCTAGTCACAATAGACCCAGTTACACCCAGGTGTCCCACATTTTAAAAAATCATTAAAATAAAACAAAATATGATTTAGATATGAATTATCTTAATGTCACATATTGCCAAGAGGCTTCACTTTTTTAAAGCCTAACAGAAAGTACAACTCTTACATATATGCACCGATCACGGCTAGTGTTGTTTATTTCTGAATCTCTACACTTTAAGCTCCACCTACCTAGGGATGTACAATTGGAACTGTTATACCATATATCTTATATATCATAGTTTATATTGGTGGTATATGTATAATTCATATTTGTGACATTTAATATTAGTTATATAATAAATTAATATGTACATTTTTAGCAGGTGATGCAACATCAAACTAAATAGAAGCTGGAAACTGCATTTTGGCAACCGTTCAGTAACAAAATTTAATATTAACAGCGTGTATTGCAATTAATACATGAGTTTAATGATTCAGCTATTAAGGATAAAAACATATTAATATTGATTTAATATTGATTTCTTAAGTAGCATAACATTTTGTGGTTATTAATTATTACATTTTTCTTATTATCTTAAGTTCCATGACGTGTGAGATTTGTGCAACCCAGTATGTGGAACAGCTGTATAGTTTGAGTGTAACTATCATGACTTATGCATCATAATGGTCCAAAAGCAAAGATACATGCAAGATTGGCATGTCAATTCATTTCAGTCTTTCGTTTACCTTTTTTAAAAATCTCTTTTACTATTTGAAGAAGAGTATGGGATAGGGGCAGAAATGGGTTTAATACACAAAGACAAGTTTTAGAACATTTTTCAAAATGTATTTGTTTCATATAACACACAAATGTTTCAAAATTAATACAGAAATAAGGTTTGCCCACTCAGAAATAAAATAAAGATTAAATGTTGCAACAACAGGAATAAACACCTCCCAAGTTATATCAATTAAACTGATAAGACTTTGGCCTCAGCATACAGCCTTATTGCCAACAAAATTACGTATCAATATACAATATGGTATATGGTGTTTCTACTGCATTCTGACGTTTCAGTGCGTTCCTATGTTTCTATTTATACATAAAATTTGTATGTGACCACAAAGTTGCATTGTTACAATCTCTTCAAAGTATCGCTTTACTAATTCAACCTCCTTAGTAAACCAATAATATTATAATTACAAATTTAATATTTCAACAACTTTAAAATTATCAATGTTCAAAATCAAACCCATATTTCTCCAAGTAGACACATCCTTGGTGCACACTTCTGTGTGTGGGGCATTTTTCTTAATTTACTTGACTGAAATATGTTTTTAATTCAACACTGTAGGAATCACATGCATATTTAAGAAATGAGTGTTCTAAAGTCACATCTGTAAAAGGATTGAAATTCCGTCAAAAGAACTTTATATTTTTACAGTTACAAATGGAATGAGTTCTCAATAGATTTTATGTACTAAAATGTAACATTTCATTATCAACCAATGATGGCAGCCAAACCATTACATACATTTTTTATCTTAAAAATATAGTCATCGTATGGATTCACAACATTCTTGCTCCAAATCTTACAACAAGAAACTGCAAAACATACAAAAATAATATGTAAAATATTCTTTGCAGTTCTTTTGTCAGCATTGTTTTACCCTTCTTGATTTAAAGCCAAATGCAATGTTAGTGCTCTATTTCGTATTCAGTTTAGTTATTGAAAAATTAGCGTGAAAGAAACACTCAAACCTCTCTTTATAACTCCAAAATATATCTCACTTTACCTCTATTATAAATCTTTATAGCTTCCGATGTAAACAATTTATTTTCTGCAATAACATCTGAAGCAGAAATTAATCTTATTGTAGTGTTTCATTCAGGTGCAACTTATTTATATAACAAAATTTATTCTGGAAATAAAAAATACTCTATAATAATATTCTTTGGTAGAAATATTAATTTGGAATTATAGTGAATTCAGATATGAACATATTGGGTTATATTGGTGTGATTAATTGGAAGACTGTTAGCACATAATGACACTCTGGTACACTGGTACATTTAAGGATACAGGCACATCAATGCCTCCAGCAGTGAATCTTATTCTGTTTGGTTATAACAGTGGAATGTAATTACCACATATTTTGTCTGGTTATTACAGTGGAATGTAATTACCACATATTTTGTTTGGTTATTAGAAAAGAAGATAGCATAATATATAGAAACCATCTGTTTTTATTCCTGCTAATTCTTTCATAATTTTATTATCTAAAATGTCAGTATTTTATATACAAACATGTTATAACTAAACTAGTTTCTTATTGTAATTTTGTGTTTCATTGGGATGATAAATCTCGCTAAATCCTCTAATGTTAAAGAGTTTTATAATTTTTACTGGTAAATTGGTATTTTGAAAAAGTTTATATCCCTTCTGTCTGGTTCTACAGGATCAGTAGATTTATCAATATAGATGCATCCATTTCATGTGACACCTCTTCAAAATGCTTTATTTGTTAACTGCCTAATGAATCAGCTAAAGGCATACAAAAGAAATTTAACAGTTCTTACATCCTCCGAACTGTTTGATAAATTGTATTTTGTGCCTGTTATTTTCTTTGTAGGTTTTCCCAGTTTTGATCTGATATAGACACATCACAAATTAAATATAGGGTCGACTAACCTTCTCATTTCTTCTGCAAAGGGAAGTTAATAAAAAGGACCCTTAATTATTGTCCTGTTGCAAGTTGAAATATATGTAAGAAGATAACCTTGTGGGATTTCCAATTTACAACACAATACAATTGATGGTGATAAAAATACAATGTTTAATGACAAATGATTTGAATGAAAAATTATTTATGATTAATATATGCGTGTATATGATCCAAATATTGGACCAATTGACATAAAATGACAAACTTAATAATGAAAATACAAATAAATGACCTTTCACAGTACAAAGACAAGGGTGAATGATTCGGTGATTTCACTACAAAAAGAATTATGCATTTTAATCAAACAGTAAAGAATGTAGTATTTTACTCGCAAAGTAAAATGCATTCACTCAGATGGTGAAATTATGTAAACAAAAAGGAACAAATATACAAATTATCTCTACAGTCCCAAAAACTGGGTTTGTTGCACAAACCCACAAAAGAAGCCCACAGCTAAAAGATTACATATATGGAGTTCACTCCATCAACAGCACACTCGGCTACCAGTCACAATGGTCAATCAAGCCATCAGTATTCCAGAATGGTCAATTAAGCAATCAGCATCCACCAATCTCGGTCAGCAATGCCTGATAACCTGCTACTCGACCAACAATACTTTTCAGTTCTATGGCTGCTATGGTTCTGCCTCACAGCTGATATGGTCGACTTCTATGGTTAGCTCTGCAGCTTATACCATGTTGACTCTGATTACTCTGATCAGCTCTAAAGCTGATCACACTGGTCAGATATCAAACCAGTCACTCTTGACAGCTGAAAATATATCGAACACCATGTACTATGCATGACATGGGCATAGACAATACGTAATGACGTTATAAATAGTAAGCTATACAGTTTACATTATCGGTACAAATATTACAAACCAATACACAAGTTCATAAGTGAACCGAACCCGATAAGAATCCTATGATACTAAATGTTCCTTAAAAATGAAACTTTTGTATGGTCATCATAAAAATCTTGTTTAGTCCCAAACAAGAATAGAATATATTTGCATTATACATGTACCACGTAGACCGAATCTGCATAGAAAATATACAAAGATAAACGTGGTAGTACAATAATTATAACTTGTACACAAGAAATTAATAACTCACATGTACCTCTACAGCTGAACATGTGCAGGTAAACCACTTACTGACAAGACATTCTGTAATGTGAGGCATTTATACACAGATATTGTCTATGCACTGGAAGCATTCAGTTCTTCCCATTGAAAGTACTTCACATGTGTGGCATAGGATGAACTGAATTCTATTTTGAAATATTGTACAATATATATGTCACCCTCAGGTATCGCTGTACACAAAAATGAAACCAAAGTATATGTATTTAATAAATAAAAGGATTTATACAATTCTGTGAAAATTTCCAGTACAGTACATTTAAATAGTCTATACATGTACCTTCAGTTGGTGTTTTGTATAACAGTTTTCCTTTGCTAAAAGGATGCCTAGTATCAGGGTATTCCAAACACAACCAATACATTTTGATATCCTGTGATGTCAACGGATAAATAAATGTATTGTTATTTCAAAATGAGAGCCATTTTAAAACCAACAAAAGCAGTCAGTGCTATGTTATAACTTTCTATTGTGTATCAGGTGTTTTTATGTTTGTCTTATCTGTATTAAAGTCATGATTGGTAACTATATACTGTAACATTTCATTGTAAATAAATCTTTTTAAAAACAAGATGGTTTTATTTTAAAACCAAACAAGTAAATATTTTTTCTAGGTGACCTTTCTAAAATTCCAATTTGCTTGTACATAATATAACGCATTTCTTTTACATCAGCCAGTTCTATTGTATACAGAGCAAAAATGATTTCTCTGCTAACCAGTATTCCATTCACAACCTTGGTTGCAATTTTATAATGTAGAAATGAGAACCATTTAAAAGCTTCATTCTTTTTCTTCATCTTTAAACCTTGCCCCTGGAACATAGTTTGTCAAATTAATTTGCTGAACACTGTCACTCTGCGGTCTTCCTCAATAATCACCTGTTGTACAAGGGTGTTATATTGGTCTGTCCTAATCAATGCAGACACGATTTTGCTATTTTTAAAAAAAAAAAATTTAATGGTTTAACGTTATTTTTCAGCACAATATAGGCTATACATGGCGGCCAGTATTAATGGTGGAGGAAGAACCCGGAAAGAACCACTGACCCATGAGAAGCAACTGGCAAGCTTTCTCACATAACTACATTAGCCGAATCTTAGACTCGAACCCACGCAGACAGAGGTTAGATGGCAGTGATCCATAACGTAAACACTGCTTTATTCCACTCGGGGCCTCGATTTTTTTTTTTTTTTTTGCTATTGTGAAAAAGGTTTGTTCATAATTAAAATTACACAAAGATTTGTATTCTGCATTTATATCCATGGAGTATGAAGGAAATGCAGGGTACCAATTCCCTGGGGTTGTTTAAGTGTATTTTTATTATTCATTAAGAGGCTTTTTAAGGTGCTGTTTAGTGTTTTGATAGTGTTTTCTTTCTTTTTTTTTATTACAAAATAAAATTCTGAAAATCCACCCTTGAACTGCACCAATCTATCTATCTATCCCTTAGTCTTGCCGACCGTTGGGGCACCACTGATGACCTGACAACCAGCTTCCTCCATTCCAATCTGTTCTGATACTCTCACTGTGTCACTCAGCTTCTGTCCTGTCCACTCTGAGATGTTATCCTCCCATCTTTTCCTGTCTTCCTCTCCTTCGCCCTCCCTGCACAGTACCTTGCATGATTGTCTTAGCAAGCCCTGTTGATCGTGTGACATGTCCATACCATTTTATTTTGCGCTCTTTCACAGTGTTCAATAGCTCTTCATAGGGCCCAATGGCTTGCTTAATTTTGTTTTCCACTTCCTCATTTGCGACATGATCACTATATGTAATGCCAAACAACCTTCAAAAGCATCTCATTTCAACAGCTTGTATCCTCCTTTTGAGATCCGCTCTTAGGGTCCATGACTCACAGGCATATAGGAATACAGATGCAACCAAGGAGCGCATCAGTCTGATTTTTTGAGCTGACTGAGGTGTTTCTGTCTTTCCAAACTGTCTTCAGCCTTGCCATTGCTGTTATTGTCAGTGCATTCCTGGACAATATTACTGGTTTTGATCCCTCGTCTGCCACGATGGCTCCTAAGTACTTGAATCTATTAACTGTTTCCAGTTTTTGGCCTCTAATCATGATGTCATTGCTGATGCCACTGGTGTTGTTGGTCATCAATTTGGTCTTCTCTGCACTGATTTCCATACTAAAAGCAGTAGCTGTCCTGTTCAGTTTTTCCACCAACTGAGCTAGCTCATTTCCTGCAATGCCATCGATGTTATCAGCAAAACGCAGATTCGTTATTATTCTGCCTCCAATACTGACAGTTCCTTCATGGTCTTCCAGTGCATCTGTCATGATTCTTTCAAGGAAGATGTTGAAGAGAGTAGGTGAAAGCAAGCAGCCCTGTCTGACTCCCACAGTTGTCCTAAACCAATCTCCTATTTGACCATTGAAGCATACTGGCTGGTGGCCTTGCTGTAAAGGCTTTCTATGACTTTGATCAGGTTAGCATTGATGTTATACAGCTTCATGGTGGACCAAAGGGCCGCATGCCATACCCTGTCAAACACCTTCTTAAAATCTATAAAGACATGATAAAGGTCTTGTTGGTGCTGGAGGTATTTCTCATAGTATTCTCAGGTTGAAAATCTGTTCAGTTGTGCTTCGCCCTGGTCTAAAGCCTGCCTGTTCTTCAGCTATGATTTCCTCTGCCTGCGGCTTCAGTCTGTTTAATATGATTTTTAGCATGACTTTGCTTGCGTGGCATATGAGACTGATCGTACGATAGTTCTGACATTGATGCAAATTGCCTTTTTTCAAGAGAGTTACTATGAGTGACTGCACCAATAAGAAACCTAATTCCATCTGTGCACCTTGGCATACTTACATTTGGTTTTAACAGTATGATGTTTGAAAATAAATTTACATCATGAAATGAAATGGATGAAAGTATTCTCTAAACATAAAATGTTAAACCTTTTTAAGAAAAGGAGAAAAATGCATAGGTGAGAAACGATTCAATTAAAAGCATTATCATTACATCTTGATTACCAAAGTACGTTTCACACATCTATTACAAACTGGAATAAAATGGTTTCCCAAAAAGTACTGTTGCTTAGTAACCATGATCAGCTCAAAATTTCTTTCAAACAGTTTTTCATTTAAAATAGCTTAAACAACTAAATAAATGTCAAAAATGCCCAGATGACTCTGCTGTATGACAGATATTTGATGAGGTATCTAAGACATTAAGATTCAGGCAAGTTATTTGTTATTTAGGGTTTAATGCCATTTTTTCAGCACACGATAGGCTATACATGGCGGCCAGTATTAATGGAGGAGGAAGAACCCGGGAAAACCCCCGGAAAGAACCACCGACCATGAGAAGCTACTGGCAAGCTTTCTCACATAACTACATTAGTTGAATCTTAGACTCGAACCCATGCAGAAAGAGGTGAGACGGCAGTGATCTGTAACGGACAGATTTTTAGACACTTGGCCACTCGCGGCCCCAAGATCCAGGCAAGAGGTTTATTGCTGTGTATTTTAGGCCCTGCTGTGTTTTTCTTGTCTAAGGTATTGATACACTAATGCATGAAAAGAATTTCTTGGAATCCAATATGACTGTTTCTTCATTTTAAATGCTGATTTTTTAAATCATCTCTGATATTCTTGTGTGATAACATGATTGTCGGTGAGAAACTAAAGATCTTAAGCAGTCTTTTGGTAAAAAAAGCCATGTAAATATTGCTGTCCATTCAGGAAGAGTAACGATAACATTTTAAAGATTCCATACCAGTCTCATATTCATTTAGGAGCAGATAGACAACATTCTTATTGAAACGCGTTGAAATTACTTGGGGGGAGGGGGGGATAAGCTTTTAATGATGACAACCATATTGGAATTTGACACTATTTTCATACAAAGACCAAACAGATACAAGAAATCTATTGGCAAAAGCCCATCTATGATACAATCGTCCATCTAGAAGTTGTATAATCACACGATTTGTTTTTTAGATGGCTTTCATAGTGGCCATGGTAGTCAATCTGTACCATTTCATGGTATAAATTGTTATGAAAACCCAAGTCGACATGAATCTCCATTCAGTTAAAGAGAAGAAACAAAATTCAAGTGGGCATGAAAACTACTGCCAACTGTACAGACCTAGATCAACCTTTGCACAACACTAAGGCAGGTCTGGGTCTATGCAGTTTGTTAGAAGTAATCAGTAAAACAAAGAATATATAAACTAATCTGCCATCATAGGATTTGCAGTTATTCTGAATTAACAGATGAGTGGTATTTTATTATTTGTAATTTTCTTTGGTAGTCTCATTCATGGATGCATGCAAGTATACAATGCCTGATCTTAAAATATTCACTCTTACATCACAAAGCAACCCTCCCCCCACATATAATATCATTTGAAAATAGAACACTAAGCATCTAGACGACAAATTCCTTACATGTATCTCCAGGTGCATTTATGACTAAATTTCACTCCACCACTCAATAATGGCTGTTAGCGCCAATACACAGTAATGTATGGTGTCTTGAGGATTGAAATACACAACAAAAATCAGTTCTGTTTATCAATAATTTTATTAAGTACACATTCAACTAATTAATTAATGACTTAAAATATTTCTCCATTTGTGTATCATTTCTATTACAAACCTCCTTTTGCAGATTGGTAACATTTGACAATTTTTTAACTTTAAAAGGTGTCACATATAAAAACAAAAACATTTCCAATAGAACCACTAGTTGCAAGTTTTTGTATCTATTTTCCATGAACTTAAGATGATTGTCAGTTTTTCTATAAAACATCCCCCATGGACAGCAGATGTAAGAATAAACCAGACGTGTCCTTCTGCATGTCTTGAAAGGTAACTAAATGGAGGCAGACTTTATTTACCAGTGATGTGTTCTGTGGCGATATTCCTGTGCTCAAAGACATATTAAAACACTGTAACCATTTAGCTTTTATCTTGTTGATGAATGCCTTTTTTTTGGGATGCCTATCCTAAATCAGCACTACATAGCCACATACATACTTCTCTGTAAAACAAAGTGGCACACAATGTTTAAAAAAAAAAGCAAAGCCTGCACACAAAGCTCTAATAAAACTCAGAAAACTAATACCAGTACCTATTCTAAACTGTTTTTTTTTCTCCACTTTATAATGTGAATTCTGTCTACTGACATTGAACTTTTAACAAAGAAACTTCAATCATGTCAATTTTGATTCTCGTCCAAGTACAGTATGTATATGACAACACTGAAAAGTCCCACTTTTGAATAAGTGTGGATACAAGGCACAACTTCAGATGCCAAATATTGACCAATATGAGGAAGCCAGCTAGACATCATTTTCAAATATAAAGTTCTCAAAGATGGAATAAAGGTGTTTACATGCATGCTGATCAGGGCAATTAAACGTGCAAGTACAAGATACAAGATAATCCATTAATAATGTTGGTTAAAATAAATACACCGGTTTGCAATTTCTTTATGGCAAGAATATTTTTTTAAAAAATTAATTCCGTAAATGTATCAGTAATACACTGGCGGTAACCTGTTTGCTACTTCAAAACTTTCTGTGTAAGTGACTATAGTTTTGCCATCATAAAGATTTTTGTTTAGGTATGACAGAAAATTGCACATATACTGTATTATCCATGCACATAACACAGTATCCAATTAATTTACTATCATATACACCTTCATTAATAGTGACCATGTATTTATGCCCATAAAACATGGGATAAACTTTAGCGGTAGTATAACCATTAGCTTTAAAGGGACTGTCTATGTATTTGTAATGAATTCTGTCAGAGAAAGTTTGATGATAAACATCTTAATCACACACTACTCCAATAAATACATAAAACCGCATATGTGTTTTGCATGAATTGGCAGAAAGAATGGGCAATATGACATAAGGATATATGATAGCTATCAGGCTGAAACTTCCTGAACTTGGAACAAAAACATGAATGCAGTTTTATATTATTAAGCCTCTTACTGTTTTAAAATATTGCTTGGTTTACCTGTATGAATGAATTTATAAAATTTTGATTCCCTGTCTAAAAATTGACACAGAGATGTCAAAGACATCCATGTAGTTTCAATCTAGGGACAAGTAATACAGAAATACAGATCAAACTGCTGTATCAAATACCTGATGAAGAATTTAAGATTAAATGGTACATCAAATTTATGACATTTCTGTTGATTGCTGCACTGTAAAATATATCATGGTAAAAAAAATATGGTACTGAAAAAATTACAAATGACTTGCTCAGACTGAACAAGTACTCTACATATTTATCTCACTGTACATAAATGTAAATTATTAAACCCCAGGCAAACTCAATTTACATCTATCTCGACTGTAAACAAATTTGAAATGATGAACCCCTAGAAGGCACTTGATTAACCGACTTAATTTACAGCACATGCAGCCTTGAGAACAAATGGGATAAGCATCTACATGTAAAGTGTAAGGGAATATTGCAAAACGGTTATGCTTTGTATACCTTTGATTCAATATCCATTAAAACTGTCTTCTAGTTAATTGACATGTTCATACACTTCTTGTTACAAATCAACATTACTATTTAAAAAACTGTTTGAAAGGATACATGGGTTTGTTTGTTTCTCTTCACATGTGTTCAGAGCGAACACGACCACAGCAACATTTACATTCAGCCTAAGTTGGGACCAAAGTGGAATATTTTTAGAGATCTTAATTCTCCAAGTACATATTTGATACCATTCCTTTTACAAATGTGTAATTAACACAAAGCTCATAACTGTTTATAGTGCACTGAAAGGCTGTTCATTCTTTTGTGTAGAATTTCATATTGGTGAAAATTTTATATAAATATATTGACAGTCCCTTTAATAGTAAAACTTGGCAACCACTACTAAATCAGCAAAGGTGAACAAGAATGTCTTTATTTTCTGGCTTTGATTAGCTTGCTATAAACTTCTGAATGGTCTCTAATTAAACATGTCATGGATGCAAAATTCTGACATTGAAGTATATGAGTGGGGTACATAAATACCTTTAAGGTATGGAATATTGCACATCATAGAAGCATTGGCATTAAAATCCCTAAGAAGAAAAAAAAATGCTTTTGACATGAATACAAGTATTTCCATGCACTGTTTTCAAAGTCTCTTTTTTTTCTTCAAAAATACAGGTGTAACAGTTTATAAGTTATAGCTTATAAGTATGAAGACGCTTTAACTGAAAGGCTACAGCATTAATAATTTAATCGACATTCCAGTGCTTAAAGGTCCATTATGGAGAATTGAAAAAAAGTAAAAGTTCAATGATTTTTGTATGCGTAGATTAAAAATCAATTTTACTAGTAAAATTTATCAAAGTTCCATTCACAAAATGTACATTTAAAATTAATGAAGATTCAAAAATTAGACTGTATTGTGTCCAAAATCCCAAGAATAAGACTAGGTTTCTTATTGATATAATTCAGGACATGTATTGATCGCATTACAAGTAAACTGGAGGATTTTGTACAAGATACAGTACCAATGTGAGAAAATGGGCTACTGTTTTCCTTTCCTTACCAATTACAAATAAGGAGGATATCAGGAATGGAAAATTCACAAAGAGTCCCTTGACTAGACATGCTCCACTGTGCAAAAAGAATTTCCAGAAATACAAGATAAGAATATGTTATCTCTTTAACTTTCAAGTGCTGAAACCATCACTGATATTATTAACCAATAACAATGTTTTAAATTTAGATGCTGTGGCACACGTATTGGATGTCAGCTTGGCAGAGGTTTCATTTAGGATAAGGTAGGCAGCAACAGAAGTCCTCTTGGAGAAAATCCCATGTGTTACTAATCATCCATTCAGTAGTGACAAGAATTTTCAGACAGTCATTGTGACAGCCATAGTGGATGCACAACTTCAACTGCTGTGCAAAAACGAAATTGGTACCAGACAAAAGGAGGGACAGATACACAACATGCTTGAGAATAAGATCCCCACCATCGTTACCAAATTTTAGCAAAGTATATACTCAAATTGTACACTGCACAGACTATATTCTGCCAATGCATAATGCACCATTAGATCAGGGTCTACTTTTTTTCTACTGATTACTCCAATAAATTGTATAGACCTAGATCTGCCTATACATGACAACAGATTAGGGTTTGTGAAGCTTTCAGTTTGACTTGACTTATAAATGAGTATAAATAGTACAGCAGATATCTTTGACTATATGCCCACACCCTACATGTGTGAAAATTTATTAGACTGGCTCTTGTTATTATTTGTATTGTAGGAATAAAATTACAAACCATAACAATTTTACACATACATAGAGAAGTTTGTGTTTCTAGTGTCCATGATGACACAAACAAGGACAGCTCATCTTTGTCATACAAATTAGACTGGTTTTCTTAGAGGTTTCTCTGATCCTTGCAACAAATAACTTTACAAAATACATAACGAATGGTTAAAGATGGGATGAGAAAGAGGAAACTTGGACTTAACATGGCTGTAAGAAATTATTGTACAAAAGCAACAATTTCTCTTTCTATTCATTAGCTTTGGAAAGTGAAAAGCAATTTACTTCAATTAAATGTATAAAAAATGCTTTTCCCCAAGAAATGAAAGTTATTCAGCCATGATATACATTAAGATGACAAACAAAGTCATCGATTCCCTGCTGGTGAACAAAGAAAAAGGTCAAAATTAATTTTTACAATTTGTCATACATTTTTTACTGAAAACTGTCATGTTCTGCAGATGCATCATAGACCCAAGTGATTTTAAGACAAAAGATTCATTTGACAGAACTAAGTCCAGCTTCCCTATTATTCAGTTTAAGCATTTCATTTCATTTACTTCTTTTAAAATATCTCTTACATTCTTTCTGTCATTGTATGCAATGTCACATACTGTCATCTAATTAACATGAATAGATAACAGAATGAAAAACTTCCACTCTTCAAAAGTCTGTTAAAAATTAAGATGGTTCTGACTGTACATTTACATCAGGTCTCGAAATATAACTAAAATTACTTAATTGCATTAAAATTTCTTTGTAGGAGACACTAACGCATGAAAAACACAAGCGAACAAGTAACAGAATGTAGCCCACAGATCACTAACAAGTTAACATAAAAAATCTAAAGTCACTGCAACATAACTAGTATCTCTGTATCATATGACTATCATTACATCAAAGCCTGGATACCAAACCTTGTAAAATATTATTTCTTTTAATTAAATAATAAATGAAAATAATAGCATCACCATATTTCATGTATTTTTTCATATAAAAAAAATTATTCTTCTTTTCAGAGTATAAAAAATTATATACAAAAAAAAATATTTTGGAAATTGATTGGCAACCTAACATTACTGACATAAAAAAAATAATAATACATGTATTGTCTTGTTTTTGCTTTCAAACAAATTAATTAGATTTTTATTTACCCAAAAATGGATGTGTGCATGCATACATTCAGCAGTGGGGGAGTGGAAGGGGGCATTAACATGTCAAAGTGTAAAATTATATCTATGCCATGTGTATTTTTTTCAAAAACATTTTGATGTAGTACGCAAATTTATGAAGGTGATCCAGGTCAAATCAGAGAGAGAGAGAGAGAGAGAGAGAGAGAGAGAGAGAGAGAAGAGAGAGAGAGAGAGAGAGTTAAAAAGGGTTACATGTTTATTGTAACCTTTATTGTTCAGTTACCTGACAATTGTTTTATTCCGTATGCAAACACTACAAGGGCACTATTATATTCCATTGACAATTAAAACCTAAATAAATAAATCATTCTTGTGTAAATAAATTATGAGATCAATTGTCAATGTGCCACATGGCTATGCAGACCTGCATGCTAATTAAATACACTTTGAACTTTTGCTTGGTCTCTACCAGTAAATACTGGATTAAAGACCAGATTCACCTGAACATATCAAATCAGTGAGGCTCTATGTAGGGAAATGAGGCTACCCATGGGTTACTGAAAATAAGCCCGACAAGCCATTTATTTAGCTTAAGTTCAACATCTGTGCGAAGTTAATAGATAATTAAAGTTGTTTTTTCATTATACTGCAAACAATAAATCGGTAGTTTTTTGTGACTCATTGATACATCAATATTTATTCAAAGTCATTTAAAAAGTGAACTTTGCTTCTTGATGCAAATAAAATGCATAAAAATATGTAGTGAAATACAATAATAAAAGAAAGAAATGATCAATGATCTTTCTGCACGAGCATAAATGATGATTATAATATTTTGTTAATCTCTGGTTTCACTATTCAATGCCTTAGTTAAGAACTTACCCAGAGTTAATCACTATTCATAACATGCTTAGCAACCCCAACCCCCCAACACCAGTCAATGGATGTATCAAAATTGTATATTGCTGAATTTTTGAAGCCATATGAAATGGGAACCTGTCTTCAATTTTAACATAAAATTTAAATAAAAAGAAAAGAAAAAGAAAAATACAACCAAAAAAATGATTTTAATATCTTATTCTCTGTTGTAATCAGTGAGGCAATATTTTCTATCACATAAATCTACCCTGTAGAACATCTAATGTACCTTATGTATGAAAAATAAGAGGATTTGAAAAAAAATAACATGAAGTTTTGTGAATGAAAAGATATGACACAATTATTTTTATAGTCTGATGGTGTATGAAAAATTATTGACTACAAAAAAATAACATGAAATACGGTACTACTATGTGCCTATTTAAATAGTCATTGTATTTCTTAATCTGGAAAACTCTTTATCTAAGATGTTATGTTTGATATCCAATGACTTTATCCTGAAGCACACACACATTCTTAATCTCTTCCATGTGATTTCTGTGTTTAAAACTGGCACATATCTCAAGGGAGACCACTGCTGTCTGATGACCACAGGGGAAACATGGCTATCTCTCTGACCTAAAATGTCGATACATTAAATAGGCAATTCCGGCAAGTGATATTACAGCTATTCCTATTTTCAGTCCTTTCTTGTTGTCTCGTAATGCCACATCTTTCAGATGCCTGAAAAAAAATAAAAATAATGTAACAAATTGACTAGCTTTCAAAAACGTCTATTTCTAAAGTAATGTTATAGATTGAGAGATGATAATTTAGTAAACTCGGCTTCTGTCAAATGTATGTCAAATTATCTATCAAATTATAATCCCTACATTTTCTATCAAGGCAAAAAATCGAAATGAAAAGTGTGAGATTTAACATAGAAATTTAGTTTCATAAACATTACTTCTTGATGGGCATAATTCATTAAATGAATGTTAATACAAATATATATTTCTGGACACTTTAGAGATTAGGCTAGAACTGCCAAAGAACTATAATATAAACACAGCAATCACTCTATTCCAAAACATTTTACTATTTTCCCAGACAACTGTACCCTTGATTCATTGTTTATCCTTTCAAGATTTAGGCCTACTAAAAAGATCTAGGTATGCAACAAGAAAAGTCGGCAAAACATTTCCTCCTACCTTATTTCTTCCCTCACAAATCAAGCCAGCTATACATAATCAATTTCACTAATATTAACACAGTAAAATCTAGTGTGCAATGAGCATGCATATCAAAACACACAAATCATTCATTTTAACACTATTGTTCATGAATTCATAAGCTATAGTGTATGTGAAAGGTCAAAGACAGCATGCATATCAAGACACACAAATGTTTTAGTGTATGCAAGTGATGGTCAAAGATAGACCCATACATCGGTCACACTGACCTCATTTTGCAATAAAATCCAGGGATAACTCTCCTAGAACCTTTTTTATACAAACTCTTCAAAACTAAAACCATGGAAACCAAACCTTTCTCAGTTTTGAGAAATTGTTGGTTTACTGAGACTTTTGCAGATGTGAACAAGTCATTCTCAGTGCTTATTGTGACAACAGAGAGAGATACAATGCAATTACGAAAGCATTAGTGTCTGTATAAAAGTGCAGAAAATTAAAAAGCGGTTAATTTTTCAGTTTTTTTTAGACATCTGTGCAATATATGTTCCTAACAAACAAAACCATTGCACTTGTCACAAGAAACATCTAGGGAATAAGATATGGTACTTGTGTAACTTTAAGCCAAAGTAAATTGGAATTATGAATGAAACTCCACAATGATTAAATACTCTAATTCATAATTTTCATAGTTCAAGGTCCTAATTTGAAGAAGGCATGCATTTACTGTTTTTTCTTACATCATTCTTTAACAAATGTGGCTTGTGTTAATGACTTCATTTCTTGTGCCAGAATAAATTAATAGTTTACACTTAGCAGTCATAAGTTTTTAGTCTCTTATAGACTATCAAGTTTCAAGGTCTGGCATATCTGACTGGTGGCTCAGAACATACATTCTCATCATAATATTCATCACTTTCATCATTGGCTTGATTGCTTTCATGAAACTGCAACACAAGTTCAAGGTAACCTGTCTCTGATATAGATCACATCCGTGAGATGCAGCAATGTCGAAGAACATAATGAGTCATCTCTCCTGCAGACTTGTCTGTTAATTGACAGTACTAATTCATTTAATGAACATCTGTGTGGTCATCCATGATTTTTCTATTAGCTACATATGTCATTGGCAAGTTTGTAGCATTAATAGCCTTAAAGCAGCATGGTTTCTTTCTGAGCCTTGTCTTTTATAAGTGGTTTCAATTTCTCACAGCATTCGATGTAAAACATTATTGTCATGAGTGAAGACAAACGACAGTCATGGCTTATTAGTTACATGTAATGATTTTTCTCTATTGAAATCATTTGAAATCATTTGACTTTTAGGATATTGCTTTGTCCATCTGCATTGGCAAAGTATTTTTAAAAAAGAAACCACACACTTGGTAATGAAGCCCAGATATTTAGCTAGATTTTAAAAAGCAAACAACGTAAACATGTTTACAAAATGAATAGCATCAATCACAATTATATGATCAGCAGATAGACAAAGACATTCTTAAATGGCTTATATACAAAGCATTTTAGTAATACATGTAATTATCCTTAAATGACAGTTCTTTTGTATGGTGCAAAGGCTCAAGGTATGCCTATTATCAGCTCTGTGTTGGCACACATGTCAAGTGTTTTTTTCAATCTCATGTGCCCTGGGACATTTTCCAGATCCTCGTATCACATATCGTATATGTACAGTACCTATTAACTGTATTTAATCTGTTGAGCATGTGTTAGAAATAAAGCAGCTAAATATCTTTTCAAGTTTCAACTGACTTTTGGTTTTATGGGATATTTTCAAGTAAAAAATTGAGATCAGAGATCAAAATTTGTTCTGGTGTTGAGGGCTTTTGGTTTGCTGGGAAAATATGATGATAATGAATGAAAATTTTGGTCTTGAGGGGATACCATTATTGTGAGGTTTTGGTTTTACACATGCAGTGCATCCTTCTAGGTAAAAGCTGTAAAAAACATAAACCCAAACATGTCCGTCAAATGTATCTTATATAATGGCTGTTTTGATTGTAATCTTTATATTGGAATAAGTTCAACTGTATTACTCAAAATTAATTTGGTCTTTACAACAAAACATGGACCAAAACAACCAACTGAGAACCTGTTATGAGGCCTATTGAAAAAACAAATTTTAAGTACAGAGCTGTCTAAAAAAAAAAAAACCTGAATGAAGCTTGGTGGTAGTACAGGTTTTAAAACAGCAGTTTGTACTAACTAATTAAGTACCAAGGATATTAATAATTCATTCTTTTATGTGTCTCCTGTTTTTGTTGACACTGCGGTTGATGCAAATGACTAATCTGAAGACCCAATGAACAGAAATCTACAGTGACCTTTACCATGATCAGCATATGTAAATTCAGATGAAAATAATTTTTTTTTTTTTACAGAAAACCACAAAAGTTGATGACCACAAAAGCAAATGAACTCATAGTATAATGCCCAAGTCTGCATAAAGTATCCACCATGACATTAACAACAAAGGCTCAAGTGATTCTAATATATTGATACTGTATAGTCAAAAAAAGGAGAGAATCTAAATTCTGAACATAACAAATAACAGTATGACCATTTGTTAAAATATAACCAAAATATAGATGGAATAATATAATGCTCTTCCCCATGAAATTTGTGAATTGTTTCTAGAATATACACGAATCCCTTCTATTCCAGCATAAGTGATCCATGGAACCCAGTGTCTCACCTACATATATATCAGAATACTAGTCAGTATAACCCATCCATCTGATTTTCATAAAGTTTTTTTTACACAACGCTCTAATATTGCTGTCCATGATACTTAATCAGGCAAGACAACAACTGATGAATATATGTAACTGTCAAAAATGTACAAAACAAGACATTAACATGGTTTACAAAGATGAATGTTTTTCGATTACGCTGTAAAGAAAGGATCATCTAGTATACCGGTGTATAAACTTCATAACTAATGTAGAATTATTCCAAAATATCAACAAATGTCAAGCTGCACAACTTCTGCATGTTCTCACATTGAGAAATGTGGCTTCCTTAATGATTTTTAAGAAATACGTGAAATACTGTTATGGCATGAAGTGCAAATAGTTTACATTGCATATACTTGTTTATAAACCAACTGCATAGACTCTGATCTGCTGTTGTATAATGGGATTGGCAGATCAGTGTGTTTTAGGTCTGTTTTTAAATAACCAGGTAAACCAGCAAGGAAAACATGGAAAATTCATTTACTTCAAAAATCTACTTACAATTTCAGACCTATTTAAGTTACCAAAAGTTAAATGTGATGTTCATTCTGTAATGTTTGTATGTACGGATGCATGTGTCAAAATCAGGTGAAACTATATATGATGATGGCATATATCTGTGATATATAGGTAAGTTTCAATATGTAATGTTATTTGTGTATATGCGTGTATTGTGTATGCATGTGTTACTTCCAGGTCTGCTTGAGTAATATGGATATCATTATGTATGCATTACTTTCAGGACTGCTTGATTAATATAGGCATGTATTACTTCCAGGTCTGCTTGATTAATATGGGTATCATTATGCATGCATTATTTCCATGTCCGCTTGATTAATATAGGTATCAATATGCATGCATTACTTACATGCCTGCTTAATTAATATAGGCATGTATTACTTCCAGATCTGCTTGATTAATATTGGTATCAGTATGCATGCATTACTTTTATTATGCATGTAGTCAAGTAAACCTGATTAATAATGGCACTTTTTGCTAACATAGTAATTAATGAGATGTATATTATTTATTTGATAAAATTAATGAGGGACAATTAATCTTGCTAAACACAATATTAATCAAACTTAAAAAATGGTAGTATACTATCATGATCTTTACCTGATGGATCACCACGGTAGAGATAACACCTAAGTTCATCAGCAAATACTGAAGTTTGTGTCTGTATAATAATTTGCTTGTTAAGTCTAACTACAAACAATGACTGGTACAAGATGAAGCCCTTTGCACTGGCAACATTCACTCTATGCTACTTCCATGAGATTGAAATTTCGTTACATGTTTAATTATGGACATTATGCACTATCTAATGCAAACAGCCCATAAAATGACTGCTACCATGTACTCAATAAGTGAGCCTGAACCAGATCAAAGTAGACTAACGCACTTACCGTATGTTATCGGACAGCGAAGAATAATTTGGCCAGATTAGATGAATACCAGTTTTGGTAAGTGCAATGAATGACATATAAATATGTAAATGGTACAAAAAGTTATTCTTTTCAAAGTGAAATGACCAAGTGGAGCTTGCAGTCTCAAGCAATGCACATCTCAAGTAATTTCAAGTCATATATTCTTTGACCCAAATTACACACAAACAATCATGCACAAAAATAAAGAGAATTAAAAGTATTAAAAAATAATTAAGATACAAGATCCATTTAAATCACCAAGACAAACAGTGAAGAAAGCCTGGGAAATTCATTTTCTTCAAGAATCAAACCATATGCAAAATGTTAAGCTGTAGAATGGAACCATAACACAATCGCAGATCAAAGTCTATTATGTTTGTTATATTGCTTACTTCTAACAAACTGCATAGACCAAGACCTGCTAGTGAATTATGCACTGGAAGATCAGAGTCTCTGTACAGTTTACAGTTAGACTCGTAAGCAAGTACATACAACATTTACCAATGTAAAATCTCTACTGAAAGCAAAATAAAAATTTCAATATAAACTGAAAACACAAGAAAATCTGGATCTGAAAGTTAAAGTTAATAATTATATTTTACATAGTGCCAATCAAGAAGGTGTCAGAAATATTCTGACAAGCCATGTTAAAACACATAGTCTGGCTACAAAATTTTGCCACAATCATACCTAGCTAGTGATAGCAGTGGTAATTAGACTAATGCTAGTTGTAATTTATTAACTACAGACAGGTGGGTGGAGTTTGCAATCCGTCAATTGCATAAATACAGAAGGATTGTGGCCTGTCATTTGTATTTTTAATCAATCAATAAATAGTCAGATCTTAAAGAATTTAACAAAAATATTCAAGAATCAAAAAGTACTGAGAAGATCTCAGAGTAGAGTATATTAGATGCGATGTATTTCAAAAGAATTATTATTTGATGGAGTCAAGTGTGTCAATGTATTTTTTCATCTTATTATATATACATTGTTTCTTTATTAAAAAGGTCAATCTAATCAAAATGTAAAGTTTATAGGAACCATTTAATGCAATGGGGAGATTGAATTTATGGGTTTTTTTTCAGTTACTTCCATGGAATGATTCTGATTCTTAAGTTAACTGCATTTCACCAGTCATATTCATGCTAATAAAATCTCTTTTGTTGGTAAGCTTTTATAAAATTAGTATCCTGACTTATATGAGAACAAAATACATGGTAAATTAACTGCCATGCAATTCTGGAAGTCAATTTTGCCACTTTTGGAGAATATAGTTTCATAGAGTTATCAATGATGATATAGCAAATGAGGTAAATGATGCTGTAGAACAATGACATTGTAACCTAATTAGCATTTCATCAACATAAAGTTGAATAAAATATGCGAATCCAAAATTCAGTGGCCTTAACTCCAATAAACTATGATGCAGGGACTGATAATCAACTTCTGCTTAAAGTACAACAAAATAGTGCAGCATATAATTTTTTCTTGAAATCTCATGGTAAATAAGTGAATTATTGTAAAGAACCAATAGTGGGTTGGTCCAACATTTAGGGACCAAAACTCATCACATTTAACAAAAGCCCCTTGAAGTGACCAATGCTCTACTGAGTATCCAGAATTTCAAGTTAAGACCATTTAATCCTCTAAAATATTATATGTTAAAAACATCTTTGATATTCTTCAGCAAAAACAAAAATATTTTCAAATTAACAGATACTTATTGTCAGATTAGCACTGAATTAATTACAACAAAGTAGACATCATTAGAAGTCAATTAATGAAAACACCATGTCTTAATGGTCACCCATCAATTTAAGGGAATTAGTGACAAAAGAGTTTAAGACAGTCAATGTGGCAGCCATAGTGAATGTAAAACTGGCACCATTTTCATTTTGTACCAACTATGTATCATAAGATTTCTAATGATTCTTGGTGTTGTGCATTTAACACCATTTTCCACAGCATGATAGGCCATGACAGCCATGTAACTGTGGCAGAAACTGTAGCTGACACTCTAACTACTAGACCACCGTAGCAGTCATATATTAAGGAGTTGTTTTGAAATTAAATGAGCTAGTTTGGCAATCAATGGCTATACCTCAGCTAGAGGATAAAGCAGAGCACTGAAAAGCAGTCAGCCAAGGTGTCTTGAAAATCAAGTTGTATTCCAAATATTGTTGAGACACAATAATAATTAAGGAAGTAATTATACAAAGGCAAAAGCTGGTGGGTCTGACAGTCAGGGGATATAACACTACTAAATGAAGATTTAGTTTAACTAAAGACTGAACCCAGCCAAGATCTCATCAGAACCAATCTACATACTAAAACTGACCGAAATGCAAAAGGAATTAATGTTTTATGTGGAAATAACAGTGGACTGATCTTATCATAAAGCAAAAACTGATAAACAGTGATATAGAAGGGTGACAATCAAACAGTCAAGGTTCCATCAGTATCAAGCAGCTTATCAAGTCAGATTGAAATCCAGAAAAAAACATGGGATTTATTGCGCAGATATGAAAGTGGATGGATCTGAAAATCTGACAAATGAATCCAGCAAAGGTTTCATCAATGTCAAACTTCATACTAAACTTGGCTGAAATGCAAACATATTCAAGAGTTATCACACAGAAATGAAAGTAAGTGTTTGACAATTAGGATATTACTCTGACATACTATGATAATAAAGGCCGATGAAAGAACTCGATCTCGTAAATATCAAACTACATACTAAAAATGGCTGAACTCCAATAAAAAAACTAGAACACTAAGTTATGTGTACATTACAAAGTGCCTCCAATCACTACATTTTTCAATATCACTAAGCTATGTGTACATCACAAAGGGCCTCCATTCTCTACATTTTACTAGAACACTAAGCTATGGGTACATCACAAAGGGTCTCCACTCACTACATTTTACTCAGTGGAGCCATAAACAGGAAGTGTGTCTGATGACCATTCTTTTAACTGTGATACAATACAAAAATACTGACAACATAATTCAACTAAGATTTCTTTAATATCAAGAGGCATACCAAATTTAGTCAAAATCCAACGGTAACAAGTGATTTACTGTGCATAAAAAAGTGGCTGATTTTGTGAAGGGCTATAACTCAACTACATCATGACAAAAGACTAACAATCCAACTTAGCCAAGGTCCAATCAATGTCAATTTGTCGGAAATTCAATAGTAACAAGGTACTTATTGGTAAAAGAGAAACTGGATGGATCTGACAATAGACCTCAAATTGCATAACAAATTTTGGATGAAATCTAGAAATAATTAAGTGTGCTACTGCACTGAATGACTGTGGGACAGGTGGAAGAATGGAAGGACAGACAGGCCCAATGTAATTTCCCCCATTTTCTACAAAAACGGGGGATGGGGCAAACAATGTACAATATCATGCAAGGTGTCAGCTGTTCCAATCCTTTCAAGAAAAGAAAAAATAAACCAAAACAAGCCATAAAATTCCTCAAGGTTTGATTACAACCAAAAAAGGTTTCTATTTTGTAATTAAAAAAAGAATTATGTTTCTAGGATAAATAGTCATGACAACATGTAAGAAAGTTCTACAGATCTTGTAACACTTCTTGATGTGGCATATAAAAAGATGTTTGTACAATATATTATGGGAAAATTTCTTAATTGCATATGTCATGCTACTGAATAGTTTCTCAATCTATACCAATTACGTCATTCATAATTTAAATGAAAATTTAGGCTTTATACTTTACGTGATTAAACAAGAAAAAGACTGAATTGACATTTAAGTTAGTGATCATCAATAATTCCCATGATTTGCTTTAAATCCTGTAAGTCCTTCAAACGTTATTTAGCTGATCTTAAGGGGCAAAGTTAAGTCAAACTGGGGCCATAAACTTTGTAAAATTCCCATTGAATATGATGAAACATCAAACTTCCATCTTTTATGTAAAGCCTTAGACCAAATCTGACTCCAATTTAATAAGCTGAAAGTTGAATGCACAGAAATAAAATGCAACAGTAAAGTTTTAAGTCAATTAATGTTCATAACTCAAGTTTTCTGCAAAATGGCAAAACTTCAACCAGATCTGACTTTTTCATGCAAATTATAATAAATGTGATGTCAATTGATGAAGTTGTTAGAAAGTTACTGAGTGGAAACAAAATGGAAGGATAAAGCTTTAAGTCAAATGCAGTCAGCAAACTTTTGAATTCAGCTGGTGAATCCTCATACCAAACTTGATTTCAATCAAAGATGTCTTCTGCACAACATCCTTCAAAAGTTAATTAGCAGAAATGAAATGCAGTGTAATCAGGGACTTAAATAAGATAATAATGTTTTTTAAGTCATTTTTATGTAAACTGCAAAAATCAAATTTGTCCTAGCTCATCTTAATGTAAAACCTCATACTAAATTTAAAATTTAATTTTATACCTTCAAGTCCTAAAAAAATTATTGCGCAAAAAAGAATTTGAACTGGACAAGACAGGATGTGACATGAGAGATGGATGGAAGCTGATAACACTGTATAGCCCTCCCAAAATAAGGGATACTACTGGTAATAACAATCTTAACCTACACTATCAATACAATCTTTTTATATATATCTTATCATGTGATAATCTTGAAGAAAAAAAAAACGTCAATTACCAAAGGAAAAATGTACAGAAACTGACAACAATGTAACAATACACTGGTTTAGAGAGTACAAAAAAACTTAACAAGCCAATCTGCAAACAAATAAAGCAAACTTAAAGGATTTTGCTTTTATTAAAAATATGCAGGTCTCCACAGCTGTAATGTAGTTTGTAGATGGCCCTAAAGACAGAAAAGGTAGTGTTTAAATTTTCCATCATTTGTGTTCAAGAGATTCCCAATTTTTTTATTTGACCCCCAGTTTTGGTAACAAACAAAAAATGGGTCAAACAGCTCACCTGGTCAATATATGCATAATAGCCAAATGTAAGAAATCTGGATCAGTACATTGTTTTCTATTAAAACTTATTCCAATGATTTTTATTACTACATGTTTTTTTGTATCTTCTTCCATATCTCATGGCATATCAGCACTTTTCATAATATTGAAATTGCTAGGATGCTTTGGGTCAAAGATGATCAAATTCTGTTCAATGTTTTTGAATAGGTCAAGTTGTGTACATATTTTGTTAATGGTTTTAACAACTGTAAAATTTGAAGGCAGATTGACATAATTTGTACAAACCTAAAAGACCTTCCTGCCAAAATGTTTTTTGAAAATGTGATAAGTTATTTCAAAACGTCTGTTTTTAGAAATGTTATTCTTATTAAATGGAAAACTGGCATAATTTTTATACATCTGAAAGCCCTTATTACCTCCAATTTTCTATTTTTAGTAATGGCAGCCATATTTGATAGTGTACAAATTTGAAAGTAATTATGCAAAGATATTTTCTGTAAAGTTTTGTCAAATTTAGTTTTTCATACAAAGTCACTTAAATGTTAACAAATGTTTACTAACATGGCCATATCTGATGGCTGATTGGAATCATGCGCACAAAACTGATATGACTTCATGCCAGAATGTTTTCTATTTTTTTCTATTAAGTTTTGTTAAACTCTATTTGATGGTTTTGAAGACAAACTCATTTTAAAGGTTTATTTAATTTTAAAAATGTAATTGCCATTTGTATAAATCTGAAAGGTTTTCTGGCCAGGATGCTTTCTGTCAAACAGGATCAAATTCCATTCAGTAGTTTTTGAAGAAAAAGTCTTTCAAAAGTTTTTCTAGTTTTAGTAATTTAAAATAATAATTTTTAAAATAATGATTTCATCACTTTTGCAAGGGGAATAACTTTGTAACTCTAAACTTGCGATTCTCTGTATTAATATCATTGGTTACTTTATTTGCTCTTAATGCTGAGTGCCAAGCGAGGCAGCTGTCGGTACCATTTTTTAAGTCTAACGTAAGACTCTGCCAAGGTTTGAACCTGCAACCTCTCACATCTGAGGTGGATGCTCTAACAATTTAGGCCACTGAAATGATCTAAATACTAACACTTAGATACATACTTCAATGAAAGTATGATCAGAAATATAACCTCCAGAAAAAAGCCCAACCAATCCGATGCACAAACATTGTCCGAGATCTTGAGGATACAAGTTAAAATTCCAAGCTTGATCACATTGGGCCAGAAATATTGTCTCTATAGTGGGAACCAGCTCAGAAAATATAATACAAGATCACATAATTAATATGGACAAATCTTACTTGTTATCAAACATGTCCTAGATCTTAATGTTACAAATCCACATTCCAAGTTTTATCAAAATTGGAACAGAAATATAGCTGCCATTTGGGGTAACAAGCAACTGTTGATGGAAAGATGATACACAACACATGAAGGATGCAGGACCATAACATAAACTGAACTTGGCCTTATGAACAGGTGAGTAAAAATGTTCACTCAATCTTCAGCACATGCCTTCACAGTGTAAACTTGCTCAATAACAATGTGAAATAATAATTAACTGCAAGCAGTTACAAGAGACACAATTTTTTACAAGCCCTACTTTCATATACATGTATATTTAAAGGAAATTGAAAATTGAGGTTAATCTAGGGTATGGATGGATGTATGGACAAATACATGGACATGCATATGGATGTCAAAGTGATTGCTATATCAGGCTTCTGCTTAGGAATGTTTTTATAAAATTGGGAATAATATTAATTTCCAAATGAACCCGAATATTTTCATACATAGTAAATCAGCTACTTCATTTTGTTGATGAACGTATAACACACATTTATGATAATACTGATAGGAACATGCACCGCAATTAAGAACTCTGAGACTGTTAAATTCTGTGTTAGTCAGGGAACATGCCAGATACAAGGTGTTACAAAATCTGCAGGCCCAATAATAGTATACAGCCAGTAGCAAAGTGTCAGTTGCAGCAGTGACCAATGTAACACTACCGCAGACACAAAAAAAATAACTAGGAAGGATTCGAGACCTGAGCTGTTCCTGGAGCCACAGTGGATGCTGATGAACCAGAAGCATGTGCACCAAACGTTTGAGGTTGCTGCAAAGAGGAATGAAAGTCATGTGCCATTAATACGTTGCTGTGAATGTTGCACAGGACTGAAGCATGATTGGTGTCACAATGCCTTGTATAATCCTATGAAAAAGATGAAAGAACTGACCTGAATTCAAGGAAAAGATGTACCAGTCAAGGAGCTAGATACAAATGAATTGAGTTGTAGAAACCATGAAAACCATCGATATTCACTAACAAAGGGTAGCACACTTTAACATGAAAAGATGGAAAGGAGCATTTGTAAAGAGCATCATGGTCTGATAAGTACATTTTGGGAAGGACTATACTGATTAATGTGCATTATGTATAAATTAATTGGACCATAGTCCACTAGACATTATTTAATTAGTGCAGTGGTGAGCATGAATTATGTTTGAATTGCATAGAACATTCATCAGCCAACACCTGCACACACAACTTAACCTGTATATATGGAAATATTATAAAAGTATTGGTCTCTACTAACGTAAATATGAAGTTTTATGAACCACTAAACCTCATACATCAATTCGATAGGTTTACCGGTTCATAACACTTCATCAAAACAAAAGGTGCACAATTATTTTCTTACATTATCTTCTCCAAAAAGCGGAAATTTAATTTGCACTTCAACTGTACAAATGCCATTTCAAATGCATGATGCATAAAACTTGATGGTATGATGTTGTGTACAAGTCAATAATATCATGACCAGACAATATAAATAAATATCACATGTCATGTGATGTACCAACCAATAAATGTCTTCTCTCATGGAAATCAAGCAATGATATAAAGAAAGAGTGAAGGAAATTTGACAGGACAATAAAATATCCATGCACAATATTTTTCTTTTGCTGGTAAATTTAGACAATGGCTGAATAATATATATATATATGTAGTTATCCACATTTAATTGCTCACTTTGTAAAAATGGAGTGAGTGTGTTTTGGATTTTTGATGTAGTTTTTAAACAGTTTCAGTCATATTGCCATGATGTCTGCAGTGTGACAGATTATAGTGAGATCTAGCACTGGGGCATCATGGCGCAGACATGTAGCATTATGTTCCACCCAGTCACATTATCCTGAAACCAAGACAAAAAGTCCTAGCACTAACCTCATATTGCTGAGTGCCGAGCAGGGCTGCTGATAGTACCATTTTTTTAGTCTTTGGAATGACTTCACCAGGGTTAGAACTCATGAACTCCCACATCTGAGGTGGATGCTCTAACCACCAGGCCACCAGAGTGGTATCCTTGTAGGAGTGAAGATATTTGCTTGCTCCACGTGAGTAATGGATATATTTCATTCAGTGGGTAAAAAGCCCAGTATTTTCAAGACTGGAAAAGCCACAAGTGAAAATATTCAAATTGTATACCTCCGAGATGAAATATATCAGCAATTCACTTAGAAAAAGCAAATTTTAATTTTCTACTCAAATTTATTGGTTAGCAATATGTATGACAGATTCAAACAGCAGATTTCTTATAGTATCCCACCTGATAATGCCAGCTGTTTACCATTTTGATTCCTGTGTATTTGTGTATATTCCAGTGATTGTGTTTCTGAAGAGTGCAAATGCTCTCATTTGCCATTGTGCTAATTAATCTGCTGCATAGAGAGTGAGCCATCACTTTTACCAATCTTATTGTTCAAAATAATGATTTCCAGATGTTTCTAAGTGAACTTATCATTTTTTGTTCCAGATTTCTTGGTAGCTGCCTTTTCAAATACTAATATTTTTACAGGTTCTGCTATTTTAATATATAACTTGTCAGAAACAAAGATGTCGTAAATATTTGTGAGTGAATAACTCTTCAGAACACTACTGGCAGAGCTGTTTGCAGCTCTCCTAAGTTTTATAAAACACAAGCCCTGGAATTCGCATGGAGAATATCAATAGTAACATAATTATCTTTTCTAATTCAAGGCAAAAAAAGCAAATGAAAAAAATAATTGAGAGAAACAAAAAAAGGATGTTGTGGGATTTGAGCCTAGGATGACTGTGTGACAGGGAGTGATATTTACCCCTAGACCAATCAAACATTAAAGTGGAGGATCAAATATTTTGGTCATAAAGTTATCAATATCAAATGAGCACAGTAAAAACAAATGTTTTATAAGTCATTCCAGTGAATCATTTTGAATAGAAATTCCACTAATTCTTGGATTAACATAAAATAATCTGCATATTTGAACAGCTTAGCAGTCTGAGATTACACAAACTTAATAATTCATCTAATCAGTAGCAACAAGAACATTTACAATGCCATTTAAATAAACGTGAACAGAAAAATTGGTTGAGGCTTCTGTTAGTAGACAACTTTCAGATGCATCAAATAAAACTGTCAGTCTGCAAGCTCTAAGAAGACCAAGAAAAAGGTTAACCCTTGACCTTGTATATACTGTATTAACTGCATTAGGAGTCTATCCGAGATTTTGGAAGCTTGACATGGATGATAGCACAGTCTTTGATATTTTGCATCAGGAGTTGATGGTGAAGCTGCACTCAATAATTTTAAATGGTTAAACTTGGTTTTAAAAAAGGTTTGGTATTCAATTTAGATAATTAAGAACAACAGTTGTATTTTAAAGAAACGAGAAAAGCAGCAAGGTCTGGTATTTAAAAGCCTAAACTGGCCATTTGGATCTTCTAGTGGATGCATCTGTTTAATGTATTTATCCATGATCTGTTATCAAGTGAACAGAATGTATGCCATTCCACACATTTGTATTTAACTTGCATAAATCTTACAGTCTCTACAGCTAACAATAACATGGACCTGTAAGTTCAACTGCCTCAGGACACAAGATAAATACACTGTAAATATGGACTTACAACAAATGAATATACTTTTATAAGCATAGATATACATGAAACAACTAAAATTTGTAACAACAAAAATAAACCAGCTTACATGTAAGCTGGGTAAAATTGTTGACAATAAAACATGCACCAAGTTAACTACTTACGGATAGGCAGCCATTGTTGCCAATTTGACATAAACATCTTTGTTCACTTTATCGATACAGGTGAATCGTTGAGGTGGTGGTAGCTTATACTTGATACAGAACTGGGCAGGAGTTAGTTCATAATCCTGGTGTACCTCAGGGTGTTCTACTTTTGTGGCTACTATTAATGTTGGGATTCGACTTTCAATAAAATGTTTCTGAAAAGGATGGGAATAAAGATGTTATCAATTGAGTAGCAGAATATCAATGAAATAGTTGATTAAACTATTACAACTGAATAGCTTCATCAACGATAACATTTAAAATAAATAAACTCAAAATGGAGAACTTAGTTGGTTGTTTCAGAATTAATCTGATCGCTTACAAGCCATATGGCATTGCAGTATGTATAAATTTGCTGAGCCTTGGGGGTCATAGGGATCTGCAGATACCAAGTTTTCAAGCAACGTCTTTCTAACACTTAATAAATTAGGATCACATCCACCAACTCACAAATACAGCCATTCAAACTAAAAAGACATTTGTCAAGTATTTTGGTTTGATTTAACAAGTGCTAAAATATTGTCTGTTTGCTTTATGGGCAGACTTGACTGGTCTCCCTTGGTATAGAGATATCAATGCCAAATCCTGTCAATCATCTACTGAAATGATTGTGCATTCGATTTCAGGGTTATAACTATGAGAACTGCTTGGAAGAGCATAGTAGAAAAGTCCCACACAAGTCCAACCACTCTGTCCTTAGGATGAAAAGTGCGCTATTTAAAAAATGCACCTTGCATTTTCTCAACAACCAATGTTATGCTAAAAGACAGAAACATGAAACTTGCCATAATTATTCCTGAGATGTCACAAATTAATTAGTTTAAAAATGAATGGATATCAGGTTCATGGAGGTGAAAGGTCAAAGGTAAATGTTTGCTTATTATTCTAAGAATAGAAAATGTAAGAAAATTTGCCTAGTCATCATTTATTTCTTAATTTCATTACAAATGAATGAAAATAAGCATGTTGTCAAAAGTCATATTGTGTAAGCATGAAAAAACTATGCATAATTAGCTTATTTTCATGCATAACATCAATGTTAGTGTACCCTTTTGCTGAGAACATCATGTTTATAAAAAAAATAATTGTACAAAGTTTCATATTTGCTTTAAGACAGCACTCAACAGTTTAATATTTTGCAAGGGGTAAACGTTTTGAGAAAAAAAAGGGTTTCCTCATTTTTCCACTTGCTTTTCAATAAAAATCTCCTGTATCTCATATTTTGTTAAAAGAACCTTTAATTTCCTTGATTTTGGTGTAGGATTTGATGTGAGTAATTAGCATTATAGAATATACATCTTGGCCTTACTGCAGATATGCACGTATAAAAACACTGCTGACTCCATTTGTTCATTTTCACTTCCTAGACTTGAGAGATATATTGAAGAAAAAAAAGTTAAAAAAATTATTGTATGGGTCTCTTGGAATGACTGCAATATTGAGAGACCATGTCAGGTGAGTTGATCTGAACTTAATGCTAACATATAATGCTGGCTTTGCACCATTTCCATTTAGGACAAAGAAGTGTCTGTGGTGAAACAATGTTACAATGATTATCCATTCAAAGGAGTGACAACAACATTTTTAAGATGGTGATCATGGCAGCCATATTGAATGTAAGACTGGTAACATTTTCATGTAGGACAAAATATAAGAAGTCTATTGGTGAGCAACAATATTTTCAAGATATGACTTTCCATTCTGGAGTAGCAATAACATGATTTTCAAAATGGCTGAAATTGGCAGCCATAGTGGACATCAGATCCAGCACCATTATCATTCATGACCGACCGTGCATCATAAGAAGTCTTCTGGTGAAAACAACACATCAATGTGACTTTCTATTGAAACAGAGTTGTGGTAACGATTTTTAAAATAGCTTCCATGGTGGCCATATAGAATGTCAGATTGGCACAATATTTACACCAACAAGACATCTTAGAGTGAAAACACCATGATGATATGACCATCCATTCAAGAGAAATTGCAATAACATGATCTACAAGCAGCACTATTTTCATTCAGAGCCTGCTTGACTACAGGATGAATTTGTGTAAAGTTTGTTGGCAATCCTCCAAGTAGTTAAACGGAGTAGTGACAACTAGTGCTAATAGATGGACAGATGATGGATGGCAGTATACAAACCATCCCATAAGCTCTTCTGGCCTATCACCAGTGGAGCTAAAACAAAAAGAAATAATCCTGCAGTGCCAGGGCAATTTTATAACATCATCAACACATGCTTATAAATATGTCAACCAAATTCTGCTAAAACTGGTCCAATGAAACCAGTGTCATTGGACCAGTAGATATAAGCAGCAATGTACAGATGTGCATAGAAAAGACATTATAAATCAATATGCCCTCTTCAAATATCAAAGAAACAAATAAAGAAATTTGAAATTTATCAAAAGATAAAACATTGGAATAGCAAATCAAATGGCCCTGACTATGTAAAAACTCTTTCTAAGCTATGATGGTTAAAAGGTATCAATGAATCAGCTGATGGACAAACAGACAAAATGATTATTCAAAAAAGTAATAACTAATGGTCCTCCTGTCTTTTAGTACCAAAACATAATAAATGTAAGACAAGAGAGTTAAGATAAAACTCACCATGTACATGCGAGCACAGAACTCGAATGACCTAGGGTTTCTGACATCATAAAGGAGGCAGGCTACATCACAGTTAGTCTCTGTAGGAGACAGCATGTCTGCCACTGCAACATCGACCTCATGGAGCTACCAATACAGAAATATGCATCATCTCTCTTAGCATTCAATATCTAAAATAAACACAAGAATTCCACAAAATAGCAAAGCTAATGGAGAAAGAAAACCAGGTCACTGCTATCTACCTTTTTACCATGGTGAGAAACATCCCTCAAGATCAATGCTCCCATAAAGTTTCATGGTTGTTCATGCAACTGCTACCATGATGAATTACCAATGTGTGAAATCTGTTCAATAGCATAGTAGTATAATGTCTTGCATTAGAGAAAATACCAATGTGTATTGTTGCTGTTGTTGTAGGGTTTAACACCATTTTTCAGCACACAATAGGCTATACATGGCGGCCAGTATTATTGATGGAGGAAGAACCCAGGAAAACCCCCGTAAAGAACCATCGACCCACAAGAAGCTACTGGCAAACTTCCTCACATAACTACATTAACCAAATCTTAGACTCGAACCCACGCAGACAGAGGTGAGATGGCAGTGATCTGTAATGGAAAGTGCTTTAGACCACTCGGCCATTTGGGGCCCCTCCAATGTGTGTAATCTGTTCAATAGCATGGCAGTATAATATTTTGCATTAGAGAAATTACCACTGTGTGTAATCTGTTTAATAGCATGGCAATATAATGTTTTGCATTAGAGAAATTACCAATGTGTGTAATCTGTTCAATAGCATGGTAGTATAATGTTTTGCATTAGAGAAATTACCAATGTGTGAAATCTGTTCAATAGCATGGTAGTATAATATTTTGCATTAGAGAAATTAGCAATGTGTTTAATCTGTTCAATAGCATGACAGTATGCTTTGCATTACAGAAATTACCAATGTGTGTAATCTGTTTAATAGCATGGCAATATAATGTTTTGCATTAGAGAAATTACCAATGTGTGTAATCTGTTTAATAGCATGGCAATATAATGTTTTGCATTAGAGAAATTACCAATGTGTGTAATCTGTTTAATAGCATGGCAGTATAATGTTTTGCATTAGAGAAATTATCAATGTGTGTAATCTGTTCAATAGCATGGCAGTATAATGTTTTGCATTAGAGAAATTACCAATGTGTGTAATCTGTTCAATAGCATGGTAGTATAATGTTTTGCATTACAGAAATTAACTTTGTGTGTAATCTGTTCAAAAGCATGGCAGTATAAATGTTTTGCATTAGAGAAATTAACTTTGTGTGTAATCTGTTCAATAGCATGGCAGTATAATGTTTTGCATTAGAGAAATTAACTTTGTGTGTAATCTGTTTAATAGCATGGCAATATAATGTTTTGCATTAGAGAAATTACCAATGTGTGTAATCTGTTTAATAGCATGGCAGTATAATGTTTTGCATTAGAGAAATTACCAATGTGTGTAGTCTGTTTAATAGCATGACAGTATGTTTTGCATTACAGAAATTACCAATGTGTGTAATCTGTTCAATAGCATGGCAGTATAATGTTTTTCTTTTCTTTTCGTTTGTTTGTTTGATTAGGATTTTTAACGTAGCTTTAACAATTTTTCAGTCAAATCGCTATGATGTCTGCAGTGAGGCAGTTTATAGTGATGTCTAGCATTGGGGCATCATGCCACAGACATGTAGCATGACGTCCCACCCAGTCACGTTATCATGACACCAGGCCGACCAGTCCTAACACTAACCTCTTAATGTTGAGTGTAAAGCGAGGCAGCTGTTAGTACCATTTTTGCATTAGAGAAATCAATTATGTGTGTAATCTGTTCAATAGCATGGCAGTATAATGTATTGCATTAGAGAAATTAACTTTGTGATTCTAAAATATAGAGAACAATGTGTATGTAGATCTAAAATAAAAAAATCACGAGTTTTCTAATTATATCTTTGCTTATACCCCTCCTTAAAATAATATTTTTCCAAATATCTAAAACCTGGCTACGAGATAATGGTTTTTTTCAGAACCTGGATGCTACAACAATAAATTGCAACAACAATGGTCACATGACCTTACCAGTAGCAAATTCGGCTTCACCAGTAACACAGGTGACTGACAGGTATATAAACCTCTCAATGACATAACCAAGTGAATAGGTAAACATATGAAACTACCCAAACTATTCCCTCTGATGAGTTACAATAGTAACAAAACTGGTCAAGGACAAGGGGAGACTAGAACCCATTCCACCAAACAGATGGGCGGGAATGCCTTCACATCCAGTCTGTTATCTTACCTTCTGACAGAGATAAATGTAGAAACTTACATCACTGTATAGTGAAAAGTATTGACATAGTTAATTTTTGTGATGCAAAACATTATACTGCTATTCTATTAAACAGATTACACACATTGGTAATTCACTATGCTATGTAGTGGTTGTGTAAAAGATAGATTGCATCATTTTCCAAAGTCAGGGCAGCATTTGGAGGAGTGATTTCCTCAGAAGAGTGGAATATTCCAGCAGCATGACTATGGGGCCATAACGTCGACGTTTTCATGGGAGGAAATATAATAAACGATGATAAAAATTCCTGAACTCGCATTTAAACATAGGTACTGATGATTACCAGCTGTCGAGTACAGCAGAACTTTGATTATCTGTCAAGTTGTGGGACCAAGACCATGACGGATATGAGAAAAGATGGATAACAGAATATGTAGATTAAAAGTATTACACAACAGACCGGGTTTTAAAAAAAAATCATAATATCTACATGTACCTGTTTTTAATATTTTGATGTACAATGCTATGACTGTTAACAGAGACTGACAGTTAATCAGGTACAAGATAATCGAAGTTCAACTGTATAAAAGTAGTATATACAATAATGTTCTCTATCTTTAATCTTCAAAAGCAGGACATCAACAATGAATAAACACATTAGGTTTCATGACTTAAAACAGTAGGGCTTCATAGTTATGTAATCATATAACAATACTATAAGAAACATAATTTACTCTAAAATTTCCTTCTCCATTGAATATTATTACCCAACCACATTCTTGTAAGAGGAATAGGTAATAAGTGGGGGACATCTGTCCTCCACCACATTTACCCTTCAAAGGAAAATAATGAAAGATAAAATTTCTCTCCTAAAACATGGCAGTATACCTAAAAAGTCACATGATACTTAAACAAATGTAGTTAGAAATGAATGGCAACTTCTTACCAAGAAAAACTTCTGGGAAAATCCAGTGAAATCCTGAGGATTTGTGACAATATTAATTGGGCCTGATGACTGCCTAAGCAGCAGCTACTAGACCCATCAGATTTACCACCCTTGTCTGCAGCACTATAGAGAAGGCTGACTATTGATATCAGCTGACCACGTCAAAGAAGTCTTGGATTGTTGTTGTTATAGTGTTTAATGCCATTTTTCAGCACACGATAGGCTACACAAGGCGGTCAGTATTAATAGTGGAGGAAGAACTCAGGAAAACCCCCCAGAAAGAACCACCAACCCACGAAAAGCTACTGGCAAGCTTTCTCATATACCCATGGCCAAACCTGAGACTTGAACCCATGTAGACAGAGGCAAGATGGCAGTGATCCATAATGGAGAGCACTTTAGACCACTCAGCCACTTGGGGCGCTGGTCTTGGATTTAAACATTGCATTCATATGTAAGTCACATTGACATCTAAACATAGAGCTGAATGCCAAATAACTCCTCCCCCATGATTGTGGAGCTCTCAAACAAGGACAAAATAGAGTAGCTGTATTACTTGGAACAGACCTGTTAAATGTGAATTGAATCTTTTTTTTTAAATTCAAAATAGATCTGTTCAATTAAGGTTAATTAATATCTTACCATCAAATATTTCTCCTGCCCATAGACTTGTACTGTATTGATTGTGAAACTGGAGAGCTGCTCCTTGCTTAATGTTGCTAAATATTTCAAATTTCTACCCAAAAGACCTTGTAGGAATGAGGTCTGAAATAACAAACACAAGTTAACTCAGACAAATAGATTAAAAACTGAACATTGTCTTACAAAAATGCATGACAATTATGCAAAATCAATTATATGCTTTTATTTAATGGTTTTCAGCAAATATTAGTCATGTCATTAGCAAAGTACATTTTTTATGACAGCTTGTTTTATCCATATAAACCATGCAATTAGTATTAAAAAAGTCTGTACAAGTTCGAAATATTAACACTTCAACTCTATGAGAACACTTTCTCACACTGAACTATATATTCCTTTCCACCTTGAATTAGTCATGATCACTAGGATGTTTTATGCATTTGTATGTATGTACTAATGATTAAGACTGAGTCTGGAATAGCAAGTCTGATTTGTGGCCTTAACAAAATACCCTTCCAAATGAAACAAACAAATGCAATTGATCTGAGTAAAATATTCAATTTATATAAGCACTTTCAAACAGCACTGAAGATGTTAACATGGCAATGTGCACATTTAGATCATGAGTTGATACATTTTATGTTAACCCTGAAAACAAGCATTATGATAAAAAATTTCATTTAACCAGACATATCAACTGACTCCAAGAGACCACTGCCAAGATTGGCTCTGGATAAAAAAGCAACAAAGTTTTCCTTTTAATGCCATAATAAAGCTTTCTCAAAACTTTTTTAAATTATTTTATTTTCTTATAAGACAAAGACATGTTAAATTACACTGTGATGATGAAATGATATAATTTTTTTTACATAAATTCTGACATTTTCAAAAGGCTGATTGAGACATAAGACCTGTGTATGTTTCAAATGAGATGTTCATTGACATCCTTGAAAATGAATAAGAGAATTATAGCTGGAATGATTGCAGAAAGCAAACTTTGATAGTATGAATTAGTGAGAAATGTTCTTGTAGTTTGACTTGCAGAACGTTTGACCTGAAATGCTTCTATTTGTAATAGTGATCAATGAAATCATACACAAGAGTCTGGTTGAGTGTATGCTTCTTCAAAGAAAACAATTTTTAAATTGCAAATTAGTGTTACAATTCTCACTGCCAGTCAAATGAGACTAGTAACTATCTTATCTGCACATTGTTTGGTCATTATCCTTTTTAGTACACTGTCTCACATAAAAAGTCAGATGCAATTTAAATAGTACTAAAAAATAAACCACTATGTAATACTGGAATACAGGAATTGAAATATAAACACAATTTTTAAAAAATGAGAATTTAACATATGCAATACTATGAATTACAACAAAATCTGTTAATTTTATGAGATATTGAAAAATTTTAAAGTTAAAGAGAGTTAGCTTCAGTTAATCATTTTAATATTCATGGAGTTTTAATGTTGAGCTACAAGAGATTAATCTCTTAAAAGATACACTGAAGGTAATATTTTTGCAATTTTTCAGCAGAAAAATGCAGAAGATGGTGCTACACATTTTTGAATAAAGATATGTGGATAAAATCTGAAGGACTGATAATTTAAATTTAAAATGATTTAAATAAATTTAATTTCTTTCCATCCTCTACAATATATTTGATGACCCTTAACTCGTTCAGCCCTAACAAACTTATCAGTAACACTGCTATTGTGCCCTAGCCACACTAAGCTGTGTCTAGCTGCTTGTGCCCCAGAGTGTTTTACCTGTTTGGAAAATTTTGTAAAAATCATGCACATGCCTTCACACTCACTTTAATTTCTCTTCTTGTATCCAATATTAATCCATGAAATTTTCACCAATAAATCCAAATGAATTTGTCTACACAGTGATGTATTTTTTTCTTATATTTGTCCAAGTCTTTCACAATTTATTTATACACTTTTTACAAAATTATGTGCAACATTGTTAGCAATATCACATCATCAATTCTATTAAAATAAACCAGGAAAATTTAATATGTGATATGGTTTGAAACAATTTGTACATAAATTTACTTGGCAATGTTCACATCCAGTTTTTGGTTCTGATAGAACTTTGTTCAATAAACACATTTTGCAGGTTGGATACCACGTTTTGTTTGGTGATACCAATAATACAATATGCATTTTTGGGCATATGGATTGGTTTCGTTTGCGATGTTCATGTACAGTTTCTCTGGAAATAATAATAAGTCAAAAAACTAGATTTCTCTTTTTTCCTTGTCAATTTGTCAATGTTTGTTGTAAGTCCAGGATTCGTTCCACAAAAAACATTGATTTGGACAGGCAGAAGACGATCGCTCCAATCTGCTAGATCGGCTGAAACTCTTCATTTTCGCTATCAGCATCCTCTTCTTCTGACGATTCAATCTCAAGGATCTTCAATGTCCCATTCAAAATCTCGCAAATTATCCAACTGTCAACTTATCTTTCCTCTACTTACTCAATATTTTCGAGATCAAACCCGAGAAACTCCTCATTTTCGCCCTCACTGCCATCAAAAATCACTCGTGCTTCCACCACCATTTTATGATTTTTCAAGAACATAACACATGTATTGAAACTGTTCTCAAGTAGTAATCCTCGGTTTCTGAACATTTAAAGTTTGCCCAAATGAAAGTAAAATCATTTCTGATTGATTGCATGTGGTCTGATTCTTGGAAAAGCCCCATTTGTAACCAATCAGCGATGTTCTATCGACCACACAATCAGAACGCGGATCGACGGGATCGGCCATTGAATGCAGTCGAGAAACTTCGTGAAATGACAGTATTGGCCATTGAAAGCAGAAACTGGATAATGCGCAATGACGGTATCGGGGCCGAATGAGTTAATATATGTTACCTGATATATTTGAAATGATGTGATAGGAATATAATCATAGTAGTAGATTTTCCATAGTAATTTCCCCATAAACTTCAAATTTAATTTTTAAAAATACATATAAATTCTTCCAATTTTGTCAGTGATATAAATCTTGTGTCCCTCACATTCATTTAGATATTTTATCTAAAGATGAATTTAAATTTAAAATGGATTAAAAGTGAAAGAATCAAGTAGGGGGATTAAATGCTGTTAAAGAAAAACTAAATTAGTTTCAAGAATAGATTAGAAGTTTATGTGATGTTATCTCCCTTGAAAAATAAAGACCTGCTCTTAACGCTAAAACTATGTTAAAGATTTTGATCCAGTGTTTATCATCGTTGATGTTAAGACGTAATCTTTATTTTAACATATTTACTTTCTAAACGTCAGCATCACTTCATGTTCATTTCCTCTTCCACTGACACTTGTCTCTGACCTTACTAGGTAGATGCCAGCAAATCAGGCCCTTTAAATTATTTTTGATTTCTATAACTTAAAAGTATGGTAAATGGCTCATTATATGTTGCCCCATATTTAATAGTCATCTACAGAAGCAACAGTATGAACAGTAGTTCATGAATGACACTGGAGATTACTGACGAGAGGGTCTTAATGACAGGCATATAGAACCAAAAAAGGAAACAACTATTGATTATAGATCTATTGGATTGGCTTCACACATTAAATTTAACAAAAATCCATTTGTCTGCAACTGATATAACACTAATCAACTAAATAAAATGTTACCTTGCCAGCCCCTTTTGGCCCCAAGACATGGCACCTGAAAACATTTCTAGCAGTCTGTCGCTTTTCCAGATCTATTTTCTTGTCTCTTGTTACTGTAAAAAAAAAAATTAAAAAAATAAAACAAAATCACAAAAAACAATTTATATTTATCTGAATATGTATCATACCAAGTACATTTTAGTAAATGTATCATTAAAAAAAAAAAATGATGATGGAACTCGAAGGACATTAATCCTCATTTTTTATAGATTGAGGAATTGGCAGAGAGATGGAGTTTAATGGAACAATCACTCTCTGTTATCTATCCATCCTTTTCTTCATAACCTTCTTTTACATAATCTAACTAAGATACCATTTTGGATTTTTCTCATAATACGGTATCTGTGTGGTAAAAGTGATCAACGTTTGCAGGGTTAATCTCTTTGAGAGATACAGAAGAGGCTGCAATACTACGTCAGCTACCCTTAGTCTATTTAAACATAAAAATTCAAGGAACTTATTGAGAAACTTGTACAACTGTTTATTTCATAAAAAATTATGAATCTATCAGAATAATTTTTTAGGTTTTCTACTCTTAAATGGAAGAGAAAAGATTTATATTCATCTCAAGTTAAATTATTGTCATATGAAATTCAACCTGCAAAGAGATAATTACTGCAATACATAATGCAAAGACATTTATACTCCATTTCAATATGGCCTAATAACCCTTCCAATTAAAATACTTCACAAATTAAAAACCAGAAGTAATCAATGATTACATAAATCACCTTCTTTGAAACTTTTTGCAGTCTCCAATTACCATTGTAACATTAATATACCTTTCCCAGGCCCCTGATTCACCTCAACTGACTCTAAAACAATAAACAAAATACTGAGTGCCAACATATCTCTTTAAGTTAGAATACCAGCATTTTACTTAACAAAGATTGAAGGTACTCTTAATTTTACCTTTGAATAAGGCACAAACAAACTGTATCTCGCTCTCCATACTTTGATACTTATCTCCATTTTTCATTTCTTTCCCCCTCCTCCAATTATGTCATTTCAAAGTAATACTATTTTACAAAAGCAAAAGAACAATGCTAATAATATAGTGACAAACTTTATGTAACACCTGATACAATACACAAGTCTGTGAAACATACTGATCCAGAACATGTGAATCCCCACTAATTTCAATTAATCACTTCTTAAAAAATAGATATTATTTATCACACATATATAATGAAACATACTACAAGGACTCTATTCATAGATGTTCTTCTCATATAAAACAAATGCACCCCTCTCCCTTATCAAAATGCCAGAGGGCAAATTTCCCCTCTTCATGAAATCCTTCAGAAAACACTATCTTGTGCTAAATACTAACCTTGTATGGCAGTTTGTTGAGAATCATGATGATAGTGATATCCTATATAGGCTAGCTGTTCTAAGGTTCTGGGGACATCTAACAATGTTGTTAACCTGTAACATAATAATGGAAAACAATGTTGTAAACTATGAACATGATAATAATGCAGAACCCACCTGACCTAACCCATCCAATGGGAAATTACTTAATTCCTCTAAGAATCCACCCGACACCACCAATTAGAAATTACCCCAAACTTTTCAACAGGTTCAATTTATACGTTGAATTTAACTTATCAAGACCTATTAAACTGCATAATATGTAAAACATTAAATCTACAGACATGGACAAAATATCAGCCACAAATTATTTTCTTTAGAGATGATCATTACAACTTACAGTCATGAACAAAAATTACACACAAAATAGGTCCAGTCGAAGGTTATATAAAAATATAGATATACATAACACCATCATATCCTTTCATTGCTTTTTGCTTTTTGGTGAAAAAGAATTCTAGCCTTGCTCTCCTTTCCTGGGTATAATCATTCATTTGATGTGCTCACAAAGATTAAACAGCTTATCATACTGAAGATAAATAGTTAATACTCTGAGGAACACTACATTCTTAATTGTGATTATTAAATGACTGGATTTCAGTTCTCTTCAGAAACAGACAGAAAATGCAAAAAACATGTCTAATTCAACTGGTCAACAACAAAAAAACTATGGAATTTTTTTTATGGATCATTGATGGATAAAACAATCATCCACACAAACTGGAAAGTTTCCATTACAGAATTTTTTTACAGAATTTAGTAGGCAAAAAAATGGATGGACAGAGCATCTGTGACATGGATATATAGCTTAATAGTGTCCCTGACAAAAAATTCCCATTTTAATGAAACAAGCATTCTACCAGCGTTAAGAAATTTATCAAATGAGGTGCATCTCATACAAGGCTCCATAAAATTCATCTTCCACATCAAGGGTTATAACTTAAAACAACACTGAACACACAATGTCTTTCAAATAAATACTGAATAAGTATACAAGAAAAAGTCTTCACATACCAGAGCTTATCCTGGTTTCCGTGGTGTGAAGTAACTGACATTCATTTCCCAGAAAGGGATGCCAGTCAACCGAGGGTTAAACACCCAAAGATATCATTGGGTCAACTAAATCAAATACATTCCAGTACCTTTGGGGAATGATCAGAACTAAGGTATTTTACTCTCTACAGTCACACTTCATCCAAGGTACAAAAACACAACAGTAAATTGGTGCATGTATTTGTACACAAAATTTCAAGACTAGGTTTTAGTTTCCCAAGGCGGAATGATTTATTATTTTTTAGATGCTTTAACTGGATTTTGCTACATCAAAGTAAAATAGATTCTGAAACGAAAGTACTATCTTTCATTCCTAGTTTCTGTAAGATGAAAAGGCAACACCAGTCTAAGAGCAAAATCCAGTGGCCACTCCATTGTGTAATAATATTGGCAATAAAGGTTATCTGGACAAACTTACGTCCATTGAGCGAGGTATCCTTGCAAGGTGATCCAGCCATTATAGTTTGTCATGATGGTGTTGTTGACATCAGAGCCCCATGGCATCATGGGACAGGTACTGAAGAGGTTCTGTAGCTCAGTGGGTGACAGACAGCCATCTCTGTCATCATCATACTTGTTGAACAACATTGTCAAAAACTGGATACCCTCCTGTGTCAACTCTGTTGTGCAGCCTGGCCCTACTTGTATCCTAGATGGGATAAACAATGTCATGTTAATACCAGCTACCATTCAGGAGGAGGAGTAATAGCAAAATTTTCAAAGTGGCCACCCTACTGAATCTCAAACTGATACCATTTTCAGCTATGATCAATTAGACATTATAAGAAGTCTTTATGTGAAAATTCCATGAATATTAGACCAGCTATTGAGTAGTGATAACAATATTTTAGAGACTGCCGCCATGCTGGATGGACTGGACATCTGACCAATTCATTTACAACCAGATCTTGCAATAAATATTTGGGTAAAATTTGAGGACTTTAGTCTTAATCTTTAAACACTTTAAAACTAATTTTTCTACGATTAAGACCGTTATCATTTCTTTCATGCATGAAATTAGTTCTATTCCCATTTGGCTCAAATTTAAATTAAAATCTTAAATATTATAAATTTACCATAAATGACAAAATTAGGTATCTGTTTTCATTGTTTCATTCAATGTCTATGGTGTTTTGTTCATCCTTTATGACTGACCATTTAGGTTTACTGGCATAGAATTTATTAATCTTCTTTTAGAGTTTAATTATATTTTTGCTTTGCAATGTTTCATTTTTATCATTCATTCCTCATTTGTTTATCATTTATTATTTATTTGTTCTTCAATCAATTTGCATTTCGGAGGGGTACATAAATGTTTGAGTGTCTGCATGTCCATGGCAGCACCTGAAATATTATCAAATATATATGCAGAAACGTAAAGATTTTACTTACTTTGGCGCTAAGATTTCCCTTTTAAGCTGTAGATTATCATCATAACCAAACTTCCTTAAAACTGTCCACGTTGTCTCATGCCTTCCTCGTTGAATGAATAATGTGTGCAAGAACAGGAAACCTGCAAAAACAAAATTAGAAAAAGTCAATACAGTGGAATCCCGCTATAACACGCCCTGCCATAACACGAATTTGGATATAACGCGGTTGCGGCATGGCTCCCTAAATTTCGTATATTTATTCGCACATTATTTCTTTTCTTCATGAGGTGTTATGCCAAAATAAACATGATGTGGTCTTTGTGGATGTCTTCAATTAATTCTGTATACAGTCGTTGCTCTAACAATAGCCGACGTGTGTTTCTTCTTTAACTGCACACACAACCAAGCAACAGACAATGCGGTGGTTGATAAAGCTTCTCACAGTTTAATAAACATAAAAAAAAACGAAAGCCGCCAACATGTTTTCTGGGCTTGGCGATGTTATTAGACGCAATCAGTTGACCAGTAAATAATGTTTGCTTCACTAGCTGGAAATTGAGAGGGAATGAAATTGACATGCGTTCAGCATTAAAAACAATCATAAAAGTGACTTGTGACCATTGGATGCCTACAGCACTTAGTTCTCGGTTTTTACATGTTCGTTTATGAAATGGTTATTAATTTCCCCCTTCTTTTTTCTAATAAATATTTTACCGTTACGGAAAAGCAAGTTCACAAACAGAAGTCGTTCAATGCACTTTGCGCAAAAAACGTTTATTATGATTTTGGGGAAGAGATCATGTATGAATTCTAATATAATACGATATATAATACGATAAAGTACAAGAAATAGTGTGTAAAATGCGGCTTCTGAAATGTATTAATTTCACCAGGTCCTTGGAATTGTTATGCCTAAATAAACATCGGAAACAGCAACGCAGTGTTTGCTAAAAAAAAAATTAAAGTACTGTAAAACCCAGCGATAACACGACCCACATTCTTGGACCCCGAATATCGTGATTTAGTGGGGTTCCACTGTATGTCCTGGATAACATGTGAGACAATGAAAGGCAGCATAACCAAGAGCAATAACAATGTCCAAAATTGCTTACACGCATTTAAAATGACAAGGCAAACTGTACTCTGTCTCAATATTCTTTAATATGAAATAAAGCACAAGCTGATTTGGAAAAAATTCAGCTTCTTTTCTTCACTGAAATTGTTCTAAAAATTCACATAATTACAAAATTAACAATTTCTCTACAGGAAATTAAAAGACCTGAAAACAAGACAAATCAATCAGGCATATTGTCATTAGCATTATTATGACACTACTAAAAGAATCTGGGACATTAAAGATACATTCCTTGGAAACTAAATTTTAAACAGATTTATTGAATGCATCTTTTGTAGCTATAAACTATTCAACTGATTCTCTTGCCACCAAAATAACCCACACTGTCTTACCCGACAAATTTAATTTCAGAGTAATTTCTGTGAGATGGAAGTACTAAAATTGAGACCCACTCTACTGAGTATTTCTCTCGACTGTATTCTTACTTTATACCCAAGTCTATTACACAATCGTCGTAAGAATAAGTTTAAGGTCTGCCACTATATCTGGAAAAAGTTTGACTGCATCTTGAAACGTGCATGATGATCAAGATACTAAAATAAAAACACAGCTTACTTGCATGCTACCCTGCCTGCCTTATGGGAACAGGGTCCATCTAAATTTACACTTTCGTTTTACTAAAACACCTTAATTATTCTTTATTTTGAGAGCAAAGACTATGCTATGACATTATCTAAATTTTACATCTGTACGCAATGCCTTGCAGATTAAAAGTCAACAGGTGATTTATTTAGTCATTCTTTTCTCCATAACAAAAAGTTTTTTTTGTGTAATATTTGTTTTTCAGCATGCATGTATAAAAATTGGTGCAATTTGTATTTTGTTCATTTTGCTCCAAGAAATAAGCATTCATTTAGAGTGAGAGTGACATACCTTTAAGAGAGAGTCCACTGTAGTGACCCCTATCTATGACCCCATCGGTTATGTGTTTCCTGACTATAGATTTGACATCCTCTAGTGCCTGAGTATGCAGTGGGGCATTAAAACATTTCCTCTGAAAAATAAATCAAAATATAAACATTTTTGCAACAGTTCAAAGTGGAACTTGATTTTTAATCTATTTAAATACATACAGGGTGTGCATCTATTATTACTTTGCTATGAAATGTTTAACTCACTTTTTGGCATAGATGTCAGTGTCAAAAGATTATCTGAATATAAATCCTAACTCCACTGATTGCATTCCTACTATTTTGTACATAGGCCAAACTTCAAAATTTAAAATATAAATAATCAGGTCATGATTCTATTCATAATATCCTAATTTTACTTAATATGGGGAAGAAAGCAAGTGTCTCCTGGGATAAAAAAATCTTAAAATGGTTTTAATAAAACAAACAGCTTAATTGGATATGATATCACTCACATCTATCTCAATGCCAGATGTGTGTGTGTATATAATTCAGATTTTTAATGTAGCTTTAACAATGTTAGTCATATTCCTACAATGTCTGCAGTGTGGCAGTTTATAAGCATTGAGGCACCCAGTCACTTTATTGTGATACCAGGCCAACCAGTCCTAACACTAACCTCCTACCACGAGTCTTTGGTATAAATTAGCAGATATCATACCAATATGACTGAAAAATGGTTAAAGCTACAGTAAAAATCAAAATCACACAGAAATTTTCACTGACAAATATTGGTTGTTTCTTTTTTACTTTTTAACAGCTTTTTGAACACATTATTGGAAAGCAAATTTTGTAGTAAATTATGTTTCTCCAAGAATACTTACCCGATCACATTACTTTAGGGATATTAGCCTGCTACCTCGCGAATCCAGCCCTACCAAAAGACGAAAATTCGTCTTTCCTGTCTATATCATATAGACAAAGGGCAATAACTCTTGCCCCTTACCTCCCCTTGCTACCCGCTAGGTGTCGCTTCTTTAGTTTTTAAGCTGAGCGGTATATAAAACATGAGGATGCTCGCATGGCGGGGTGGTTGGGAGGGTTTCTTAGTAATGTGATCGGGTAAGTATTCTCCGAGAAACATAATTTACTACAAAATTTGCTTTCTCCTTTGAATACGTTCCCCGATCACATTACTTTAGGAGAATAAGTAATAGGAGGAGGGAATGCGGAGCATCCGACCTCCACCCCGGGTATCCTCTAGGGAATGATGGTTGGATTCCCCATGTGAATGATAACCCGGTCTCCTAATTTTCAATCAGCAACACAGCCCAGGGTCACGTGATATGTGACCCCTTTATACGGTTAAGAAGATAGTTATTGAAATCTTCTTAATTACGAAAATTTATCTGGCGAATCCAGCGAAGCTAATAGGCTGTGCCGATTGTTGCACATGGGTCTGGTGGGCGTCTGGGCTGCCCAACACCGGACCTACTAGAATCAATGTTTGCCTCTGCGAGTACAAACTTGAAGATAAAACTGTAGAAGGTTGACTCTGCATGTCAGCCAACAGCTTCTATAAGGTGACTGATTTGCGAATCCTCAGAGTACGCCGAGCGTATAACCCACTTCAGCCATGAAGCAAGGGCTTGAATGGAGATATCTCATGTCCCAGCTATCACCAGAAGAAAGAGGTGCTTGTATGTGACCAGACTCACCTCTATGCATTGAAATGGTGCTAGAGTGCACAAACAGGATCTTACATGGCTGTTGATCCTGACTTATCTATAAAGAAGCGAGCTAATGACGACTCGTTGATTGCCAATGTATGGTAATCTATTTTGGACTACGAAGCCTGGCTGCATCAAGAGGACCATCAAACCCTCTGATCGGAATGGAAGAGAGTTCGGGTCACTAGAAAGGACATGTAACTCGCTCACCCTGTATGCTGAAGCTAAGACTATCAAGAAACCCAATTTGTATGATAGTAGCTTTAACTAATCGTGGGTTAAAGACTCAATACTGTCTGAATTGAGTCATGTTAAAACCCAGGACAGATTCCATTTGGAAACAGGGTGAGGGATATAAGTCGATTGAATTTTTAAAAGTGTCTAAAAGATCTGACAAATCTTTGTCATGGCTGATAGCACATGAACCAGAATGGCGGAATGTGTCTGATATCATGGAGCAGTAGCATTTGATAATAACTGGAGCCAGCTGTTTCTCCTCAAAAAGCCAGAGAAACGTTGGCCAGTTGAGGGATTGTGACACTCAGAGGAACAATGTGAATGATATGGTACCAGTCCCTGAAAACATGCCACTTGCCCTCGTAAACCTTCAGAGTAAAGGGCCTTCTTGCTCTCGAGATTCTCTCCGCAGTCAAAGATTTAAATTGTTTGTCTTGCAAGGCTGTCTGGACAAGAGCCAAGCTTGAACATAAAGACAGTCCGGACAGGGGTGGAACACCCCTGGCCGCGGTTGCTTGCGAATACTTGTGCTGACTGTAATCTTCCTGGGTAGATCTATCGCCTAGATTGAGTAGATCGGAGACCCAGGAGTTGTTCCATCTGAGAGGGGCAATCAGAACCATCTGACAGTTCTGACCCCTTAAGTTCTAGATTAATTTCAGTACCAAGACCGTGGGAGGGTAGGAGAATGACCACAACCCTTCCCAGCTGATTGATCGAGCATCCACGACCCAAGCTTCTGGGTCTGGAACCTGTGAGATGAAAGGTGGACAACTTGCGATTCCACCTTGTTGCAAAAGATCAATCATCGGACGTCCCCAAAGTGGGTCAATTGGAAGAAAGTCCGATTGATGGAGTGACCATTCTGTGTGAATGACTAGATAGAGTGACAGCCAAGACATTGAGTCTACCAAGAATGTGTCTGAATTGTACATTGAGGTGGAGATTGTCGAACCAATGTAGAAACTGCCAGCTCAGATTGCACAGGTCTGGTGATTGGTGTCCCCTTGTTTTGAGGCAAGGCACCACCACAATGTTGTCTGACATAATGAGGGCAGTTTGTAATAAGACTTGATCCTGCCAGAAATGAAAGGCATTGATGACAGCCGTTATTTCTCAAAGGTTGATGTGGAAAGGGGCTCGCCCCTGGCACCCACGTGCCGCTGACAGTATCGAAGTCCGGCAACAGGTGGGCACCCCAACCGTAGGTACTAGTGGCGGAACATACCGTTATCCCCGCTTGGGGTATCTCCAGAGTAATCCCTGTGGACAGCCCACAGGGGTTGTGCCATTGACTCAAGAATGATCGTATCTCTGGCGTGAGCATGACTGTTTTCTGGGATCGAAGGGACTTGAAAAGGGCGCAATTACGCTAGCAACGTCCTTTGTAAAGGGCGCATAAAAGGACGGCTGAGCGGGATCAAGTCTGCTGCCGCATTGAATAATCCGAGGATCTGCAACTCTCTCGCTAAAATGCGCATCCTGTCGGAAACGGACTCTACGAGTGCAAATATCTGGATGATCGCAAACTCGAGGAAGCCTTACCAGATTCAGATCGAGAGAAACTCCACACCCAGATGGACCAAAAATCCGGATTGGACAGAGATCAGACTTTATCCAGTTCACGAGAAAGCCTATATGATGTAAAGTGATATAAGATCGTTTCTGCCTTTGAGCAGAGTAGAACTTGACAGATGTTTCTGGAGGATGTCGTCCAAATATACTGCCGACGCAATAGATGAAGTCGAGCGGAACAGGGTGACGATGTAATCCATAACCTTGGTACTAACCCAAGGGCTTAAATTGAGGCCAAAATGTATGATATGGAACTGATAAACCGAGTTCCGACAAGCACAACGGAGAAATGTCCGCTACTCGTGGGATAGGGACGTGAAATGTGCGTCGGTCATATCTAGCCAGCTTATGATGGGGTTTAAGCGACGTGCCCTTCAGACATGCGTCACGACGTATCAGGTCTAGGTTGGCAGAAGCAGTCAGCGCATTGGCCATGGAATGGTGAGCTACCCTGTTAAGAACCCTAGCTAACCGGGCCGTCGATTCCCAAGCATGTTCATTGCCAGATTTTCCAGCGATCCTGAAAATGGCTAGGGAGGCTAGGTCTAACAGTGAAGACGTAGCGACTACATTTCGAACCAGCTTGGACTTGGCATTGAACACAGTTTTGTCCACTTTATAAGACAATGGAGCAGACATATGGACTGCTGCCATATTTTTATCCAGAGCCAGGACCTCAGTACTGAACACATCGGAGTGAGTTTTGTACCATCGACCTGAAAACGACGCTGGTACTTGGCTTTCAGAAAAGAACGCCTTAGCATTTCCTGGATCCCCTATACGTGTCGACAGACGGTCATTAATTTCCTTAATTTTTGTCGACTTGGGAAGGAGGCGGAAGGATAGAGTCTCTTCCCCCTCATCCAGATCGACCGACGCTCTAACCTTATAGTCGGTAATGGCAGCAGGAGGTGGAGGGCATTCTGAAGGGGCCAACACCCTATAAATTTCCTCCACTGCGGCTTTGAAGCTGAACTCAGTCCGTTCCATAGTTGGATCTGCATACAGCTGATTTGCCTGCGATTCATCGCACTCACTATGTGCATAATCTTGCTCTGGTAAAGCATCCATATCATGTAATGCATACCAGGTGGCATAGATGACTCGATTCCGTCATCTCTGATAAAGGCATTCACTCTCCCTTGTGGATGAGCTGTTAGCCTATGGACGGCCAGCAATGCCGAATGAATTGATTGGCATATGTTTGGCCTGAATGACTGCGACGGGCCGGCTATGACCGGCACCGACCGCTCGAATGGTCGGGTTGGATCGAGAGATTCATCGCCAAAATCTGTGTCATGGTAGTGATATGTAACCGGTAGTACGGATTGACAGACGGAAACATCACTAGAATCTTCGTCAATCCGATTTGTGCGGATTGCGGTATGATAAAAGTCCCCGTGCTGGTACAGCGGTACAGTCGGACGGACTGGTATATGACTAAAATCTCCATACGGTTGGACGACCGGTGCCTGTTGGGCTGGACGGCCGGAGCCAGATGGACGGTCAGTGCTGGCAAGTGTCGGCTGGAAGCTTGGCTGGACGACCGGTGCCATTTGGGCTGAACGGTCATTGCCGGATCGACGCCCGGTGCCGGTTAGTGCTGGCTGGAAGGTCGGCTGGATGACCGGAGCCATATGGGCTGAACGGTCATTGCCGGATGGACGCCCAGTGCCGGTTGGTGCCGGCTGTAAGGTAATAATAATTACATAATGCTTATGTAGTGCGGCCAGCACTGCGCGCCCATCTACCATTCGCTCAGAGGGAATGTTGGTTCTGGTACAGCTTGCATATCTGTACAGCATACCAGGTGACCTAGATGACGCAATTCTGTCATAATTGACACTTTCACTAAATCTCCCTTGTGGAGAAGCCGTGAACATATGGACGGCCGGCACTGCCGGCTGATTGAACTGACGAATGGTCGGCCTGAAAGTCCAGTTCTGGTAAAGCTGCCATATCTGGGTAGCGCATACCAAGTGGCATAGATAACTCAATTCCGTCACCTCCTTGTGCTGACTGTATGATAATGTCACTAATTCTCCCTTGTTTTAAAATCACACCGTCACGTATTTGACGTGACGGGAGGTGTACACCGGCAATACCGACTGATTTGTCTGGTATATGGTCGGCCGGAATGTCGGCGAAGGTCCGGCTATGACCGGCACCTATCTCTCGAATGGTCTGATTGGACGGAGATTCATCTATAACATTTCTCTCATGGTAGTGATATGTAACCAGTAGTGTATATTGACTGACGGGTACATCACTATAATCTCCGTAAATCCGATGTACAGCCGGTGCCGGTTGATGCCGGCTGGACGACCGGTGCCATTTGGGCTGAACAGTCATTGCTGGATGGACGGCCGGTGCAGGTTGATGCCGGCTGGAAGGTTGGCTGGACGACCGGTGCCATTTGGGCTGAACGGTCGTTGCCAGGTGGACGGCCGGTGCCGGTTGATGCCGGCTGGAAGGTCGGCTGGACGACCGGTGCCATTTGGGCTGAACGGTCGTTGCCGGCTGGACTGCCGGTGCCGGTTGATGCCAGCTAGAAGGTCGGCTGGACGACCGGTGCCATTTGGGCTGAACGGTCGTTGCCGGGTGGACGGCCGGTGCCTGTTAACGCAGGCTGGAAGGTCGGCTGGCCGGCCGGTACCATTTGGGCTGAACGGCCGGTGCCTGTTGATGCAAGCTGGAAGGTCGGCTGGCCGTCCGGTGCCATTTGGGCTGAACGGACGGTGCCGGATGGACGGCTAATGCCGGTTGGTGCCTGCTGAACTGACGGTGTCGGCTGGACGGCCGGCGAAAGTGCATATTAAAATGGATCCAATTGATCCAGCATAGACTCCATGCGTCCGGACTTACAGGCCCGAAAGCCATGCACGGACCTGCGGTGAAATTTACACCCACTGGGCAGCCTAAACCATGTCAACATAATTTCCTCCATTTCCACATTGCCAACACCCATTTTGCCATTCATGCCTTCGTTGTCGACTTTGCTACTGAAACGACAAAAGAAGAGAACAAAGCACAAATTAAAAAATTCAGCATATTATTAATTCGATAATACTATAACCGTTACTAACGGAGTAGTCAAATTATTCCGTGCCATGTCAACTCTTAATGACAACACTAGTTATCGCCGTGAGCGTGTTGCAATGGTTCGTTCAAGACGAAGTCTACTGAAACGAAAAAGATGATAAACAAAGCACAATTAGCAATTCAGCACGCTATTAAGTCGCTATTACCATAACCGTAACTAACGGAGGAAGCGAAATGATTTAGTGTCGCGTGAACTCGTGACTACAACACGAATTCCGCCATTAAATAGTCGCAACTGGTCGTTCAGAGACTAAGTCTACTGAAACGAAAAAGAAGATAAACAAAGCACAAATTAACAATTCAGCACGCTATTAAGTCGCTATTCCATAACCGTAACTAACGGAGGAAGCTAAATGATTAAGTGTCGCGTGAACTCGTGACTACAACACGAAGTCCGCCATTAAATAGTCGCAACTTGGTCGTTCAAAGACTTTTTTGAAGTCTACTGAAACTACAAAGAAGGTAAATAAAGCACAAATTATCAATGCAGCACGTTATTAAGTCGCTAATATCGTAAACGTTACATACGGAATAAGCGAAATTATTGAGTGCTACATGTAGTACATGCTAGTACCGCCATAAGCGTGCTTGATCACGTTGCAACCTGGTCCGAAGTCTAGAAAAGGTGACAAAGTCACTGAAATTGGAAAATATTGTAAAATAATGTATACAACCTGTAGAGGAATGATTATACAACACAGTAATTCCAAATTTAACTTCGGATGGTCAGAATTTACACTAAGATGGCTTGGATTCATTGGAGGTCTAATTGTACGTGTTTTCGCGTACAGCGAAGCTAAAAAACTAAAGAAGCGACACCTAGCGGGTAGCAAGGGGAGGTAAGGGGCAAGAGTTATTGCCCTTTGTCTATATGACATAGACAGGAAAGACGAATTTTCGTCTTTTGGTAGGGCTGGATTCGCGAGGTAGCAGGCTAATATCCCTAAAGTAATGTGATCGGGGAACGTATTCAAAGGAGAAATATCAAGATACGGAAAGTAGAGTTAAGTGTCTTTCACAAGATCCAAAGAGGTAGTTGATACAGGTGTTGCTAAAAGGTATCAAACCTACGTCCTTTGTATCACAAGTCCAATGCTCAACCAACCATGCTGATGTGGCTCCCTTCATATTTGATGGCCATAATTTGTACAGTATTAAACTTCCTCTATGCTAGTTTATTTTGCCAAAGGCAGCCATATTTTACTTAGCATGTTAAGAAATCATTAATGGTTTTCTCATCTCAGAATTTTTGTTGACAGGATATCTTACGTGAAGAAAATAAAATAACCCCAAAATTCAACCTCTATCCAAATGTTTAAGTCAAATCTGGTAAAATTCTGCTTTGCAGTTATTGAGAAGTAGACTTAAAAAGTTTTTCTCATTATTGCAATGGCTACCATATTAAATGACAGATCAGTATGATTTAAATGTTTTTCTATTTAGAGAAAGTCACCGTATAATATAATATAATATAATATAATATAATATAATATAATATAATATAATATAATATAATATAATATAATATAATTTAATATAACCATCTGTATCAAATTCAAAGCTATGTTTGCGATGATGCTTTCTATCAAATTTAATCAAATACTGCCAAGTGATTTTTAGACGTCATTTCAAGGTTTTCATAATTTTTTTGTAAAACTGGCCCTAGTTTTATAGTGAAGTACATTTGGCATAATGGCCATCCAACAATAGGATGCTCTTACCAGAAATACACACAAAACTAAATAAATCCTTTCAGAAGATGGTGCTACAAAAATAGTCAATAACACTGACTACATATTGGGCCCAAGGGAAAGTAATAAATAGATAGAATGAAATAGCTTTAATTGACTTCTTTATATATTACATTCCAGTTTAGATTGCTTCGAGTTCAAATGTCAATATGTGGAGGGTTACTTAGGAAAGAACAAGTTTAATACATGGATAAACACAATAAATCCACTTCAATCTATGTAAAAGTACATGCAACTTCAAATAACAGAATGGAGATTCCTCCTACAACATTGGGAAACACTGGAAAAACACCTTATACATGTATGATGTAGCTCTGCTAAATTTGGTCAGGTCAGAATTTCCCAACCACAGCAATACAGTGAATCCCAAACAGGCTAAAGCTACCAAAAGTAACTATACTGCAAGAATCAGAAATTAGAATAATAAAAAAGGCATCCTGACAAGGGTAGATAAACTTGGAAGAACTCACTAAAACTAAGCTGAGTTCTCTGTGAACTCTGTAAAATTTGGTAAGGTTACCAAAGGGGAATTGGGCAAGCGAGGTACTGATGCTGAAGTGAATGCAAAATTTTATGTTCAATTAAAATTGTTTGCATTCCAAATTGTACTGCATTTGGTGCATCTGTTCCTCCAACGTTGACTGGTCAAGTTCACTTAACTTTGTTGAGCGATAGAGGTTGGATTTCAAAAGATGTGTTTACAATATAAGCCCCAAAACAAAATTGTAATCATAGTATTAAGGAATGTTTTCCATAGTTTTGAGTCATTAAACAGTTTTTATATTTTGAAATTTGTATTAATGAAATGATCCAGCATGAAATATGGGCTAAGTCTTCATACCAGGCACTCTCATCTAACTTCGGTCACAATTTCTCCAGCGGTTTCTGAGTTTTAATTTGCAATTCCTGGCAGAGGTATGAAAAATGTGTTATGTGTGATTTGGATTTTTAACTTAGCTTTAACAATTTTTCATGAAAGATGAGCCTGGGCCATTCCATAAGCTTGCCTCATCTTACAGTTACAGGAGGCAAAAACCACAAGAAGACCTATCTTAGTCCTGAGCTAACAAATGTATTCATGTATCTAAATGATGTTTTTTTTAAAACAAATGCATGCATTTTCATATTACCTGAAACAAGTACACTTCTTCATCATTTAAAATTTGGTCATTATCTAAATCACATATCTGAAATGGAAGAATAAAAAGTTATATATAAATGAAAACAATATTTCTGGGCACATGCATAATAAACAATCTGCTGATGACACTGATATTTATTCAAGCATGAGAAAAATATTATTTATAAATGAGGTTATTGAATACAATAACGTAAATTATATGGAATCTGGTCTTTCCAAGAAAAAAATTCGGAACAATACTTTAAAATAATATTAATGTCAGTATTTCATTACAGTAGATAACAAAAAAAAAAAACAATTATCTCCTTCTCACAATCTCATTATACTAAATAACATAGAGATTTATAGTCACCTATTCACATTCTCATTACAGTAGATAGCAATTGACCCACTATCTGCTGTGTAGGGGCCCTGAGTGGCAGAGTGGTCTAAAGCGCTCTCTGTTACGGACAACTGCCATATCAGTCTCAGATTTGGCAAATGTGGATATGTGAGAAAGCTTGCCAGTAGCTTCTTGTGAACTGGTGGTTCTTTCCGGGGGTTTTCCCCAGTTCTTCCTCCACCATTTATACTTGCCGCCATGTATGGAATCACATCACAATTAATACTTCCAGTTCAGTACCCACGAATGTAGTTCTAGTCTATTTTTAGAACATTTTTTCCTCTCTCCTTTTGGTGGTGATAGAAGAGTTATATTGATGCATCTTTGGTATGGATTTAAAGTTAATTGTTTATTCTTGAGAATAGGAGCTCTGAGAGTGGCTGTCTGTATGTATTTTGGCGACAGTGCACACTGTGCAAGTAGGCCTTAGTGATGATCCGGAAGTGAAATCAGTGTTCTGTGTACATGCTGCTCTGTTTACAGTGCAGCCACTCAAAAAAATGCTAGTCAACCCTTGACAAGAATTTCACTGTGAAGTCATCTTTGGGGGTATTTTAGATTTTCATATGATTTGTATTGATTGTCACACTGTGGAAAGGTCAGTGCTGAGAAATATATGTAGAGAACATATAGTAAAATTAATTGTGGTGTATGGCCGTATAGCCTATAATGTGCTGAAAAAGGGTGTTAACTTTAGTCATTCAATAATGTGGACAAGAAACAGCAATAGTTTGTACATCAAATTTGCCCTTCAATCAGACTGGTTTCCATTCAGTGTTTTGACAAGGAAAAATCAACAAATACAGAATACAGTCAGACCAAATAGATTACTTACTTTAAATATTCGTTGAAGAGCTCTAGCACACTTTGGAGTTAACTGCAAAAGAAAAAAATATAATTTAAAACAAATGACAATTTTAAACAGTTGAGATAGTGTCTATATTTACAGATAACCAAAACTAGAAATGTGGTTATGGAACACAGATGCCCTACTGGAGTGCATGAAAAGTAGCCTAAATACAAAATTTAATCAAGGTGTGATGCACCGTGGGCAGACAGATATGCTGACAGATGTATAAGACACTACCACATCATAATGAGTCAACAAAAACGGTGATGACCAAAACATGACTTAAAGCATTACAGTAAATTTATTTCTTTAAGCTACCAGAAAAAGTAATCAGTGGTACAGCATTGGACTTGAAATCTAAAGGTTGCAAAATTTAAACCAGCTATGGCCATCCTTGAACAGCTGTCTGTGTCCTTCAGGATGGCACTAAGCTCCCATTTCATCATGTTAAGGCCAATACTGTCTTGAAAGTGCTATTAATAATCAAGGAACTATTACAGAGACAAGTAAACATAGCAGTAAAAATATGGCTTAAAATGACCTTGGCCTACATGCTGAGCCCACAATCAAAACACTGCTGTAAAATCTATGATCTTGACCCCAAAGTAAAAAGAGACAAGAAAGCATGCTGCAGAATGGATTGTCTTAGCTTCATAATGATTTATCCAGAGTATGAAGAAAACTATCAGAGGGTTTGGAAAAATGAACAAAACTTTGACCCAAATCTTAAATAAACACATGTTATGGATGTGACCTTGACCCCATGGTGAAAATGGGGCAAACAGGCTTGGTGCAGAATGAATTGTCTTAACTTGATATTAATTCATACCCAGTATAAGAAAATAAATTCATGTTTTAAGTAAAATAAAAACTTGACCAAAATTGTAACACAAATTTTCTCTGTGACCCTGACCCAAAAGTCACAGGAACAACATTGCTGCAAATTGAACTGTTTCAGTTTCGTAACATTTCATCTCAAGTATGAGGAAAATCCATCATAGGGTTTAGGAAAGCAAACGAACAAACTTTTCACCAAAACTGTAATGCAATTTTCTATGACCTGAAGGTCAAAGAAGTAGACCGCACACCAAAGACTGTATTGTTTTGACTTCATAATGATAAATCCAAGGTATGATGAGAATGTATTAAGAAGTTTAGGAAATATAAGTAACTGAAAGAATCTGTTATGAAAACCTTAAAACACATTTTCATATATACATAAACTCATTACTGCAGTTACCTCTTTTTCCTCAGCGTTGTACACCGGGGCAGTGGGATGAAGAACGGCCTTCTGGGCATAATAGAATAACTCACTGATATTCTTCAAGGTTTTTGCAGAGCACTAGAAAAGTAATACTGATTATTCATAATAACTGTAACTAGCAGACTATCTTAATTATCTGTAGCATCTGCTTTAGTAATCTTTTCTAAACAGTGATGAAAATGTTATTACTTTTATACAATATTTAACTGAAGAGACCTCAGCGATACTGGACAAAAGGGATACAATTAAATCATAAATTTGTACATAGTAACATAATTCTTGTATATAATCTTCAAAGAGGGAACAACGCTTATGCTGATACCACAATTCAAATTTTGCTTTGATCTTTCAAGACAAACTAAATATGTTGCAAATAGAAAAGGCTAGAAATATACTATGAACCAGCATGGTACTTTGCCATTTTGACTGTGGATTACCCAAAGTGTACACAGCTCCATCAACTCTGATTGATCTAATTGCTAGAACTGGTGTTCACAATAAGAAACTACTCATCAAAGAAACATACTGAAGAATAAATATATCATTCATGAAACATAAACATAAAAAACATTTGTGGGTATACAGCCTTTAATGTTGTTTTTCTTTACAGGAAAATCATTGTAATTTCTTATCCAATGTCAGAAATGTAGCATCTAATTGTGGTTAGTACAAAACTATCTACCCATAAGTACAGCAGTCACAGATTTAGGAACCAATTTCACTTGAGAATATTACAACACAACATTAAAAAAATTATATCAGTTCGTGTGTATTTGATATTATTTGGAATTTACAAGCATAGGAATGTAATTTTGTTTAATAATAAAAAATTAAATATTGGAGAGTACAATTTAAGATTGATTCATATCTTCTGTTATGAAGATTCTGACGCCATCAGAGCAAGACATCCTGTCGACCATGAAACACACAGCAGCTATAAAACTTGGGTAGCATTCTTTGAACAAAGTGTAAACGGTGTGATTGCTATTAGTGATAAACAAGTTGTTGAATGCTTTTGAAATGGAAATTTTATTCCAAACTTTCACTCCATCGACAGGTCTATGCCAATATAAAATCACTGATACACTATTGCTATGTGCTACAACATTGTTGTAGGTGGGTGTATCATTCACCTTGAGTAAATTCTTGACAACTGATGGTTTTAAAATGAATTCTTATAACTGATTTTAACTTAATGAATGAATGCTACTTCAGGAAACAATATCTGTAACTATTTTTTAAATTAATCTGGGCTTTAAAAATTATGTAAACAAATTGCATAAAGCATAATGATTGTTTACAGACATTAATGTTTACCCCTTGGTCAGAAGTAGGAGGTGGGCTAATTTTGTAAGGCCTCCTTCTGCTACAAGTTTGTTAAATTGGGGCATGTACTTATTTTTAAATATGGGCATACCATACACAAGTATTATTACAGGAAAAACTTGTATTACTACAAACCACTTTATATTCTTCCAATACATTATCTGATCTTAATACATTAGGAAAAATAGGTAAGATAAGGTGAAAAGTATAATAAAATTTATAATAAAACTGGCCATAGCTCCAGTCCCGTAATGTATGTAAAGCATAAAAGTATATATCTATTAACCGGTTGATCTGTCTGGACAATAGTTCTGCCCTTGTATGCAGTGGACTTTAAATGGATATGTTGATAGCAACACCACCTGAGAAAATCACAAACAAAAAGGAAGAGATCTGGAGACTTTGTTCCTCCTTGCCTAAAAAAATAACCGACTACAGGAGATACAGTAAGAATGCGAGCACACTTTGCCAGAACAAAAAAAAAATGCATTCATTATGGAATTTACCTTTAGGTGATTGATGTGCATGGAGCAAATGTCACTTACTTCTTGAAAGGAGGACAGGGTATGGGCATTTGTAAATTGTGACTTCCTATAGTAAATCCTAAATTGCCACTGAGACAGAAAGGATCATCTGCTGGGGGTCTTATGACCAAGCACCACATAAAGAGAAGATTTGCAACCACACTGCAAAGACCCAACAGGTTAAGAAATTCACAAACTGCCTTCTGACTCTCTAAGCAGATGGAAGATACAATAAAGATGATTTTCAAGCATTTTACAGGGAGACGAAAACTCTATATAATTTAGAGAGCTAATGTGTGCTTTTGTGTGTGACTTCGATTTTTAACTTGAACAATTTTTCAGTATCTTGCTATGATGTCTCCAGTGTGACAGTTTATAGTGATATCTAGCACTGAGGCATCATGCCACAGACATGTAGCATGATGTCCCACCCAGTCACATTATCCTGACACCAGACCGACCAGTCCTAACACTAACCTGTTAATGCTGAGTGCCAAGCGAGGCAGCTGTATGTACCATTTTTATAAGTCTTTGGTATGAATTGGCCAGGGATCAAACCCATGACCACCCGCATCCAAGGTGAATGTTATAACTGATAGGCCACCATAGAAGACTAAAACGGTAATGAATTTGATGCTAAAATGAATGAAGTATGGACACAGAATGAGACTAGATTTATCTTTGTTGATAAGGAATCGAAAGTGAAGCAAGAAAGTAACATTGAACTTCATGTCTTTAAGAAAACAAATGCATATCTTGTGTTTTTGAAGAATGTCAGCCATCTAATTCATTGTAAGGATGTGTGACATGACCCGATCCATGCCTCGTAAGGACTGAGATTCAGATTTGAAGGAGAAGCTCTGAACAGGTACATAGTGTCCCTGAACTTCAGAAATTTCAAAGAAGACGTGTAAATGGGAATATGAAGGTACATATTTTTAATGTAACATAAGTCCTTGAACTTGCACTACAATGACAGAATAGGGGGCCCCAAGTGGTCTAAAGCGCTTTCCGTTACGGATCACTGCCATCTCACCTCTGTCTGCGTGGGTTCGAGTTTAAGATTCAGCTAATGTAGTTATGTGAGAAAGCTTGCCAGTAGCTTCTCGTGAGTCAGTGGTTCTTTCCGGGGGTTTCCCCGGGTTCTTCCTCCACCAATAATACTGGCCATGAAGTATAGCCTATCGTGTGCTGAAAAATGGTGTTTAACTCTAAAAAAGAAAACAAACAAACAATGACAGAATGAAATATAAGTGCTTGAAAATGCACAAAATGGAAGTTATAAGCAAGACCTCTTGTGAGGGCATGCTTTCTAGGCAAAAGTGGAAGGTAACAACTAACGAATATCAGGATTTTACATCAAAGGCTCTATTCATGAGCAGACCACTCTTTTCTTACATCCAACCCAGTAAGATGATATTTTAGTACTTTTAATACTAAAAAAATCCAAAAGTCATGCTTAACAATCTTGGGTGAGCCACATTTGAGGCAGTGGATCTTCTTCTAATGTACTATGATCCGAGTAATGTATTTGATGGTGTTATATTACACAAACACAATGATGCATACATGTGATTACTGTGTGAAGAAAAGCTTAAGAACAAAAAAATGACCAAGTAAGAAAAACAAAAGTTCTTGGCTATGTATTTGCAGTGGGACCTGACTTATTTGTCACTGTTAAACACATAAACAGTGCAATATTCAAACATGACAAGAATTCGATCTGACCAGGCAAATATTATGAAATTTACATATTGATTAGTATACCTCTACACATGTTTCCACTTCTGCAAAGTCATTCATGATTGGCATCATTGTCTGCAAATTGAAAAAAAAGGTGAATGAGTCAATTTACAAGACCTGCATCTTATCTTGCTATAAAAATATTTTCTTACACGAATGAGAAACAATACAATTTGCTTGTTTTTCAGTTGTGTTTGTGTGTGTGTTGACAGAGAAAATATATTCTGTACAACGAAAGATTCTTTTTCCCTCAGAAACAAATCTTGCAAAAGAATTCATTTCTTTCTTCCTCATAACATGTTATTTTTGCTGCCCTTTATCAGTCTTTTAAACTGTTGTAACTAGCTCAAGGTCATTTGAGAATGAAATAAAGTACAGAGTTGTGTCAGAGTGTTACATGTCAGTATATTATTTATTATTCAAACAAATATTACCCATATGAAGTCTATATCAGTGTATGGAAGACAGATATACACATTTTATTTACATGCATTTATATCATGTATATTTTCTATCACAAGAAACAAAATCTGATTACAATTGGAATTGGATTACAATTCAATGACAAGAGTTAAAGATCACATCTCCCAATGGGATTAAATTAGTTATTTTCATGTAATAAGGTGAAATGAACTGTAATGATATCATATTCAAACTATAGCCCACCTCCATTGTGGAGAAGTCAAGTAGATCTGTTTTATTTCCCACCAGTATGACTGGCACTCGATGTTCCTCCCCTAATGTATCTCGCAGAAAAGGGAGCCAAATGGATGTGATCTGTTACAAAAGAACAAATGTAAATTATTAAATTCTTCATTTGGCATGATCTTCTTTGCAAGAATAGTAATGTCTCTAAAACTTTGTACATGTCATATTGCCAAAATTCAAAAGTGTGGGCTGACATGCATAAAAATGTCACAATTGATGACATTGTCATGAAGGCAATCTCAACAAAAATCAGCTAATACTAAAAATTAAGTACAGTTTGCACTTGAAAATGCATTGGCAATTCATGATATTCATTCCTATGACTAAAAAATAATTTGAGCAAAAATGCTAATAAAAATCTGTTAATCTGCTGAACATGCTCAATTTATTTTATCACATAGTTTTTTTGTGTGCAAAAAAAACTATTGTGTATCAATGTCTAATAGCCTTCTAACTATTGAAACTTAAAATTACCAGTCCAACAAGAATTCTACTAGCCTCAGGCTAGTGAATTATGCAAATTTCATGCCCTGTGAAGATCACAATATTCATTAAATTTCATGGCAATTCATCAATAAGTGTGGAAACAGCTGTGTTAACATAATTATATCATTCCATAAGACAAAAAGGTCAAAAACTCTAACAAACATGGCAGAAGCAAAGTAATTTGTTGACCTGTATATATTCAAGTGATAATCATAACAATCATCAAGTTTCATGACATTCCATCAAAACTGCTGGACTAATTGCAAAAACAAGAACAAGCCAGCCAGACAGAAACATGGTTTACTATGGATGCAGGGGTATATATAATTTAATTTGTACTATGATTTAAATTATTTTATGTAAACCAATATTCATGGTTTTTGAAGAAACAAAATCAAAACTTCACCTTGCCTGCGATCTCAGTAACACATGCTGTAATGTTCGTGATTATCAGGAATCTGAACATCAAATTTGTGTACACGGTCAAAATTGTGTGAAATTAAAACATAGTATATCAATTCTTCCAATTCCAGGGCTCCAAATTTATTCAAACTTTTGGCAAAAGAATAACCATAAACTTTAGTTTTCATCATAATTATGGGCATCATCCTTTTTTCTTTATCTGCTGCCATATTTCACATATTTACATTATTATATGTTTATATATGTATGTACGGTTTATGTATCAGTCACAGATTTTGGTGATTAAGTGTTTATCTGCCTACTGTGTCCACACATAATACTACCGTTCATACTTTTATTGATTGCAATTTCATCAATATAATTTTGAATGTGGAACTTTCATATTTAAATCTCATTACCATGGACCATTTTAATCTGACCATATTTCTGCTAACATGTGAAAATAAGTTAACAAAACATGTATGGAAACAAGAGACATAGTCACTTCATACAGCACTTAGCAGTTTACCCTAAAAAACTAATAACAATTCACCCATTAATCAGTTGATGCCAAGATCCAACAGGAATGAAAATTGGTGAACCTGCTTAAAGGACAATGCCTACCTGCAGACAAACAATTCAATATAAGAAACTGACCACTGTGACCTTGACCTTGGATATCTGTATTGGTGTTTATTTTTATCCCAATGTAAATATCTTTATTCTCCATGCTATTTAAACGAGAGAGAGAGAGAGAGAGAGAGAGAGAGAGAGAGAGAGAGAGAGAGAGAGAGATTGCTTGATTTGGATTTTTAACATAGCTTTAACAATTTTTCAGTCATATCACTATGATGTCTGCAGTGAGGCAGTTTATAGTGATGTCTAGCACTGGGGCATCATGCCGTAGACATGTAGCATGATGTCCCACCCAGTCACATTATCCTAACACAAGGCCAACCAGTCCTAACACTAACCTCTTAATGCTGAGCGTCAAGCGAGGCAGCTGTTAGTACCATTTTTGTAAGTTTTTCGTATGACTCAGCCGTGGATCAAACCCATAACCTCCTGCTTCTGTGGCAGACGTTCTAACCACTAGGCCACCAGAGCAGTTAAGAAAGAGAGAGAGAGAGAGATCCAAAAACATCAACTAATGACCACACATCTAAAATTTAAATAATCTATCGTAATGTATCAATAGAATGATCAATTTGATGGCAAAGTCTCACAAAGATCACAATATAAAAAATAGGTATATTGCCCTTTAAAAACCAAAACCTGATTGATAGAAGGATGGATATACCAATGGATGAATGGACAGTGAGTGCTGTCTAACATTTTTGCAAGACTTGCTGCAGTAACATGACTAAAACAAACAGAACAGAGTGAAAACCACAAAGTCATGTAAAATTCAACAAACAATTGTTTCCCCAGAATACAAAAAAAATGTAAAACAAACTTCCAGAATTGTGAATTAAATTCCAAATAATCCCAGAATTTCTAACACAAGTCTTAATGATTAAAGTTTTGAATAAACTTTTGTGGTATTCTTAAATAAATCCAATGATGGAAATGCTGAAGTGCCTGTGTTAGTGATATGCAAACAGTTTTCGTTGAATCATAAAAATACAATCCAAGAAAATATTATTTAATTTGCACTATAAATCCAGAACATATAATGAATAAAAAACCTAACAAACAATGCATATTAAATATGCATAGCAGCAGGTAGACAAAACAGAGATATTTTCATTTGATTCAGTACTTAAATGTGTGGGTTGGAAAATGGAACATAATGTTTCCACAGAAGAATCATGATTAAGTCTTTAAATTCACAGCTTTCTGCAACTATTAAAATCTTTAGTACCTAATAAAAAATATAATAAAATATAGAGTAAATCTCAATGATTAGAATGACATTGAGCCATTCCATGGATTTACAACAAAAAAAAAAACCCACATGGAACATGGCAATTAAGATCTCAATACAAAATGTCTTAACTACTGGATGTTTCCTACAGAGAAAATCACCCTAGAATCCATGTAGTGGATAACTGAGAAACTTGGCTAAGCTGGAGTAGGCAAAAAGTCAAGACTCAAGTCTTCATATCTCATACATGTAGATAAATAAAAGTCTTCTGTTACAGCTGTAAAGTACTGATCAAGTTTTCCATAGTGCACACAGAGTCCTGTACCTTTGCACTTTTTTTGGAACACTTTCCTAATTTTTCAGTTCTCTTTATTGCCCTCAATCATTTTAATAAAGACTGCGCATCAACTCTGCACAATTCAATTGATGGTATTTCTTTTTACTCAGAATTAGTGTTTTGTATAATTAAGGTAATGTTTTGTAAATGCAAACGAAAATCGGGACTGCTTGGTTTAAGTTGACGACACCTTAGAGTTCACTGCATGAAAAGTCATAACCTGCCCTATTTTCAACCTGGAAAAGATAAATCAAGTTATACAGACAAGAACACAAACTACCTTTTCAATGGAATCTTCATCATCCACAGCATAAACAATGCATACCACACTGGCCTGAAAAAAGAACAGGCATTATGTAGTATTGTGCTTCTATTTATTTTGCAACATGTTATATATGGAGGTGCACCGTTTCATTATTTAAAACATTTGCAGTATATCAATTAGTTAAAACTCATCACATCTGATCAATTTCAAAAATTAATTATTCTGATAGGTGTCCACGTCTGAATTTAAGACCATTCTGATAGAATGTATGCACACATCTCAATTTGAGACCATTCTGAAAGTATCTAAACATCCGAAGTTGAAAGTATCCACACATCTGAATTTAAAACCATTCTGAAAGTATCTACACATCTAAAAGTATCCACACAACTCATTTAAGACTATTCTGTTAGAAAATACCCTAACATCTAAAGGTATTCAGACAACTGAATTTAAGACTAATCTGTGAAAAATCATCCAAACATCTGAATTTAAGACTATTCTATGAGAAAATATCCACACATCTGAAATTAAGTCTATTCTGAAAAAAGATATCCACAAATGTGAATTTAATTAAGACTATTCTATGGGAAAGTATCCACACATCTGAATTTAAGTCTAATCTGAAAAGAAGATATCTACACATCTGAAATTAAGACTGTTCTATGAGAAAGTATCCACACATCTGAATTTAAGTCAATTCTGAAATAAGATATCTACACATATGAATTTAAAAGACTATTCTACGAAAAAGTATCCACACATCTGAATTTTCAAATAGCAGAGTTCATAGGCAAATAAAATACAGAGGTGACCTATTAATACAAACCTTTTTAACTTCATCTGTAAGTGCTTCTTGGTCCTGTTCTTGATCTAGTAAAGTGAAAATAAATTTGGCGTTTGATGTTATGTCAAATATTTTCTAAAGTTGTGAGAAAACTGCCACATTTCCTTTAAATATCATGTTAATTTACAATGCAACCACTTTTTGTTTCGATTGAAAATATTTTTCTCTGCTTCTGTTTTTGTTTGTAAACACTAAGGGTGAGAATTTAATATAGAGAGTGTGGATTTACAATGCATTTAAAATACTGAAATTCTCATTCACAAAAAGCTATGATGGTAAAGGGATTCTTGATGCTTGAGTGATCCAAGACTGCTGCCTTTACAGATTGCTGATATCTCACCTCCGTCTGTGCAGATTTTAGTGCTGAAAGCAGCTTATGTGAGACAGCTTGCCAGTAGCTTCCAATTTTCCTAGATTTCTGCTCGGGTCTTCTTCCACTGGTACTATGCATAGACTATTATTTACTGAAAAATTCTGCTAATCTCACAAAAAACATCATATAAAAATAATTTCAAAACCAAATATAAACTGGTTTCAGTTGCATCATAACTTCAATTAAAAAAATTAATGGAATCTCCTTTTCAATATTTCTTTTTTTTTATTTATAATTATACACATTAATATATAATTTGTACATGAGACACTTAGGAGTTCAGGATAAAGACATGTAGACACAATTTTTAAAAACTGAAAGTCCAGGACCAGAGACTAAAATCGTGCCGTTTTAAAATCATTTCTACTTGTCTATTTTTAACAGCACCCAGCCCATTATGGAGTCTGGGTAAATGTAAGATACTTAAAACAACACATAAAGAATTAATAAGACTTACAAGAGAAATCTACAATGTGTGTAGGGACTCTCTCAGGTGTGACATCAGCAGGTATTGTGATCTCCTCTGCTTTGGCAGGTACCTGACAAACAGACAATCCAAATAAATACACAAAGAAAAATGTAAGACTCTTAAATCAATTACCAGACGATAATCTTTTTTCTAAAAATTACAAATAAAACATTTAAATAAAATCTTTTGTAAACTTACCTATTTAACTTGACGTGATGAAGGACCAATATTTGTGTTTTGAAAAACATTTATGCTAACAATGCAGAGCACAAAGTCCAAGTCCCAACAATTCACAATCTTAACAAATATAATGGCATGAAAATCTAAAAAAATCTACCAAAGTTTACTTGTCTCTGCAACCATACCAACCAAAGTTTACTTGTTTTTGCAAACATGCCTACCAAATTTTACTTGTCTAACTCAAGTTTCGACTTTTTCATACCAACAAGGTGTTACCCAAACGGGTTTTTTCAAAAAACATATTACAATGATTATATTTTGTAGGAAAACCAGCTTCAAGGAGGTTAAAGACTTGGCTGGATCTGAACCAAGATATGTAAGAAACCAGTAGTTTCCATTTAATAAACATGGCATGAGATTTTACCTATTGTCATTGGATCATAGGTCTGACATATCCTTATGGTGCCATGATGTCTTAATAAATCTTTGATCATGCAGCATCGGCAAATCTCATGGAATTTTTTTCCCAGCACTCATACTTCGAATGAGTGAATTACATAAGATACTAGTCCATGTCATTGCTGTACTCAACACAGTATACATTTCTACTATACCATGTATCTCCTTACACACACCCCACAAAAAACAGTCACCTGACACAGGTTTTTATATTAAAACTGGTACAGCTATGAAAATGTTTTGTTCAGTGTGAAGTAAGACATGTCTACTTTGATAAATATATAATCATAAACAAGGTTTATAACTGTAAATTGCAGTTTCACACCTACCCGGTAACCCTTGATTTCATAATAGTTTTTACATTTACTGCAACACTATTCAATGATCTAGGTATCATTCTAATGTGAGAAATTTTACTTTTAAACAAGCTATCACACATCTTTAAAAGTCATACATGTAGGAGGGCCATAAAATGTCAACACATATTGTTTTTTTCCCATACTAAATAATTACTGCATCCAAATCTTCATTTGTAAAGAACTATATAAGGGCATCTATCAAAGGGAAAATTTCTGATTAGTCAAAGAAACAGGATGGTTATAAAATCATGACCCCAATCAAAATATGACCACTCAGCTGCCATTGGATCATTATGGGTTCAATAAATAGATTACAATCAAAACTGGTGTGTGAAAGTTGGTTGGAACAATCAAAGACACTTAAACATTTTAAATACTTTTTAAAAATATAAATATGACTTAGCAAATATCTATCATCGCTGTTGCCAACTGTTAATTTTCAAAGTCTGGATAGAGTAAAATTTTCTAGTCCAGATCAAGTGCTTTTTCCAGTGCTTATTTTGTTGGTATGATAGCTTTATCTACCTTTATGTGTCATTTATGCCATATGGAAATAATGATTCATCCCATCTGCATGTATTTATTTACATCCTGTATCACACCAACCAGTGGTCACTGATAACTGATGCATATATGCATGTTCTACTGCTGCTCGAATGCGCAATGGGCTAGTGACCAAATTACTGGCCAATGAAAACATCTCAAACAAAACCATGATGCTACGATTAATTTGCAGTTTTAAAGTTTTGTTGTATTGTTCATGCTAAAAACCAGATTTTCATGAATGACTCACCCTTTGATTTTAATCGTGTTAATCAATCCAATCAAATGAATGAAAGTCACTTTACTGACATTAATGTCAGTTCTATTTATGAAATGGCAGTGATGGTTCTTTAATTTGAACTGATTACACGAAGGATTAACTTCCTCTTCTAATACTGTGTTTAAAACAAAACAATTACACTAATTAATGATCTGTTTTCATTGATACTGAAAGGACAAAATGTAGATGTTACAATCACTTTAGAAGCAGTTGTCCAGTAACGTGCTATTTTTACTATATATGGATAAAATAACTTTAACAAATTATTTTCACACGGAAGTTAATAAAGAACATTCAGAAATTCAAGTGAAAGTGTGATTGGTAAAACAACATTGCCATTGAGTGTATTTAACTATTTCTCCAAAAGATACATACAACTAAATCTCTTATTAAAAAAAATGTCAAAAACGACACTACAAAGAGCCTGAGAGATTCTGAGCTGCATTGGGTTCATTATTATTCCTAGTCTGAATGCTAGGCTCAGGCATACCATGGAGTGGACTGCTGATATGTTGCATGGCTCACCAATGTGACAGACAGGTCAGTCATCACCTGGCAAATCTAGCTAGATAGGCTGTCCAACAGTCCGAGTGGCAGTATATTGTATGTATCAACGGCTAGGTACATGGATCATGAAATGTGACATGTACCCTACCAGGCAAGGAGGGAGGACAATCTCCCATCGAAAAAGCTGTGCAACAGATTGAAGGGCAAAGAAATCACATGAAACAGCAAATGTCCCAGTCTTGAAGCATTCAACATAGCTTCACTTTCAGTGATATCTAGGAAAAGACCAGGATCAGTTATTCCATCACCCACCTGACCCCACTCCATACTGCTACTCAGATTCTAGCTGCACAGATGTTATGGTTGTCATCCACATAGTCCACACATTTTAAACTGGGGTGATGATCAACATAACATTCCCAACTACACTCACAAGTGATGACTGCTCAAGATGAAAGTTCAGTACAGAACTCTGTTGAGTGTTTCCCACATCTCTCTTTTTCCATTAGATTTTCTTAGCACTGTGCACCAAACCATACTGACCATGGGGTGCAAACACTGCATGTCAAAGTCAATGTGCATTTAGTGTATGCCAGATATATCTTGCACATTAGGCATGGGGCAAATTAGGACTCTAATTGTAATCAATTGCAATCATTTACAGTGTGAGCTATAATCACAAATTTAGTCATTGATTTCAGAAGCTCTGTAATCAAAATCAAAATTGTCCTTTACTGTTGGTGGAATCACAGTGTAAACATAATTACAAGTGATTACAACACAAAAAATCACTATATATATATATATATATATATAGAGAGAGAGAGAGAGAGAGAGAGAGAGAGAGAGAGAGAGAGAGAGAGCTGTACCGATTAATTGCCCGTACTCATAATTGGGCCGTTTATTAGAACAATCGGTATAATCGGTATCGGCAGAAATAATTGGTGCTGATGCAAATAAATTTCCAAAATATAATTTCAATTATAACATTCATCTTGACATGGCTTGAATTTTAAAACAGAATTAAATAGTGGAAACTAAAGAATAAATATTTGATTTGGGGATTAATTGAAAGACAATATATTCTTAAAATTAACTACTGTTTTAACACACTTGCTGTAAACTACCGCTGATTTTTGCTGAGAACTCCCAATTATTAAACAAGAAAAGTCCTACATGTTCTGTTGCATCACCTGTGAATTATTGTTGTGACGAAATAATTACTTTTCTATAAAGTATTCGCATCTTCACTAAATAGAATGTTAAGTTTAAACATTATTCACATAATTTAATGATTTTTTTTTTTTTACCTATGCAACAATACAAATATAAAAAATAAACCAGAACAAAAACATAAGCCATAACAATAAAATCGTCCACAATTAATTTCAATCCTAAGAATGATCACTACGACTGCTTAACTCCAATGCCATTCCCACGAAAGAAACTTACACGAGTTAACATCTGGCATTTTTATACCATATATGCTAATGTTAATTACCATCGTTAATGTTGTTGTTGTAGTTGTTGTTGTAGAGTTTAACGCCATTTTTCAGCACAAGATAGGCTATACATGGCGGCCAGTATTATTGGTGGAGGAAGAACCCGGGAACGTAAAAATGAATCTTGTCCCCGGGCTCCAAACAATCTAGCTACGCCTCTGCATCAATGTACTGGTATAGTTAGCATTCAAAATTCCTCTTGTCACAAGCCAGTTTCAGGCATTTTAATGATTAACTGGCCTGTACTGCTGTCGCAAAACTTCTGAGAAATTCAACAACTATCATCAAAGGAGGCGCCGAAAAATCAAGCTTTCAATTGCATGGAAAGTTATGATGTTTGTTCAGCCAAAAGACAAAACTAAAATTGATTGATCTTGATCTTAGTCGATCTATATGTGAAATTATCTTTTATTACCACTCTTCGTGAGCATGTAAATTATGATGGTTATGTGCCTTGTACAATCAAACATGCAAACCTTTTTAAACATATTGCCTCAATTTGTAGGATCACTTTTATCATTGAAAATGAGTAACTCTTGAGAGGTGATTCATTGTAAATGAAACAGCTATTAAGGACTATCTGAAATGTTATCTAGAAGAATGCAATTTGGTCGAAACAACGAATAAAACAAAATCTGCATCCAATATGTTTGTTAATAAATATAGATTTAAGTGACGCTATGCAAGCTTTGCACTGTGTAAGTACTGTACAGTCGTCCCTCGCCACTTCGAGCTTTGACTTTCGCAGCTTCACTCTACACATACATTATAGTACATGGTCTCCCCGGCCCACGAACTATGAAGTCTGTATTTACATTTATTTAATTTCCTGTTGTAGAAATCAGAAAATATGCACATGCAAAATAATAACAAAATCAATAATAGTATTTTATAACAGTTTAAAATAATTGTCAGGTCACCGAAAGTTACTTTTTTAACATGCCTATGTCTAAATACATGGAAACAATAATTGTTTCATGTTCCAAGATTTATAGCCGTTACAGTAGTCAACAAAAAGACCCAAAAATGGTAAAGTTTAGACAATGGTCCGCAGATAAGCCGACCTCCCGCCCCACTTTCTTCCAGGCCTTTATTTTTTTCTAAATTTTTAAGCTTATACACGAGTATATATACTGTGATAATGAAATAATCTGTCTCATAATCAGTATCGGCAATTTTAATAATCGGTCATATGCTGTATCGGCATAATCGGCAAAAAGTGATATCAGTACAGCTCTATATATATCCCTAATAACTGTACAAATAATAAAAGTTTCAATTAACAAAAGACCATGAATGTTGACTATTACGATAATGAATAGGTAAACTGTCCATAAACATTTACAAAGAGTTAAAATTGTTTGTGTATCAGTTATACAATGCCCAGAACTATAAAAAAAAAGAAATACAAGGCAAAACAGTTACTTCTAAATCTATGTCATTAAAATTCATCATAGGACCTGGAAAAAAATGTGGATGCAAAGGTATCCCAATCAATGAAATATGAAGGTTGAGTTTTACGTGTTCAATAGAGATGTCTTTGTTTGGACAGATCAACAATTCAGACACAGTTTTTCTTATAGTAGCAACCCATCCTTTTTCTGATATTGAAATAACTGCAAACATCAGATTTCTTTACATAGATCAGTTTAACAGCATCCCAAAACGGTTTAATTTTTTAAATATCTCTGAAAAAAATTATAACTTTTAAATTCCAAAAGATTTACAAATTTCTAGAATTTGTCTTATATAAATGTATTTAGATGTGGCAGTCATGGAACCGAAGTAAAATGTTCTTTCCTCAATAAATATAAATTTTTTGGCTGTTGAGATATTATTATGAAAATTGATATTCTGGTTGCATTTTGCCTGCTGATTTCATCGCTCTCATTAAATATGCTGTCTGATTTCAAAATTTTCATTTGTAAATGAAAAGCATATAAACCTTTCACGCTTATGACATTTAACTTAATACAAATCACATTATCAATGTCATACGAGTTTTGGCCATGGTGTTCAATGTATGAATTTATTTCAAGTACAAGTTCATTTGTTAGTTCATGAATAGGATTCAGGTTGGTTTCATCTTTTAAAGCCTGTGATGTTATATTTAGATCCTTGCAGAAAGGACCAGGGAATGCAGCTATCTTTCACTTAGAACTAATGTTTCAATATCATATACCTGCAAAATAATTTATCACTTTCAGAATTGTATTTTCTTTGTTTTGTATTTTGAAAACGTTATTTATCTTATCAAATGATATCAATGCATTGGGAATTTAAGAACCCACTTTAAGTTTGCATGTAGTTAATTTATTAAACTCATCAAAGTAAAAAAAAATCATACTGAAATTTTGCATTTGTCTGATAGTGATGGTGATTTTTTAATCACTATTTCATCGTATAATGTCCCATTACAAAATTAAGCAAATGCAATAACGTTAAAATATAACATTGAACATATTTTAAAATCGATGACTGTTTGTAAGTTCCGCTATTTACAGCATCAACAATTTAATTTTATTTGTAGTGGATGAAAACCTAAACTTTGCATGTTCAATTTGCAACTGTATAGTCTAAACCATACAACACGCATTAATATGATAAAAACTATTTAAAAAATCATCTTACCATGTTCTTCTGGCACATTAATTTGTATGAAATTAAAAAGTTTAGTTTTGGATCAGTTGTGCAAAAAATGACATCATATATTAGAAAATCCAAATATAGCAGACAATGTCAACATGGGGAGATTCAAATGTTTTACAAATTCAATGCTTGTTGTGGTCGGTTTATAAACGTTTCGGATATATAAATCTGGTAACTAAATAAAGCTTGGAATATGCCATTTTTGATGATATATGATGCATTTATTTAAATAGCCAAACATCTGGTCAAATCTGTGAAAAGTCTGAGGGATTATTTCATTGTAGGAATATCATGGGAATGTGCTATAACCACTGATAAAATTGTTTACATCTCCTATGACTGGATTGAAAATTTCATGAATATTCATAAATTTTTAATAACCCATGTTTTGGACGAAAGAAGATAGGCATCATGTGATCACAGCATGATCAATGCTTATTTCCAATGACACATGAAATCTGTTACTTATGAATATTATAAAGTAATAATTCCATAAATATAGCGTTGAATATAAAAAGAAAACATGCCCATTATTGATAATTTTAATATCCTTTATCTTATATAAAATGTGTTTCAGTCAGATGACATGTATTAATGCTGTAATGAAAATTCTACACTTGGTCAACAGTTTCATCAGATTTCCAGGTAAATTGTCTGTGTTAGACTGGGATTGTTACTTATCGTATAATCCTTTATAAGAGATCCAAATAACTTGAAGCTTTATAAACTTACCTCTTCTGGGAATTCTTCACTGACAAGAGCCAGAATCAACGAGGTCTTCCCCACTCCAGCTGAAATAGATTAAAGAGTCATTTTCAACAGGACATATGAATGAAAAAGTTTTATAAGGAATTGATATAAAAAGTATATAATCTATTCTCTTACATAGTAAAATGTGGTTCCTTTCATAAGTATGTTTAAAGCAGATGCAGTGAAAAATGAAGTCCCATTGTTGTTTACATATATTTTTGGGAAAAGACAAAAATGTAGGTTCAATTCACAACAAGGAGGGAGAGAGAAGAGAGAGAGAGACCTGTGTGCTGGATTACCTTCCAAAATAAAAATAAAATATTTTAAAAAAATTATTAAGGATAATTGATTAAGCATTTTAAATCAATTGACTGCATATATTTTCAAAAATGTTTGGTCAAACCTACACAAGACAGTCCCATATATCAGAAAAGGAATGGTTTCTTATAATGATTATTTAAGAGGAATACACCAGCCCAAGCCTATTATTTGGCTTTTTGGGGGGCTAAAATAAATTATTTAGTGTACAAGTTTCTTTCTTCAACATATGAAAGTTTAATGGTATCAAAATATCCCAATATGAAGATTTTTGATTAAATCAACCAAATAAACTGGAAACAAAATTTATATTTCACAACGAAACAAAATAATTAAATATTGAAGTCTATCTCATAATCCAGAACATAGGACTCTCAACAGAGTTTCAGGATGAGGAGTACTGGACACCTCACTCATGGAACTCAATAGTCTCCAGCATATTTGTCCCTGGTATAAACTCTGGAGTCCCATCACTTTCAAAAAGGATAGAAAGAAAAATGCAAAGCACATGCTCATTGTCCTAATAATATCAGGATTTTATTCAATGCCATACAATATCACATTACAAAGAAGATATATTTTTACTAAATAGAGTATTAAGTTTAAGCATATATGAAATTTATATTTATTTTATGCATAAAACAATATTAAAAATACTATAACTTAAAAAAAACAACACAACAATTAGTTTCAATCCAAAAATGATAACTGATTTGCGATGTAGTTTTCTCTACAAAGAAACATTGATGATTAAACATCAGGCTTTGCCTTGTAATGTATACCGGTATGTAACTCTGAGTTAATATTAATTTAAACAAAGACGAAATAAAACAAATATACCAAGCAGTACATTTTGCAAAAAAAAACGTATGTTAGTCAGTAAACAGTGTTAAATGCCTAACAAGTTGATCCTAATTAGTAAAAGTGGGGTATAATGTAGGCTTTATAGAAAAAAATTAATTAATCTTGGTACATGTGGTATACCTCAATAAATGTAGCTTGCGACTGTACTTTTTTGATCAAGATTGAACTAAGAATAAAAAACAAAATATCTGTATAATAATTTTACCATATGAGATCATCTGTCTTAAGACCACTTTATTTCTTTTTCAAATTCCATTGAGGGGCCTCAAGTGGCCGAGTGGTCTAAAGCGCTGTCCGTTATGGATCACTGCCATCTCACCTCTGTCTGCCTAGGTTCCAGTCTAAGATTCGGCTAATGTAGTTATGTGAGAAAGCTTGCCAGTAGCTTCTTGTGGGTCGGTGGTTCTTTCTGGAGGGTTTTCCGGGTTCTTCCTCCCACCATTAAATCTGGCCGCCATGTATAGCCTATATTGTGCTTAAAAATGGCGTTAAACTATAAAAACAAAACAAAATCAAATTCCACTGCTTTTTAAAAAATTACTTTTATAGTTTTCTTTTAGAAGTTTGTATTCTTTATTTCATCTGTTACCATACATTTAAGCCAAATGGTCAGAAATCTCAACTATTCACCTTAGCACTAGAGCTTAACCGGAAATCGCCTCAAACATTCACTTCGACAAATAATACGCGCACAAATGGTTACAAGTAAAATAATTCAATAAATATTGAAAGTTTTTTTTAAAAAGTTTTTTTAATACATAATAATTTTAGTTAATAATAAAAAAATTCATCTTATAGGCGATATATATGGTATACGATAGACGGAAAGTTTAAGCTTCGCATACGATAATGAAACAAACAGTATTCTCCGGAGTCATACCTACTACTCGGTTCGTGCCCGGATCTGGCAAATAGTACATCCATATACTCAGACTCGGTACTCTGCAAAAATTATCTACTTGGTTAGGCCCTACTTAGCACACATGTTAATCTTTTCTCATCTATTCACCTTCGTGTACATGTTAATCTTTTTTGTTTACTGAGTTCATCTATTTATTATTTATGTCATGGATGACTTGGGATTTGGATTATGGATGTAAATCAAATTACTGGGTAAGTGTCACAGCTAACTCAGCAATACATATGCCATAATCCTATATGTGAATTTCAAATAAAGATGATGTTTATGACTAATGAACTTTTATTGCCATATATTTTTGATACATGAATGCATGTAATATTTTAACAAGAACTATAAATAAATAAAATGTATGTATAGTAATTATTGGTATTTTTTCTTCTTTAACCTAGTTAAATTTCAGCTTTAGAACCTATCCCAAATGCACAAACATCTTATGAGAGAAAACTTTTTGTTGACATAAGTGGTTGTGTTTCAAGTCAGGTTTACTATAATGGGATGAATTTATGCCATTTAAGGAGAAGCTGAAAGATGTGCTTCTTGTCCATTCCATACATCAGTTCATATTTCCTCTTTTTCAAGTGAAAAAAAACATAAAATGCCTTGAAGACAGTAATATCCACTTTCCTCTTATCATAATATAAAAAATTAGCATGCATCACTGCTTTTTTAAATTAGGAATGTAGAATTTAACTCGAGTGATAGAGACAAACAGAAGTCATGCAGATCTATGTTTATTAAGGACACATTTACCGAATACACGAGACTCACTGAAACCTTAAGTTTTCTCTGTTCAACATATGACAAAAGAGGCCATGTTTTGGGGTAGGAGGTAGTAACCTACTGCCAAGCTCTTTATTGTCAAGGTCATGTATGATACATTTAAGTGGGTGGTTTCATAGAAAGGTCCACAGATTTAGCTCTAAAATGATACCAAAAATCTGGATGTTTGAGTTGCACTACAAAATACAGAGGGAAAAGCATAACTTTTTGGACCAGTTTTTCTTTCACCCAAAATTCGCCTATGGTTGGAATCTGATTCTGTATCCAGATTTTAGACTTTTTGTCCTCAGATCTAAGGAAAACCAGTCTGAACTGCACACATATAGGTGAACCTGTGCAAAAAGTAGGATAAGGTGGGCATTTTTAATAAAGAGTGGCCGTCATATAAAGAAAAAATATGATGAGTTCGCTAAGATTTTTTTTAAAAACAAAAAATCCATCTTTTCCCATCCTGCTCATGCACGAACAAAATAATGTTTTTAACACAACAAGACATTAGGCTAATGGAAAATTGTCTGGAAATTGATGTATTAGGATGTATTCAGAAATAGCCCTCAAAATGTGTTGTTCATGGTAAAGGGGTTGTTTCAAACATGTTTAGAAATCTTTGAAAGTGTCACTATTGTTAACTTTTAGAAATTATATGAATAAAATAAAAATAAAATATTTTTAAAAATTAATTAAGGAAAATTGATTAAGTGTTTCTAATAACTTGCTATTTCATTAATGTAATCTGGTTACTCAGTTAAATTTTTTTACAATGTATTAGAGCAATAAGGCCAAAATAAATGTCTATTTGAAATGTTAAATGCTAATATGAACACTGGGAAATAGTGGGTTAATTCAAATAAGAGAAAACATACACACACACACACACACACACACATATAGTTTCTTGCTGCACATCCACTTCTCCCTGTAGAGCTGTCATTGTGCTGCCCAAAAAGAGAAATCACTTCTCCCTAAAATTCAAGTCTATAGTCTGACTATACTAACCCGTTTGTACCCCCTACTGATTTCAATAATGGAAACCTTTAAGGTGAATTTATTGATAGATTTATGATTTCTAATCTGCCTGTGAGCAGAGTGGCCCTAACACTGTCATCTATGAGTTTCATGCTTAAAGTACGTTTTCAATATAATCAACGGACTTGCTCGAAATCCATTTCCGTTTCCTGGACGATTCCATTTTCAGCAAAGGTGTCTGTGCATGACTACAGTTGTACAAACATGTCTTCTGCTTCCTTTATTTACAATGTTGGATCAAGCAAAGGAAAAGAATGACAAATTTGCCTTTCAAATGGATTGAAGAAGCAGTTTAATTTCTATGTTCATGTCTGCAAAGAGATATAATTCCAAACTCTCAACTTTATTGTAATGTCCAAAATTATCCGCCAGTTACTGAATAGGATTAAATACATCATTATGTTGTCTGATGTTAATAAATTAGCCCATAGTGTACGCAATATGGTACCGTGCTAGTACGGAAAGTCGTTAAGCATGAAAGGTGCAGTGGATGCCAGTATTAGTGCCATTCTGGTCAGTCAGGTTAGAAATCATAAATAAATGATTTAATTCACTTAGTTCTGTGCCCTTTTTATCACAATAAACATTTTTATTATTGAAATCGATATAGGTTGGGCGGGGGGGGGGGCTTACAAACAAACGGATGTAATATCAGACTATAGCTTGACCCCCTGATATGGTCTTTATGCGTTGGCTCTACTGCCTACCCATATGAATGAGTGGAGGTTCACAACAAATGCAAGTGGAATTGAGGTGGTGAGTTGCTAGAATTTTTACCGTCGACTCTAGTGTCTCAGTCCTCAATGCAGAAAGAATGTGTAGTGCCTTAAAAGCCCCACTGCAAATAGTGGAGAAAAAAAAATAAGAAAAATCATGAGCGCTACATTATATGTACTGATTAGACCAAGTGTGTCTCGTTGAAAATAGCAAAGGTTTGAAGCATTACACTTTACAAATTTTCAACCATATAGGTAAAATGAGTATGAAATCGTCTGCAAAGGGATGATTCTCAAAGGGACTGCACCGAAATGGGGGTAATCTTAACACAACCAACACCCTTCACAAGTAACATGGTAAACGTAAACAAAACCACTTACAGTCACCCACAAGCAAGATCCGCACTTCTTTCTTTGTGCTCATTTTTTCAAAATGGTTTATGAAAACTGGTCTACATTCTACATCGCTTTCTATTTGCAAATGTAAATTATATAAGGTATCAAACGAACTCTCCTGCCCTGGTCAAACAAGTTTCAACGTCGAGATCAATAATGTTCAAAAGTGTTCCTTATTCGTAAAATGACAAATAAAACTTAAATTTGCACAATCGATACACTGATTAGCAATTCATGCGGAAGCAAAGTTTAAACAAATACTAAGATGTGAATTATTTGTTAAATGCCCTTCCACAGTTCTTTCTGTAATGCTCATTTTCCGGCGGAAGCAATTTTGCGCAAGAACGGAAACGCTCATTTTTGATTCCTTGGTTGTTTCGTCTGCACATTGGTGAAAAATGAATGTATATTTTCGGCCTTTTCGCATTAATAATGAAATATATATAATCCTAAGATACACTGTTTGTATATTCAAACTGACATTTTTATGAAGAGTCACCCCCTTGTTTTGCCATATGCTGCTGAGACGAACACAAGAACTAGTACAGATAAAAAAGTGAGTAGAGTACGGAGTATACCCTAATAGTAAATAAAAAGTCGACGTCATTTAAAATTTTAAACGAAATATTATGAATGATTTCGAATTGTCACTTCATGGATAAGAGTATTATTTGAGCTTCGTTTATATTTATGCACTTATTCGTTTATATTTATTCTGGTCAGTCAGGTTAGAAATCATAAATAAACTGTGTACTGAAATGTTAAATTTGTAGTTAATCATTTTTTTAAATATTATGTTTACAACTTCCAAGTCATGTAAACAAAGCATAACGCCTCACTTTAGCTTACCGAGAAATTTACAGATAAACAAGCAGACAATATCGTCGAACATCCTAACTGGATTTGTGCGCCATGTTTCTCGCGACTTTTCGTGCCACTCTACACCATCGCCGCAACGTAAAATCACTTGATTTTGGAAGTTTCTTTACGTGCTTGTTTCAGATACTGTCGCTATCGTTCTTTGACAGTGAGTGCAAGTATTGATTATAAACAAGAGATTTAATTTTTGTTGTTGTTGGGAGGGCGCTTTCCAGTGGTTCATCTTTTCAAGCCATTTTGGGAAACCCTCGTGACATTATGTTTGTCCCATCAAAAGGCATGTTTCGTATAGGTTTTTAAAGATTTAATTATTATTTTTAATGTATTTGTATTTACATATTTTTTCTTATATATATATATATATATATATATATGTATATAAAAGTCAGGATGGTCAGTATTGTATTAGTCATATTTCAGCATTTGGGTTTCAATCATCTCATATTATTCTTGTCATTTTAAACTTCTTTTTTTTTACTTCATTCTTCTATTTCTTCTTTTTTTTCCTTCCTTCTATTTCTTTCCAAATTATAACTCTTCTTCTGTCAGGGTTGAAAGTTAGTATTGTTTATTCAAGTTATTCTCTCCAGTTTCTAGTTTATCCTGCTGTTGTTGATTTAGTTTTTCTTGTTGTCTTGCTTCTTTACCTTGTTGCTGTTGCTTCTTTTTTTTTGTTTCTTACCTTTCTGTTGCTGCATTTGTTTTACATTAGGTTTTTGTTGCTGATGTGACTCTTTCTGATGTCATGTTGAATGTATCTTCTCATCTTTTTTGTTGTTTTTTCCAGATATTTTTGTTGTTATTGCTTTTCTGTCTGCTCTTGAAATTTATTTTTGTTTTTCTAGAGGTCTTGTTGTTTAGTCTATTCTTCTTGTCGGTTTCTTATCCTTTGTTCTTTTGGCCCTACATGAGTCTCCTGATTGTTTGAACATTTCTGTATGATACATTCTTTCTCTTCTTGCTTTTCGCTGCTGTTGTTGTTCTTTCTCCATCTGTTGTTGGGTTTGTTTGAATTTACATTGTTGTTGTTGTTGCAACTGGTCTAGTTGTTTTTCATCTCCTCCTGGATTGTTTGCGGGAGAAGATACTTGGAATCTGCTTGGCATTGGTTGTTTTGTTCCTGAGTAGTTTCTTGATTTTTTGGTTGTGGTTCATGTTGTCTTTGTTGTTTATTCTGTTCTTCTGGCTGGATCTCCTGAGTGTTTGGGCATTTGTCACGGGCTTCTAATGGTATTTCTAATGGTATGTCTGATAAGTGGAGTTCCCCTGTTTGTTTTTAGATTTTTTCAGGATTGGTGTTGGCTCTCTTATTACTGCTCTTTCTCCCATTATACTGGTCTCCCCGTTTTTTTCTGCCTCTACTGCCCTTTCTTTTTTGGAGCAGTTTCTGAATCTTCTGGAGTATGGAAATTCAATAGGTGGCAACATAATTATTCTTGGAGATTTCAACTTTCACTTTGACTGTCCTGGAAACCCATACATGTCAAAACTCGTAGATTCCATTTATGTTTTCAACCTTAAACAATCAGTTAACCAACCCACCCATAAACTTGGTCACATTTTAAACTGGATTTTTCATAGATCTAATGATAATATGATCCATCCTTGTATCCCACAAACTTGCATCAGATGAGATCTGCACTATATGCTATCTAAGCTTATCAGTCCCTAATCCTCCACCTTCATTTGCTACTAAGAGAAACCTCTGTATGATAAATAGAACCAAATTAATGCTTGACATCCAAGAAAACCTAACAACTTTCTTGCCTCCTACAGCAGAACAACTCGATAACTGCATGCATTCATTGCTTGAAAAACATGCCCCAGCCATTAAGTGCAGAATATCAATTAAAAAATGTTCTCTGTGGCAGAGAAGTGTCAAGGACCAGCTTCACACTGCTAAAAGTCATCGCCTGTTAAGCAGAGAGGCTTTGGCTTTCCACCAGACTCACTATTCATAAACAAATCTATGAAGCCGCTAAGAAGAACGTCACAAACATAGTCCATTTAGCCAAATTATCCCACTTTAGTACTAAGATCATGGAGAGTTCCAGCTGCAAAGAGCTCTTTGAGATAACTAACAAACTAATGTCAAGGAACAAATGTACACCACTTCCAACTACCTTTTCTCCATTAGACCTTCCTGACCTTTTTGCAGATTTCTTCAGTGACAAGGTACAAAGAATTAGTGATAGGATTGACAACACAATTTCAATTGACGCGTCATCACCAGAAGTTGCGATACAGAATTTCAGCAACAACTATTACGAGCATTTGAACCTGTCTATGGATTTAGTATGGACAGTCGTGATGAGAGTGCACCAAAGTCTTGTGAACTTGATCCAATTCCAACATCACTGCTGCTTGAGTGCTTAGACCCAATATTGCCTTCACTAACTGATGTTATTAATATCCCTCTCTCATCTGGGGAAATTCCCATCATTTTTCAAAACTGCCATTGTAAAGTCTATGTTGAAGACACTAAAACTTGACCTTAACGATTTAAAGAACTACCGTCCAGTTTCTAATCTTCCACTCATATAAAAATTCTTTGAAAAAGTTGTTCTAACCCAACTTGTATCTCATTTGAATTCAAACAGTGTTTTTAGCAATGTACAGTTTGCATATTGCCTTTGCCACAGTACTGAAACTACTCTTCTGAAAGTAGTTAATGACTTTCTCTCTGCTTTGGATAACGGCAAGATTACAGTCCTCACCCTCCTTGATTTGTCTGCAGCATTTGACACAAAAGACCATGATATATTACATGTACTTCACTGTCTCACTCATGTATTTGGCATTCAAGTCCTACTTAGTGAATAGTGTATTTGCAAGTGGAATAAACCCTAGCCCAGTTGATCTATGTTGTAGTGTTCCATAGGGGTCTGTTCTTGGACCTGTTCCCTTCGTTCTATACACTCAGCCGCTCTCAAGTGTAATAAATCATCTCCCAGTGTCTAACCATTTGTACGCTTATGACACCCAGATATACAAGTCTAGCCACCCAACTGAAGTTTATGCTACCATCCAATGAGTAGAGAGGTGCATTTCTGATGTGAAATCATGGATGGCATGTAACAAGCTGCAGATGAATGATGATAAAACTGAGGCCATTCTGATCACAACACAAAAAACTTTCTCATTCACATCCTTTACCTCAAACAATAAATATCAGCAACACCAACATTAAATTCTCAGTCAGTACGAAATATAGGTGTTACTCTAGATAGTACTCTCACACTGCACCAACATGTCATGAATATATGCAAGGCTGCATATCTTGAGCTGAGACACACCAGCTCCATTCGCAAATATCTTTCAGTTGATGCCATAAAACATTTGTGTGTTCATTAGTACTTTCAAGATTGGACTATTGTAACTCAATTCTGGCTGGTTTGTCTTAATGTCTACTCCAGAAACTTCAAAAAGTTCAAAACACAGCTGAACATTTTTAGAGTACCACAATCAGAGCACACCTTCCAACTGCTCTGTACCCTACACTGGCTATCCATTCAATCCAGAGTCAAACACAAAAATTTGTTCTCTGCTATGTTTCACTTACGTACTCCAGTCCAGCATACCTATCTGGCCTCACCCATGTGTGCACACCAACAAGATGCTACACCCCTCTTTTGACAATTGTATACTCATTATTCCCACTATGAATACGAAGTCATATGGACAAGGTTCTTCTGCATACCAGGGCCCAACAACATGGAATGAATTACCCATTGAAATTATACACAAAGACACAGTGATCCCTTTCAAGAGTGCTCTTAAAAAAAACTCCCATTTGTCAACTGCAAGAACAAACTTAAAAACCTAAAACAAATTTCATATCTTAAATATTTTCTGCATTTTTTGTTTTCCAATTTCATGGTGTTTTTTTGTTGTTTTTTTTTTGGGGGGGGGGTTGTATTCGTATCATTAAAGATGTTGTAAAGCGCTAAGAGCTTGTAAAGGTTAGGTGCTATACAAAGTCTTCATTATTATTATTATTATTATTATTATTATTATTATTATTATTATTATTATAGAGAAACATTAGTGTTACAAATCTATGATCTTAATATGTTACATGCTTAGACTCGAATAAGCAGCAACACAGAAAGAGTGAAAACTAACAAGCTTGTAAAACTTTAACAATGATTTATTTAAGTACAATTATTTTCATAAAATAAATAAACTTTTTAGAGAATCAAATCCAACAAATATAGAATTCACAAAATAATCCACTAATGGAATTGCAAGTCCTGATAAATAAATGTTCTAATAGTTCCAGTTTTGAATCTTGACGATGTAATCCAAAATGGCTGACAATGTCACGTGATGCAGTTCTTGTTTTGTTATCATCCAAATGAAAATCATAAACACATGTCCTTTTCCAGATAATTCTTCTTTCTTCAATGAATTGACACAAAGTCCAGAACAAAATAATATTAACACTCAAACATGAAATACACAACTTAATAATAATAAAGCCCAAACATCTACTGAACTCCTATCCAAAACAACAGTCTATATAACTGTTTTTTTTAAGTAAACAAGTGATCACATGATTTTCTAGAAATTGATAGAGGTTCATGGAAGGTCACAGAAAGAGACTGCCTTCACTAAAAATCACATACTCTAGATATTTCCTACCCTTAAGAACTAAAAATAAAATATTGTCCTTGAAATTAACCAATAGTGTTAGAGACTTGTTGACAATGTCCAAAGCAAAGTCAGGAATTAGATCCACAAGCCAAGGTCAAAACTTGTTTACAATTAGAGTGTAGGTCGGCTTGAATTTTCCAGAATAATTTCCCAATTAATGAATATTAAACCCTAAATGACAAATTTGGATTTAACAAATAAAAAAATAAATAATTTAAATCCAATAGCCGTAACAAATATAAGTTACAGAAAAGAGTGAAAAGCAACAAGCATTATAAATTCAGCAAATTTACCTAGAATAAAAAGTGGTGAGAAAAGAAATTGTATTGTATTGTGAATGAAATCCCAAAATAATCCAAGAAATATAGACACACAAGTCCAAATAATGTAAAATCATGAATAAAATTCAGTAGAAGTCCAGAATAAATCCAAAAACTGAAGGTATGATGTATGTTGTTATTGATGTGTCAACAGTCTTTCGTTGAATCACAGTAGTTTAATTCCAGGTTCGAATTAACTTTAAACTCGGTGGATGTCTATATCCAAGAATTGTATGAGAGCACTTTTGTATTTCCAAAGAAAATAATCATTTGAATTCAATAATTTTAAGAAATAAAATTCAGTCCCTAAGTGGATACAACATATATACCAGTAATACAACTTCAAAGTGAAGATCTTAAAGCACAACTGAAACAATTCTCTCATTTACAAGATTATAGTTCTCTACATGACCTCGTCACAATTAGCATTTTCTTTTTAAAAAAGCTAGTAGTTAATGTAACTTTCTAGATGATCCTGATGTTTGCAAAATAAAAATCATAACCTGGATTATGTAAAATACATTTAAGAAATCCCAAAACCTAGACCCAAATAAACATGTAATTTTATTAATAATAAGTCTGATTTTAAACCCATACACTTAGAGAATAATTTAGCTATGCATTGTTTACACAGAATTAAAAACAAAGTCAGTTCAGGTCAAGCAGATATGAACTCAGCTTTGGTTGGGCAAGGTTAAGTCCAACATACAGAGTTACAGTACAATAGTATGTAATGAAAAAAATAATAGAAAAGCTAAATAACAAACAATGTAAATAAAATATAAAGACAGTAGATTTCAACACCTTGATTGGCACAATTCGATCTTGTGTCAAATGGCCTTTAGGAGAGGCTAATGAACCATTTGCCAAAGTAGATTTTGGTGGTAGATAAAATATTCAAATTACTGTGAAACACTGTTAAATTTGTGCGTTTTTTAATGGTTTTCATGGGTGAGCCAAACAACAAATTTGAAGTTACAGCGAAAAGATATCAACCAAGCCCACTTTCACCCCCATCTCTGATTAAATGTTTAGGAAATGCATCACCTGTTGGGGTTTTTAATGCCACAGCTATCTATAGTGCTAAGAATGTGAAGTAGAATTAGAATAAGTTCTTGAATGATGAGAAAAAATGAAACTGACTGATTGATTACAATTTAATTTGAATGCAAACATTTCATAAACATGAAAACTTGTATACATTGGTAATGACTCAACTGGTATAACAATAAAATCAGATTTATATACTGTCTGTGTCTTTTCATTTCCCAAAGTACAAAATGGTAACTCCAGTGGCATAGTGGTAAGAGCGTCCACATCGGATGCAGGAGGTTGCTGGTTTGAACGCTGGCTGAGTCATACCAAAGACTTGTCAAAATGATACTAACAGCTGCCTTGCTAGATGCTTAGCATTAACTGGTTAGTGTAAGGCCTGATCAGCCTGGAACTATAATTGCAAACATTAGTTTGAGTGATTGTAATCCACATTTGCAACTAGCTTTAAAATTAGTCTATGAGAATTTTGTGACTAGCTTCCAAAAATAGCATTATAGTATAAGTCACATGGGTCATGTTAGCGTATTTTCTGGTATAAATTTAAAAATTAATTTTAGTTTTAAAATTTAATGGTAATATAGTTCTAGCAAAGTTTATTAAATTGTGATTTTTTATTTATCTGCACAATAAACATAATAACAAAACTTCTAGACGAAAAGTATTGATTGCTATAGACTTTTACAATGGCATTTTGGCATCAAACTAGGTCAAGGAAGTTTATGTTGGATTAAACTCTTACTAGTGCTGGGGGAATCGAGGTTCAGGAGCATGAACAAGAATTCACTTGCATTTTCATCCATCTCCTTTATTGGTGTTCAACTATGAACAGGATAGAGGAGTAACATAGTTTTTTTTGTAAGTAGATTTTATTTTTGACTTGTACATAGACATTTCTTAAAAATTATAATTAAATTAATATTTAACTAAAATAAATCTGACTTTACAACCACTTAATACTTTCTTTTATGGGTTATGAAGGAAAATATTTTATGGAGAAAATAGGTATTATGTATGAATTAAAATACAAGTTTAAACAGCCAACAGTGTCGGCCCCAAAAATCGGCTAGATGGTATATTTTATCACCAATAAGGAAAATAAAGTAATTTACGGCATTGGTGAAGCCCAGTGCAATCCTTGAATAAACTTTTTTACAACTTCTTTTTTTGTACTGAAGATCAAAATATTTTTTTGCATGGAAAAAATATATGTACGTGTATATGAAATTTCAAGAGCCATGCAAAATCATCTTATATTAGAATTCATATGTTACTGAATCTCTTTTTCATTATGATAATATAACATTTTACACATTAATTTTTTTATACTTGTAAGAAAGTAACAACATTTTTGTGTGTGAGCAAATTTCATGGATTTAAATTTTTTGGAACCACACCAGGATTTTGTTATATCTGAATTGATGTTATAACAGAGCGTGTTATAGCAGGGCCACACTTTATCATTCAGTTTTTCCCACCCATCAGTCAGTTGATTTTCAGTTGCATCATTTTCCACAAAACTGATTCCACATTTTCTCATTGTATTTATTATACATAATCATAAAGTGAAATATTTTATAATCATTCACATGATTGTAGGGAATATAGGCTTATCCATGAGTAATGGCATATTTGTTGTTTAGGAGGGAACATTTATACTTTGGGGTTTAATTTTAAAAATGTACATGTTTCACCATGTGCAGTGATTGGATGATCCAATAAAAATGATTTCGTATGATTTTGCATTGTTAAATGGCACATCTTGTTCATTACATATGTATTTGGATTTTTTAAATTAACATCTCTTAGATGTTTTAGCTAGGTATTTCAAAAATTAAATTTGAAAAAAATGAATTTCATTAGCAAGGTTAAACAGATTTCACTGATTGTAACTTTTCTCTCATAAAAGTAAGTTTTTTTATTTATGTTACTGCTGCTTCTTATCAAGTATAAAACTGTATAAATTTGTACAATTATTTGTCAAAAATACCTGCTCAAAATGTTTTTTCTTTTCTTCCAGACATGTTCTTCCCAGAACAAAGTAACTGATTTTTTTTCTTGAACAGATAACCGAATGCTTTGTTAAAATGCATACTTTATATAATAAAGTTGTAAAGCAACTTTAAGAATATGCCAGAGAAATTGCCTAATGACTTTAATACTTTCTACCATTTATATCAGAAAATTGCAATACCAGCATATTATGCCAAGTCATTCAGTTTTGTTAAAAAATATAATTACCTTTTGTTGTTTGATATAAATGATACATCTAATTGTATAATACTCTGGATGATCAAGAACCAAAATATAATTTCAAATAAAATATCAAATAAAAGACTGAAATGTTGTCTACAAAACATTCTGCAGGTAACTTCTATTGACACAATTTACTAATACTGTACATGTACTGGGGCACACACAGCCTTGAACTATGTAATCTACTTCAGGTATGGTTTGGGCTAGCTAATCTGTCTAAGGTGCTCTTTTGAACCAAACATTGAGCTTTCATTGTATTAAATTGACTGTACTAGGGTCTGTTTAAATTAATTTTTAAATTTGCCTATTCAGATCTATTCTGTGTGACAGTCATTATTGAGTCCTGGCCAGTATCATTGTATTTAAGCTTGCATGTACTGGCATGCTATTGTTTATTACCTATATACTACAGTGGCATAAGGGAATGTGAAGACTGATAACAACTTGACATATAGTGGAGTGCTTGGTTGACATTGGATTGCACATGTCTTTCACAGTTTGCTCATTAGTGTGTATATACTGCATGTAAGGTTATATCTATATATTTCACATACATGCTTTATATACATCAGTGCATGATTGTGTATTATAAAGGTTGATTGGAAAATATTGATACATAGACCAGAGTGTTGAAGGGCCATTTGTAGGTGATCATTATCTGTTCACCCAAAAATTGACTGAAGTGTCAACAAGCCTGTCAAGATTCAGCATTAAGTGGACACCACAGATACTTCAGGTACATTGGGGTTTGCTTTGAAATATTGATTTTCTAAAAGTTTCATAAATGTATCCATGCAATGAGTCAGAATTATTGAGAAACTGATTAACTTTTTAAAAATGTAGACAGGTTCATTGCACTGGTATTAACTTTAAGTTTATTATTGCTATTAACTTAATTACTTTGTCAATGTTATTACTGCTGTTAATTTTTATTGTTGGTTTTATTGCATTATGGTAAGTTATATTCATCAAGGTTGGCAGAAGATATAAAGCACAATTGAAATTTGTATGAACCCATAGTTTTATTTTGATTTTCAAAATCTATTAGATTTGTAATACATACAAGTACCCATTTTTTATGTGTACATGCATAGAGTAACCTGGTAGAAATGTAGTAATCATTTATGAAAAAGAATATGTAAATGTCAGAACTGGAATGGATGATGAGGAAAAACTGGGGCAGCAATGTTACCCCTTGTTTAAAAAGCACCAATTAGTTTTTCATGTGGTTGGAATGTTTTCTAGCATATTTTTTTAGTAAGTTGCCTTTCATTATTAAATTTATATATTAAAAAAATTTTTAAAGTTTTGATCATAATGATTTTAATCGTTGGTCTTAATAGAAGCAAACAGATTATTGTTACAGACAGAAGTATGCACCAAATGTATTAGCGCTTTGTTAATATTTGTGGGACATGATACTTCCAGGATGTAAAAGACACAACAATAGGGAGAAGAAAAAAAGAATAAAGACCATAAAGGCATAATAATACTTCTGTTAACCTTTTTGGCAATATACTGTATTCTAATCCTATCACAGACTTTACAGCATTCATATTAAAACAATTGAGGACTGTACTTTATTTGTTGCAGATTTCATGCAGATATAATTATATTACATGTTTATCATAGCAGTTTTGAAAACTTGCCAGTAACCTGTATTGGATTATAGACAGCATCTCTCTCAGACCAATAACAATTACTTTTAAACATCATGAGCCAAGTTGAATAAATCAAAATTCAATTATTTCTTTTATTACTGCTTGCAGTAAGAGCCTGTGTTCACTTGTATGGCAATCCCCTATGAAAATAAAGTCATGACTTCATGAACAATCATGAACTCTTCTAGCTGGTCCTAAATGAAAATGGCACTTTCTTATCTTTAATATGTCTGCTACAGTGGATATGCTGAAACTTTTTATTGCTTCTCCTATCGAATTTTACTAACTGGAAATAGTATTCTGATGCAATTAAAGGACATAAGGTTATAACTCCATTCGATACCGTTGGAAAATAGTAAAATCAATTTTAACTACATGCCCTCATCATAGATTATTTCAGGTTTCTTCTGACCCTTGCCACCTCATTTTTTATATTTGGACATTTATGTTGGGGTGTACATCCTACATGCCAACATCAGTGTCCAAACATCAAAAATGGGGTTGCAAAAGTCAGATGAAACTTTGACTGATGATAGATATGGAAGTTGATGACACAAAAATGTATCAGTATGAAAACCCATTCATACAAAAAATGCATTATATAATCATTACCATTCATATAAAGACAGTCATGTAAATTCCAGGTAAGGAGACCTGTACAAAATACAGGGAGAAATTGACCAATAAGATGGCAGGTACCTCTGTTTTGGGGTTGTAAATTTCAAAAGAAATTATATTTGTCTAAAGATCTGTTCCCATTGTCATAAAACTTTACTCAGTACTTGAGCAACAATTGTTACTGGATGCATGGAAAATTGACTTAGAATGTGCAAATGCATCCTTTTAATTGATCAGAATATTTCAGTAAAGTTGGAGTTGTGTAACATTTTAATTTGCTTGACTTGATATATTTAAATTCAAGTCACAAATCTATGGACATGGACAGTGTTTCATTTTAACTTGAGTCAACAAATAGCTAAACACATGAACCAACATAGATCACACATATTAAATTATATTGCTCAGTCTTTTTCATCTTGTGTTGCCACATATTTTAATGACAGTTTCCATACTTTTGCAGGATTTTTCATTTCAACCTGTTGATATTGCTGATTCTGAGATTAAACATCTGTTAAAGGAAACCTGTTGGATTTATCGTCTTGATACGTTACATCCAAAAGGACTAAATTCCACAACTCATTTGACATTCATTAATTTTTGTTTTATATTTGTCTTTTTTTGTAATGTTCTTTAAACTATTTAAGGATTGGTATTTGAAATACATCCCCTTTTTACTATTATTTAGGAATATTTTTGTATTATTCTAATCTTTAGAATAACATAATCGTGAAAGTTGTAAACTGATATCATAAAAATAAGTTTACTAATTAATGTAATAGGAAGAGACATATGAAATAGATTTTCAGTACATTTACTATTTAGATTATTAGATTAATTATTTATAGAAAACTTATTTATATTATTGTAAGCATTATGCAGATCATACATTTTACTTTATAATTTTAGTTCTGGTGGAATATTTAACAATCTCCAGTATTATTATAAAGATGTAACATATTAAAAGTAATACATTATATATAATAAAAAATATGAATAAAACTTTATATATATTCATAAACTTCTTCTCTCTGTCTCTCTCTCTCTCTCTCTCTCTCTCTCTCTCTCTCTCTCTCTCTCTCTCTCTGTGTGTGTGAACTGTAGTATGTAGGCTGTATCAATGATATACCACTAGATGTATTAATTTTCATTAAAAGGAAACCAGACTTGGTGTACTTTCTATATAATGGTTTTAATCCAGCCCACATTCCTTTTCTCTCACTCCACATTTCTGCATAGTTTGTCCGCTATGCATGAGAGGGGACTCGGAACAGAAAGCAGAAAGGAATGTGATGAAAATGTGTACCATATTAATGTCATTTAGAAAACTGGATTATTAATTCTTTTTATCATTATTTTCATACATCACTAATGATTACCGGCAATGTGTCAAATCATCTCGTGAAAATGTTTATGTGTATTATTGTGCCAGGGGCAGATAAAAATTTGATACACCGATAGTATTGGTATATCACATTGCGTTATGCCAATACTTTAAATGCCATATATATATATATATATATATATATATATATATATATATATATATATATATATATGCAATAGGTTTGATTTGTATGTATATGATCATGATTGCAAATGAAAACTACCTTGCTATTATATTTTTATAAATCTAGACCTATTGTACAGTGACAATTAAATTGAATCTGACTTCATCTTCAAAGTAAAATTTTACCCCAGCTTAATGAACCAATGTTATTGAAGGCTAAGAAGGGTGTGGGTTTTGTTTCTTATGGCACATCAGCACCTTGACAGCTATGTTGTACCTAAGCATGTAGACTATGGTAGCTGATCAGGAATGATCCAGTAGTGGGAACACAAGTCTGTTATGACTTAAAGCCACCATGACTCCTTGAAGATGATGGAAGCCTGAATACAGTCTTTGATTTACCTGTATATGGATTACAGCAAGGCATAACATAACAGGTTTTAATAAGTGATTTGAATTTTGTTTCAACTTTTACAACCACTGAGCCATCATTTTTAGGATTAGTGAGTTGATCAGCTTATAGGTATGAGATCATTAAAGATTCAAACTGCCAGTATAACTTGCATAGACTCTGTGTTTCAAAACTACAGCAAGCCATACTTTACTTGAAGAGGTTTTTATTGTTAGTTTCACACTACATACATTGTATGCTCATAAAATCAATGCCGCTTTTTATGAGAGGTTAGTTGATGGATGATGTGGGCGTTGCCTTGTTATTGTTAAGCAGTTAGGTCTGAATAGGACAAGAAATCAGCCTGAGTTTGTTAAGATCTTTTTAAAATACTAACAATACATCCATACTTCTTTTATTTAGACCTCAGTATGAAAGTATCATTGTGAGGAAGGTCATGAAAGGCTAGATTTACATTTGGGTAATAGCAGTAATTTCAGAAGCATTTTTACTGGTGTCTAGACATATATTTCTTTATGAAATTCAGGTCATATGTTTTATGCAAATCAATTAAATTTTAATGGATAGAATATTTGTGTGTTCTGTAGGCCATTGATTTTAACAACAACCAGAAAGTTATTGAATTTTCAGTATATCATCATTATAGGCAAAACTTTGAATTCAGCAGTTATGCAAATTTAGTGTCAATCAATATTTAGAATAGAAATTCCCGAATGTGAATTTAGGTCCATACTGGTTATGATATAGTAAGCCACTAAGCTGTACTAAAACATTCTTTGAAAATTTCTTGGTTTTTAATGATAACCCAAACACACTATTTATATTAATGATCCAAGAACAAGATTTCTGTTTTCTTGCTGGCAGAAATTTATCTGGGACACAGTATCCAGTTTTTAATAGGGTCCTATCAGAATATTTTTAGATAAACATAATGCTGATGAGATTAAACATAATTGAATATTTTAATAATTTGATGTAAAAACTACATCCAGGTTCATAAATCATTCCATGTTCCTTTGTTGGTTCATTTTACATTAAACAGAGTATGATCAACTGAGTTGTGTGAAGATATGGCAATTTACCCAAAACTTTATATAGACATGTAGTTTACACATTTAAATGATGTTTGTCATCTAAATAAACATTTAACGATTTAGTTCTTTTTCTAGATTCAGCACTGCTAGATCTTTGTGGCAGATCTATTATAAAGGGCTGGTGATCACCAGGGGCACTATGACCGGGGTGGGGTGGGGGAAGGTGCTTGCCCAGTGGTACTATTTGTCCAGCACAAATGTCTGATTGCAATATATGTACATGAATAGGAAGAAAAAGAACACTAGAACTGCAAACAGTTTTTCTTTAATTTTCAAAGAAAGCACCAAAATAATGCATCATGTGTTTTTTTATTTGCAAGCAAGGACACAACCAAAATCTGACAAGCAATGAATCTATTGGATATATAAGTACACAATAGAGGTATTAATTTTTTTAGACAAGCTGCTCAGAAGAACAATTGTAATGTTATTTGTTGAGTTGACTTGAAACCTGGTTGATTTTTGTGGAAATGATGTCCACAAAACTGTTATGTACATGCTTTTCAATCAATTTGAAAAGGTTTTAAAACTGAAACAGGTATTTAATAAAGTATTTCTTTTGATTCATTGGACCCATTTTGGAATTAAAGTAGCCTTTGCTAACTTTCACATTATGGGGAACTGCCCAGTTTGAAATGCTGATATTTATTAAATATGTAATACGCCTGGCTTTAAAGTGTCTTAGATCTATCTAGTTCAGCTGGGTCGCCTTAAATACATCTATCTGTATTTCAGATATGAACTGAGAAACTTTCGACTTGAGGAATTTTAAAAACTGTAGGTGCATGGGGGTGGGGTTAGGGGTAGTTTATTTTCACAGTATGCCCTAATTCTGTCATGGTGACAGCATCTATGATTAACTCCCTCATTTTTTCAGGAATATTTGCCAAAATAATATGCGTTACAAATATTTGTCATCTGCTCTGGATTGGTGATATTCAGTCTTGTCATAGTCAACAGTTATTTTTTTATATCACATAATTTGTCATTTACCAGCTTGAAACTTTATAACATTTTCTGGATGCCTTGACGACCTATCCTATCATTCTTGTTTTCTTGTAGTAATCTTTCTTAGCTGTATTTACAGGTTTTGCACCTTTATTTCTTAGGTTCTTGATAAATAAAGTTAAAACCACAAAATAAAACAACTTGCAGTGCAAACCATATGTCATGAGTGATGTTAGTTGGAATACACCGAACAAAAATCATTGCATAAAGAATGCATAGGATGACTGAAAGTTGTAATTATCAATGTGAATTTGGCACCTTCATTTCCTTTTTACAAAGTAAAATATGCTTTGTTTTATGTTTGAAACCTGTGGATATTTTTGCAGAATCTACATTTCTTGGGGAGTTATTCCTGTGTAACTATAGTTTTCAAGGTGATATATACAAGCTTCCGTATGATAATTTCAGCAACACTGTTAGATTTGTGTTGGGATCTCTTATAGCAATAAAAAAAATTGTTGGTTTTAATGCCACTTTAAACATACTATAATGCCAAAGAAATATGACCTTCATGTTAAGTTTAGACCAGTCCGGTGGCCTAATGGTTAGAGCATCCATCTTGGATGCAAGAGATTGTGGGTTTGATCCCTGACCAAGTCATTCCAACGACTTACAAAAATGGTACAAACAGCAGCATTGCTTGGCCTTCGGCATTGAGAAGTTAGTGTTAGGACTGGTCAGCCTGGTATCAAGATAATGTGACTGGGTGGGGCATCATGCTGCATTTGGATTTTTGTGATTTGGATTTTTAATGTAGATTTAAAACAATTTCAGTCATATCGCTACAATGTCTGCAGTGTGGCAGTTTAAAGTGATGCATAACACTGGGGCATCATGCTGCATGTCTGTTACATGATGCCCCAGTGTTAGGCATCACTTTAAACTGCCACACTGCAGACATTGTAGCGATATGACTGAATTTGTTTTAAATCTACCGGTACATTAAAAATCCAAATCACACACACCTTCATGTAAGTGCCTTTCTGAATGGCACACTACAGGGACTGTGGCTGGGGCTTGTATTAAATACACAAGTTCACAACCTTAGGAATTTGAGTCTGATGTAATTCTACCACAGCTCCCCATATCAGTAAGACAAAATCATATAAAAATTTTTTACAAATTCTGGAGGAAAAAAGCCCATAGCATTGTTACACTGAGCAAGCAACATAAATTATCATGAGTGTCATATTTCTTGCACAACTCACCAAACATTTAAGTATCATATATTTTCTAAATGACTGGGCTGTTAAATATTAAGGGCTAAATGAAGAAGGTAATTTGGCAGTGAATCTTAGAAAATAGCAGTTGTTTTATTGAATCACTCACTTTTACCGGTAAGTTAATGGCACAGTGTAGCACTAACAAAAGAATAAAGTCCTTCTATTTGGCAGGACCTTGCCTATACTATAGACTCTACAGTCATGTTCATTCTTGCAGTCTTATGAAACCGGGTTTATTTTTTACAACTTAACTTTATGCGAACTTGTTTCATTTTACATAGATAAATTCTAAAGGGCATTTACTATTGTGGTAGATAACTGGTGGTGCTTGTATAATCATCTTGCATGGGTAGCAACATAACTTCTGTTCCTTGATAAAATGTATCCTAATGCTATGAATGTTGATCTTACATCATGCAGTAATAAATCATATGGATTATGTTTACTGTTCACACTTAATTTACCTTCATGTCTAGAAGAATGAGTCACTAAGTTGAAACCTGAGCAGTGCTAAAACTGTTATCATGAAAGACGATGGAACAGTCTTTGAAAGAGCATTTTTGAAGTGTGTGTGTGTGTGTGTGTACACATATGCACAGACATTTTTTTTAAAATATTAAAATCAGCCCTTTTCACCATATTTGTAAGCTTGGATGTTTTTTGTTGTGTATGGCCATTTATTGGGAAACTGTTTATTTATCCTAATACTGGAGGCAAAATACAAAGTTAATACTTTTGATATCATTGATGAACCTTATACATGTTTTAACTTTTGAAAGATTGAGGAACCAAGCAGATCTGTAAAAAAAAAAAAATGTGGGGTTGACATTCTTGTTCTTAAGGGTTATTCCTTTTTGAAAGTCACTTTTTATTTCTTTTATTTATATACCAGATGGTTGCATCACAATGTATGTAAGTACCCATAGTTCAGTGAGTAAATGCATGAAACTGGATCCTAGAAGTACAAGTTTTGAGCCCAGTTTGGACCAACATCTATTAATATATTTTTTTAATTTTTACTTTAAAGTTAATGACTTCTTAAATTTTATAATTTATATCCAAAATTTGTTTATTTTGAAATAAAACTTAGACAAGGCCAAGTGGAAGCCACAGTAATTGAGTTAATATAAGGTCACACTCATAATCCATGGATTGGGTTCAGTATCTGCCAAAGTAAGCCCAGGTCTGCTGCCTGACATGCCTTTCAAAAAGGCACTTAGCTTATATTTCCTCAGAAGGATATAGCCATTTGTTTGTTACCAAATAGGTTATGAGCACAAACATTTTTTCTCACAAATTGAAGCCCCTTTATTGAACCCCTTTGATTTGATTTTTACATACCATATGTATTCACTTATAAGTCTAGTTCAACTACAAACAGAACTGAAATTGATCAGCAGTCACATAACATGCGGGCATATGAGAGTTTTGTTGTTTGTTCTGCTAGTTACTTCCAAGGTGTATATCAGTATCATGGTCATGTAGGCACAATTACTAAAATTAAATATCACTGTTCTAAAATTCATTACTTTAATCAAAGTCTATTCTTTCCTGACAATTGAATGTTCTGCACCTCAGATGTCACCACTTAACTTTCAAACAAAATTTATTGATTACTATGGACTTTTACTGTGGTGCCCAGGTCCTAAACTGTGGTCAAGAAAACAGGTGATCAAGTCTATCAAAAGAAATACCAGAGTAGTAGACATTTTTAAAAAAATAAGTTTTCATTGTACATCACAGCACTTGACATTCAGTCTGGTTTTTACTGGATCACATGCTCATCCAAAACTTTCCACATATATTACAATGATTTTGCCAAATGCATTTCTTGGATTGTGTATATAATGACCTTCTATGGAATATAGATGTGTTAGGATCAAATAAAGTGAATAATTGGTAATTAAAAATATGTGTAATCAAATTAAAAACAAATTATTGTAAGCATTTATTAAATATCAAATTTTTGGTGATGTTTATTTCAATATCCCATTAAATAGTAGTTGTTACATCAGACAACAGCAGTAATATTATCTAACAGACTATGAGTGAAGTGAAGTGTGATAATTCTGTGATGTAAAGAGAAAAAACAAAGCTAGCAGCCTCTGCAAGTCACACATTTTCATGCATCCTTTATTATAAAATAAGGGGTGGTATAATTTCATTGGGCAATAGACACTGACTTCAACCATTGTCACTGAGTGAGCGTGTGAGTGAGAATTGGGCTCATTATTTGGACACACCCATGCCCAATAAACTTTCTTGATTCACCTGACTGTTCGATAAATGCATTTAGCTTTATTATAAATCACCTATTAATTTATCCCATTCATTTGTCATAAATCTTTAGATAAACAGAATCCAGGAACAGAAAAATTATACCAATTTAAAACAAAACAATCCTTTAAAAGTTACAGATTCCATGATAAATGTGTTGATTTTAACTCACAGATGTTGTTGAGTTTATAGTCTTTTTGAAATAAATTATGTTGTTTCTGAGCTGTTATTGAATAATAATTCCAAATAAGCAGGTGCACAGGAGTTTACCAGCACCATCCTACACATCTGAATCAAAGATGTATGTGCAAACAATAACAGTGCACCAAGTACTGGGTTTACCTGGTAACAAAACTGTGTTATGTGAATGGTGCCATCTCATATCTGCAGTGAAATACACAGATCAGTTTATTAAGTGTTTACCCAGGTCACAAAGGAAGTACTGTTAAATACATTCAGTCCTGTTTTATGCATTACAGGTGTGCATGGATAATGGATAATCTATTTCCTCATTGTTATCTTTTTCTAGCAGTTGAGATTACACTGATGAGGAAGCATTGATTGGGCCACTCCAGGCATGTAGAGGAGACATATGAGAAAAATTTATAAGGTAGCAGCACAGGATATCAAGGGCAGGTACTAGTCACCATAACACAAACAGTATGGCAAGGAGAAGATTAGAGTCTGCCATTCAGGCTGGAAAATATATTGCTGAAGGTAATATTTTTTTAAAAATATTTTATTTTATGTTATCTTCTGAAGTTAAAAAATAAAGAATTAATTTCAGCAGGGTATAATCAATATCTCGTTTTCTCTAGAGAGAGGCAACCCTTGAAAAGAGGTCTTATTATATATGCACCAAGATAGTGCACTTTACCACAAAAAGAGCCCATATCTCTTTTGATGAAATTTTATCTTTTTTATTGTTGCAGAACTTGTTATGCCTTAGAAGAAGTGGGCTGTATCAAGTAAACTGAATAGGTTTGATTTTGGTTTGGGGTTGTTTTTTTATGTGGAGAAGGCTGAAATCTTAAAAAAAAAAATCACTAACCATTGTGTGATGTCCACTTGTCTTTGTATATTTTGGAACTGAAGATCAAATCTGGGAGTACATAGGTGCAGTGCTTGTTTGTTATACTGTATCTGGGTCCCTAAGTGAATTTCTAATCAAATTACCTTTTGATTAAAAATGTCTTTATTGTAAAGCACTCACTACCACTAGAGCCACTTTCATTTCTCTGGTATTAAGTATCTACTGTATCCTTTTAATAAGTTTAAATAATGTTTCATCAGATATTGGCCTTTCACATTAAATTTAATGTATCCATTTTTCAGTTATCATGTTTTAACATATTAATTTCAAAATTACAATTACAGTAAAATCATTATGATGTTATGAACAGTTCATCAGTCCAAGGCCAGTTATTTTGGGCCAACAGAAAAATCACTTAACTGGCCACTTTTTGTCCATCTGAATTTTAGCTGCATCAGTTGCAATTTTCCTAAATCCTTGATTACTGTGAATGCAAATCAGATTTTCCTTACATAGTTTCTATCAGTTTAATAGCGAATCATTTCTGCAATGATTATACTTTTAAATGACATCTGAATCAATCAGAAAAAGGGGCCCAGAGTGGTCTAAAGCGCTCTTTGTTACGGATCACTGCCATCTCACCGCTATCTGCATGGGTTTAAATCTCAGATTCAGCCAATGTGGATATGTGAGAAAACTTGCCAGTAGCTTCTCATGGGTCAATTGTTCTTTCCTTGGGTTTTCCCGGGTTCTTCTTCCACCATTAATACTGGCCGCCATGTATAACCTATCTTGTGCTGAAAAATGGCATTAAACCCTACAAAAGAAACAAAACAATCAGGAAAGATTGGTGTATAATTTTGACATGGTGACACATCTGAACCTGTCAGGATTGATTTTTGTGTAAGTTTGATTTGGTGACATATCTAAACCAGTCAAGAATGGTTTTTGTGTAATTTTGATACAGTGTTACATCTGAACCAAACTGGATAGGTTTTTGTGTAATCTTTTATTTTGTGAATCATTCCAGCTTGAGACGGTTTAAATTAATACATTTGTTTAGAATAAATTAAGTTCAATATCACCGACATCCAGAAATAATTTAATCTATTTATGATTTTATAACTATCTTATTTCTGAGGATATACAAAATACATTTTGTTATATGTCATTATATTTCATTGTCAAATGGTTCATGAACTGGCAGTCACTATGTAAGCTGTGATATTTCAGAATTGTACAGTAGGGTATACTGTTATGAATTTTATGCAGAAACTTTTGATCTTTTATATATTTTTTATGGTAAGTAAATTCTAGTTTTGGATACTATGTTACCTTAATTATATACATAGTCCCTTTCCATTAAAAACAGATTTAACAACAGGACCAATTTATTATATACAAGAGGGAGCCATGGTATCTTCGTGGGTAAAAAATGGGAACAGTAATCTAAGGGCCAGTCTGGCTCAGCTGTTGCATTGCTTCATTAGGAAAGGCAATTAGTTCTCATTTCTATGCATGAAATAAAGCTAGCAAATGGTTAAAAATGCCATTAAAACCAACAAAAACACATTATTATAAAAAGACTATTAGCTTTCCAAGGTTATTGGACCTCCAGGTCGCAGGAATTATTGGGTAAATTTGTTTACAATTAAGAGAATTTTATTTGAAGAAAAGGCATTTTACATTATGTAGCACATATCAGTAATCGTCAGGATATGAATTATTTTTCCATTTTGACTTGTTTCATCTGTTATATGGTTGGTTGCATATGTATCTGAATCACGACATGAACTGCCAGAATACTTTTCAAAATTTGCATCAAGGCTTAGGCATACCGGTACTTACTACAATCTCTCAAATGTATCTGGGTGTCATATTGAGTCTTTACCTATTGCTTTGTATGAAAGTGAAAGGGAGTCATTTTTTTCCCTCTTATTTCTATTTATTACTGCACACCTAGTATTGGTTTTATAGTTTGATTAACATGTTCATATTTGCTAAAGGATCAAAATCAAATATTCATTCTGTTTACAGAGAAATTGAACTGAGTATAAATGGGACCATTCACACCTTCTTTTCTTCATAAAGGTTGAGTCATCTTGTTGCTAAAGCAGGGTCTAACAAATCTTGTTTCTGGACCCCATGTTATGTTGTTGTTTTTTTATCCTCAAATTGGTCATAGTACCACTACATGTACCACAAGGTTTTTTTTTATAGTAATGCATGTTTATTCATGTCTATATTATTCACATGGCTATTGTGTTGGCATAGTAACACTGGAGATTTTGATAAGTCTTTGAATGTGAAAACTGAAAGCCAGATAAACGTTCTTATTATGTGATTTGGAAGACTGACTGTGCATGTTCTAGAATATAATATATTTTCAAGCATGGTTGTGAATAAAACATGTGTATATCTTCAGATTTGTACTTTCCTATGTTCTTAAGACTATGAGTTTATAAATATTTCCCCTTGAATGAAATTTGATGGAGCAATGTCCCGTTCTTGCTGTAGATGTTTGATGGAGCTATGTCCCATTCTTAATGTAGAATTGTCCTATGGCTTACATGGCTCTCATAAGGGTTAAGGAGAATCAGGGTCTATAGACAGTAATTTTCGTGGAAGAAAGAAAGTTAAACATCGTTTATAATCAGCAGGATAAATTGAACAAAGTACAAGTTTTAAAGGCAATATTATGGATTATTGGACTTTCTACTCTTACAGAACAAGGGTTAGATAAACAATTGAGAGGGTCTCTGTTATCCTTAGTTAGCACATTTTTAAAGGCACATGGTACTAATTGTATGGAAAAATGGGAACCAGCCTGGAAATGGGTGAACATAAAATTGAGTATGTATGGGTTTGACTGGCCAGGATCAGTTGATAATGAAAGTTACTTTTTTAGGAAAAAGAATCTTTTGAGAGGTTATCCTAGTTGTAACTGGAAAAAAATACATTAAATTCTTGATGGAATTTCAGTTTTTAATAGTCTTGAGCTTGAAACACTCATTGTTCAAATTAGCACCTGACTCTTTGGTGTAGAATTGAAAGCACATGTTTCAAACACAAGTAGGTCCAGAAAATGGCACGGCTCATATCCTTTTATCTTCACAGAAGCTGTTATTCAGGTTTCATTTATACTGATAAATATAGGTTTGATCATGAGCACTCAGAGATTTAAAGTTATTGAATTTTTAATCTAGGGGTTTGCTATGGGAACTGAATTCATACCGCGAATCCAATAAAAGAAGTGATCGTACTTAATGAAGATGAATTTATTACAATTCTGTATTATACTGTGGATGGTCAGTTAAACGTTCAAAATTCACGTGCATTATGACTCTTTTTCAACAAATCTCAGATTATTTTATGTTATTTGCGAGAATGGTAGTGAGTGGGTCACATATTGCTGTGCATAAACCATGCTTAAGTAAGCACTTAAGCGACAAATAAATATGTTGTGGGAACAAGTCTAGATAGTTCTTATGCTTCAGATAATCTAGTGGTACAGACACGTTTTACAAATGTTTCAATATCAGCATTTCTTTCTCATTCACAGGCAAAGAATATCCAGATAAATTCACATCAATAAAAGTAGAACATGATGTCAATCTGGAAAAAGAATTGGAGGGTGTTTTTTCACTACAGTATTCCTTTGATGCTAAATTCCTGGCAGTTGGATGTGGAAATGGAACAATAAGGGTAACTTGTCTTGTGTATCATATTCATTATTATATGCTCATTTTTTTCTCCATTAACTTTACATTGTCAGAATCATGCAGTATATTTCCATATTGCAGGGCTTCCTATTGCATGACACATGCGTCTACAAATAGTGTAGTTTATTGTTAACAAACCATGTACAGTCCTGTAGTAGATGCTTTGGGTTTTAGTTTATTAGGTTTTTTTTATGTGGATGAACTAATGAAGCTGTTTTATATATTTGAAAGTAGAGCTGATAAAGTGAACAATATGGACAAGTTTACTGAGTCACAAATGAAACTTTCAAACAAGCAAACGAATGAATGTGATATTCAGAATGTCCACAACAAATGTGAGAGAGGCAGTATTGAAAATACCGTTCTGATCATTTAAACAATTATATATGAGAAATGTTTCTAATTTTTCGGAAATGAAATGGAGCAGACTATGGCCAGTGCTCTTTGAGGTATATTAAAATAGCATAGGAAACAATATAGAAGCCAGTGGCTATCATATATTCATTAGAGACTTACCATTTAAAAGTCATAGTTCAAAATTTGAGAAAAAAAATGAAGGTTTTGGAAGAAAAGTAAGGGTCTCCGAGTCATTGAGCCAAGATGACAAAGAATTTATTATTTTCACTGGCTGCATGGACTGTCACTCGCCTGCTGCTTTGCAGTTCTCCAATTTAATTTTTTTGAGACAATGTTTTGGATTTTAGCTAGCAATAGAAGCCAAAGAGGTCATTACACAGCTGTGGTCACTGTAAAGAGCATGCAAGTGACATATATATTGTTGTTTGCAAGTGAAAACGGTCAGATTCCCTTTTGCAACCACAAGAATTATCAAACAGTGATTAAAAATTAAAAATTACAGGACTTTAAATTTACAAGTATATACTAAGTGCCATTTCCTAATTTAAATTGCCATCTATGTGTGTGAATAATTTGGCTTACAGCTTGTTAAGTAACCATCCAAATACAAGACCTGTGCAGCTACCTCTGCTGTTGCTATAACAGACCTGTTTACCTGTCCATATTTCACCCTATGTATATGGAATAAAGTCTTTCCGTATGGTCATACATATGAAAATATGATTTGAGGTTGCATTTATTTACTAACTTTTTAAAATTAATTTTTAATCCAGTTTTATTCCATTTTATTTCATTGTATCATCTCTTCTGTCCGTGTCCAGAGTCTGTGTCACATCACTTATTTTAACACTGTGATTTTAACATTCTCAACATCCAGTTGTTTAAACAAAGAAAATGCTGCTGACAAGAAAGTTTCAGCATGAAACTGATGATGACAATGGAAAGTCTAAACATAGAAAGCTGTATTTTCTGCCACTCTATAATACTCTATGGCCATGCCTTAAACCATCGTCTACAGGAGAGCATTTTATGCTCTGCACTGTTTGCAATTTAGACTTTTCCTCTGCACGTATTGGAAGGAATGACTGTTCATGGCACACAGATTCAGAAAATCGTGCAAAAATAGAATCATTAGTAAAGGGAAATATAAATATTTTGTCAAATGATGAAGGGAAAGGAAGTCAGCGATCGACACATATTTCAAAAGGAAATAACATGTGCTGAGGCTATTCTGTGTTATTTGTCATTGGGCACAGCCCACCATTTAATGGAAGCAATGAAAAATACGTTCCCAGATCCGAAATTGCACAAAGTATTTAGAACAATCAATATCTCTTTTACCAAAGAGTGGACAGATGACCAGCAGGATAGGATAAAGAGTGCCTATTATATCGCCATTACAAACCCATAGACTAAGCCTTCATAAGACATTAATTTTAAGTGGATCATTTTGATATTGTTGACAAACCTTGTACAAAATAATATATGAAGCTCATTTCCACTCTAGTAAATGTTGACAAAAGCTGATACTAGATTTTATGAAATAATAAGATTGTCTTCACCTATCTAGATGATGTTTAGGATTGGATGGGTGGTAACAATGTCTGTCATAATGTTTTGTTTAAAGTCTTTCTTAACCATGTAAAAAGTAGAGAATTGGCTTTATTTAAAATCTTATGGATATGTGTAAAGCTGAGAAAACAGATTTTCTAGAGAAAGTAACAGGTAAATAATGGAATGACATTGGTTGTGTGAAGGTATTTTTTTGTGGTTTTAATCACTATAATATAAATAGGATGTTTAAGTCAGTATAGTGTTCAGGTTTTGCATTGAAACACAGACTTGCCTGAATACCAACATCTTTACAATCTAGTTTTTTTAAAACAAAATATTGTATAGTCAGTATGTAATACAACACTACATAATGGTAATTAAAGTGTATTGATAGTGTCTACTGTTTCACAGGTGATGTGCGCTGTGTTAAAATGTTAGAAACACGGAATTAAAATACTGACTGCCTTTCAAAAATACTGACATTGTTTAAAATACTGACAAGGAAATGTATGGGTAAACAGGTAGGTTGTTAATGTTAAAAGATGCAGACTTAAAAACAAATACAGATTAATTATTTGGTAATAAAAATTCTGTCAGACTACCATAATCACAGATATGGCTAGGAGTTAATTAATATAATTTATCATCTCACACACACACACACACACTGATTGCTTCATATATGTAAATATATGAATAAATTATCTGTGATCAGTAAATGTTCACAGAAATTAATAATAGCACATGATATTCAGTAATTATTGTGTCAGTCATGCATGCCATTATCAGACCATACATAATTCAGCTTTAATAGCAGATTCAGAGAATGTGTATGTAGTATGTACTTGATAGAAAGTAAATAGGTAACATTATATGATAAATAAGAGATAGATGAAGTAACATATTAGAAAATGTTCTCATTTTATTCATAAAATTAAACTTTCTAATATTGCATTCTGTAACACACATGCATTAAAAGGTTATTGTTTGGACTAGTCACTCTGATATCAGGATAATATGACTGTGTGGGACATGATGCTACATGTCTGTGGCATTTTGCCCCAGTTCTAAACGTCGCTATAAGCTGCCACACTGAAGACATCATAGCAGTATGACTAAAATTATTAAAATAATGTTAATAATCCAGAAACACAAAAACCCATTGTAACATACATAAAAATATAGAGAACATACCATGCACATATGTAACATAATTTTTTTCCAGAGTCTGTTCTGGAATTTCCCAAATAAACAAGACCTGTCAAAGTTCCAATTTTTTTTAATTAAAAAAAATTTAAGTGCCTGGGGAAACACATAAGTTGAAATCAGCAGTGTGATGAATTAGTCTGAAACATATGATTGGTTTGGATGTTTCATAGAAGCACAGTAGAGAAGGGTATAGATAAAGCTAACTAATCTTGCATCCCAGTGGGCATCTGATTAGTCATGCATGTAGATCATAAGATCCTAATAAAACTGCAGCTTTGGTAAGTCTTATTTAATTATGAAATTTTCTTTCCTGTACAAGTACATCGGGGTCACATGAGATTTCAGATATGGTGCATCCAAGCAAACACAACACAAAGCAAGAATTAAATGTAAATTTTGCATTAATGAGTACCTGACAATATTATTCCCAAACATGACACTCATCTTATAAATTGATCTGAAATTCTTAACTGAGCACTACCATAAAGTCCAACCAGTCAGAGGGGCCCCGAGTGGTCTAAAGCTCTGTCCGTTACGGATCACTGCCATCTCACCTCTGTCTGCATGGATTCGAGTCTAAGATTCTGCTAATGTAGTTATGTGAGAAAGATTGCCAGTAGCTTCTCATGAGTCAGAGGTTCTTTCCAGGGGTTTTCCGGGTTCTTCCTCCCACTATGTATAGCCTATATTGTGCTGAAAAATGGTGTTAAACCATTAAAAACAAACAAGCAAACAAACCAATCAGATTGATGATCAGGCTTCTGAAAAGGGCAGTCATTTTCTGCACCCTGTAGTATTTATTGTGCACAGAAGAAATAAAGCCAGTATTTGGAGAAGAGGGAAAAAAATAATTTTTTTCTTCATTTGGCATGATTTTTTCAAATAAATTTGTTAGAATTCTCAAATTATAGCACATCTTAGATTATGCTTTGATTTCATTCCATTATGACTAGTAACAATTCACATATATTAAAGTTTGCTATCAGATTTAGGACAGCTGGGAAAAAAAAACATTAAACTGATTTTGTGTGCAACTTTTTTTTTAATAGTTTAAAATGTAAATATACTTTCCTTATAGTCCAAGATGCACTTTGAATGTATGCTGTTGATCTACAGTAACTATAATAGTACATGTAACCATATTTCACAGTTTAGTAGACTTTGTGATCATGGATTGCAATTGTATTGATTAGGCACCTTTGCATTGTTCATTAAAAGCTTTATGGAGAGATTTCAGTGAACAATCATAAGAGATTACATCTAGCTAAAAGCATTTTAAGTTAGGTCAATATAAATAATTATCAACACTGGCTTTTAGTAAATTGAGCTGTATGTTCCACTATTTTTACAGCTTTTGTAAATTCATTTGTATTTTTACTGAAAAGAGTAGTTTATACATTTGGACTTTGCCCAGTGATGTATTTACTGAAATTGTATTTTTTTTAATAATAAATTTTGGTATAAGGGGATATATTATTTTTCACTCAATACAAATTTCTGCACATTTTGCTGCTGAGTATAGTAACATGTACAAATAAGAATAGATCTTGTTGAAACTTGCTGTATGAATTTAAATTGATTTTATTCATTGGCATGGAAAATATGGAATCCATGAGCCCATGCCATTTCAGAAAGTTTCTTTCAATATAGTAATTAAATAAATTACATTATTCAGTTATATGAAACCAGCACAGGGAAGAAAGTATCAGATCTCCGATGGTCACGGTATGGAGGATTGCCAGTCATGTGCCTCCGCTTTCATCCTAAGAAGCAAACACTTCTTCTGGCGGGGACCTCAGCAGGTTACATATACCAGTGTGATATAGCAGACTTCTATGCAGATGGTGCTTCAGCTAACAATGAGGAGAGGTTCAAAGAACTTATTAGGGGTAGGTCTCCTCATGTTCTATCAATAATATTTATTCTGTCAATATGTATAGATATTACATTGCATCCATTTACTTATTTTGTCGGACCTAAATGTGTTTGTCATCTGGATTAATATTAGTCCAATAGATCAGCACCCAAATCTGTATTGCATATTGCTTAGCCTGTTTTTTCTCATTGCATCCTTATGATTGAGTACACTGTCTATTGAGTCATTAATTCTGTAATTTGGTACATAATTAACTGTAAAAACAGTGACATATTCATCACATGTCAGTCATATGACATCCATGCAAATGCAGATCATCACATGACAAAAACAACTTGAAATACTGGTAAGTCTTTAAAAATGATCAGTATATGTTGCAGAAAAGTATCTACAATAATTGCATGATTTTATGAACAGGTGAGATCAGACCACAAGCTACCGCAATACTACTGCAGTTTTGGGTGCTGATTTCTTGGACTAGATTAATATCAGTTGATATATTTGGTTTGTTTGTTAGCGTTTTTTTTAAAACTCTCCTGGTAACTGCTACCATACCAGTACAGGTTTAGGTGCTGATTATTAGACCAGATAAACATCAATTGGAAAGTTTGGTTTGTTAACTCTTTTTTAAAAAATATACTGGTATTCTATTTCTTACTTCAGATCATTTTAGTTTTAAGATTGTCTTATTTTTATATGACATCCATAATGTGGAGTATATCATATTAGGCCTTTTGTCTGCCATTCTTCAGTTACCAAACTTTGTATATAGCTTGCACATGGGCAAGGACTATCAATTTTGGGATGAGAAGGTCAAAGTTTCTGTGATCGAAATTACAAAACTGGTTTCATACAATGTTATTAGTTCTTCATCACATTACTTGGACTACCGCTCTGGTGGCCGAGTTGTTAGAGCATCCATTGTGGAAGCAGGAGGTCATGGGTTCGATCCCTGGTTGAGTCATACCAAAGACTTACAAAATGGTACTAACAGCTGCCTCGCTTGATGCTCAGCATTAAGAAGTTAGTGTTAGGACTGGTCGGCCTGGTGTCAGGATAATGTGACTGGGTGGGACATCATGCTACATGTCTGTGGCATGATGCCTCAGTGCTAGACATCACTATAAACTGCCTCACTGCAGACATCGTAGCAATATGACTGAAATTTTTTTAAAACTACGTTAAAAATCCAAATTAAACAATAAACAAACAAACATTACTTGGACTAAACCTTACAGAATTCTTGCAATTGGGTAAGGAGAAAGCCTATCAGTTTTGGAGCAGAAAAGTCAACATAACTGTGACTGAAAATAGAAATGATTTCTGCACAACAAAATTTATTCTTGAATATGTACATTCACCAGATGTTTGAAGATGACTTACACATTGGGTTTCTGTGCAGGTTTCTGATATTTACTTCTTGAAAGTAGCATCTTCATATATCTAACGTCAGATTCTCAGGATATGTTTGACCATCAGGAGAGATGAATATTTCCTGACTAAAGAAACTTTTGATGTACACATTCATTCCAAAGTCAGGTTTATCAATATGGCAACTAGATCTGTCCTCTTATTGTTATTCCTCCTGAACAGATGCTCATATTGATTTGGGATTTATACAAAAAAATTTGTTTCCCAACAACTAAACGAAAATAGTGCCAATTTGACATCCATTATGGCCAATATAACAACCATCTTGAAAATCTTATCACTACTTCTGAATAAATGGTCATAACAGGGGATTTTTTTTGCCCAAAAAAGATTTTGTATGATGTTAAGTTGGCCCTAATATGTAAATGATGATGGTCTTACATCCAGTATTGACCCCAAGGCTGCCATCTTGAAAATATTGTTACTGCCATTGATCTTGAAGAGATGGTCATATTGACAAGAAATTTTTACTGAAAAACTTATAATGTGTTGTTAGTCCTAAATGAAAATGGTGACCATCTTGAAAATCTTGTAGTAATAATATAGATAAGAATATTATTATTATTATTATTATTATTATTATTATTATTATTATTTTTTTATTATTATTATTTTTTTTCTTTCCGAAGGGGTAGTACAATTTACTGAAAGCTAGGCCCTGTAGATGCTGTTTAATAATGTAACAAAAGATATATGTACAGAGTAACATAATATGTATCCATTACCATCATGAAGTGACAACTATATAAAGTTCAAGTAAAAAAAAATTAGAAAGAATAATTGAAGAAGATAAAATCAGATGATAATTGTCCATTTTCAGCATTTTTTTTTTATTTACGTTTAATTATGTGCCATTTATGTGCAGTCCTAATGGATAATGGTAAAGAGTTCCAGGTCTGAAATAAAAATAGTGTTGATCATACTTCCAAACCATGGTGGCCATTTGAAAATCTTGTTATCACATTTCTTGTTTTAGGGATCATCAAACTGACATGTGGTTTTCACTGAAACACTTGTCACTGTTTGTATTTGTTCCTCAATGACAGTATAAAAACTTAACCTCCTACAATTTGACAATTCTTTTAAGAGCTACATCTCCAAAAGAGATACCCTGATATTTTTTTTAAACTACTACTTTCTTGCACTATACAGTTGTTCCATTATTAAAATTGTGATAATACAGCTTGCATAATGACTGCCTTGATGGACATCCTAAAAATCTTCTATTTGGATACATCCCCTGGATAGATGGTCATATCAACATTGATTTTCATTTAAAAACTAATTGCACTAATCAAGTCGTTTTGAAGGAAAATGTTATAAATCTGATGACTAATGTAGCAACTTTTTGTGAAGGTCTTTTGAAAATCTAATTTGTTTGTAGGTCATTGCATGCATTTTTGTCATTCATTGTTCTTATGAATACAGTCTTACACATATACAAATGAATTTTGACCTGACATTGTATTAAATCACATTCCAATGAACAAGCTGATAGTAAGCACAAATGACATTTTCACAAAGGTAGGTGGTCTTGACTTGGATTTTTAGATGTCTGGCAAGTATTAGTAAGCAAAATGATAATAATTGTATATTTACCATATTAAATCTTGACATTTTCTGAGAATTTTTAGTATATGAAACTTCTGTCATGATCAAGGATAAATGTCATGATGAAGAATTATGTACTGCACTTACTGGTATATTTTGAACATTATTAACTCAAAATTGTTAGAAACATTCTCTTTTCACTAAATGTACTATGTTAAAGTTCATTAAGAATATCAAAGATTGTTTCAGTATGAAAAACTTAAAAAGGAAAAGAATCTTGTCATGGATTGCTGGGAAATATTTTGGCCAGTGGAGCATCAGTCCATTCAAGAAGCTCTGTATTTTTAATACATATAAACTGAAACAACACATTTAAAGCAACCTGAAAGTTGGTATAGTTTGGGTAAATTAAAGTATTCATTTATGCTGAAGTAATTATATAATCCACATAAATATTTGTTAATGTCTAAAAATTACTGAGTGATTTATTTTTAATAAAATGATCTATCAAGTGTTTATTTTACATAACATTACATTTAACTTTATACAGAGGAAAGAGATGGTAAGAAAGAAAGATACAAACAGCTTCAGTCTTCATAAAGGTGGCAAGCAGGACTTGTAGATAGTCATAGATCTTGTGTACTCTACTTTTGTTTATGTCTTATGCACTTTTCTACATTTTTTGTATAATCTTTTTGTCTTTGCTTATAATTTGTCTCAAAATTTCATCACTTACACAGCAGCACAGTGTATACTTGTCATGAATGTGTAGGTAGCAATTACATGTGAAGGATTGGTGTATTTATTTGCCTCTGATGTGAATATGGCTATGGTGCACACTCACTGTGTTTGCACGTCACATATTGTGGGCACAACTACTATTGTAAATGTTAATAGACTGAGCTAAAATTTGGTTAGCCTTGTTGGCAAAACCTGCAGATACTGTATGTATTTTATTGTCAGTCCTCACACGCTGATCAGTTCTTTTTTAAAGTTACACCACCACCACCCTGTCAACAGAGAATTTGTGTCAAAATGTTGTATGTATGTATGTATGTATGTATATATGTATGTATGTATGCAGAGGCCTTGCTAGGATTTTATAACTAGGAGTCCAGGACTCCCATTTTGGTAAAAATTGGAGTCCCACCAGCTAAAGTTGCAGTCCCATCCCAGACAATGTTAAACTTTGCAGATTAGAAGAACTTTTGGTGCCATCGAGTTTAATTTCCACATTCTTTATAACACTGACATGTACAAATATGTCAGCCTTTTCTACGTGTCTGGTAATTCTGCACAACTATAAGCCATTTCTGTAAACATTGAATTGCATGTTGTTTTGGTTGAAAATTAAATTTTTCGTTGAAATTCCAGAAGAGTCCAAAGTAATGTATTTCATTTCCATAGCCTGATGCATAAACATTTATATATTTTCAAAGCCATGCACAGAATAGGCCGCCATATCTCCAGTCGTGGAAACATAGAGGCGATATCCCATTCATTCAAACTTCGTATTATTTTGAATATAATAATTGCCACTTTTCAATTGGTAAGCATTGCAGAATTTTATTTTCATCAGTTGAATTCGGTATTGGTTTTGCGCCAATATTGGTTACCTTAGATGTGCAGAATAACCTGACAGTGATGTAACTCTTGTTTAATCTTTTAGGGTCAGATTGAATTTTGTCAATCCAAAGAAAGAATGGTCTTATTCCAAACACTAAGCCAAGCATCACACACTTTATTACACTTGGCTACTATTCCATGCAAACTGTCAGTTCTAGAAACTGCTGCAGTCTTCTGAATCTCATTAAAATCTTTGTCAATTTGCCATTTAACCTTAAAATACTTATCTAAATTTGAAAACGATGTCGCATGCACTATTTATTTGGCTACAATCATAAATGAAGACAATAATGGAAGCTAAAGTTCTTTTGTATTCTTATAATAACTAAGATTACATCTTGGGATCTTTCTGTCTCTGAATTCAGTCATTGTAAATTTCAGCACATTTTCCCCACACAAGCTTCTAGTCGAAGTCTTTCAACTTGCCACCCAGCTATTGCAACATGTTCTTTTGATGTACTCTTATAAATACAGCAGGTACATCTGGGAGTATTCTAACTATATGTACTGAATTCTGTTAAATATCAGTACAGCTAAAATTATAAAGTAATCAACACATTCTCACTCAGTAGGTTGTTGAAGTAGGACTGGCAAATCTTTGAATTTGCCACCCATCTATTTGCCTGTGTATAGAGGGCTCCTGCATGGGTGATTTTCTGCGTACAATATCAAATATTTGCGTCAAAATACGCATAATTAAGCATTTCTGAGACCTTGTATGTATGTATGTATGTATGTATGTATGAATGAATGAATAAAGTTTTTTTTTTCCTAGAAAGGAAAAGAAACTGTGATTATTCAATATATTCAGGATGATCTATACTTTTTTTTTTTTTTCTTTTTTTTTTTGGTTTACATTTTGCATGTCACATTTAATGCATGAAAATTTTAGTTTTTCATTTATTTCTTTGCATGTCTACTTCTTGTATTATTTAGGAGCCCAATAGTATTCACTTTTCTGTTCCTGACAGTTTATCTGTCTGTCCATTCACCAGACCCTGAAGGTTGAGAAGGTTCTGTGTACACCCCCCTCCCTGCATGTCATAAGACATTAGAGGTAACTAGTGGATGCAACCTTTTTTACCTGATTGATGAGAGGGTTTTTTACTTTATATAGGTATATATACTGACTTGGTTGTTTTATAGCTGCAGCCGTCTACTAGAGACATATGTGCAGCTTTTATAGACACCATATCGGTGTCCATTTAGTTCCTTCAGGGAGGGGAAGGATGCACTCCCTCCCCTTAGGGAATAGGTATATATATATATTTGTTGTTGTTTTATCTTTGACTTTTATGCCTTTTTTATGGGATGCCAAAATTTGCATGCCACACTGTAGTTAATATTGTGCTGATGTGCCATTAACCCATATCATTACAGACATATACATACTGTCTTCTTGTGTTTTTTGCCATTTTTTAAAGTGAATTGCTTATTGCATATTGATTACATATTGGTATGCCTTTTGAAAGTATCATTTTTTCAACTGCAATTTTGATATTGCTATTTTGCTGCTGTTTTTTTATATCAGTATTACGGCAGATTCTTCTAATCACCATAGTTAAAGAACCTTACCAATTGTTGTGAGGCTGTTTGGTGTGTACATTGATCCATAGACAGAAGAATACATATGACAATGTTGTTTCAATTAGGAGAAAATCTGTGCTTTTGGATTACCAATATATAAGCATGTTTGATGAGGTTGAAAGGCTAATGGTTGTACCATTAACAAAGATGTTTTATAGTCTTTAATTATACAATTTAGCAGCACATCACCACAATGTTGGTCAAATTTTTTATGCAGAGTTTAGGTATCCAAGAAGTACAATTTCATTACTTTGATAACTACGTAGAATTGGTTTTGTTTTATAAGCCAGATGTTCATTTCACCAGAGAGAGGGGTTGGGTGAAAGGAGGAAAACATGAAATCTGTAATATATACACAACTGAAGAAAACAAATAGAAATGTCAGTCTCTATGTTTAAAAAAGTGCAGTGTATAGAAACATAGGACTAAAATGTTTTGTAAGAATTGTCTTGCAAATATACCTATCTAGACTTTCACTTGAAGCACAGTTATCAATGTAAGCATTTATATGCATGAACACTACAATTGTATGGTTTTTATGATTTTTTTTGACACATTTTCTTTACTACACCAGAAATTCCATTCTTTGTATCTAGAAGGATTTTCTCAGGATGAATTAAATGCCCTATTTAAATATCCATTGATGACATAAAATAAATGAAACACTTCCCAGATCAAGCCAAGAAATCAACCTTTGTGCAAAAAGCATAACGAAGCCACAAATACACATGTGCACCATAGAAAAAGACATTTATTTCAATACATACACAGATATAAAGCATGTCTTGTGTTTCATTTTTATATAGTATCAATAATCATCTTAATTATTAGTAGCCAAAGAGAAATCATTACCTGTCATATTCTCTTTCGTATTCTAGGCATCTGTAGACAATAAAACATGAAATTTTAAAAAGAAGATAAAAAATAATAATCTATGAGATTCTGGTTTAAATGCAAACACATGAGAAATACATAAATGGTAAATGCTGAAACGATGAATGAGAAACAGTAATGGTTAGGTTAAACACCAATGCTAAAAAAATGTGTATGAAATGCATTTTTGGGATGCTCAAATGTCTTAGGCCCTGTAAAATAAAGACTATTGAGACACCCCACCCCACCCCCCAGCATCCCATTATACACTAACTGAGCATGAAAAGAAAAATCAGCACTTGCAGCTGACATTGGCATCAGGGTCCACCCCTAACCCTAAGATTTTAACCCCTAAATCATAACTTGGAAACTATTGTGATCACTACCTACAGTTTTTATTTCAATAAGTAACTTATTGATATCCATTTTTAATGATTTCCACAAACATTTTTGTATACATCAAACATTGCACTCTCTTCCTAAATATAAACTATTCAATGAATATTTGGTTTTATGCTGTATATGTACCAATGGGGAGCCATTTTGTTTATAATGTTGTGATGAGATTTTTTGGCATGTTTATATCATGTTTATATTATTAAAGCTAGGCTTCCTTAGCTAGAAAAATAAGATATCTATACTGGATAAGAACATTCACATAAAGGTAATCGTTTTTTGCATTAGATATCATGCATATAGAGGGGTTATTAGTGTGCACATTTTGTTTGTTTTTTTAAATTTGGACTGATTCAGAACAAGAATGGTTTGTTGAATGGAAGTGGTAATAGGTTGAATTGCTAAGGCCATACTATATTTATTTATTATTATGCTGATTCTTGATGCTGTATCATATATATATATATATATATATATATATATATATATATATATATATATATAGAGAGAGAGAGAGAGAGAGAGAGAGAGAGAGAGAGAGAGAGAGAGAGAGAGAGAGAGAGATATAATATAATATAATAATATAATCAGAAGATTTTCCTTCAGCTAAAAGTAGGGATTAGCTAGGGTGGGGTCTAATCGTAGTCAAGAGCCATTGATCTGCTTTATTCCTCATCAACCCTTGGTATATGTAGTGTGCTGCAATGGTATCTACAGCTCTGCTTAGATGGGATGCTGTGGAATGAAAACCCAATTCAGTCCCTTATTGTTCTTCTAATTGGGAGATACTTAGGAAAATTTTAGCAGTCTCAATTTATGACACATGTCATAGATAAGTTTCTACAATTCAGATGTTTCACACAGTTCTTAATTCCAATTCATTGCCTGACAAACAAGATCTAAATCATCTTATAGAATACCTAACAAGTCATAAAATAAGGTATCTCAATGTTAATTGTTTTCAGTTGCTAAAGACAGGGACTTGTCCACAAGAGGGCAAATTAATTGTTTTCTCTCAGCTATATCTGCCAAGGGTGATGTTGATTGATAACCACACACAATCAAAGAGTGATGAGAGAGTAAAGACAATTTTCCTTATAATAAAAAGCATACAGTAGATTAATTAGGTAAAACTCATGTTGAGTTTCCTTCATTAAAAACTCTTAGATATTTTTGGGGATGATACCTGTTTACAATTATATGTTCAAGTAATTTTGTAAATTATTCAATAACAAAACTTAATTAATGTGAACATTCCCATTCAGTGAGCATTATTACACTTTAATTAGTTACTGGTGTATATCTAAATGTAAATTTAATTATTTACTTCCTTGCAATCCTACTGTTGATTATCTTATGTTGTTTCAGAGGATAGGAATGAAATCAACTGCCTAGATTTTGATTACACATACAGTTCATTTGCCACAGGAGGAAAGGATCTCAACATTAGAATTTATGATGCCAACACTTTCCAGGTAAATTATAATTGTGTGGCTTTTTTTTAACATGCTCTCCATGATTGTGTCGGGGCATAAAGTGGAACATGTACTTTATCCATCTATCAGTCCTTTCATCTACCCATCATAGCTTAGTTTGGGCACAGATTAGTCATGTGTGTTCCCTAAACATATTTCTAGATATTTTATGCCACCACTTCAATAGCAGAATGGAGCATATTGTTTTCCTGCTGTCTATGTGCATGTCTGCTACAGTAGCACAAAAGCTATTAGATTCAACAATGAAATTTTACACACTTTATCAAGTTTAGGAGTAGATGAAATTCTCTTTTTGATTATGTGATTATGTTTTAAAAAATCCATGATATTCACTTGACACATCCATAGACACTAGAGTCACATGATCGAAACAACCATATTGAATAACCAAAGTTACCTTTGTTTGATTACATAATATTGATAGAATATCCAATTATCTGCCAGTGGTTAAGCATGTAAAAGCATTTTACAGTTCCTAAGCACAATGGTGGCTGTATGGTGGCATTAGAAACCTGGTAATTTGAAATGGTAACCAGAGTGCTGTTCCATATGTAATTACAAGTCGTCAGACATCAAATTTGATGTGGAAAGATGCAGTGTAGATGCCCTTTCAAACGATTGTAACCCAATCCATGAGAAACTCAAGTAAATATCTAAAACAGTTGATATGTGCATTCACATACATGCCAACCATTACGCTTTTGGTGTAATCATTACGCTTTTTCCCACTAAATTCCGCGTTACGCGTTAACGTTTATAGATTACGCTTTTTCGATATATCCATCTTGCGGAAAAAAAAAAAAATTTTCGTTTTTATTAGCATTACTTTATTTTTTACATACTGTTTTTTTTTTAATTAAAATATACCCCGCTTCTACATAACTACGATATACGAGTATACTTGTCCGTGGACTTTCCTAATATTCATGTTCTATTTATAGCAACTATCATGTTACTAAGATACTTTCAAACTTTCGACCTCATATTCTATTTATAGCGGCTTAGTGAGGAGAGAACAGACTGGTTTCTATTTTGTTTAAATCATTATGCACATACTCTTTGTTCTAATTTTGTATAGTGCAGAACCAGTCTAAAAGTTTTTTTTGCGCTAAAAAGTATCAAAAAATTCTCAATGCGTTTATGAGTGCAAAAAATATCTCTTAAATAATTTCACAGATGGGTTAGAAAAAGTCAATAATAAACAAAGCAAAATGTAATCAATCCTCCAAACACGACGAGGGCATCATCACGTGACGTCTAATCGTTGGCGCTAAATGGCTTCAGATGTTAAGATGGATTCTAGTCTTTGTGTATGTTAGAGCACATTTTTTCCCCCAAAAATTTCGCAGATGGATCAGAAAAAAGCAAAACAACGAGTCCTCCAAAGATTCAAAGATAAATATATGAATGGCTTAATACAGCGTTCCATTCTAGGACAGCATCATGCTCATTGCAGACTGCGGAAACGATTTTAGCATTGGTAAATTTGATGTGGAAAAACACGTGAAAACAAGGAAACACATCGAATTAGCTCGCCTTACGAACTCTAATACTAAGGTAACTTCTTATTTACCGAGGTTTTAATAGAACACGGACTACACTTGGCGGTAGCAGACCACGTTGGTCCCTTGTTCAAGCGGATGTTTCCTGATTCGAAAATTGCGGAAAAATATGCTTGTGCAAGAACAAAATCATCTCACATTGTTCGGTGCCTAGCAGAAGATACTTCACTTAAAATTGCAGAAGCAATGAAAATTGGGCCGTTTAGTATTGCCACAGACGGGAGTTGTGATTATGATGTTAAAAAGTTGTACCCAGTATGTGTTAGATACTTTGACAGTGAAAAAGGCAAAGTCATGAGTGTTCTTTCTTTACCAGAATTAACAGTAGATTCCACTGGACAAAACATTTTTGATTTGCTTGACAATATTTTGAAGAAACATGACATAAGTTGGCAGAACTGTATGGGGTTTGCAGCTGATAATGCATCAATGATGACTGGAATTCATAAAGGAGTTGCATCCTATATTTTGAAAATGTCTCCATCAGTGTTCATAACAGGTTGCCCCTGTCATTTGATGCACCTTGCTGCTGGTAAGGCTGTTGATAAATTAGAAGTAGATATTGGCCATTTATTAATAGATATCTACTATTATTTGGAGAAAAATAGTAAAAGGAAACAGGCTCTAAAGTTGTTACAAGATCAGTTTGATCTTGAAGACTATAAAGTTATAAAGCATGTGTGTACAAGATGGTTATCCCTTGGCAAATGTGTTAGCCGTTTACTTGAGCTTTGGGATGCATTACAAGCATTCTTTCAAACTGAAAGTGAATCTGCACAGAGAAAACATGGTGGAAAAGTGAAGAAGAGTGGTACAAAAGCAGAATCTGTTATTGCAAGTCAGAAGAGAACAAGAGATGAAAGTATAGACAGACATACTAACAATAAAGAAATTGGTGTAGCAGAAAGAAAGAAATTTAAATCCATGGAATTTTTATTTGAGAGGCCTCTATCTATCCAGCTAGAGGGCCTCCAGGCTCAGACCATGACTGTGAAAGATAAATCTTTTGACATAAAATTTCATCAGCCATCTGGATCAGGTTCTTCAGAGTATGAATCTGTTAAAAAGCATACTGGATCTTCTCATACTTCAAAGGGCAAAACTAGCATGTGAGATGGTTTACAAAAAGCTTAATGATCCAGTTACAAAACTGTACTGCTTGTTTATGAAGAGTGCCATTCCATTGTTTGATGCAGCAAATGTCTTGCAGAAAGAAGAACCATGCATTCATATTATGCACAAGATTCTGTCAAACCAGTTGTCAGATTTGCTAATAAGGTTTATTAAGCCAGAAATCATCGCATCAGCCAAACTTTTAACTGATATTGACTTTCATGACCATGCAAACCAGAAAGATAATGAAGATCTAGCTATTGGTGCAGAAGCAAGAGAATTCATAGAACACAATTCTACCCTTCCTGTGAAGATGTTCTATGATAATGTTAGAGATTATTATGCTACAGCCTGTGATTACATGCTCCATAAATTCCCATATGGAGATGAACTGCTTTTAAATGCTTCAGTTGCTTATGTAAATGAGAGACAGTCAAAAAGCTTCAAAAGTGTTAGATTCTTTGTCAAGAGATATCCCTTTCTATTGCCACCCTTGTCTAACTTGGATCATCTGGAAGAAGAATTCCTGAAGTATCAAGTTGGGATTCTACCTGACAATATACTTAATGCAGATAGAGTTGATGTGCAATGGCACCTTATTTCCCAGCTAAAAGACTCTATCACTGGAAGAAATAAATTTCCTCTTCTTTGTCAGGTTATGAAATGAATATTGGTTCTTTACCATTCTAATGCTGACTGTGAGAGATTGTTCAGTGTTGTTAACAAAAATAAAACTGAATTCAGGTCCAGGCTAAGTAACCCAGTAATGAGTGCTCTACTGGTATGCAAAACATTCATGGCCTCAGCTGGTACAAAATTTTTTGAAATGCAACATGACAATCTGTTGCTTTCTAAAGCTAAAAGTGCTACATATGAACACTTGAACCATTAATGAATGATAAAAGACGAGAAAAGCAAATAAATCATTGTTAATTGTAATTGTAGTATGTTATATGTGGATTACTCTTTTTCTGCTTGGATTCCTCTTTTTGACCACTTGGATTACACTTTTTCCTCGTCAGGGGTTGGCATGTATGCATTCATATGTTGTAGAAAATTCTCTACAAATTTTGTCTTTAGTTTTGCAACAGCAGTACAGGCCAGTTAATTATTAAAACACTGAAACAGGCTTGTTTTTAAGAGGGAATTAGTGTAATTGCCTTTTATTCCATAATATTAGCACGATTACTGTAGTTTTGTAAAATGGTGTGAACTTACCTATGAACTTTTTAAACACCAAGTAAAGAGAAAAATGTGCTCTGTGCAGTTTATAATTTTTTTTAACCATTCTTCTTTAAAAACTGCTTTTTAAGTTGCATCAGTAGAGTTATCATAATGCTGATTGACATATTCAGCCCAGTAACAAGCACTATGTTATGGTTTAAGTCTTTAATTTAGTAGTTTTACAACTTAGATGGCAATTTTGTTCAGCAGATACTGGCTGTTGATACTCATGATGACAATATTTTCTAAAGTTATGAAGTATATTCTTTGACTTGGGTTGGAAAAGTGGTAATAGAGATACCATTGAGTGACTTTGAGCCTGAAAATGGTGTTAACTATGAGTCCCATGTACATGCATAATGGGCAGAACTAGACAGTACATTGTAGAAATGGCAGAATGCCAAGCTTAATTAAAATACAGACAATTTAAAAGTTGAGTGCAAGTTTTATTTCATTTCTCAAACAGTTTAACCTTGGGGGATCATGTGCTTCAAAACTAACTAGCCCAAAACTTAGTTTTAAGATGAACTGAATAAATAAGAATAAAAACATGAAATTAAGTAATAAGGATATTAATTTGATCAAAATACCTCTAAATGAAGAAGCAGACTATGGCATTGATGGATATAAAACCCCATATTAACCATTATGGATCAGATAAAAAGTCTGGCATAATAATCAGTGAAGGACTGATTCAAGAAGTGAAACTCTTACAGAACTTTTCTTAATCAATAATCTGATGTTGGAGCAAATTTATCCAAAGGATAAATACCTATGAACTCTGGAAAATTGCACATAACCATAAAGAACAGTTCCCTAACTTATTCAAGCTGACCTTCAGGCTATAAAAGGATTCTCAGCACAGAACAACTTTTAAAGATTTTGATTTCAGCTGAGCTCAACAGAGTGGAGCAGGATGAAAGAGATTTTTGAAATATTAGGTAAATATTGAACTAGCGCCATTTCCTCCAAACTGGGTGCTTCTTACTTTAGATAAAATCATGGCAGTATCACTGCATCATGGTAGGCAAGCCAAATTGTTCTGTTGACCCCTTCTCAAGTCATTCAGTTTTTGTATACTTGCAGCTGAAGCATGTTTATGAAGGTTACAGCGTAAAGAAGAACCCAACAGAGATACAGACTGCAGGCTGTGCTGGGAGAATTTTTGCACTGAAGTATCACCCTCTTTATGATGACATCTTTATCACAGGAGGTTGGGACAACCATCTCAAGGTAGCATACTTCATGCATTTTTTTTTATGTGAAAATTGTTATTCACAGTATGAAAATTAATGTGTAACAAAAATTATTTTTCAAAAGTGATCATGTACAAAAAATAAAAGACCTGACATTGAAAGCACTATGAAACATTTACATGATTGTTATTGTAAAATTCACACGCATCTGACATAATTGTACTGAAAGCAATGTGCAGTAATACAAAACATTGCAGAAATTTGCTTATATACCCATAAATTGAGGTAGATAGTAAATGGGCCAAAGTGATCTGGGCAATAATTAAAACATTTCCTTACAATTTTCTGTTTAGAACCAACACTATAGAATTGTATCACATGCGAATATGAATAGAGTTCGAAAAAATGATTGGTTCATTTGAAATCGAGGCTACCATGTCTGTCTTTATCTGCCATATTGGATTTTGCAAACAGTTGCTGCTCTCACTGTGTCTCATCTTCGTAATATTTAATATCCGGTCATTTCATAAAGGAAAGCAGGATATTCAGAATTTTATCCAGGCAAGACAAGAAAACAGAACTAGAAGAACAATTGCGCCGTCTTGTTTAGATTTGTGAAACCATCTGGTAATGGAGAAAACTTTATGTTTTGCAAAATGTGACTTCACTATTGGGCATAGAGGTGCCCACGACATACAAGAGCATGAAAAGGTTAATAAACATCAGCTTGCTGCTTAATCACACACAACTTGGCCTGAACATATAAATACCAGAGAGAACCTTGATGTAATTCTGTTGAAATTCGGTTTATTAAATTTATTTTAGAAATAACCTTCCTCTTTCAGTTACTGGTTTTTGCTGGCCACCAAAAAAGTTTTAAAAATTATATAAAGCTGTTCCAAAAATAATTAGAGTGACTGCCAGTAATATAGGAACCATCTGAAGAAATACTATTGAATTTTGATCAAGATCATATAACACGAGCACAACACAGACTTATGTAATTCATGGGATGAGAGATTAAATCATCAACACTGGACTGCAAATTTATGAAGGAGATTTCTCCACATTGTATTCTATTTACTATTATTCGTTGGAGCCTCTAGATTTATTCAGACTGTCGATGATTGATAGGGATTTCAGAATCCACATGGGGTACTACCAGCTGGTGCTGCCATTTATAGATCAGACATGATATTTCTCTGTTTTAAAACGGAATTCTGCTTTTCTCCTGACTTCAATCCAATTTTTCTTGATATAGTCTGGTTTTTTTAAATAGTGTCCGATTCGGGTTTTTCCTGGTTTTTAACTGTTCTTTTCAGTCCGCAACAACCCTTGTAACGCATTCGCTCCATATATTAGTTAGCCCACGACTCTCGTAAACAGTATTCTGATTGGTCAAAAGTTTAAATTCCTCCAATGAATCTTCGTGTAAAGGAAACTGATAGCAATGGAAAGAAGAAGCGGGCTTGCAAAAAAATTGGCGTCCCTATTTGTTAACAGAGACGAAGACATGAAAAGTTTAGATAAAGGTTTTTAAAAAATGGAAGGGAATGGCTGGAACGAATTGTCAATGGAAATTTTGTTGGTCAGTTTATAAGAAAACTGAACACTCGATGACGCATTTTGTGCCCTCTGCAATATATATATATTACAGAAGTCGTGGTTGAAAGAGTCTGGAACCGCACCTACAAATGAAGATGCATACAGAATAAATGAAGCCCTCTGTCAGAATATATGCACTGCATATCGCCAATACAAGCTGGAGCTGGAAAGGAAAAAGGCTCTCGTTGAGAAGGAAAAGAAATTATTGCACATTGAGTTAGCAAAATCATTGGTGAGAAAAAGGAGGACTAAAGTCTAAAGAAATCTTTTTTAAAGCCGCAAAAAGAGCTCAACTGGCATATCAACAGGTTGTGTTCAGTGGACAAAAACACAAGTGAATATATGGAGTTATATACAACATATAGATGATGTATTTGGCTGTTTATTTTACATATTTGTTATGAAAAGAGAGAAGTATAATATGTTGGCAGCAAAAATGTCTAATTATTGACTTAATTACGATGTGAACACTGACATGCACATGAAATAACTTAAGTACTAATAGTATTGGAGAACAAATTCATGTGACAATAAATATTGTAAAATTATTCAAATTTTTGGTAAGTTTTGTTAGTTTTCAAATGATTATTTTGTTACATATTATGGTCACAAGTTGCACCAGGAGCAGATTTTCATGTGTGTAAAATGCATTTTTAATCAGGGGTTTTCGACTCACGGAACCCCCTGATCAGGGGCACTGCCCCTCAAGACCCCATTGGGGGAGTACCTCCAAACTCCCTTTTCACATTTTCAGGTTTTTTTTGTTAAAGGTCAAAATCATGTCTGATATATGCATTGCCGTAATATTGTCTAAATAAAACACCGCTTCTTATGGGGCTGGTGGGCAAACGAAAGTCATTGCTACCCCAATGAAAAACATGTGATACCAACATGTTAATTTCACCCTGACATGGTCAAAATAAAAACCTACTATTAGCAGCTAAAAACTGATTCAAATGAATGGTGGATCTAGCAGGCTTACATTGATTCAGTGACAGATCAATCACTCCATTGAAGCTTAAACACAATACTGTAGTCAAGTTAATGTTGTCTATGTCAGTGATCAAAGACCAGTGGAATATTTCAATTTTGGGGTGCTCTGCCAGCTTTAACTGCTACTGGGGTGCTGGCTGTTGCAAAAGTGGCTACATTTGGTGCAATTGTGACTGTAGGTCATTTAGGATTCCCAAAATTTAAAACAAATGCAAGTCCATTCACTGATGCAGGCTCATTTGTCACCAAGACACCTGCAAACAGGATTGGGCCTCAGACTGGGTTTACTGACAACAAATCATCAAGGTATAAAATTAACAGTGTCCAATTTTGATTTGGTTGCAGGATGTGTGGGGCCCAAGGCAGCAAGTGATGGGCCCCAAACAAAAAAAATTGCCTTGTGAGTTAGCACGGGGCCTAACAACAACAAATTGAGCATTTACATCACATCACAATTTGATTGCATTTTAGTAAATACAACCATTTTCACCACCATGATGGTGTCAGCAAGAACAACACTGCCTGAATTTGAAATTGCATTTCCAAATGCAATTGCACTCTGAACAGCTGCATGTTAGAGATTGCATTGGTGTAGCTGTGAGTTTATTACAGTTGACCAAGTATCTATTCAGCGCAATTTTAGAGGTCTTCTTGAAAATGACTTGCTTTAAAGTCTAACTGGTGCGTAAGAAATGGAGCGATTCAATGATGAATTTCAGCACAGAATAAAAAACAAGTTTGAAGGAATCAACGATTGCATTATTGGTTCACCAATGTTGAGCACTGCAATCGAGTTATGAACCATGAAAGAAAAAAACAGTATCTCAGTGACATCAGCATTTCATCAATCAAATTAGTGTTGGGTTAGCATGAACCAGTCCATTATCAAGATTGACCAACACAACAAACTCACATGCAGTAGAACGTGACATTAGGATCATTTGGACCCTAATCCCTGAATGCAGAAAACCAAAACATTTAAACAGATTGCAGCTGAGCTTGATCAACTTTATCATGCGATCATGGATTATTATTTTTTTAGTTATCTGATTTAGGTGAAAAAGGTGTTACTGGAATACAATTTGAAGCCAGCTTTATTCCTGAAGGTGTAGTTTATATGGTTCTCGATCAGCATGTGGTCCAAATGGAGAATCTGGAGGTTCCCTTGAGCTTCCATTAGCAGAATCCAATGAAAACACAATATTTTTTGTATTTATTTGACATCTTTACCAGCACTATAACAGCACTGGGATCTGCTAATAGAATATAATTTCAATTCTCAAGCACAATAATGGTCCTGATGGCAGTGATCATTATATTGCTCTTGGCACAGTTGATATCACTTAGACAATTGTCGATTAATCTCATTTGCGACACCATTAATGGTCCAAATCGCACATGCACAAACAGACACACATTATGACTTGTGTCAGTGCCGAATCAACTAATGAATCTGACATGTCATAATCCAATCTTGTCCCAAATCAGATTCTGGCTGACTGACCAAGATAGGAATTTGCTTGTTCTGCATTGGGAAACACATAAGTTTTTATGTCCCAGGTCACCCCCTTTGATGGTAAACTATCTTACATTTCTCATTGGTCAATAAATAACCAGATAATTACAAAAACTGCAACAGAACTTACTGGTGATTGATTGCCTATCGCAGTCAATTGCAGTTGCATGTATTTCATGTTAATGATTTTATCATGACAGAATTAGAACAACAATATAATTTTTCCTCAGATGTGACATTTTCAGACATCGATGATTTATCCATAGCAACTTCAGTCTTTAGATGCTGTGCATTTTCTCTGTCTCTTCTGTGGCCATAAGTTTTCACAATTTTATTTGTGTTCGTGATGCAATTCAACTTTTTTATAAAATAAAATATAAAATAACCAGCTGGCATTATCAGCAGTGAATCCATTATACATGCATGAAGCATCTTTATAAATCTGTGATTGTTCAAAGTCATCACTGATTCATTCCATGTTCGTGTCTGGTGGCAAACGATAATCACTACCCTTTAAGTTTTCAGCAGCATCAATGATAGCAGCAATATTTTCTTGATTTGTCTTCAAAATCTTTATTTAATTTATTGATCAGTCCTTGTTCAACATTATGCACAGTTTATCCAACAATGTCACAGACGGCAGTGTGTAAACTCTTGTCAGTGTGGGCGTCATGTTTTGTTGACAAGTCTGATAACACTATGACAAGTCTTGCACATTCAGTTATTCATGAAAAACATGGGAAATCTTTCTGTTGATCAGCAGTGATACATTTGTTCTGTTGTTCATCATGTGCTTTTTGCAACAATGGAACTATAAATCTAATTTCTCTAGTTTTGTATTTTTCTTGTGAGGTTCTGTGTGAAGCATTATATACATTATATGAAATCTTTAGTTTGTCTTTTCATTTGTAATGAGCAAGCATACAAAGATACAGTATAATATAATGATTGGGAAAAAAATGTGTGTGGTTGTACATAGGGTTATGCAATGGTTAAAAACATTGGTATCAATCAAGAAAATGCAAACAACAACAATAATATTTTGCTAGTTATGAGTGCAGTCTGCAAGCTGTCAAACGATGAAAACCTGTGAATTGAATTCTCTCTCTCTCTCTCTCTCTCTCTCTCTCTCTCTCTCTCTCTCTCTCTCTCTCTCTCTCTCTCTCTCTCTCTCTCTCTCTCTCTCTCTCTCTCTCTCTCTATTTATATATATATATATATATATTTTCATGAATTGTCAAAAGTATGCCAGAGAAATTATTTTAAAAATATGCAGAGTTTACCAATATAGCACTTTACAGGCTACAGTCTAGCAGCCAGCTGTTGTGGTTAATTTCTGAAATGGAGATGGTTGAGGAATTTGCCAGGTTGCAGCGAATCGAATTCCTTGGTAAACCAGGGTTTCATTTTAATTGAGAAGATCCTTTCACAGAATTATCAGAATTACAGGATTGTATCAGTGATGTTAAAGATGAATTTGCCGATGATGGTACTGCATGTGCTTTTACAATGTGATATGTTGAACAACCAAATGAACAAGGACATCCAGGTACAAAGATATCTGCGAATATCAAAATTGTTTCTGCTTAAATTGTTTATGATGCTTTGATGAATGACAAACATGCTCATGATTTTATTGAAAGACTACCTGATAATAAATATATGCTTAGAATTAAGTTTATCACAAAAAAAATAGTGATGGTGACTGGATTATCTGAGATAAACTGGAACCAATACATGTAGAACATCGATTTGGAAAATATGATGCTGTGTTATCATTGCCAAATATGTTGACCAGAATTGATAAAACTCGTAATCCAAATCATAACACAATTGTAGTAATGGTTGATGAGTAAAACATCTTGGGTAACTGTGTTCTTGTGCATTTGACAAACACACAATGAGGCCAATGGATTAACAGAGTGCTGACGTGTGAAGATGCTGGGAGAGCACATTTTTTTTATCAATACAGAGCTACAATTGAGTATAGAAAGTTCATTCAAATACTTGATCATTGTTAACATGATCACCGGGGGAGTTTTCTATGATTATGGTAGTCGCAGTGATAGTTTTTACATTAAACAATATGAGTCACAAAAGCCACCTACAGGTAAACATCATCCAATGCAACCATATTCTACACAGTCAATTATTATTGGACCATCAGGATCATATTCAGCTCTTGCCAAACCTGATGATGAGATGGTTAAAATGGGATAAGCTTTATTTATTTAAACCATCCATGGATAATCAGCAGTGCAATGATGTTATTAAGGATTTCAACAGTGCTATTAGTGAAACCTGTGAAGGCAATTTATCAATAGGCAAAGAATCACCTGATGAGCCATTCAGATTTGACACAGATGTCAGGAAGCCCCATTGGTTGATGACCCTCATGGGAATCTCAAAAACCTAGTGGTTTATGATGACAAAATGCTGGATAAACAAACAAACCCTGCAAGAAATTTTTCACGAGGCAGGTATAAAAACTCCAATGTCATCTGTGTGACACATCGATACACTCAAGTGCCTAAAGTGATCCGGGACAGTTGTGGGTTTTTTTATAGACACACATACCATATATTATTTTATGGTCAGTAGACATATGTACTAATCATTGTTAATTATGCTGGGAGGCGGCTTCAGACCTAAATTTGACTACCTCAGGGAATTATATGTCAAGTCAGATACTTAATATCAATCGATATTGTCAGATTGCCTTTCAGTTTATTTATGCAACTCAAGCTAAGCTTGACTGTCTCCTCAATTAATATAGAAGAACATTTTTAGTCCCCTTTAAATGTGCACTGTTATACTGCACTCTATCTCAGCCATATTGTTGCATATAGATAAGTATAAACTAATATATAAAACTAATGGAACTATTAAAAGCTGAATAGCATAAACCCCACCACTATGACCAATATTAATAAATTTGTCATGTTTTGTTTTTTCAACCTGTTTGCCAACTAATAACATGAATTTAGTTTAATAATTTACTGGTGGGACTCAAGTTTGACTGTGGATGAGTAAAGTAGAATTATACATAATTCCTCCTTGAGAATTATGACACACTGAATTCAAATTTCTTGATCGACTTCATTTATATGACTCAAACTGAATGGGTATTTATCATACAGGTAATATAAGTTCAGAATGGAATTCATTGCAGGTTATTTTTAGCAATCAATAACAATGAGGCTTCACTAGGGTAATATGTTTTTACACACAGTAAAATTGTGTATTTTCCAATTATTTTTTCTTACTCTTTTGCAAGGGAGCAGCTGCAGAATATTGGCAGCTCCTGTCACCATCCCCCACTGGAAATTCATGAGGCCACCTCAGTTGCTGCTACTTTGTTTAACTTAAATTTCCTATGAAGGATCATATGTGGTTCAAATTAAATCACCTAAACATTTCACATGCTGTGTTGTTTTCTTTGTAAGTGAATCAACATCTGCATTCTGAGAATACACTTTATCAGTCAGTGCATGTATACTTCCTGTAGATAGGAAGAATTTGGTTGCATCTCTGTCAGTCATGTTTGTTAGTTGGTATTTAAAGATCAACATAGAAGCACATCATGAATCAAAGAAAGATTGAAAATATATACTCAGAATTAACGTGTTGATTATTAAAGTGTTAATTGCCTTCAGAGGTAGGTCTGGGGAAAAGGGTGGAATGAGAATGGGGGCTTTATAATGAGAAATTATTTAATTTTTAGAACACTTGCTATGGTACTTGATGCTAGAATATTGAAATAAATATTCTTAAAAATGTCAGTCGATAAATTAGTGAAGTATAAAACATATTTTCAGTCAATATTGTTTTTATTTCTGCCAGTTTTGTACAATATTTGTATTTTTACTTTAATTCTCAAACAAGTCAATTCAGTGATAATAGACTTTACTTGCACACAACATTACAAATTTTAATTGATTTTAAAAAAATGTTTGTGTACAAATTATTTTAGTACAAAAGAGAATGATTTTTACAGACCTGTGACCGCTCCAGTGACCTAGTGATTAGAGCGTCCGCTGCAGAAGCGGGAGGATGTGACTTCGATCCCTGGCCAAGTCATACCAAAGACTTACAAAAATGGTACTAACAGCTGCATTGTTTGACGCTCAGCATTAAGAGGTTAGTGTTAGGACTGGACGGCCTGGTGTCAGGATAAATTGACTGTGTGGGACATCATGCTACATGTCTACGGCATGATGCCCCAGTGCTAGACATCATTATAAACTGCCTCATGCAGACATTGTAGCGATATGACTGAAATTTTTTTAAAGCTACATTAAAAATCCTAATCAAACAAACAAACAAACAATCATCTGTGAAAAATTGCTTGTTAATAAGTCAAGTCCAACTGCAGACAACATATAACCATCATCAGCCATCACACATTGAATCAACAGATCAGGGTCAGTATTGTTTTCTTCTACTGATTACTCCCAACAAACTGCAGAGACCCAGATTTTTCATCAGATCCAAGTCACTGCAGTTTGAGTTGGACTCAACTTATTAACAAGTATATACTATATACTATACATGAAGTTTTATGCCAATGATCATAACAGCAGACAAATGCTGTTAGACTCTAACCATGCTTATTGTTAAAATCATAATGAGAAGATAAAAGATATACTGTCATTTTACTAGAAATGTATCAATATATTCCTTTTGTAAAATAATTTACTCATTTGGTGTTTTTGTTTTAGATTTGGGATGCTCGCTCCAATGATGGAGTCAAAAGAACCATATGGGGACCACATATCTGCGGAGATGCTCTAGATCTCAGGGTAAATATATTTGAGTTGTCCCATTTACAAATTATGATATTTTCAGCTAATCTACTTGCTTGTTTCATGGAGGAATGTGGATAGTTTGCGGGGAGTAAAAGATCTGAGGTAAAATTTTGTTAAGCTTGCACTTTAATTAGAACATTTAGTCATACATAGAAATCATATCTGAGTTTATTTAGATGTGGCAAGATGGTTGATTATATTGTATGAAAGGTGTCATAACCCCACATTCTGATTAGTTTTCTTTCCAATATATTAAGTCTTGTTAAGCTCCAGTTTCCTGTTATGACCCAACTTTATGTAATGGAGGGTTTGTTTAGTCTTAGCTTTGACATTTAAAGCTATATGCTTGCCCTTAGACATACCCCCCCCTTATATTTATTTTTTTTAAATTGTGAAAGGCTTGAACTGATATGTTTTAAAGAAACATGATCTATAGCAATAAAGTTTGATAGTTTTTTTTTGTTGTTACTATTAGTCCTGATCAGCATGCTCTCATGTATGTAGAGCTCTATATTTTGATTTTGCTAAGTATCTTTAAGATATTTGAATGCATAGAGGTTAAATTTGATACACAGCAATATTGTGTGATCTGTGTTACATTTAGCATGATGAGACATAGGCAATGTTAATTTTGTATGCAAGATATACAGTGGTTATACATCAGTGTATGGATGCAGGTGTGACATGGGTGAGACACATGAGACATGGTTTGTGTAGAACAGTGGTAGCCATGCTATATAAGCCAAGTCCATTTTTCAAAAGGAAATTAAACTTAACAGGATTATAGCCCTTCTGGATCTGAACTGATATACTCAGAGATATTCTGTGACAAGCCCATTCATTGTCTTCAATATATCAGCACACAGTTTCAAATGCACCCAGTTTGGTCTGTCCCATTTCTTAATGTCCTCTCTACAAATCTGAATGTAGATCAATTATTTTGGGAGATTTTAAACATTATTTATGTGAAAGGATGGCTGGCATAAACGTTATATAGTAGCACACTAAATACTACATCATCATGAAAGGTTATTTAAGTGAATGTGCAATAAAGGCTGGCATACAAATAATATAGAAAAATAATATAGTGAATATATCATGAAATGTTAAGTTGACTCATGTGTACAGATTGCTGCTGCTGAATACAGTTAACTGGTATGGCAGGATTTCTGTCCTGCTTAAAAGTCAAATCTGACAGCAAACTGAACAGACTTAGATCTGCAGTAACTGTTGTATATTGTGCCAGCAAATCTAGGTCTTTGCAGTTTATTAGGAGTAATCAGTAAAATAAACAGCATAGACCCTGTTCTGCCAGTAAAAGTAGGTGGTGATAAAAAAAAAAAAGGTTCTATGTTGTTTGCATTGGACTTGACTCATAAGCGAGTATATTGTAACTTCTATAAACTTTCTTTTTCTTTGCGAAGTGGCAGTTGAATCTTTTATGGACTCTTTCATCTTATTTAGGATTATGATATTTTGACTGGATCATGGACTGGCAAGGATGCACTGCAGATATGGGACTACACAGAAGGCAAAATAAAGAAGAATGTGAACTTTCCATCTGAAAGTGGCCCTATGTTGTACTGCTGCCAATTCTGTGACAATGACACTGTGATTGCAGGTGGCAGTGGTACTAACAGCGCTAAGGCCATCAATACAAAAACTAACCAGGTTAGTCAGGCTTTGAGTTGCACAGGAACTTCTTAGTCCACAACCCCACCTATATATATACATTATCATGTCATTTATCTTACTCCCAGTTAACTGACTGTTGCTTTATTATTTTGCCATGAATATTAGGTAACTTTATTTATGATACTGTAATTTAACTTGTTTATCTAACAGTTTTGTTTGCATCAGATCACTAAAATTAACTGTACTATTGACACTGGCTTATTCATAGAAGGCTAGACCAGTGTAATTTTGATAAAGTGAAGGATGAGATTATTCTTAGGTATAGCCTTGTCAGTTACAGAGTCAGACAATCACTGTAGTCTACAAAATACTGAACACATCACACTAGCTTGACCAGTTAATATATAAAAGGGTCATTTATACCTGACTTCTTTGCCATTTAATTGCTGCTATTTAAGCTGCACGCAGGAAAGTTTTACATCAGCTCCAGGACTGTTTACTGTCTCTACATGCAGCATGTTATGGACATATACAGCACTGGGGGGGGTCTGAGTTTTAAAATATTACTGAAAATTTTGTTTTTTGAAAAACAACCATGTCGGTTGTTTTGTAGTAAAAAAAAATCATGCCTTTAGCTTGACAGTGTGTATTGACAGGTATGAATACATTACTGTAAACTACTGTTCTGTACAAAAACAGTCAGACAAGTTAGTTTTTGATTGACAGTTCATATGTTCTAGACAGCTGATGGCCTTAAGATATCTCTATAATATATTGAACTCATTATTTTGGCCAACTCAGAGCAAAACATGTATATGAGCTTCGTATTTATTACATACCACATCATTTACATTTTCAAAATATTTTAGCTTTACAGTAGGTAAGAAAATCAAAATAAATTGGGTTTTGTAAAAAGAAATGATTCGTACATGAAATTTCATTTTAGATGCACTGATGTTAGAGAAAAAGTGTAGTTTTTGTTTTGGGTGTGTGATATGGATTAAACATCAGTCTTGAATGCCAGATCAGTCATGTGTGCTTAGAGGTGTATGTAATAAAGATATAGAACATTACTTAAAAAACAATATCTCTTAATATCATTTTAATCTTTTATTAAATGAAAGATTTTTTCATTCTATTGAGACAATACCAATAGAACCAAATGTTCAGTCTTCTACAAAACATTATGAATATTGGCATAAATTTCTGTCAACTCTGGTCAGAAGTGGGAAAGGTCTTATATTTGACCACACACACACTCACAACATGTTTCTCAGTGTGGGTGGTGGATGCTTACTTTTGAGCTTGGCCATGTCAGAGATCTATGGTTTAGTATAAAAATGTCAGAACTTATTGACAATTTCATTTGGGATTTTCCCTTTTGTTTCTTTTTATGACAGTGTATTATCTTTAATTTTTTTAGAGTATTCTTTGTTTTAATGTGAAACATCATTTGATATTTTCAATCAATAGAGAATAAGAAGATGAGAATTTTGATCTTCCAAGGTGCATGAATAGAAATCAATCATGTCTCAGCAGAATCTAAAATAGCACTGGTCAAGAGCTATATAACAAAGAACTATGACAAAGCTGTTAGAACTTGTTGCCCAGCATCAGTTTTGGTACATAATATGAGAGAAATAGACGAATTCTAAAATGAAACAAACTCTGGGCAATGGTATTTATTACTCTTGTTACCTGATGTTCAGTCTAATGGTAAAATTTGCAGTCCTGCAATCAAAAATACTTGTTTGCAAAATGTTTTCTTTGGGTAAAATACTTATTGGTAATCATTTTCCTTGATGATTAGAACTTCAATTCTCAGTTACTTTCCTCTTTAAATATCATGCAATGATGTAAGCAGATAAGTGGAGGGGGGTAATTTTCAATACTTTCTCCAAACTGCGTTTTTCTGTCAAACTTACCTTGGCACATGCTCACCATTGTGACCACTTGAGAATCTGTACACGTAATTATGGGTATCCCTTTGTTAGCGCACAGGTCAAAAGCATGCTGACAAATGCGCACCAACAATTGCGCGCAAGACAAAAGCGCGCTGTCAAAAGCACGCAAGGCAAACATTTTAAAAGTCAATATGTCAAATAAAAAAGATTCATACATATAAATAATTCATACAATAGAAAATAATCGGTATTTAAATAAGGTTTACTATACTTAAAATAAGTTACAGTTTATTATGTCTATCACTGTTCAAATTTCAACATTATGTGCATAATCAATCAGAAGGCAAAAATAATGGGGAAAAAATAAAATTTGTTTATTATATCTACCACTTTTCAAATTGCAACGTTATGTGTAAATATTGTCGGTGCAACATTAAAAGTACCATCGATAAACCAGTTATCATTTTGCTGTAGAAGGGTAAGATTTTCATTCTTGATGTCTGCTCACTGAAAACAGTTATTCAAACTATTAGTTTTTTTCTGCTCAATATTAAGAATGTACACACTTTGATGTCTACTCAGATTGATTCAAAATTTTAGTTTATTTCTACTAAATATAAGGATTATGCACTCTTTGATGTGTGCTCACATGAAAATGGCATGTGGAGTTTATGCTGTGCACTTTCGACGGTGCGCATTTGATGGGCATATTTCGCTGCCTGCTTTTGTCGGCACACTTTTTACCTGCGCGCTAATGATAGGATGTCGTAATTAAATCCATCCATCCATCCATACCCTAAATTAAGGTCATGATTTTGTACATGTTAGCTAATTAAAAGGCATGCTGACAAAAAGGAGTCTCTTCTTTTTTTTCAGGTGTTAGGAGAGGTGAAGTTTGAAAAGCCAGTTCATGCCCTGGACAGCACTATGGGTGGACGTTTGTTTACAGTGGGTGATGGAGGCCATTGCCTAAAGATGTGCAGGCTAACAAATGATTAGGCACTAATGCACACTGGATGACTTCCAATTCCAGCAACTTTTTGTCATCACAGCATATTTACAAAACATTCTTCATGATTCAGTGTCAGACTAGACCATTCCGCATAGACACTGCTGTATCCAAAACTACCATGTAGATGTATTGGACTTGAATGATTATAATGTGATCATTATGGCTTGCTATCGAAGAATACGTTGCAATCTGCGAATGTAAAACAAATTTTAAAAAAAGAAGGTTTTGCTGACCACAGTCTAGGCCATCTACTTGATTCCTTTCTCATCAGTTGCAAAAATTATGTAACTTTTGCTTTAAATATATCAGAAGATCAGAGATGTTACAAATTTCTTCCATTTTACTGTAGCAATTTTTACATGCTAGGATGTTTTGCAAATACCAAGCATATCAATTTCTCTTCAGGTTATATAATCTAAAGAGGGTAAGTCTAATTAGAAGTAATGAAAATTTTTAAATTCTTCATTATTATCATTTTCATCTTAAATCAAGAATCTACATTTACCAATATGTAAGTACACCACAAGATTGGGATATGCAGAATCAGAGCTAAAAATATTTTCATTATGGCAACAAATGTAAGAGCTTGGGGTTTTTTTTGGTTGCTTTTATTTTTCTCTTATTAATAGGTATAGATATCATGCATTATAAATATGTCATGTGAACCCTGTATATTATCTTTGAGAGTACTTCATGTGGAGCCTACACATTATCGTGAACACCAAAATTATAACATTATTTTCAGTTTATTTTATTCTGTGAAGTCTTAATCTGCATGTGCCATAAAGATGTCTGCTAATTTATTTTGTTATCTAAGTGTGATAATAAATGTTTCATTAAATAAGTGAAATATATATGCAAGAGAATCTCCATTTTCATAATATTTGGTATACAAATGCAGATATTTCTGTAAGAATATACACAAATTATATGATGTAATTAAAACTAGTTATGGATGTTTATGATATTGCTTATCAATCCTTTATTGTAAGCTGATTTAGATTTGGTCAGGGATGAGTCTTTATTTTAACCAGCCTGGCATTATTAATCTATTTCATGCTTAGAATTTTTAGGCAAATCATTGTTCAAAACTTAGTTTTTACTAACATAGAGGTAAAGGAATAATAAAGAAACATGAAAATTATCAGGAGTAGACATGTTACTTTGCTTTTTTGATAGCTTGAAGATATTGCATTCCTCCAATCTTTAATTTTACAGTGTTTTTTGTATAAAGATGAAAAATTTGTAAACAGTGAAATGTTTGTGCTAGCTAGATCTAAAATATTTATTTTAGCTATTATACTTCCAAACTGAGTATGCTCATTGTCTTTGCTATGGGCCATAGAACCAAGTATACTCATGGTCTTTGCCATATGCCATAGAAACAAGTATACTCATGGTCTTTGATATGGGCATCGAACTGAGTATGATCATGGTCTTTGATATGGGCCATAGAACCAAGTATGCTCGTGGTCTTTAATATGGGCCATAGAACCAAGTATACTCATGGTCTTTGATATGGAACATGTTCAAAATGTTCAACAGTGCAGCATCCTTTTATTACCTACATTGGGACAGGAGAAGAAAAAGGCTGTCTACTGAAAGTGGCTGCAAGCAAAAGTAAAGTTTAACAATCAAATATATTTGGAAAGTATGGTTCTTTGTACATAAAGGCTTTACAGATATTCAAAAACAAAAGGCGAGGCCAACCAGATTTGAGAGTACATGCACTTGTTTAAGATAGAGGTATACTCATTATTTAATGGCCACCAAATACCAGGTTTTATGATGGCAATAAAGATAAAACAATAGTTGTTATAAAAGATGTTGATAGAAAATATTTCATACTGAAACATGCAGATAAATTGTATATTGACCTCCACTTTCAACTTTTAAGTTAACCCAGTTATTCTACGACACATCTTAAACTTTTATCAGGCTATTATGGTTTTGAGAAATGCTTTTGTTTTGAGACATAGCTTTTCAAAGCAATCAGATTGAGGCATTTTGTAAATTTACGTTTTTTTTTGTCCCATTAACTGTCAAATAATATAACTTCTCAGGTGTCATATACTTGCAAAACTTAAAAATAGTTTGACTTCATTCTTGTTATTTATGTATTGTTCAATATACTTTATTTGTGTTCTGCATCTTAAAACACTGCCATAGATTGTAAAGGTTTGAAGCAATGTGGCAGATGAAATTTTTTAAACATGTTCAAACATTTATCATTTAAAATGTCTGTGCTAAATATTTTAAAAACTAGATGTAAGAAATGCCCAACATCTTGTGAAAATGTCCCATCCATCACAACACTTTATTGATTCTTTTTTAAAAGATGAAAACGAGAGCTATATTACAGTGGTTACCATAGCTGCAAAACTAGTTCAGTAACCTCCTTTTTTTACTTCAGTGCTCTAGTGTCTTGTCATATTTTCAATATATTTCAGTTTGAATAATTTCTGGGTGTAAATAATTTGATTATACTTCTACCTTAAAGCAAGTGACCATTATGGGAGGTTGCTTAATGTTAAATCCATATGAATTGTTTAAGACTGTCAAAATTTTCTATTATCGCCTCAACATGTTTTTAGTAATGGTGATTGCATCTAGTGACTCGCAGATGAAGAAACTAATCAGCATATGGATGTGTAAAAACATCAAGTGTAAGCAGAGGAGCTGATATTTTGACTATTTCTTTGATAAATCTATTCGAGTTGTCAATATATACTGGTGCATTTCATTTGCTTTACCTTGACTGAAAGGCCATAAATAACTTTTGGCTATATGAATTCGACTCACCATCAAATTTAAAATTACAAAATACACGTTGAGAGTTTATGAATCGTAAAATTTGACAATACTTAAGAGATAAGTATGTTTATATATTCTGTTAGATTTCATTTTTGAAACTCTTCACATGAAAGGCACATTTTGGATTCAGAATTATAAGTTTTTAATAACTACCAGGCCAGGTTGTATCCTACTTGAAGACTAATGGAATTGCATTTGGGTAAGATTCATTTATATGAGTTAGTCATGCATTTTATGTTTTCTGTGTTGAAACGAAACATGTTTTGATATTTTGTCATAATAATCTTGTTACATTCCGTCCAAACAACAGTGCAGATCTATTTTTGTATTTTTTATTTCTACTAACCCTAGGCCAGAAGAATTTATGGGATAGTATTGTCTGTCATCTGTCTGTTAGTACAATCTTTTTTCTACACTTTCTGATAGGAAAGTCGTCTTAACATTTTTTTTCAAACCAGATCACATCTTAGGATGTCTAGTTCGTCCTGTTTGAAAGTGATACTGAACTGATATCTAGTATGGCAACTACATTAAGTCCTGAATGGATGATCATATCAACATGAGTGGGTTTTTTTAATAATAAAAAAAAATATTGAATAATGTCTTAAATAAAAATGTTGCTGATCTGAACTTTAGTTTAGCCACCACATCAGGCCTGCTTGGAAATCTTGTTATCACTCCTTCTGAATGGAAATTCATAATACAATGGGGTTTTCATTAGATGACTTCAAATGATGTCTTTTTCTGGTCTAAATGAATATGGTGTCAATCTATTGTCCTGTATAGCTGTGACAGTGGCCATATCTTATTGCTCCTCCTCCTGAATGGTTGGTGACATTAATGTTTTCATTTAAATACTTTTTGTCTAGTTGGTCCTGAATGAAAATTGTACTGATTTGACATCCAGTGTTAGCATCAGAATAGCTTGCTGGAAAATCTTGCTATTACTACTCTTGAATGGAAAGTAATATTGAAAAAGGTTTTGACTAGAAGACTTATTATGTCTAGTAAGACCTAATTTAATATGATGCACACCTGCCATCTTGAAAATCTTGTTATTGCTATTCCACCGAAATGGATGGTCATAACAACATGGAAATTTTACTAACTGATTTTATGATGTCTAATTGGTCCTAGCTGAAAATGGTGAAGCTCGGGCATCCAGTATTTCCATCACAGCAGCTAATTTGAAGAAAATAGGTTATTACTGAAGAATATCATACATAATTTCAACACTCGGCAGTTGAAAGGAAGAAATAGTCTTTATCATGAATTCCTGGGAAATATAACTTTTGGCCAGTAGAGCGTCAATCCCATAATGGATTGTTGTCTATTTTCCAAAATAAATGTACTGGTATCTTTTTTGGATGATGCTTGAGTATTTATATTAAAACTTTTTAATTTTAGAAATAAATTTGTTACTGCAAATGTGTTCTGAATGAATGCCCATTGGTTAAAAATATTTTCTATCCTCTACTATATACCTCTTCTTACTCAGGTTTGACCTCAGCAACACAAAAGAAAATACCCAACATAAAATGCCACTAGAGTTTTGTATTATCTACCTGCCATTTTTGTTGAAGAGAATCATGTTTTGACACCATCAGTATGTTAACTTTTCCATTTCCGCATGAACATTTAATGTCTCCCACATTACAATTTTCATAAATTGTGAATAGCATGCACTTGCAGTAAGGAAAAACCTAATTGATATTGGGGTCAAAGATCAGGGTTTCTTTGATTGAAAACATGTTTTCAAGCAACAAAAGCTTCACACTACATACATAGACCAAGCTTTATAAACACTTGTGGCAAGAAAGAAGCCTATTAATTCTGGCTCAGAATGTCAAATGTCATTGTTACTTTGACTAACAGAAGAAATATGGTTTGCACACAATAATATTAATTCTATCTCATGTACCTGGGCCAAACTCATTGGATAGTTTGTACTTTGGGTATAATCAAAAGATCATTGTTGAGGTGACTGAAAGAACATGGTTTCAGCTACATATAAAAAAGATTCAGTTATTGACTTTTGGATAACTTGCACATTGGATGAAAAAGAAGCTTATTGATCTTTTGGTCAAAAGGTTAAGGAGCAAGGTCACTGACTAAAAGAATTTATATTATTTTGCATTACCCACATACTTTGATGAAAAAGGGTTTGTGCTTATGGGATGGTTTTTTAGTTTTTTATAGTTTAACGCCATTTTTAAGCACAATATAGGCTATACATGGCGGCCAGTATTAATGGTGGAGGAAGAACCCGGAAAACCCCCGGAAAGAACCACCGACCCACGAGAAGCTACTGGCAAGCTTTCTCATTTACCCACATTGTCCGAATCTGAGACGCGAACCGACGCAGACAGAGGTGAGATGGCAGTGATCCGTAACGGTGAGCGCTTTAGACCACTAGACCACTTGGGGCCCCCGCTTATGGGATGGAACAGGCCTAATGAATTTGGTGTCAAAATTGAAAGATCATGACCATTGTGGGTTAAAGACAATTTTTTTAAAAATTTTAATAGGAGTAATACATTACCATGTCTTTACCTTATGCTAGTCATTAATACAAGGTTAATATTCCCTCATCCGGTTAACAATTTGATGCTTAGAACAAAAACGTGGACCTACTCCAATGCCTTAGTTGCTTCAATTCCTTCAAAATAATAATAAATAATTATAATGCAGACCTTCTATTGCACCTAATCTTTAGAAGCTCTAAGTGCTTTACAACATTTATAAGGATATGACTACACAAAAAAAAACAACAAACACCATGAAATTTTAAATCATTAAAATGCTGAAAATATTTAAGGTAGGAAACATCATTAGGTCTTTAAGTTTGTTCTTGCAGTCAAAAAAAGTGTTTTAAGAGCACTCTTGAAAGGGATCTCTGTCTTTGTGTCTAATGGAAAATTTGTTCCATGTTGCTGGTCTCTGGTATGCAAAAGAACGTTGTCCAGATGACTTCATTTTCATAGTGGGAATAATGAGTGTATGATTGTCAAAAGAGGGATGTAAGTATGTTGCTGGTGTGCACACATGGGTGAGGCTAGATAGGTATGCTGGACCAGAGTCCATCAATGAAATGTAGCACAGAGAACAAATTTTCATGTTTGACTCCAGATCAAGTGGATAGCCAGTGTAGGGTACAGAGCAGTGATGAAGTGTGCACTGATCATGGTACTCTAAAGATGATCTGAGAAGCTGTGTTTAACTTTTTGAAGTTTCTGGAGTAGATATAGAGACAAACCAGCCAGAATTGAGTTACAATAGTCCAGTCTTGAAAGTACTAATGAACAACACAAATGTTTTAGTGGCATCAACTGAAAAATATTTGTAAATGGAGCTGATGTGTCTCAGCTCAAGATAAGCAACCTTGCATATGTTCATGACATGTTGCAGTTGAGAGTACTGTCTAGAGTAACACCTAGGTTTCGTACTGACTGGATATAATGTTGGTGTTGCTGATATTTATTGTTTGAGATAAAGGATGTGAATGAGAAAGTCTTTATGTTGTTATCAGAATGGCCTTAGTTTTATCATCATTCATTTGCTGCTTGTTACATGTCATCCATGATTTCACATCAGAAATGCACCTCTCTACTCCTTGGATGGTAGAATCAAGTTTAGTTGGGGGGCTAGACTTGTATATTTGGGTATCATGAGCATACAATTGGTGAGACACTGGGTGATGATACTTGAGAGCGACTGAAGAGAACAGGTCCAAGAACATACCCCTTTGGAACACCACAGCATAGATCAACTGGGCTGGAGTGTATTCCATTTGCAGATATAATTTGTGTCCTGTTGACTAAGTAGGACTCGAACCACAGTAAGGCTGTATTGTGAATGCCAAATATGTGCTGGAGATGGTGAAGTAATATATCATCATACATGCCAACCATTACGCTTTTGGCGTAATCATTACGCTTTTTCCCACTACGTTACGCGTTAACGTTTATAGATTACGCTTTTTCGATATATCCATCTTGCAAAAAAAAAAAAAAAATTTTTTTTTCGTTTTTATTAGCATTACTTTATTTTTTACATACTGTTTTATTTTTAATTAAAAAATACCCCGCTTCTACATAACTACGATATACGAGTATACTTGTCCGTGGACTTTCCTAATATTCATGTTCTATTTATAGCAACTACATGTATCATGTTACTAAGGTGGCGCTCTACAGTTTCGTACTTTGCACAGGGTTAGAATTTTAAAGAAAAATAATTTTCTGGGATTTCTTCACTGGTTATACTGGCAATATAATAAAGACTTTGTATATCTTAGGTGTTGGGAGAAGAACTTTCAATTCCCTTTATTTTGATGTATGATTGATGGGTGTACTTTAGGTTCTAGAGTATACAGCTTGGGCTAACATAAGATGTGCTCATGTAAACAAACTGCTAGCTCCGCATGGTCATTTTCACTCCCTGGACTTCAGAGGTAAATTGTAGAAAAATGGTACGATAACTTTTTTTACTTTTCAGATATTTTGTAATTTGTTCATTGCACTTTCAGAAGCTGCTATTGCCTACTTCAGCAAAATTCGTTTTCCCTAGTTTAATAACTGCTAAAGTTAGTGTACTTTTGATTAATTCTGGCTAATTTTTCAAGCACATGGGAGCATCCATTTTGTTATACCATGCGCTTAAATCATTTACAATTTCCACAAGTGCAGTATCCAAAGAAATATCAGCCACATTACATCAAAGTAGCATTGAGATATGCCAACATTATCTCCATTGTGCATGTTACAAATGCAAACAACTTCACCTCACATACGTCACTATCTGAAAAGTACATATTAACTGGTGAGCGCCCCCTAAGATACTTTCAAACTTTCGACCTCATATTCTATTTTTAGCGGCTTAGTGAGGAGAGAACAGTCTGGTTTCTATTTTGTTTAAATCATTATGCACATACTCTTTGTTATAATTTTGTATAGTGCAGAACCAGTCTAAAAGTTTTTTTTGCGCTAAAAAGTATTACAAAATTCTCAATGCGTTTATGAGTGCAAAAAATATCTCTTAAATAATTTCACAGATGGGTTAGAAAAAGTCAATAATAAACAAAGCAAAATGTAATCAATCCTCCAAACACGACGAGGGCATCATCACGTGACGTCTAATCGTTGGCGCTAAATGGCTTCAGATGTTAAAATGGTTTCTAGTCTTTGTGTATGTTAGAGCACATTTGTTTCCCCAAGAATTTCGCAGATGGATCAGAAAAAAGCAAAACAACGAGTCCTCCAAAGATTCAAAGATGAATATATGAATGGCATAATACAGCGTTCCATTCTAGGAAAGCATCATGCTCATTGCAGACTGTGCGGAAACGATTTTAGCATTGGTCATGGTGGTAAATTTGATGTGGAAAAACACATGAAAACAAGGAAACACATCGAATTAGCTCGCCTTACGAACTCTAATACTAAGGTAACTTCTTATTTACAGCAGAGCTCAAGTGCAGACTTGAATACTATAAATGCTGAGGTGTTATTTACTGAGTTTTTAATAGAACACGGACTACCCTTAGCGGTAGCAGACCACGTTGGTCCCTTGTTTAAGCGGATGTTTCCTGATTCGAAAATTGCGGAAAAATATGCTTGTGCAAGAACAAAATCATCTCACATTGTTCGGTGCCTAGCAGAAGATAGTTCACTTAAAATTGCAGAAGCAATGAAAATTGGGCCGTTTAGTATTGCCACAGACGGGAGTTGTGATTATGATGATAAAAAGTTGTACCCAGTATGTGTTAGATACTTTGACAGTGAAAAAGGCAAAGTCATGAGTGTTCTTCTTTCTTTACCAGAATTAACAGTAGATTCCACTCGACAAAACATTTTTGATTTGCTTGACAATGTTTTGAAGAAACATGACATAAGTTGGCAGAACTGTATGGGGTTTGCAGCTGATAATGCATCAGTGATGACTGGAATTCATAAAGGAGTTGCATCCTATATTTTGAAAATGTCTCCATCAGTGTTCATAACAGGTTGCCCCTGTCATTTGATGCACCTTGCTGCTGGTAAGGCTGCTGATAAATTAGAAGTAGATATTGGCCATTTGTTAATAGATATCTACTATTATTTGGAGAAAAGTAGTAAAAGGAAACAGGCTCTAAAGTTGTTACAAGATCAGTTTGATCTTGAAGACTATAAAGTTATAAAGCATGTGTGTACAAGATGGTTATCCCTTGGCAAATGTGTTAGCCGTTTACTTGAGCTTTGGGATGCACTACAAGCATTCTTTCAAACTGAAAGTGATTCTGCACAGAGAAAACGTGGTGGAAAAGTGAAGAAGAGTGGTACAAAAGCAGAATCTGTTATTGCAAGTCAGAAGAGAACAAGAGATGAAAGTATAGACAGACATACTAACAATAAAGAGATTGGTGTAGCAGAAAGAAAGAAATTTAAATCCATGGAATTTTTATTTGAGAGGCCTCTGTCTATCCAGCTAGAGGGCCTCCAGGCTCAGACCATGACTGTGAAAGATAAATCTTTTGACATAAAATCTCATCAGCCATCTGGATCAGGTTCTTCAGAGTATAAATCTGTTAAAAAGCATACTGGATCTTCTCATACTTCCAAGGGCAAAACTAGCAAAGTGGATACTAAGATGGCACAGAAAGAAAAAGAATCTGTTCACTGCTTTGAAGACTCTAAATGTGAGATGGTTTACAAAAAGCTTAATGATCCAGTTACAAAACTGTACTGCTTGTTTATGAAGAGTGCCATTCCATTGTTTGATGCAGCAAATGTTGTATTGCAGAAAGAAGAACCATGCATTCATATTATGCACAAGATTCTGTCAAACCAGTTGTCAGATTTGCTAATAAGGTTTATTAAGCCAGAAATCATCGCATCAGCCAAACTTTTAACTGATATTGACTTTCATGACCATGCAAACCAGAAAGATAATGAAGATCTAGCTATTGGTGCAGAAGCAAGAGAATTCATAGAACACAATTCTACTCTTCCTGTGAAGATGTTCTATGATAATGTTAGAGATTATTATGCTACAGCCTGTGATTACATGCTCCATAAATTCCCATATGGAGATGAACTGCTTTTAAATGCTTCAGTTGCTGATGTAAATGAGAGACAGTCAAAAAGCTTCAAAAGTGTTAGATTCTTTGTCAAGAGATATCCCTTTCTATTGCCACCCTTGTCTAACTTGGATCATCTGGAAGAAGAATTCCTGAAGTATCAAGTTGGGATTCTACCTGACAATATACTTAATGCAGATAGAGTTGATGTGCAATGGCACCTTATTTCCCAGCTAAAAGACTCTATCACTGGAAGAAATAAATTTCCTCTTCTTTGTCAGGTTATGAAAGGAATATTGGTTCTTTACCATTCTAATGCTGACTGTGAGAGATTGTTCAGTGTTGTTAACAAAAATAAAACTGAATTCAGGTCCAGGCTAAGTAACCCAGTACTGAGTGCTCTACAGGTATGCAAAATATTCATGGCCTCAGCTGGTACAAAATGTTTTGAAATGCAACATGAGAATCTGTTGCTTTCTAAAGCTAAAAGTGCTACATATGAACACTTTAACCATTAATGAATGATAAAAGATGAGAAAAGCAAATAAATCATTGTTAATTGTTATTGTAGTATGTTATATGTGGATTACCCTTTTTCTGCTTGGATTCCTCTTTTTGACCACTTGGATTACACTTTTTCCTCGTCAGGGGTTGGCATGTATGTATCATGGTCCTTTGTTTCAAAGGCTGCAGACAAATCAAGGAGGGTGAGGACTGTAATCCAAAGCTGAGGGAATGTCAGTAACTACTTTCAGAAGAGTAGTTTCAGTACTATGGCAAAGGCGATATGCAGACTGTACATTGCTAAACAGACTTTTTGAATTCAAATGTGATACAAGTTGGTTAGAACAACTTTTTCTAGCATTTTTTATATGAACAGGAGATTAGAAACTCTGCGATTGTTCTTTAAATTGTGTTGGTTTCTTCAGCAGAAGCTTTACAATGGGAGTTATGAAAAAATATGGGAATTACCCGGATGTGAGAGAAGTATTAATAACATCAGTTAGTGAAGGCTATATTGGGTCTTAACACTCAAGCAGCAATGACGTTGGAATTGGATCGAGTTCACATGACTTTGGTGCACTCTTCATCACGATTGTCCGTACTAAATCCATAGACACAGGTTCAAATTGTCCTAATGGATTTGTCGCTGAAATTCTGTATCGTAACTGTATGGTGACCAGTCAGTTGAAACTGTGTTTTCAAGCTTATCTCAAATTGTTTGTACCTTGTCACGGCAGAAATTTGCAAATGGGTACAGAAGGTCTACTGGAGAGAGGTAGTTGGAAGACGTGTACATTTGTTCCTTGACATTAGTTTGTTAGTTATCTCAAAGAGCTCTTCGCAGCTGTAATTCTCCGTGATCTTAGTTCTTACTGTAGTGGGATAATTTGGCTAAATGGACTGTGTGACGTTCTTCTTAGCGGCTTCATAGATTTGTTTATGAATAATGACTATTGTGGAAAGCCAAAACCTTTCCTTTATGAGTAAAATTACAGCTATATGTGAAAAGTGCTATTTACATTTCAGCTAATATTATGGGAAGTTTGTTGGGGAAAAAACCAGAATGGATATTGATGACGCATGTTAAACCCAATACTAAATTGATTGATATTAATCCATGAACCATTTTCATTAACTAATTCATTTACATATACCATTCCCTTCTTAATCCCGTGCACGTACATAACACAAACATTTTCAAATTTAGTATGGTATTAGGATTCATCCATATTGGAGTTGTAAGAAATTCCTATCGTAAAAATATTATGTAATTCAATATATGATTCAAATTCATCAGTTACATTGCATTATCTTACTAACTTCGATTGAAATTAACGTATGTCACTCAACCCAATACGGGGCCCCCGAATGGCTGATTGGTCTAAAGCGCTCTCCGTTACGGATCACTGCCATCTCGCCTCTATCTGCGTGGGTTCGAGTCTCAGATTCGGCCAATGTGGGTATGTGAGAAAGTTTGCTTGTAGCTTCTCGTGGGTCTTTGGTTCTTTCCGGGGGTTTTCCCGGGTTCTTCCTCCACCAATAATACTGGCCGCCATGTATAACCTATTGTGTGCTGAAAAATGGCGTTAAACACTACAACATCAACCCAATACGTGCCAATACCTATGGATTACCGATCAAGACTATCGCTGGTAAAGGCGAGACAGCGCAATTTACAAATGCAATCGAAGGTTGTCAAACGTTCAGCTGACTGCTACTAATATCATATAAGTATTTAAATCGTGGGAACTTCAACATTGTTCAAGAATGTTTTCACACTGGTGATGAAAATTAATGTCTATGTATACTAATAATGTGTGTGTGTGTGTGTGTGTGTGTGTGTGTGTGTGTGTGTGTGTGATTTAAATTTTTAACGTGCTTGATTTGGATTTTTAACATAGCATTAACACTATTTCAGTCATATCATTACGATGTCTGCAATGTGGCAGTTTATAGTGATGTCTTGCACTGAGTCACCATGCCGCAGACATATGGCATTATGTCTGACTTAGTCACATTATCCTGACACCAGGCCGACCAGCCCTAAAACTAACTTCTCAATGCTAAACGCCAAGCGAGGCAGTTGCTAGTACCATTTTATGTACAAGTTTTTGGTATGACTCGGACGTAGATTCGAACCTGCGACCTCTCTCATCAGATACAGACCCTCTAACCACATAGACTACCAAAGCGTTCTACTGATGATGTAAATTACGAGTAAGAATTCATTTTTTTAATCGATCATTAGGTTCATAGTTATGATTTGCCTTTGACTTAGAAGTTTCGCATACTGTACACATATGTTTACACATGTTTGTATCATGAAATGTCGAGATGAATCTTGACGAAGACTACAACATCACACAAGTAAATTATTGTGACCCACTTTTCACGTTTCACTTACTTTGGTTAAACGTATTAATATCTGTCCACGCCACAAATATCAAGCTAGATAAAGTCACAAATTTTTCAACAGGCGCTGTAATCCACATTTTACATTTTACTTGTTAACGGTAAGTGTTAGCGTTTGGCTATTGACGACTTAGAATTCTGAAACTAGGTGTGTATTACACCCTCATTACAAAAGTAAGTTACTGTGAACCATATTTCATGCTTGAATAACTTCTAAAAATTGTGTGATAAATACAAAATTTGTGTGAAAGTACAGCGCGTTTTTCATACGAGACTTAAATCGTTAATGCTAATCAATTCAATTGCTAAAGCATAAACATTTCTCATGAAAATGGCTGTGACGCCAGAGGTACTCGACGCCTATGACGTTCACCCAGTAAAATCTGGTTTCTAAGAGTGGATTTTAAGAATACCTTCCAAAGCAGATTTTAAGACCTATGATTTAAACACAAAATATAATAGGATGATTGGTAATGTATTATCATCATTTCTGTGTAATAGAGGATTATATATCGTTATCATTTCTACTTCCAAGAAAATATATACATCTCCTGCATTTATACGCTAAAAGGCATTCATGAACAACCTAAAAGATCTTAGTATACTATGTCGCTAGGTAATGCTTAAAATTCCCCGGAATTATATTTGTCTTGTATACTCTGTAATTTACTTATTTGTACATGTTGCATAAACTACGTTTGTACGTGTAAGTATACATATTTACTTAAGTCAGAAAGAGCATCATTCTTATATGATGTTAACGTGGTTAGAATATTGAAAGTATTTATTGATTCTGTATTTACTTTCTTCATAATTTGATTGACATTACATTGTTTCCGTGTGTATCAGAAAAAGGTTAACAAATCCTGCGATAAAAGAAATAATCCTCAAAATTCGAATATGTGACTAAGAGAGGAAATTCAAAAACAATCGAGTTTAAAAACTACCTCTATCAGTCCGGATTATATATGAAATTACAAAACTGACCAAACATATGACTATAAAAAAAAATAATTAAACTGGTATCCACCTTGTCAGGCTCATGTTATTGAGATGAACTGGCGAGAAAAAATTAAAGTGTGAGTAGCTGTTGTAGTTGTGTTGTACGTGTACAATATAACGAACAAGACAAACTGAAAATGGAGAATCCGTTTTGATGTCATGCAATGAATTTTGTTTAAACGAAAAATCTTACAACAATCTCACTTAAAAGAAAATATTAAGGTGTGCGAACATCGTACATTGTTTTTAATGCCACAGTCAGTTTTGGCATTTAAACATCTCACATTACATCATGTTTCTTCGCTTGTTTTAAAGTAGATAAAGAAGGACGAGAACAAAATACTTTAACGCTATAATTGTCAACATTCACTGCTAATTTTGTCCCCCAAGTATTTCCGAACCTCACTTTGAAAATGAAATTATCGTTTATTGTTCATAGACACTTTTTCAGTTGCAAGTTGTTCATCCAGAACTCACACAGTCGTTTTCTTTTTAGTCGACTCGTTGATGCTATCACAAATCTAAGATAGTAAATCTGTGCAACGAATGCAATTCGCTTATTTCAGCATTTATGGTTACAAAAAGAAAGTAACTTGACTTCATCTTAAGAAGATTACTGTCATAGAAAAGAAAATGGCAACAAGAAACAAATATGTTACTTTTAGATCGCATTCCACAAAACATCTCTGTATTATGTCACCTTTCCACGGGCAATTTTGTAGCATCTCTTCAAACGATAACTCTCGCATGATGATTAGTACCATTTTGCCACCGTCACTCCAGTCTCCTTTCGAATGTTTGCCCGCGTGTCGTTAAGAAGATGCATACATACGAGTCCATTTTCTTGCCGTGCTATCGTATTGTTTTCTATCCGATATGTACTGCTGGGCAATGTGTGGCACTAATGGCTCATTAGGATCGGGATCGGCAAGAAATGACATTATTGATAGTAGCACTGCAAAAGCAAAGTTACAAAAGTTTTTAAGGGTATAAATTGTACGCCCTAAAATCGTTTAGGTACCATGTAAATCTGCTATTTTTATTCATGAAAAGTCCCTATGAAGTGATGGGTTCGATATTGACTCACCTAGTTCCGCAACAGGTAACTTTCCAACATTTAGAATTTTAAAAAACCTAGCTCATCTTGTAACACATGACGACCGTTATTCAAACAAAACAAGAAACCAACAAAAGCAACCTACCTCTCCAAAAAAAAACAAAACAAAGAAACAAAACAAAATAACAATAAAAAGATAATAATTACTATGCTTAAATATGGGCAAATTCTTTCAAGAATTCAGCTTTAAAAATTTTTTTTTTAACATTGATGAAATTGATTACTGGGCTATATTTCAATTAACGGACTCTGGATTGGCACAAAAGTCACCTAGCAATTAATTAATTGCAATGAAACCATGAAAGTCTATTAAATAGTTAAATTGGAACTTGCAATGTACAGACTGAGATACAAGCTCTTTAAAAGAATACTAATTGTATATTGGAAATAATAGGCCATACAATCTCACAAAAACTACTTATTAATTAGGAAAGTCTAATAATTTAATTAATTAAATAAGCTTAACATGTAAAAAGATTTTTAACGTAGCTTTAACAATTGTTCAGTCATATCGCTACGATGTCTGTAGTGTAGCATTTTATAGAGATGTGTAGCACTACAGACATATTGCATCATTTCTCAACCAGTCACATTATCCTGACACCATGTCAACCAGTCCTAACACTAAATTCTTAATGCTTATCACCCAGAGAGTCAGCTGCTAATACCCTTTTTATAAGTCTTTTATAAGCCGGGGGTTCGAACACGTGACCTCCCGCACCCAAGGCGGACGCTCTAACCACCTAAGCCACCCGAGCTGTCTCCAATGAAAATACAGCATTAATCTAATAATTTAAAAAACTAGAAAACACGTTATATAAAAAAAACTTTAAGAATCCCCAGTGTCCATAAATGTTTGAAAAGTGATGACTTTAGTAGAAACACCAGAAGGTGATGCAGAAACTTTCGGCTATAATGGTTCATAATTCTCCAAAACAAAATGAGACCGGTGTTTGTTTGACCCAACCAAAGTATTGTTTTTATTAAAAGTCTAACCTTGGTCCAAACATCTTTGAAATAAAAGCATTTGGTCATTATTATTTGTGCTTATTGTACCACCTGTTGCGATATAAAAACAATGATGTACTCGTTCTTCTTGCATGTAGGAAGATGCATGGAGCAGTCCTATCAGAAACTCGATTCCCAAACGTTGTGCCAGATTGAGATTTGAAAGTTTTGTATAAGATTGGAATGATCTTTTTTTATACCAAGAAACTACAGAGTGGAAGACTTATTGATAAATGAAATTTTGTGAATCAAGAAATAACGTTAGCTGTGCGAATATCACTTTTTGTTGTTGAAAGTTTCTAACTGTTACTCATTAGGGTAGGTCATAAAATCACAATTGATGCAATTTGTCTAAAATCTTTAACTAGTATGATTGAGAAACCTTTCTGCCTGAACACAAGCTATCAAAAAAGATGCTCTTTTTCTCTTGCAAGGTCGACAAGGTTTTGTCCTGTTTCATTTCTAAAATTCCTAAAACTTTGTCAATATGCCTCAGGTACCTACTCACAACCCTTCAAGATACATTCCTTAACAACATAATAAATAGCAATAATTCTACCGACAGCGAAGTGTAGACTTTATGAGTTTTGCCAATAAGTGCACTTTTTTAATAATAAAAACCAATACTCTCTTGGCCATCGCATGTTTTCAGCAATTTTCTCAAATCGTGGAAAGTGTTATCTACTTCATTTTCTTTAAAATTGGTTACCAACATATTTCTGGTAAATTATAACATGAACATGTGTGTAATAAGAGTGGGGAATGTGTTCCGCTTGGAAATTCTAATTCTTTTTATTAATATTGCATTTCATTATCTTTACTTTCCTCACTCTGCAACCCCCTCCACCCCATACCCCCACTCTCTCTCTCTCTCTCTCTCTCTCTCTCTCTCTCTCTCTCTCTCTCTCTCTCTCTCTCTCTCTCTCTCTCTCTCTCTCTCTCTCCGCAGCTGACTCTCTTCTTTATCTCACTGAATTTGCATTTCTATCATTTTCACACACACACACACACACACACACACACTTGAGAAGACACAATACTGTGAATTAAATCCCAATTAATACTAAATGTCCTATACAAATCAGGAAATATATAATATTAAAAATGAATTGCAGTTCACTTTAATGACCTGATGTGCCACAATGACGTAATCCAAAATGTCTTTAAATGAGTTCTCAATAATCCAGAAGTAATGTTCTAACTCGAAAGGTCAATCAGCACTTTTAAATTCCTCTGAATACAACTACAAACTCTGATCAACGATTCCCAAAGATTACTTTGATACAGGATTGATAAATTGCTTACCAAATCCTATATATATGAATAAAATATAGCGAAAACATTGATTTCCTTGGCTTTAATTAAATGGACAACGTTCTTTTGCATACCAGGGCCAGGCGATGTGGAACGAATTGCCCATTGAAATTAGACACAAAGACACAGTGGTCCCTTTTTAAGAGTGCTCTTAAAACTCGCCTTTTTCGACTGCTGGAACAAACTTAGAGACCAAATAATGTTTTGTATCTTAGATGTTTTCAGCATGTTTTTATGTTTTCCAATTTCATTGTTTTTGTTATTTGTGTTTCTTTGGTGTAGTCATATCATTATAGATGGTGTAAAGCGCTTAGAGCTTTTAAAGATTAGGCGCTATAAGTCCTCATTATTATTATTATTATTATTATTATTATTATTATTATTATTATTATTATTATTATTATTATATACTAATTTCATGCTGCTCATGGTTAATTTTTCCCCTAAAATAGCAGGTGGGCCGTGTCAATGATCAATCAAGTATACTTATGCCATGCGAATCACAATTGTGTGGAAGCTCCATAATTCTCAACCTGTGAGCAAAGCCCTCATTTTCCGCGTTACTGATAATGGTTTCCTTGGCTTTAATGAAATTGTGGAAGTTAGCGTATTTGCTTAATATGCAACACATTTCTATTTTATAAACTTTATTCCATCAGCAAAGATTTTTCTAGGCAAACGACCGGGTGTGGGGGTGGGTTAAGAACAAAGAACGGACATATGTATTGTCTGTGGCATCAGGTCAAAGTATGTCGAATATCGTTTAGGAAACGGATACTTGAGACAACTGTCGCAATCAGCAATGTTTGTATTTTTCTGTCATTGTAATTTCTAATCAAAAACAAAAAACAATGTCTTTCCTATTTGAGCATCTTCTTCGGAACGATGAAAACATACTGTTGTAATCATCCGTCAAATTTATAGGCATTGCAGTGACAGTAAAAAAAAAATGAATGTTCGGTCTAAGTTACCACAGTAACTGCCAGAAATCATGTTTAAAAAAAAACAACTATCGTTTGTTTTAAATGTGTATACCTAATCTGTTACTATAATGCTCTGAAAATGTGATCTAAATGAATAAAAAATTTTAATAAGCAAGTAATTTACTACTTCCTTGCTACTTAAATCTTATCATAAATTGTACAATAAGAGCAGTTTTTATACAAATTAAAGTGATAGATTTCATTTAAATTTAAGTTACCATGTGGATATCTATTTAAACAATAAGTCAATTTTACCTTTGTGAAGATGTAAAACGGGTCTCCAATTATCCCTAAGGATATTGAGTCCTATTCGTCCAGATTTGTCGATGTTGGGATGATATACTGGTGTGATGAATGTGATCTATACAATAGAAGTGGTCATAAAGAAGCCATTTAAATATTTTAAAAAAAATATTCCGCAAATAAAAATAACCAGAGTAAAGCTGAAAATATTGGTCCCAACAAATAAAATATTTCCATTCACTAATAAGTGGAAAAAAGGCACTGTATGCAATATTTCAGGAAAAGGGTCAAACTTTCCTTTTGTCGTACACTGCAAAATTTGCAAAATTGTGTGTGTGCTATTGGTCACTTTTAGACGGAGGTTAGCAAATATAGTAAGAAAGGCTCGTATATTTAAGAAAACATTGTATGTTGTACATATGTCAGAGTTATATTAATATAGTGAACTATCAATTTGGATTTTATTTGCACAATTAAAACTTGAGGGGGGAGACTTATATCGAAATATACTATGTGTGTGTGTGTGTGTGTGTGTGTGTGTGTGTGAGAGAGGGGGGGGGGATTGGGGTATTATCGGCTCCAAATTCTTTTTATTGAATCTGTATATAACGAATTATATCTTTTTTAATGCGATATATTTGAAAATATTCAATAATGACTTTAAGATGACAGAAGTGGTATGTACAAATGAATAGGAAACATTATGTGGGGTACATTTTGCAATTTCCAATAATAATTATAAAAAAAGATCCGAACTTTGCATATTTAAAGCGGAGGGTAATATCTGTAAGCTCAGGTAATGCTTATAATATTTACGAAGTTTCGTATCAATGTATCACACATTGTGTGGCCATTTTCCATTTGCTATACCACAGCTGTGCAGAACGAATCCTATATCATCACCTACCTCTTTGTAGGCAAAATATAAAAAATAATATGAATTTATTTGAAGCTCTTTTTCACATTGATTATGCTGCTTCATTTCAAAACAAAAAAAAATAGAACTTCCTTATACGGGATGTTATTTTAAGAAAGAATATAATCTTTTGCTGATTCCAGACTTAGGCCACGATTCTATATAATCATAACGAAGCAAGTCTTTCCGTGATATTTGTTGACCACCTAATTACTCTCAACTGTAAATGAAAATTCGGAAAATCATTAAATCGTTTAGAACGATTGTAACTATTCCACAAACATGGCGAATACTGCGACTTTATGTCTTGGATGCTTTACCTGTGGTGGTTTTATAGGGTAATCGCCAGGAAAGCTGACCTTAAGTTCAAAAATACCATGTTCATATGGGCTATCAAGCTGAAAGATGAAAAGAAGTATTAGAAAAGTAACAAGAGAACTCTGGCTTATCAAGAGACTGCAAATCGGATTTTTTTTTTTTTTTACTATTTATCAGTTTTAGACTCTTTTTATGATGTAGGCAGTGTGTGTATTTCTATAATAATAATAATAATAATAATAATAATAATAATAATAATAATAATAATAATAATAATAATAATTCTCAAATATTCCACATCTAAAAATGGTTTATATTTAAATAAAGTGTAATTACGATCAGTTAATAAAGGTACGGTTAATTCTGTACTGTTTGAATAAGCTAGGCTTTTTCAAAGAATTTGTACAATATTCATAACGGAACTTAATATATAATTAAACAGGTAGTTACCCCTGGTCAGAAGTTGTGACGATTTATTATAGTTTCTTGCATCCTGTTAAATGAATAAGTACACGTATTTATATCGTGACTATGTTTCACTAACACCCGAGACGGACACCTAAACCATTTTTTTTCACCTGATAGGATAGACGAGTGGCAAGATCATACTATTGCGAAATGGAATGAAGAGATTGAGTTCTTGCAAGATTGTCTCCTGTCAGTTCCAGGCTATATGGCCCCTAATACTTGCTTTTACTAAAAGGTACACAGAGGCTTAGCTGGAGGGGGAGGGGCAGATGTCCCTGGGCGCTAGACTAGTAGGGACGCTAAAATTGGTTGAAACAGGTTGTATGTGGATTTTTTGCCAAATAATGTGTTTCGGAGTTGAGGGGGAGGGTCATAGAAATAAATCTTTTCCCCGGGCTCCAAACACTTTAGCTACGCCTCTGAAGATAACGAAACTATTATCAATCATTATTGCCCATGTTTGTCTATTTATGTGGACTTTTTTGCATGCATGCTTCAAATATGTTTGTATATTTAATCTGTATTGCTATCTAAGATCTAAATAATACAAGTTCACACAAACAGCCAGAGGGAATTTGAAAAGATTCTCAAAAAAAGAAATGAAAGCCAATTTGAAGGTATATTATGAAAACTAATTTTGTTTTTCATATCCATCCAAACTAAATGTTTTTTATTTAAATTTGAGACGTTGTGCAAACCAATCTTATGTCAAAGATCGAGTCCATGAGAAAATCCGAAACTATCCTAGTAGTATATTGTACACTCTTAATTATACCCTTTTTTTCACTGTAATGTAAAAGTAATTGACTTGTATCATTACCTGTTCACGTGTATGAGAAAATAATTAAAGCAATAAAAATGTCAATTATAGTTCAATTTAACCTCCTAACGCAGATTTATGATTAATATATCCTAATCAGGTTAAATTATCCAGGAAACAGAAGACAGCCCCGAGCGTGCACATTTGATATTAACATAACGTATCCTAATGCTATGTTATGATTATAGTCCATGACAATAATTATATAATGAATGATACGTATATTTGATATAAGTCATTTATATTTATTTTTATTGTCTGTTTGTTTGATTAAAATTTGGCATTTTGAGTTTTAAGATTCGTTCATTGAAGGAGAGGGATGACCTTTACTTTACAGAATAAACACCAGGTGTTGACCTCATTTCTGACCTGGTATCAGAGTTGTAAACAAGGTTTTAAAATTATTGGTTGGTTCCAAGGACAAAATGGAGTAAAGTTTAACATTTTTCTAATTTAGATGGGTCATACGATGTTGCGTGATTTCTTGAACGTGAGATTGTTCTGAGAGATTCTGGAAGGTCGTGACCCCTTTCTTGTTTACGTAAAAACAGGTATATAAGTGATGTTTTTGAGCGAGATATTTAGTAGAAGTTGGGCTATTATAATATTAAGTTGTGTCTTCTTTTTGAGTTATTTTTAATTACCGTGTACTGGAAAATGTGTCAATTCGTTTGGGATCAAGAGGAATTTATTGTGTTATTTATTTAGAAATTACTTGTGCTCATTTGAATTATGATAAAACTAAAACTGACTTCATCACGTGACATCGTCGTCCATATTGGATTACACCGTCAAGATTCGAACCGGGAACTATTAGTACATTTTATTATCAGGACTCTTGCAATTCCACTAGTGAATTATATTGTGAATTCTTTTTGGATTTAATTTTTGGACTTGATTATCTAAAACCGTAAGTTTATTTATTTTCTTTTATGAAAATATTTGTACTCAATAGATTTTTTGTTAAATTTTTACAAGCTTGTTGTTTTCACTTCTTTCTATGTTGCTGCTTATTCGAACCTAAGCACGTAACATAGAAATTTAGGGCTCGTCCGGGATTGAGATAAATTGGTATTTGGCTAGAATTTTTCTCAGAAAACTTTTGTTTTAAATTTGAATTCCCCTAGTTTTTGAAAATTTTAAATCTTTAGTGAGACTGACAGGCTTGTATTAAAATGACATCTAAAGTAGAAATATTTCTTTCTAATCCTACTCAGGAACAATTAGATCTTTTCAAAAAAGATGAGTTGATTCAACATGCCAGAAAATATGATCTTTCTGAAGTCAAGGCTTCTTTAACGAAACAAGATATCAAAAAAGATGTTGGTTCAATATTTAGTAGAAAATGATGTTTTGGAACAAAGTGCTTTGATTTCGGTCAGTAAGTCTGCATCAGACTCTGACATTAAACTAAAGGAATTAGAATTAAAATTCAAGATGGAATTAGAGTTGAAGAAGCTGGAATTTCAGGAAAGGGAGAGCGAGAGACAGGAAAGGGAGAAAGAAAGACAATATGAGAGAGAGAGAGAGAGAGAGAGAGAGAGAGAGAGAGAGAGAGAGAGAGAGAGAGAGAGAGAGAGAGAGAGAGGAGAAAGAAAGGCAAATTGAACTACAAAAAGAGCAGATGCGGATTGAGAGAGAGAGAGAGAGAGAGAGAGAGAGAGAGAGAGAGAGAGAGAGAGAGAGAGGAAGAAAGGGAATATCAAATTAAAATGAAAGAAATAGAGCTGTAAAATGAAAATCACCATCATACTTCAAATCCAAATTTAAATTTTGATTTAGCAAAAAATATTAGATTAGTTCCCCCTTTCAGGTTATGAGTTAGTCTCTGAAGCTTATCGGCAAAAATTCAGAAATTACAGAAAAGAAGCTGGACAAACTCATGTCGCATTTGTTAGAGAAAAAGAGAAGTTGTTTGATAGATGGTGCTTAGCAAAGAAAGTCGAAGAAGATTATTCTTTTAAAAACCGAGTTGTCTGTAGATTTTTTTCTGTACGTGGCAAACTGACATTTATTTTCGTGAAGAACTAATGCATTTAGCGTTATAACTGTAATTTGTGTAGGTATGTATGGTTAACCGGAAGAATAGTTACATTTAAAATAATGAAGACACCATCCTGCAAAAAGGGTTTAATGCGAAATTCAAAATATATATTACGAGATAATAATAAAAAAGTTATGGTAAATCAAATTTTAAACTGATTCGTTTATAAATCAAAAGACATTTGCAGCGACGTTTGCATGACTTCGATTTTAAAAGCTATGAAATCAAAAACATTTAAAAAGCAAAATACCAATACATCTTCTATAAAGAAGGATATACAAAGCGTGTATTACAATAGAATTACAGTTACAACTGTACAGTCACACAATTTAATTTAGCAACTATGAGGTTGTAAAATTTGAGGGTTCAAAAATACATAGCTTATCGAAAATGTTCACACTGAATACTAAAATATATAACAAGACTACAAAAGAGCACACCAATTATTTTCCTGCATTATGACCGTGCTACGAAACCAGCCAATCGAAATTTATATTAAATGTTCAATAGTTGGATTATGGATCTCCCAAATGAATGCAAACAGCTCTAACGTTTTGAGAAAGTTATACAATGTCATGTCTAATGGTATATATTCAGACGTTATTCAGAGATTATTTAAACAGAGAAGCATTCTGATTTAAATTGGAAGAATTAATCTGATCTACAAAGCATAAGCACGTAACCCTCAAGCTCAGAAGCAAGCGTTGCGCAATCTTTAAATAATATTTTAAATACAAGAATGGAGTAAAAGATTAGATGCTACATCAAAGGTACGACTTACCAATTATTCAAACAAGATTTAAACTTGTATTTGATACCTCTGGGAAATAAATCTTTATTTGCCCTAGCTAAAGTTTAGAACTAATAACCACAAACTTGCAGCAGAATCAGGGCTGTAAGAAAATATAATGGATCGTGTGCGACAAGGATGACACAGGCGACAAGGATGACACAGGAAAGGATGACACAGGCGACAAGGATGACACAGGTGATGAATTTCATTATTTTTGTCTGTCGTTAAAATATATACCTCCTAACACAGCTTTATGGCTCGCATCGTCTATCCATCACAATTTATCTAGGAAACAGAGAGGAAAAAGCCTCTTGCGCTTGAATTAATAGTAACATCTTATTACGTACCCTAATGCTATTTAATGATCATAATTCCGACCAATGAGCCTATAATTATAATATTCCTGTTGCAATTGATGGTGATTAACTTTTACTTTCATCTCCAGTGCTATTTTCATTCTCAGTGAGGAATTTTAATTAACTGGATTTATAGCAGTAAGTCAATGACCAAAAAATAAAAAGGATGATAATCCACATTTACATTTTGTAAATAAAAAAACACTTTAGTGCAAAATATAAATGGATCTATATAATTTAGTTACCATGGTTACCGAGAGATTTCGTAATATATGCTGTATTTCGACATGAAAATGTCAGAACTCTCTGGAGACTTTTTTGTACAAAATGTTGTAAACTGACATGCAAACAATAATGTTATACTTTTTATGTTTAAAGTAATTTATGTTTAAAGTAATTTATGTTTAAGGTAATTTATGTTTGGCTAATCGAAAGAAAACAGAAAAGTGTTTAACAGATCATCCTGCAAAAGGAATCAATTTGAAATTCAATTATATAATGCCGAAATAAAAGACATTATCATAAAAAAACATTTAAAGCTGATTTATTCTGTTCTTTTCTGTATTTGAAATTAGTATCACGCGTTTAAGTTTATGTTGTACGTACGTTTTAAGTTTATGTTGTACGTACTTTTTCCCATATCAGCCACACGTAGGATTGTGTAAGTTTATATTAGAAAATGAAGAAGTCTTCAATAGTGTAAAGAAGAAGATAGACTAACACGTTAAGATAACGTGTTAAGATAAGTTAACACGGATCACCTCTGCATTGTATGCCATCTCGACGTATCAGTCCCTAACCCTCCACCTCTATTTGCTACTAAGAGAAACCTCCGTATGATAAATAGAACCAAATTCATGCATGACATCCAAGAAAACCTAACAACTTTCTTACATCCAACAGCGGGACAATTTGATAACTGCCTGCGTTCATTGCTTGAAAAACATGCCCCAGCCACCAAATGCAGAGTATCAATTAAAAAAAAGTGTTCTCCATGGTATACCAGTGTTAGGGACCAGCTTCGCACTGCTAAAAGGCATCGCCGAAAAGCAGAGAGGCTTCGGCTTTCCATCAGACTCACTATTCATAAACAATTCTACCGAAGCCGCTACAAAGAACGTCAGAAACATAGTCCATTTAGCCAAATCATCCCACTACAGTACTAAGATCAGTTGCAAAGAGCTCTTCGAGATAACTAACAGACTAATGTCAAGGAACAAATGTACACCACTTCCAACAACCTTCTCTCCACTAGACCTACCAGACCAATTTGCAAATTTCTTCGATGACACAGTACAAACCATTTGAGATTCGCTTGATAGCACAACTTCAAAAAATCTCGTCACCATACAGTTATGATGCAGAATTTCAGCGACAACCGTTAGGAGCATTTGAACCTGTTTCTATTGATTTAGTGCAGACAATCGTGATGAAAAGTGCACCAAAGTCTTGTGAACTTTATCCAATTCCGACATCACTGCTGCTTGAGAGCTTAGACCCAATATTGCCTTCGCTAACTGATGTTATTAATATCTCTCTCTCTCTCTCTCTCATCTGGGGAATTCCCATCATTTTTCAAAACTGCCATCGTAAAGTCACTGCTGAGAAAAGCAACACTGGACCATAACGATTTAAAAAACTACCGCCCAGTTTCTAATCTCCCATTCACATAAAAAAATCTTAGAAAAGGTTGTTCTAACTCAACTTGTATCTCATTTGAATTCAAACAGTCTTTTTAGCAATGTACATTCTGCATATCGCCCTTGCCACAGTAAGAAAACTACTCTTCTGAAAGTATTTAGTGTCATTCTCTCTGCTTTGGATAGTGAAAAGATTACAGTCCTCACTCTCCTGGATTTATCTGCAGCATTTGACACAACAGACCATGATATATTACTTCACCGTCTCCAGCATGAATTTGACATTTAGAATATAACCTCACAGTGGTTCAAGTCCTACTTAGTGAACAGGACACAAATTATATCTGCAAATGGAATACACTCCAGCCCAGTTGACGTATGTTATGGTGTTCCACAGGGATCTGTTCTTGGACCTGTTCTCTTCATTCTGTATACTCAGCCGCTCTCAAGTGTCATAGATAATCACCCAGTGTCGCACCAATTGTATGCTGATGACACCCAAATATACAAGTCTAGCCACCCAACTGAAGTTGATGCTACCATCCACGGAGTAGAGAAGTGCATTTCTGATGTGAAATCATGGATGACATGTAACAAGCTGCAGATTAATGATGATAAAACTGAGGCTATTCTGATCACAACACAAAGACTTTCTCATTCACATCCTTTACCTCAGACAATAAATATCAGCAACACCAACATTAAATTCTCACAGTCAGTACGGAACCTAGGCGTTACTCTAGACAGTACTCTCAGATTGCACCAACATGTCATGAACATTTGCAAGGCTGCATATCTTGAATTGAGACGCATCTGTTCCATTCGTAAATATCTTTCAGTTGATGCCACTAAAACACTTGTGTGTTCATTAGTACTTTCAAGACTGGACTATTGTAACTCAATTCTGTCTGGTTCGTCACAATATTTGCTCCAGAAACTTGAAAAAGTTCAAAACACAGCTGCACGGATCATCTTTAGAGTACCTCGATCAGAGCACACCTCACCACTGCTCTGTATCCTACATTGGCTATAAATTCGATACAGAATCAAACACAAAATTTGTTCTCTGTGCTATGTTTCAATGACACACTCCAATCCAACATACCTATCCAGCCTCACCCATGTGTATACACCAGCTAAATCCTTGCGCTTTTCTTCTGATAATCGTATACTCATTGTTCCCAATGTAAAAACAAAGTCATATGGACAACGTTCGTTTGCACACCAGGGCCCGGCGACGTGGAATGAATTGCCCATTGAAATTAGACACAAAGACACAGTGGTCCCTTTTAAGAGTGCTCTTAAGACCCACCTGTTTCGACTGCAGGGACAAACTTAGCGACCTAATCATGTTTAGTATCTTATATGTTTTCAGCATGTTTCTATGTTTTCCAATTTCATTGTTTTTGTCATTTGTTGTTCTGTAGTGTAGTCATATCATCATTGATGGTGTAAAGCGCTTAGAGCTTCGAAAGATTAGGCGCTATACAAAGTCCTCATTATTATTATTATTATCATTATTAAGAAAACGAAAATGAATATGTACTTACCGGACCCACGATGATTGCCTGCCACTGCAATACTGCAAGAGAAACGAGCACAATGCAATTTTTTGATTTTGAAATTGACGGGAAAATTCCTTTTGTGGACTGACTTTTGGAGGCAAAGATGAGTGCAAAAAAGAACCATGATAAATTGTTAGACCGTAATTTAATGTATTTTGAATAGTTAGTATTAGGATTGGAAGACCTGGTATCAGTATAATGATATCACTATAAACTGCCACACTGCAGACGTCATAGCGATATGACTGAACATTTTTTAAAGTTACGTTAAAAATCACACACACACACACACACACACACACACACACACACACACACACACACACACTGCTTAGATAGTAAAGAATGTTTGAGTGACTTGTCAATAGCCTTGTTAGCCACTAACTCGGCAGAGGGTCAAGTTACGTAAAGGTTTGCTGCCTGCATCTTTTACAGTAACAAGACGAAGTCACAAGATCTCGTAATTACAGCTTCAGGGACAATGAGTACGGCCATGATGAATATGGGTAAATATATATGGGCATGGTGAAAATGGGTACATATATACGGGCATGGTGAAAATGGGTACAAGCTATGTACGTTGAGCTAATTCTCATGACTCCAACTGTCAAACCAAAACAGAGTTATATGTCCGTTTTCATGCTATACGTCTGCGATTAAAACTGAATAGAGGAGGATTTGGATAATACAGTGAACCAATTTAACGGGTTTTGACATCCTTGTAGGTTATTATGAGGAAAAATATATAAAAAGAGGATAAATATATAAAAATGATAAATCACTAATGCATCTTTCCATTTAAAACTGTTAAAATTGATTGAAATATATCCTTATCGCTAAACACCCTTATTAAAGAACAATACATCTTTAAACACTAATAAATATTAGCAAACATAATCTCGTTTTCTGGACCCAAAATATAAGATATGTATTGTGTTTTAAGCAGAGTTCGAACATACTTAGATGTATATGCACCAGCAGAAAATCAATAAATATGTCGGACCTGTTCCCAGGTGATGCTAGCTCCAACATGATTAGAATTTGCTGAGTTCCATTGTAAGAGAGAGAGAGAATAATAAATTCTCACTGTTCATTACACATTTTATGGAAATTATATGACTCGTTGAATATAGGTCAGAACAACACAAATAATGTTTATCATTCATTTAAATAATTGAAGAATAGAAAGCAGTATTTAGCAGCGAGAAATCTTTTCTGAAAGGCAATGACTTGTAAGAATCTGACTTATATTAAAAGCAGTACACCAGAACATGAACGAGTGACAACATTAATGCACAACTTCCTACTACTAACTGAAACAGAGTCAATAAAAATGTACAACCTAAGCATCACATTTGAATATAAAAAAAACTTAAGTGTTCGTAAAACTTGCAATAAGGGGCAGTAGGCACTGTTCAAGCATGGAAATATGAAAAACACAGACAAAATGAAAAGAGCTAGCATTCAAATAATACAGTTGATTCAAGCACACTAAAATTCAAAAGCAACAGCAGTGTAAATGACTTTGAGCTGGCTTACAAGTTAAAAAAAAAATAAAAGATGAAAATTTAACAGATCGTGGTGCAAGCATCAGGATCTTAAAACTTTTCTTAACTGTGTTATGGTCTTAAACTAAGTAACAGAAACAAATAAGACCAACAAGTTTTGTAAAACGTTACAAATAATTTATCAAAGTAATAAAATGAAAGCTTAAGAGGAACTTACAGTAGTGTTAACTAAATTCCAAATAATCCTACAAGTTATATCAAAAATTTTAAAGGATAGTTTTCGGAATGAATCCCAGTTCTTAAATATGTTGATGTACTAGTAGCCTTGAATGTGCTGAAGTGTCAACAGTCCTAATATGTTACAATGTGATTGTCTAGAACTAATTTGATTGAATTCACAACAATCACAAAATAGTACTTAGTAGAAATTGTTATATGAACATATTGTAGTTCCAATAAATAATTTAAACAAATAATTCCTGTCAAATTAAATCTAAACACAACATCAAATACTTCTGCAGACTGAACAGAAAATAAGAAGGTAATAAAATGTAGTAATTATGAAATTATTAATCGTTGACTTCCTCCTGTTTATATGCATCTTCACGACTCTTCTACGACTATGTGTCACAGTTCATCCCACGTGACACATTTTACAATATATCTCTACAGGACATATGCCACAACACAATATACCTAATTTAATCACAATGCAAAATGACCCCAAACTGTAAACAGGTTAATTACACAAAAACCAAAACCCAATTAAGCAATTTATTATAGCTCTATATCTTAAAAAAGAATATACACTTATTGACAAAAAATAACTATGTTTATGGATGACCATTACAATCTACAATCGTGGACAAAACTTAAACACACTATATATATAAATAACAAATGCCATTCAATGAGTTTATGAATCTAAATCATCTATGAGTTTTACCTGCAAACTGCTTTTCTTTCATTCTTCACAAAACTTTAATAAAAAAGAAATACAACAAAACTTGCCAAATCAGGTGATATGTTCACTTTTTCCAACAGCAGCATCCTCTTCATGTCACGCAACTAATTTTAACGCTATGATGTATTCTGATATTGTAAAAAAAATATGGGATAAGATAAAAATATACTGTAATGAACCTCAGTTTTCACCATACAAGAATGATGCAGATCAGACTATGATAGTAAAGTGTAGAAGTGTTGGTATTAATATCTGTGGGATTTTGTTAATACAAGACTGTATCAGAGCCAAAAAATTATTATACACATTTCATGCTTATAGCATAGATAAGAGACAATTTCATATACTCAGGAACAATTCTGATATCAATTCACTTGGCTTGTTAAGTTCAGTTATGGTAACTTGGCTTGTTAAACTCAGTCATGTTATTTTATTCTTCGCATTAAGACATTTTCAATTTCGTCTTTTTATTTGCCATTCTAAATGTCAACGTTTTCTTAACATTTAAAGTAACACTGCAAATACGATTAACCTTTGAAAAAGTTCAGATTTATTATGATCCATCGTGCAAATTTAATTACAAGCACATGGAAGGCAACACAAACAGGAAATAATATTTCTAAGGTTAGCAAAGAATCAGAATTAGGAACTTTCACTTGATAAAGGTGTTTGATTGCGTTAATTAGGATTAGTTAATAGTAAAGATGTTCCATTATCCTTCACCGTATTCAGCACAGACGTTATATCAGTTATTTAAAAAGTTTTTAACAATAACAGATTTACTTTTTATTTTAAACTATCGACATATTATGAAAAACAAAATCTACAGTAGTAATAGGGGATACTCTAGCGACAATGGAAAATCCAGTCAAAAAGGGCTTGGGAACATCTAGCGACAAGGGGAATTTAACATGGGGGGACTATCTAGCGACAAGGGAAATTTAACATGGGAACTATTTGGGACTATCTAGCGACAAGGGAAATTGAACATGGTGGGACTATCTAGCGACAAGGGAAATTGAACATGGTGGGACTATCTAGCGTCAAGGGGAATTGAACATGGGAATTATTTGGGTCTATCTAGCGTCAAGGGACATGGAACAGGGTGGGTCTATATAGAGACATGGGAAAAAAAGGGTGGCAATGAAAGCTACTATCTTTTCGAGACTTATGAGTGGCCCTGAAAAGAGCCTTTGGATATTTCTTCTTCTTTTATTTTCTGCCATTGTTCCACCACCTTTTGATTTCACCAATGATTCCCGTTTTCTTCTTCTTTTCTTCTTCGGGAATCCAGTCAGGATGTCCCATAGCTCTAAACTTTTCCTGAACTCTCATCCATCTTAGATTGAGTAGATCAAAGTCTTCTTTTGTCTTTTTGTTCTTTTTTTCCTTTCTCTCCTTAGACCAGTTTTCTTTAATCTGGATCACCTGTTCTTCCATCACCATTCTCATCATTGCTTCTGCTTTCTTTAGCCTGTCTAGACCCCACTTCACATATTCCCACTCTATCAGATGTAATGTTTCTTCTAGAAAACACCTGACTTTGATGACATGATCAAGTGCTTGCTTCAAGTCCCATATTCTTATATATTTTCTTTTAATACGTCTTCTTAATTTCTGGTCTTCCTCCTCTATCATACCTTCTAATAAATCTCTTGCTAATTTCAGTTGGCTTACAAAGCCATGGTTACTCTGAAATTCTTCCTCAAGTCTTTCCACTTGATATTCTGCATCAAGGATCCCAAACCAGCTGTCTCGGAGTTGGATAAACAATTCAAAATTCATCTTGATGTGTTCAAAATTGAATGGCTCCAAGTTCGTTCTTGGGTGTTTTATAGTAGCAACCGATCACTAGGATCATTTGTGCTACTTTTATAGGTACCATGTCGGTACCCATTTAGGTGGGAGGGGTGTTAATTCCTCCCTTAAAAGTGCTTAAATGCACTATACATTAAGGCGTTCCCCTGAATTACTAAAAAGTAACTATCAGGGGAAATGAAAGCCTATATTGGGGGTGGGTAGGAATAGTACCAACACACACCCACCCCTATCATCCAATCGAGCAGTTGTAAGGTAGCGAGGGGAAATGTTTCCTCATTTCGCTAGTAATTTTGTGAGCAGGAGCGGCAAAGGAGGAAAAGGTCCAGGTCCAGGAGGGCGTTGACACAGCAGCACACACCAAGGACCGAAGATTGCGTATATATATCTTAAGCACGGACGTGAAAGTAAACACCCCCTACATTCACTTGTCATATTAGATACTATTCACAAATCCTATTATATACTATCCAAAATCACACCCTATACTAACCACACACACGGGGAAGCAGCCAAAACAATCCCTACTATATACTATCCAAAATCACACCCTATACTAACCACACACACGGGGAAGCAGCCAAAACAATCCCTACTATATACTATCCAAAATCACACCCTATACTAACCACACACGGGGAAGCAGCCAAAACACACCCTATTATATACTATCCAAAATCACACCCTATACTAACCACACACACGGGGAAGCAGCCAAAACAAACCCAACTATATACTATCCAAAATCACACCCTATACTAACCACACACACGGGGAAGCAGCCAAAACAATCCCTACTATATACTATCCAAAATCACACCCTATACTAACCACACACGGGGAAGCAGCCAAAACACACCCTATTATATACTATCCAAAATCACACCCTATACTAACCACACACACACACACACACACACACACGGGGAATCAGCCAAAACAAACCATACTATATACTATCCAAAATCACAACATATACCATCTAAACAGAGTCAGTGTTTATAATCACACTACTCCTCTCTCATACTCATTGGCAATTGACATAGTATTCTTTTCTAGTTATTTGGGTAGCCCTGAGAAGGGCTGTTTTTTTTTAACTTCAAAATGCACCTGGCTAATGCTGACATCTCCCAGGTCTAGCCCCACACACACATCTCCTACTCCAATCATTCTCCCAATTCACCCTTGTGACTGGGAGTGAAGAGGGAGAATGAGTGGCTTCACTATCCCAGTCTTCTGTTTGAGGGATAGTGAAAGCCTCTTCATATCTTCGCCTATTCCGCAACTGTCGTTGTTGCGGCTGAGGCTGTGGTTGTTGCGGTTGAGGTTGTGTTTGTTGCGGTGGGGTTTTTGTCTGTAGTGAACGAACTGGTTCTGGTGGTGAAGGCGTCCTCACCATAGGAGTAACTTGACTTGTTTGTCTCATCATACGGTGAGGTAAGATAGGTCTTCTCTTCTCCTCCTCTTCTTTCCTTTTTCTTTCCTCCTCTTCTTTTTCAATTTTGGCCTGCTCTGCTATGGCCTCCATAGCCAGTTCGTCCAGGAGACGCCTCGCATTCTCCAAGTGCATCTGAAGCTCTCTTAGCTTTTGAACTCTACTCATCTTTTGTGTTGATGCGTCAACGATAGGTAGCCAGACTGAATTGAATTGAATAATTTGTTTAAAGTGCTTCGTCCGTGAGGCTCTTAGCACTGGTTTGTCCTTCAATAGAAGGTTATTTAATTATCCCGTGGGTGGGAATTGTGCCGCGCACCCACTGGGCGTTTATGTGAACAGAGTTCACTATTTAATTTGGCCGTCACATCTGGTCAACATTGTATTGACACGGTGTGATTGAAAGGCCATTTGGGTGGGTAGGAATAGAACCCACACACACCCACCCCTACAGTATTCTTTGTATGTGCCTACCTCTGCAAGAGCAAGAAAGCGAGAGAAAATTAGCTTTCTCATATCGCTTTGGGCTGCGTAATATGGTCGTGCGAGCACGAGAATTTACTGCAGCATGGAGCAAGGTGGTGAAGCGCCAAGCACGCTTTGTATGTCAAATTCAGTCCAGTTATACTAATGGACACCCTAACAACCAATAGTGTGTAAGCCACCTGTGCAATTTACCAAATATCTGAGTTATAAAAATTATTAATTAAACATCCTATCCAAAATAGGGACTAGTACTAAAGCGTACATGCATAAGTCCCTATTGTATTTAACTAAAGTGTCTAAGCGACACATAAAAGTGTAGTCAATGGTAGGGGAATTTAGTTATAAATTTGTTGCAGGCGATGCCAAAAAAGGTCAAATTAGTCTTTTCAGGGCCATATGGTTAGTCGAAAAGGGAAACTCTAAGCCAAATGAGTCCCTATTATCATTCAGGCAAATGAAAACCTTGCTGGTTATGCTGTCATCTTTTTCTCCAAGGGGTTTCTGCGGTGCGGTAGGTCAGCCAGTCCGTACTATTCCGTGTTCCGTACTTTTCCGTCCCGGCTGGTTTTCCTGTTCCCCCTTGGCTGTGCAGTGGAAATTGGGTTATGGCATTGCCACGTTTCATTCCTTTTGGCTCCCACCTCAAAGCGCGTGCCCACCGTTGATGGTAATGGTGGTGCACACTGGTCGCCATCTTGAAATCCACGTGGCATGGTATCCGTTTTCTGCAAAGTCTTAGGTTTCCCTCTAGCAGCACCGCTGTAGTCTGGTTCAGTGGGGTGATTTCTACCCCGGCTCGGTTGCCCGTCACCGTAGTGGGTAGACACCTAGGTCGCTCTTGTGACTGCATTTTTATTTGATTTACAGGTCTAATGGCGCCTTTTCTCACTGCCGGCTATCATGTCAGTACTGGAGAGGTCCGGTCACCTTGAAGTCCGCTTGCTGAATGAATCAGTTCGTCCAGGAGACGCCTCGCATTCTCCAAGTGCATCTGAAGCTCTCTTAGCTTTTGAACTCTACTCATCTTTTGTGTTGATGCGTCAACGATAGGTAGCCAGACTGACTGACTGACTTGGTTGTTTTATAGCTGCAGCCGTCTACTAGAGACATATGTGCAGCTTTTATAGACACCATATCGGTGTCCATTTAGTTCCTTCAGGGAGGGGAAGGATGCACTCCCTCCCTTTAGGGTTTGAGTGCTTAATTGCACCATGTAGCCAGACTGATTGATTGATTGATTAATTGGATTTAAGACGTTTTCGCCCATTGGGCATTTACGTCTGTTTAATGCCCCAAAAGGGCTAATTAATTGTTTCGGGGGACGGAATAGTGCCACGTCCCCACGCATTATTGCACAATGTTATGCTAATTAATTGATACCAGCCGTCGGAAGCAGAAGAGGCAAAGGCGGAACGAGACTGCATTGGAAGGAAGGTGATATACCCAATAATTTAATCCCCCGAATATAATTTAGTATAATTGTCGTCCGGCATTTAAAAATAAGTGGTTGGGTAGGGACAATTGGAATGGGGTGCAGTATTAAATACTGTCAGACTTGTCTATTTCCCGGAGGAATAATAGGATCAGTTCTGCAGTTAGGTTGGGATTAGGGTTTGTGATACTAAGAAATGATGGGTAGGTTGTGCTCGAGCCTATTTTAATAAGAGAGCTTGCAAGTTTATTTCTTGCTACTCTATATGCTGGGCACACATTAAAAACATGTGATAGATCTTCTAATTGATTGCAAGATTGGCAAGAAGTATTTCTTCCAGGGTTGGATTTACTGAATTTGCCCATACTTCCGGCTAGTAGAGTTTTTCCTGTTTTAATGCGATTGAAGATTCTTTCGAGATGTGTATGTTTAATCTCTGCTCCAATAATATTCCTGGATACTTGGTTTTGGATAGAGTATAGTTTACGTCCTTTCTGGCTTGAATCCCATTGTTGTTGCCATTTTGACATGATTCTTTTGGTAATGACATTATATAATTCTGTTACCGAGTACTCTATATATTCAATTTGCACGTTGTTGAGGCTATTTTTTGCAGCACGGTCAGCTTGATCGTTTCCAAACAGATCTATATGAGATGGGACCCACATAAATTCAATTGTTTGGTTAAAGTTAGCAAGATCATTGACAGTTAGCCTAGTTAGCTTTTGATAGTTGCCACGCCCTTTTGAACATCCAGATTCAAGTGTTTTTAGGACACTTAAAGAATCACTGATGATGAGTGATTTGGGAAATTTATTAATTTTGATTAGATTCAGTGCCTCTAAGATAGCCCAAAATTCCGTGGTGTAGATGGAACATTGGTCCGGGAGTCGCCTCCCTATTGTTATATTTAACTCTGGAATGGTGACTGCTGCAGCTGTTCTATCTGGATCTGTTGATTTGGATCCATCAGTGTATAATTTGGTATAATCCTTGTAGTTGACTTCTAAGTTATTGAGAATTTTTGTTCTTATTTCGTTCGCCATTGATTCTTTAGGTCCAAATGTTGTGGCTTCAAAGTTAATGTTTATTGGTATGTTCATCCAGGGAGTATTGTCCGGATAGGCGATTTGAACAGCTTGAAGGCTGTTAATGCTTAGTTCTTTGCTTAAGGTGTGAATCCTTTTCCCGGAAGGTTGGGATGGTACTAACCTTTTGCTAAAGGCTTTGTTGCAATTTTTAATTGTTGTTCTGGTGGGGTGATTTGCGTTATGAGTTGAGATTCTGACCGCATATCTAAGAGTTAGCTCATCTCTTCTAAGTGATAATGGCATTTCTCCAGTGATGATTTGCAATTCTTCTTTTGAGGTGCTTCTCAAGGTACCTGTGCAAATCCTTAGTGCTGTAGTTTGTATTTGATCTAGTTTCCCCAAAAGACTTTGTTTAGCAGATGCGTATACTTGACATCCGTAGTCCAGTTTGGATCTAATTAGGGCCCTGTAGATCATCAGAAGAGTTTTTTGGTTAGATCCCCATTTTAATCCTTTGATATTTTTCATGAGGGAAATGTCTTTTTTGCATCTACGGATCAGATCTTGGATGTGGTACTTCCATGTTAGGTATTGATCAAATGTCATACCCAGGAATTTGATTGTTGTTTCAAATTTAATTAACTCCCCTTGAATGTATAGCTTTGGTGCTTCTACTGTTTTCTTTTGATTTGGCGAAAAAATTATACCCCTTGTTTTGCCCTTTGAGAGTTTGAACCCCCATTTGTCAGCCCAAGTTCCAATTTTGTTGAGGCTGATTTGGAGGGTGTTGATGACTTTTTGACTTGTTGGATCACCATCTTTCCATAGACCGCTATCGTCTGCAAATTGCGAGAGGTCTACTTCTTTGGGATCAACGTTGATTTCCAGATCATTAATCATAATGTTGAACAGCGTAGGGCTAATGACACTACCTTGAGGTGTGCCGTTTTCCAATAGGAATTCCTCAGAGAGTGTATCTCCTATTCTAACTCTGATGCGCCTATTAGACAGAAATTGTTTTATCCAGGCATGCATTTCACCATTTATACCGTAGTGGTTAAGTTTGGCTATAAGGCCATTTATCCAAACCAAGTCGAATGCCTTTTCAAGGTCTAGAAAAATTGCGGTCAAGTGTCGATTTTTTTTCCTTTTATTGTGAAATGCTAGTTTTATTTGGGATTCAAGTCGGACTAGCTGATCTATTGTTGATCTATTATTCCGGAAGCCGCTCTGGTTGTTTGATAAAAGGTTTTTACTCTCTAAATGATGTTTCAATCTGTTGTTAACCATAGTTTCCATTACTTTACATATGGTGTCCGTAAGGGAGATGGGTCTGTATGATGAAACTTCGGTTGGGTCCTTGTCTGCTTTTGGGATTGGTACTACTATTGCTTGTTTCCATTTCTCGGGGATTTGTCCCGTGGTCCATGATTGGTTAATTAAAGCAATTAGAGCTATTTCCATGTTGGTTGGGATGTTTTTATATATTTCGTATCCCATGTTGTCTTCTCCTGGTGAGGTTGACTTTTTTGGTTTGATTGCATTTATCCATTCCTCTCTAGTAAAGGGTTCGTTGAGAGACGGGTTTCTGGGTTCTCTATCCATAAAGAGATGTGACTGCTGTTTCTCCACTTTTGCTCTATATGCTTGGAATTTTGCAGTGTGGTTTTTGTTGCTGCTCATTCCTGCAAAGTGAGATGCTATCGCTGAAGCTTTTTCCATGTTTGTTATTGCTCCTTTGATATTTGGTATAGTCGTGCTAATTCCTTTTTTCATGGATTTAATTTTATTCCAAATTTGTTTGGAATTGGACTGTTTGATTATTAAAGTGGAGCAGTAGTTTTGCCACGACGTCTCTTTAGATGTTTTGATGATCTGCTTTGCTAATTTTTCCTTTTTTTTGTAGTCATCGAAGTCCGTTGACTTGCCAGTGTGCCTAAATCTGTTGAGGGCTTTCTTCTTATCCTTGATCGCCTTCTTGCAGTTGTCGTTCCACCAAGGTATGGGCTGTTTATTTGTAATTTTTGTTCCCGTGGAAGGAATGCTATTATTGGCTGCTTCCTTGATACACTGGATTATGTTGTTATTAAACTGGTCGATGTTGTCGTCTTGTAGATCATGTATTGTCTTTTTTTCCAGTAGGGTCCGGAATTTCGTCCAGTTTGCTTTGTTTAAAATCCATTTGGAAGTTTTTTTAATGGGATCGATTGGCTTTGACAAGTGTATGTCAATAACTATTGGGTAGTGGTCACTACCTAGTGTAGATTCTCTGTCTACTTCCCAGTTGGTGATTGCAGCCAATCTGGGCGTACAAATAGTAAGATCTAATGCAGACATGGAGCCATTTGTTGGTGATAGACGGGTTTTTGTTCCGTCGTTTAGTATGACAAGGTTTCTTCTGAGTGCCCATTGTTCAATCAATGAGCCTCGCTTGTCAGTATGATCACCGCCCCATGACTTATTGTGGGCGTTAAAATCTCCACAAATCATGTATTCTTTTATGCAGCTGTTTAACTGCAAATAGTTTTGTAAGAGCGCTGGAGCTGCTCCACCAGGGTCATACACGTTAAGAAGTTCAAATGAAAAAGAACCAACGTGTATATGTACTGCTTGATATTCTACAGCGTTTGCTGTAGAATTATCTTGTTTTTGGCTAGTGTTAGTACAAAAATAAGTATTGGGTAGTAAGTCACTAATAAATATTCCTAACCCACCTCCCTTTAATCCGCTAGCCCTTGTCAGGTATTTATATTTGGAATATCCCTTAATTTTTGGTTGGGATTTTGATGAACTGTGGGTGTGGGTTTCCTGAATACAAATGATGTCAGGTTTTTTAGTGGAATTTTGAATTTTAATTAATAATTCAGGTTTATTTATGTTTAAACCCCTGCTATTCCATTGCCAGATAGTTAATTTATGTTTCCCTTGTTTGTCCATTTAAATTATGATAATTATTACCTTATAGCTATTTCCTATTTAAATATGCAAATGTTTTTCAAGGAGATCATTTAGTAGTTTAAAGTACGGTACACTAGGTACCCCCTGGTAATTTGAGATTTGAACAATCCCTAACAAAAGATCACTAAGGTATTGTAAAATTTTTATGTGGGGAAAGGAATCAATCCCGTTATTAATGTTAAAGTTTATATTGTTTATATTATTTATATCGCCCCCTTTGTTATTAACAGTACTAGTTGATAAATCCTTAGTTTTTTGCACGTTAGGATTTGTAGTACTGGTTTCTCTATTTCTATTATTTGGAACAAAATTATTTATCTCCGACGAAGTCGGTTTATTTTGTTTTAGGTTTTTTGAGGGCATAGATGAGGGCTGGGGTAATAGTGGATTATTACCCTTTTGAGTTAGTTTTTTAGTTTTGGATAAAGCAGTGATGCTTGGTGCTGTAACATTTTGGAGGTCTTTAATGTTTGTTGTCTGAGGGTTTGCAGCAGTTTGTTTCTGTGCTACCTCAGAACTGGATTTTGCCAACTTATACGGGATTTTTTCTCTATTCATTATGGAAACTATTGTCATTTCCTTAATGGTATAAGGACAATCTTCGGCCGTTGGTCCGTGGGGTCCTTTACAATTGGGGCATTTGGGTCCATCATGTTTACAAGGATCACTGTGATTACCTCCACAGTTTCCACATCTTGGCTTGTTTCTACAACTAAAAGTGTAGTGACCCCACGATTTGCATTTATTGCAAAATCTTGGTTTATTGATGTAGTCTTCTAGTAGATAATTGGTTCCATAAAAATAAACAAGTATTGGAGCTATTGTGTAAAATTCCAGCAATATTTTCCTTGATATATGATCCTTTGTAGATCGAAGTCTGGTAACTTGTTTGAGGTCAGATCCCTGTAGTGTAAGCTCCTGCCCAATTTCTTCATCTGTCAAATGGAGATACCTCTTTGGAAGCTCAAACACTTTTTGATATCCTTTGGAATACATTTTGTTGTTTGGTTCCAATATGGAATTAGTAACCAAAGTGGTTTTATTTTCCTTATGTATGATTACTTGAGGTCCTTTGTTACCATTTTTTTCCACTCCAGGTGGTGGTAATTCAACGGAGGTATGTTTCTTAGGAGTAGTTTTGTTAGTGGAAGCTGTACTTTTGATATTATTGGTTACCGTCTTATGTCTGGATACTTGAATTTTCATTGTTCCAATTGTTTCCATTTCCATATATTTGGCAACTTGTGACAATGTGCTGCAGTGCACTATGATATAATTTGTTCGTGGCCTTATTATTTCGAACGTTCCGCTATGTTTTTGTGTTAGTGCTGCAGCTATACTTTTTCCACTGAGATTGAAGGTTTTTGAGTTACCGCTTGTAATGAATACGGTATGTTCAGGGCTGTGGTACTTGGTACCTGCTGTCTTCTGATAGGCTGGAACTTTCGTTGTTTGATTTGTGACTTTTGTTTCTGGACCTTTCTTATTGTCACTTTTTGTATGTGGTGGTTTTTTAGTGTTTTTTGCTTTAGGTATGCCATTCTTTGGGGTTTTCCCTTTGCTCTTAACACTTGAGGGCGATGTTGATGCTTTTCTTCTGTGCTTGGATGGTTTTTGTTTGTCAGTATTTGTTGAGAGCATTTTGATGTGTTCTTCAGTATCTAGGTCCTCATCCATTGTTAATATTAAGTCTTCAATGGTGATTTCCTTTGAGGGTCCCGATGGTCCCGATGGTTGGCTATTGTGATAAAATGTTTTTTTCCCCTTTGTTTCTGTAAGTGGGGCCAGTGTATTCAAAGGAGATGTTGATGTTTGAACTTGGGTTGTATTTGGAGAAATAATATGGTAAGTGAGTGGGTCAAAAAATGAGGGAGGAGTTGGAGGGGGCATTTGGGTTAGGGGGTCAAAGAGCAAGGGTGATAAGGGGGACAAGGGGGACATCTGGGTTTTAGTGGATGGGGTGGGGTTACATTTATTGAGGGGGGATGCGGGAGGGATTACGAGAAGGGATACAGGAAGGGTTACAGGGTGAATCGATAAGTTTTGAGTGAGGGGGATTGTACTGACTAGATTTTCATCATTTTCATCATTGTCAGTGTTAGGATTGGGAGTATTAGTTGCAACTAATTTTGAACCAGTTTCTTGGTTCCCAATTGTGTTGTTTACATGTTTGTTGCATTTATTCATGCAACGTACCATGGTGTTTAAGAGTCCTGGCGAGTAACACTCGTCGTCCTCATCCACGAGTACAGGCTGAGTTTCCTGTATCCATGTTACTGTTGGATGCAATGGGAGGATGTGATTTGGGGGTAAGTTTAATTCTACCAGTGCACTAGTACAACTGTTTGGTAATTGTTTGTCAGTCACTATTCTCTTGTTTAATTCAGGAGGAGCCATGACCGTGGAAGGAGTGGTAAATGTTTTGATAATTGGGGATGTTTGGTTGCGATCCAATACTTCTGATTGAAGATTTTGGTTCGTTGGACTAACTTCTGGGATGTGAGATGGGATGTGAGATGTCACTTTTAAGTCTCTTGCAATTACATTTCTTGTTGTTATGCTAGGACTAAAGTAGCCCACAGCTTTTGCATATGTAATTGGTTTGTTAACCGGGGAGACGTTACCAATTATGTTACCACTCCCATTGTTGGGAAGAATAGGGGTAGTGGTAGTGTTTGGGCTGTTGTTGGTGGTAGTATTGGTAGGAATAGGGGTAGAGGTGGGAGTACCGTCTATTTTTTTGGCCATTTTGAAAAGTTTATTAACCTTTCTGGTCATATAGCGGTTAGTATTCATCTTGACCTTATTCATCTTGACCTTCGACCTTGTTTCGCGAGACATGGTGAAGTAAGTGAATATTGTTCACAATATTTATATACTACTGTAGATTGTAGATTGTTGACGGTTAGCCAGACTGACGAGTGCTTTTTTATATATAGTTCAAGCGCGGACGTGATGGAAAACACCCCTTTACGTTCCAAAAAACTTACATTATCCCTATCATTACCAAAAAAACAAAACACGCGGACTTAAAAGAAAACACCCCACACTTTTATACTTGGCTCCTATTAATTATACATTGAACAAGTTATTTTGAAAAAATACGTTGTGCTTATAGACGCACTTCAAAACAAAAGTTAAAAGAGACAGTGATTATAGACTCACTTCTAATTTTTTTCCAACTTCCTTACATACCATAAGCAAATTGAATGATTAATTCTTTTCGAGAATATTGGGTAGCCCTGAAAAGGGCTGTTTTTTGTGTTTGTGTGTACGAGGAAGGATGACAATCTTTTATCGTCTAAGATTGCGTCCTCGTTTGGCTACACGATAGGGTCTGCTTCTTCGGAAAGAGAAAGAGAACTCTTTTGTGTCCACACGACAGTCGACAAAACTTCTGTCTGGTTCCTGCTGCTGTTGTTGCTGTTGCTGATGCTGCTGATGCTGTTCTCTCTGCTCTCTCTGCTGCTTTTGAAGTCGATACTTCTCAGTCCATTCTTCTTTCTCTTTTTGAATTTCCTCTCTGAAGAGTTCTTCTATGAGGCCTTCCGTTACTTGTAGCATTCTTACATTCTCAATCTCTTCAGGCTTTGGCATCAGATTGTGTCTGATACGATGCAGAGTGACATAAGCTTCGTTCAGCTTAGCTAGTCTTGAACACATCTTCGTTATAGGATGAGTCAAACAATGGATGGCCAGACTGGAGACTACCCCTGCTTTATATGGTTCAAGCGCGGACGTGATGGAAAACACCCCTCTGCGGTTTAGGGTTTTGAAACGTTTAGATAGTTTGATGTGAGGGATAGAAAGAAAAGTCAAAGAGCATTTATATGAATACAAATGTAAAACAAACGACAGACGCATTGGTTTTCAAAACACAACATTTTTATTCAAATAACAAACATTATTTCAAAGAACAAACATTATTTCAAAGAAAAAACATTTTTTTTCTTCCATAACACCAATACATTATCTTTGACATGGTTGACAACGTTGTGAATTAAATTGAGATTTCCACTGTTGGAAATCATTGGGCGATTGATGTACACTACGTTTCCTAGCTAAAGACAACAGATAACCATAATGGTCACAAAACCATCGATCTACTTTGTCATCGTTTCGAGACGAATGACGATCAAAATAAGTCACTAAATGTTCTAAAGAATATCCAAGACTGCGATGATGCAGATAATAGATACAATATTGTCCACACACCATAGAATCTGTGCTTTGTAATTTCACATTATTGAATCGTGTCGTCTGAGCATTTCTTCTCATAAAGTCAATGATATCATCTTCGAAAGGAGGCAATCCATACGAATCAAAATACTCCGCACAACCCTCTTGAGGAAAGTAGACAGCTACCCAGTGAGTTCCTGGAAGATGACTGTCATCTGTGTTGATGACATAAGCTTGATTCTCTTGAGGTTTGCGATGAGGTAGTTCATCTTTAGCACACACGACAGGATTCCAAGAAGCAGTGTACGAACTACGGTTCAAAAGATAATAAAGTTCCCAGGTATCCATTTTTTGTTGTGTAGCCTTGTGTTTTTCTCTCCTTTCTTCACAGGTGATGATAAGTCATCAATTCAATCCAGACTTTTTGTTTGAAACGGTCTGACAAGTAACTGATGGTTTGCTTCGTCTCTTTACTTTTGGCCAAGAGAGCTTCGATGCGATCGATTTCTCGAGCAAACAATGGAGGAGAGGAATGATCACGTAAGCCTTTATACCACTGAAGTAACACGTCTTCTTCGGAGATGAGACTCCAAGCTTCGTTCAGATAATTGTCCAATTTTTCTTCTTGACTCATCATCATACATTTATCGTGTTGAATTTGACTGGGATGATCGATTTGACATCCATAACAATCTTTTTTAATCAGATCCCTCATTTTATCTTCCAAGTGTTGTGCAAAACAAGCCACTAACTGTTGTTCCTGTTCTGGCCATCTGGATTGCATGATCACTACTTCTTCTTTTTGGTCTTGGGGTTCTGCTTTTTCTGTAACCTCCCATTCCATGGATTCTCCACTATTCAAAGAAGGACAAGGGCCTTCCATAATGTCTAATAGTCTAGAATGACTTCTCTCAAACTGTTAATTTCTATGGTATTATCGAATTCAGCATACAGAATGATATTCACCGTTTCGGGAAGAGGTGCTGCAAACTGAAGTTCCACACGCAGTTGCTCAGATTTTATAGGGTGGAAATGTCCCTCGTCGCTGCCTTGGTCTGGAGTGAAATCAAAAGCCCACAATGTGTAACCTCTTGCATAGTCGTCGTAGGAAATACCGTGACTGGTGTTGGTTCCTAACTGTCCTGTGGCTTCGTACAGTGACAAGTACTACCTCAAGTAATTTTTCTGTTCGCCAAAGTCGGGTTCAAAGGGTCTGGTACACAAAGTTTTGCCATCGCGACTGACTTCAATTTTGGATACTCTGCTGTGTTTAAACTGGAAAGGATTTTCATCGTGGGCTCCGTTGAGGGCTGCATTACTGACGATACCGATGAATAAACGCTTGGGTAACTGTCCTTGGAACAGATGATCTTCGATCTTAGATCGGAGTCCAGCGGCAATGGTGAACGTTTTGACTTCCACGCGTCGTATCGGATACTTGGCTGTCGTTCTGCTCAAAGTGTGACTGATATCATTTCCCACTTTAGGTAACACTTCCACGCGACGTACGTATAACCTGGCTTCTTGGATAATGGTTTTGTATTCGTTGGCATGAGCCATCAAATGGAAAGCAGTACTACTTCGATTCAGTCTCAAGCGAATATCTACTCCGTTCAGCAAATACTTCTCTTGAAACCACATGTCCAAATGCAAACGATCGAACAGTTCTAAACTACGTCCTTGCAAAATTTTCTTTCGACGCTCGTTAAAACCTTCATTGTGAGGATCGGCAGGAGCGCTGCCATCAGCAGCTGCTGGTACGGGCAAGGCTGTGTCGTTAAACTTATCTGCGGTGTCAGGTTTCCATACCACGCAAGCATCTAGATGAGTGTTCTTGGCTTCTTTTCCGTACGTCAAGAGATTTTCGAGGTACGCTCGGTAAGGGTAAGTATCCATGCTACTGCTGATCAGTTTGTTATTCATGTACAAATCCACATCGCTGAACAAGGAATGCATGAAATTGTTGACAGGAGCTACTCTATCATTGGCTCCTGGATTGGTGTTGTCCGTTTTGGTTACTTTCACTTTCAAATACAAGTAACTGTTGTTGAGATCGATGTAATCTTCGGGTTGTCCTTTGATTTCAAACTCGATGGGAGCTGAATCCGTCAAAGAGGAGACGGGATGAAATTCGACCCATTGAGCTTCTTGCATGGTCATCATCGTGGGTGGCATGGCAAAGAGATCCAGTTCCGACTTGGAACAGGCACAAGATTCTTGGTGCATCATTTTTTCTTTAGGTTTTTTTTCTTCACTTTTAATAATCAAAAATGTCTAAGTCTCGAGCGGTTCTTTTTTTCTTTGTCTTTCGAACTTTTGAGGTACGGAGACTTTTGAAAGGGTGTCTTCGTCGACGCTTTCTACCTTGTCCTTGCTGTGTCGTCAGGGAAGTAGGAATGTCAGACGTGGTACCGTTCAGAGCATTTATAGGACTTTCTCGTCGACCCAAAAGCTCTTTACCCGTTTGAAGCAAGGTATTTTTGCCTGCTCTCAAAAAAGCTTCTTTTGGGTTTTGTTTGTCAATGAGAACATTGTAAAGAAAATCTTTGCCGTGAGTCAATGCGGCATCTTTTAAGGTGTGCAATCCTCGTGTCACCATTGGTTTTAAAACAGGGACTACGGAACGAAAGGCTGATTTAAACATATCTCCTAAACCATGTCCTCGTTGTCGAGTGACTCCTTGGTACACAGGATACATCACTTTTTCAGTTGTTGGAGAATCGTTTTTGAAAATGGAGTTTCACTGTGACTTTCCCTTTGGTAAATGGAATATTTTGACCTAGTTCTCCTTTTATAGTAATGTTGACACTGTCGAAATACGACTTACTGACGGGTAAATAATGAGGATGTACAAATTCGCGGTGAACGTGATAGGTATTTCCACCTTCTTCTTCAGCGGTAGTGGTATCCACTTTGAAAGGAATGACACGCAGTAACGGTACAGAGGTGTGTCCTACCACGTTGTACTCCACCACATCGGAGTACACAAACATCAAATTGAGTCCTTGGTTCATTTCTACAGGGGATCGAAAATATTTGGTAAAATCCAAGTTACTGGCTATGCCTGGTATTTCTTTTTTGTTCGGGAGTATCTTGAGGTCTCCACCTAAGATATCAAACAATTCAGGACAAAAGGTAATGGCTATTATTTTCTTCTCTGAAAATTTGATCATGAAGCGGCGAGCCGCTTTAATGTACTCAAAGGTAACACTTTCTCTGATTTTGTCCAGGGGTTTACCAAACACAACATTGAACCTGCTTGCAATCGTAGTCACTAAATGTTGACCGCTAAAATAGTAGCCTGCAGGAATGGTCAACACATGAGTGGACAGTTGTTTAGTTGCGGGTCCATCTGATTTCTTGTTGTCAATGCCAGTGATGCCTCGTTCATCTAAGGCTTGTTGCAATTGCTTGTCGTACACTTCAACTGTGAAAAAGTTTTGATTTTCGACGATGTTTTTGATTTGTGTCGGGTGTATTATTTCCACTAAAGCTGCTTCCCAGTGATCATCTTGATCCAAATGCATGGCTTGAGGTAATTTAGACGTGTAACAACACAATGTGTTGTTAGGAAACACCTCCATGGAACTGTCACTGGGTAACGTTAAGTAAAATTGGTTAATAGTGTTGTTCATATTTCCAATGTTCTTCTGTCCGAGGAGTCACTCGAGGTTAAAGGAGTATCTAAAAGAGGATTGTGATTGGAAGGGTGACTGTCAGGAGAAGGACTAACGTTGGCCGACAGACTCCCAATATTGTTACTGTTGTTCCCGTTGTAAGAGTATTTCAGGGAAGGATTGGGAAGAAGATACCCGATGCAACTGCTGAGTAAAATGGTCCACAATTGTTTGTCTCCTTGTTGCAAACTCAAATTAGCAATGGCTGCACCAATGACACAATATACCACAAAGATTTGACAGAAAAAAACGATTTGCGTTTTAGGGACACGTTCTCCACACCACACCCACAAGGGTTGCTTTTGTAAATCTTGCAGAGATGACGTGGGTGAAGGAGTAGTCACTGTGGTTGCTGAAGCTGTGTTGAAGGGCATGATGGTCACTTCTTTTTATAGTCGATGACTTGCGAAGCGTCAATCCAAGAATCAAAACTAGGAGGATATCCTTTCCAACGTACTTTGACTTCTTTGACACGACGTTTTCCTACTTTACGGGTTCTTCGTTCGAGAATGCTTTCAATGTCGTACACGTCGTCTTCTTTTTTGGTAACACGTTGTAACTCAGGCAAGTAAAATGTTCCTTTTAATACTTCTCCGTTCATGTCTTCCAATTTATAGACGGTAGGATGACGATCGCGCACTCGTCCAGTAACACGAAACAATTCGGTGGTCCAGTTGGGTAAGTAACCTTTGTCGAAAGTGCGTTTGGTTTTGCCAATGCGTACCCAATCTCCCGGGGTTAACACTTCTCTACCTTTCTTGGGGACAGCCCTCGTCCGGGACGTACCAAACAGACGCTCAAAAACAGTGACTTCGTTGTCAGGTGTCACCTCTTGTGGGGCACGTCCAATGCTTCTATGGTAAGATTGATTGTAGGCTTGGACTAAGTGTGGTAAGACGTCGATGTACTTGAGAGTGTGTTGATGTGTAAAATATTTCCACATGCGTTCTTTCAAGGTACGTTGAAAACGTTCCACGATACTGGCTTTGGTTTCAGGATTTTCGGTGGTGAAAAAATGAATGTCACGTTTTTTTAATTCTCGTTGAAAAGCTTGGTTCAGAAATTCGGTGCCTTTGTCGGTTTGCCATCGAAGAGGGTGACGACCGCTTTGTTTCAACACCAGTTGCAAAGCTCGTACTAACTCTCCGCTCGATTTGGATGTCAATGGTACGACCCAGGCAAATTTAGAAAAGACGTCGATGACACAAAACAAATATTTGTAGCCACGATTGTAGGTGGCTAAATGAGAGACATCAGCTAAATCGGCTTGCCATTGATGATCGATGCCTTCCACTTGAGTGCGACTTCTGTGAAATTTTCGTCGGATGGGTTTGTGTAAAGTGTACGTCGCTTGTTCTTGTAACCATCGTTGTACTGCTGGTAAACGGAGCTTTTTCAGGCGAGTTTTGGCAGCACGATACAATTTCTGAATGCCTCCGTAACCTGCAGGGTGAGCTGGATCGTAGTAAATGCTGGCTAAGACCTTCTCCATGGTTTTTGTTAATAGGGGACCCACTCTTCGAGGATATTGCTTTGGGTGGGACGAAATGTGGGTTGTTTGGAAACGGTTTTACGTGTCCGATGTGCCACAGGAGTTGACGTCGAGGGTAATGGTGGTGGCGGAGGTAATGGGATAGCTTCTTTGGCCTTCTTTTCTTTTCTCACTTCTGGTTTCCTTTCTTTCTTTTTCACATCTGTCGAAGAAGGAGTAGCCATCATCTTTTTAACCCAAGTTTTGAGTTCTTCTCGTGGGGGAGTGGGGGAAGGGGTTAACAAGGAAGTGGCAATCTTACTCGGAATGGGAGTAGCAGAAGGTGTTTGAAAGAGATCATGGGGTTCTTCTTCCTTGGGTAATGGTGGGGTAACGTCTGTTTTAACTGCTGTAGAGGGTGAGGGTGAGGGTGACGGGTTATTCATTAGAGCCTTAAAATCGGACAAAGTGGGTTGAGCTGTTTGTTCCACAGCTTTCTGATGAAAGAGTTGTAGCCGTTTCAAGAGTTGACCGTACTTTTGTGATTTTTCGGTTTCGGATAAATCGTGGCGATGGATCAAGGATTGCAATTCGTGTTGTAATTGCGACATCTCAGCCAAATTGGGATTGGGTGGTAAATGGGGGGATCGTTGTTCTTGCCAATGATGGTATTCCATCCATCGTTTGTAAGGAACCAAAGTTAGTTTTCGTCCTTCCATGGGCTTTCAAAGGTTATGTCTGAGATTGTGGTGCTCCATAGTGTCCTTTTATCTTCTACCCATCCCTTGGTTAAACCCTTGGGATATCCCTTGGGTCACCCCTTGTAGCAAACCTGGTATTATGCCTGTCAACAAAGGAGCAAGAAAGGGTAAAAATCCTCCGCGTTGCACCAACATCTTTTTCTTTTGACGGACGGATATTTTCTTTTGAACCATTTGACGAAGAACGTGTCGATGTTTGGATAAGCATTTTTTCTTGTGTGGAGACAAAGGTATCGTGCCTTTCAAAACATTCAAACAACATTCACACACGGTATCGATGACATCTTTGGAGGCTGTTTTAATGATTTGTTTTCGCATGGACGGAGAGGCTTTGGACAGGACGGACAACACGTCTCCGTGTTTGGCTAAACGAGGAGGTAGTCCTTTCCTTTTCTTTCCTTTGTGGGGTGAATAAGAATGTTTTTTGCGAGGTGACATCTTTGCTTGTTCGTTTCAGAAATACACTGATGTCAAAGACTTGGTACACACCCTCTTTTATCTTCTTTTTCCTATTGGCTTCTCCAAAAGGTAACGGCATGCTTCGCTAAATCCTCAAAAGCAGGGCTAAAGATACCAGTTCGGTTATTAGCTGCTTTGTCTAGTTTCTGCATACCTTTAATAAAACCAGTAAATATGCCTCCTCTTTGGTGACTTCTCTTTTTCTTTTGACGTTTGGGTATTTTCTTTTGTGTCCTTTGACGAAGAACGTGTCGATGTTTGGCTAAACGTCCTTTCCTTTTCTTTCCTTTGTGGAGTGTAGAAAAATGTTTTCTGCGAGGTGACATCTTTGCTTGTTCGTTTCACAATACCACTAGTGTCAATGACTTGGTATACACTCTCTTTTATTTACTTTTTTTTTGGGAACTAGCGCTTTGTCAAAAAGGTAACAATGTGTTTCCCAAAATTGTCAAAGGATCCTCCTTTTTGGTGTCTTTTCTTTTTCTTTAAAGGTCTACGTCTTTGGAGGGAAGGACGTTGATGTTTGGTTTTAAAGCTTTTGGTGAGATGACGAGATTGTCTTGTTCCTTTTCCTTTTTGGACGGTAGAACGTCGAGGGTGATGGTGTGCACGTTTTTGAGGAGGCATCCTTGAGTGTTCATCAGTGGTACAGAAAAAATACTGATTGACATCGTGGTTTTCAAGTCATATTTTTATACTGGAATGCGTCGCCACTGATTATCTTTGCGTCGTATCAACTTCATGGCAGGTAACACACGTCGTGAAGGAGTTCGCAATGGACTCAATCGGGACAGTTCTTGTTTGGACAAATCTAGTAAACTCTTTAACATGCCAGATCTTTCTTGGACTTTGACTTTGGGGGCAGGTACTTTATGAGCAGCTGCTACTGACGCTAAGGTGGACGAGGGTGTCTCCGGTGGAGGAGACGTTTTGGGAGACGCAGATTTCCAATGTTTCATCAAATTAGGAAAAACGGGTGTCAAATTGGGTTTGGCTGGCATCACCCGCAACGGAGAAGTGGCAGCCCCTGAGGCTACTGGCAACGTAGTCCCTGCCAAACGTCCTTGTAGATCTTTTCTTACAGGTCGTGGTTGACGAAGGTAAGGTTGTGTCCTGGCCGAAGTGCCTCTTTTGCGGGTGACCGCTTTTTTCTGTGGACTTTTCTTTTTCTGTGCTTTGGTCTTGGTACCCTTGTTCTTTTTCTTAGGGGTTTGTTTGGCTTTTTTTGTTTTCTTCTTGGGGTGAACTTTGGGAGTATTGGGATCCCATTTTAAAAGGGAACGAATGATGACACCTCCTAGAGAACCACTGCCTCCAGGTTTCAATATGATTTGCTTTTTGGTGTGAGTGTCAAGGCGAGGATTGGCCAGTTGCGTCAAGGCTACTTTGTTTCTGTCAAAAAAGCGTTTGGTTTGATGTGGAAGGTGAATGATGCCTTGCAGTATTTGACGTGCTGTCACCGTAAACCATCGTAAGACTTCTTTGAGACTGGCTTCTAAGACGTGAGCACGTCTTTGTGGATTTTTTTCGCGACTGATGCCGTACAAGGCACGAATCAATTTGATGGGAAGATGAGACTGAAGGGACGTCATGTTGACGATGTATGAGACCAGGTCAAAGTAACCCAAGGTTTTTATAGATTTTTTTTAGTGCTTCATAGTGTTATGTCGACGAGGAGGACGTGTACACGACAGGTCCTCCGTCTTGACACCAGTCGTGAAACAAATCGGTACGAAATCGCAAATAATCAGGGGTAGTGGGTTTTAAATCCACGAGTAAATAGGCGTGTGGCGTTTGAGTGGCATCATCGTACGCATGAGTTAGCCAAGGTGTTCCTAACTGTTTGGCTAAAACTTGCACTTGTGATTTATCTCGAGGACTTTTAAACAAGACCACGTAATGAGCATTGAGACTAATGGTACGATGGGCTTTACTTTGTTGAAATAAATTTTGTGTAATGTAAATGACACTGGCATTACGATGATGCCCTTTACGTGTAAACCACAGTTTAATTTCTTCTTCGTCTTCTCCTAACATGTCGTCAAAAATAACCCAATGAGTTTGACTAGGGTCAGACACGATCCCCTCGTCTTCTTTAGGAATGCCTGCTACAAACACAATGGAATCACCTTGACTTTCTTGCAAGAGGCTGTATGCCGATTGCCACTCTTTGTAACACCACACGATGCGTTGAGGTGGACGATCGATCAAATGATGTTTATGTTCGATCAAACGTTTGACAAATTCGGTTTTGCCTGAACCGCTCGGTCCAGCAATTAACATGTTAAAAGGATGACGAAGATACAAGGCTTTCCAACTAGCCTGATCTAAGTGTTCGTCAATGACTTTGAATGTGGAGGAGGAAGGAGTAGTAGAAAGAGTAGAGTGAGCCATAGTCGTGTAGTGGTATGTCAGTATTGACACAAAAACAGACAAGACAAGAGGTTTTTATACTTTTTTCAAGACAAGTTTATTTGAATGCATGTTTAAATTCGAACAACACGAAAGACAAAAATACATAAAAGCCAAATGGATAAATACAGGAATAAAAGACATAGGGAAACGATCAAAGTGACATATAAACAAGTCACTGTACAACATGTTTTGGGTAACGAAGGTGTCCTAGAGGTAGTGTGCAATGTTCTTATAGTCTCCTCTACAGGGGGTATAGTCACATACGTGTCCTCTCGAAAGGGTCTTTGTGGGGGAATGTCCATGACAGTTCTGTCTTGAACAGATTGATTGTCCTGGGTGACAGATTTTTTTTCTTCTTCTTCTTCTGGTACTGTTACTAACACAGGATTAAAAGTGACTTTTTTCACACGACGATACATTTTAGGAACACAACGCTTGGGCATAATGGGATACTTCGTTTGTCCAAGCCTCAAAATCCCAACTTTTCCAGTCACGTACATCTGTCCAATGAGGGTGTAAATCACAAGCTACACACACACATCTTCGTACACTGCTTCCGTACGTAAAAGTTGACGAATCTTTTTTTCTTGGAAAGGTCGAGACGTATCCAGATGAAAACGTAAGGCTTTGAACAGAATAAGTCTCTCGTGGACATTTAAAGGAGTCACCATACTGTCTTATTTTTTTGATAGGTAGTGTTCGTAAAGTGTCCACAAGGAATTGGCAGGTAAACGAAATCCCAGAAAGCAAGTCACTAAAACACACACGACACGTCGACCCCAATTCATAGGTACAGTTCTTGCAATAAGTGTTCGTAATCTTTCACCGTGTGAATCTTCTCATTGATATCCTTCCACGGAATCTGTTGGATCACCAATGATAAAGGTTGTGGCATGGTTGTTCTCTTTTATACTTCTTTTTTAGGTCGAAGACTATCAGTGTAGATTCAACCCAGAATTAAACACAGAATTAAATTTGCACAAAAAGCAAAAGTGATTAATATAACGTGTAATTTCGTCCCACTGCCATTCAGGGTAACGGTCAAGAAGGATCAAAACATCTTCAGAGGTAAACGTAGTAAATTGGTAACAGAGCAAAAAAATACCCTTAATCCAGAGAAATCTAATACGTTGGTTAATTTTTGTCACTTGCCTCTTGTGAATTTCACGACACAAATGTTCTACAGTCACCCATTGAGATTTTTCTTTAGCAAGGCCTTGCCAAACGTCCTTGTAGATCTTCTCTTGCAATTCGTAGGGTAATCCTTGAATATTATGTTTTATATTATATACTGGTCTAGGTGTGTTCAACGCCATGGAGCAGTAGTGTCACTTCCAATCATTAGGTCCTACTAAAGGTAGGTATTGACAATTCGGAGACCATCGAGCATGTTCCAGGTAAGCGGAATCTTTCTTTTCCCACTCGTAAATGGATACACCACAACTGAAACACTTGACTTTATCCCCTTCGCCCAAGTAGAAAAATCCAGCTCTGGCTAATTCTTCAGGAGTTGGTCCAGGCAGATATTTTGGCCATTTATCTTTGAAGGTTTGAAATCGACTTTTAAAGTGGCAGTATTCAGGCAAACTCGTCGGGAACGAATATTCGACTCTCCTCACTTCTGTTCGATGCAGGTACGGTGAAATTCCTAGGAGTCCACGATAACGTGTCGCACCGCTTTCGCATCCCTCAGGTTTGACACGCACAGCATCACTTTCCAGGGTAGATATAGGGGTAGTAGTCATAGCAAAGTTCCTACGATATCCTGCTGAATCGCTAACGTCACAGAGCCTGGCATCACTACAATCGCAAGGTTTAGCATCGCACTCCACTTGAGAATTCCCAAATTTGAATGATGTCTGTTTAAATGGATTCATCTTCTTTTCGCTTAGCTGTGTTAGTCACAATGAACTATTGGTCTTGGACAATGTCCCTTTTTATATGCTGCCCGATTTCGATGTGACCGTACGGTAGAGTGAAGTGATTGGGAAGTCGTACTCTCTTTTGGTACACGATTTGGTAGACTTTTTCCAAAGGTCGGCTAACGATTTGGTGTGTGGGTAAACGGACAATCTTGTGCGGTTCGTGGGTAGTCACTTGAAACGTTTCATCCTGTCCCGACTGTAAGGCTTCTTGAAGCACGTCAAAGTTCACCACTTGACTGGTGCGATAATTAAGAGTCAATCCTTTCACTTTACATTTGGTGTGCATTTTTCCTTGGGGGTCTCGGTATTCGTAGCCGTAATTTTTAGGACCGCCACTTGCAAAACTTAGAATCTTGTCGTCGGGATGTTCATCGGTCCAGGCTCCTAAACGGTCTCCTTCGATGACAGGGTTACAATCGTTCGGTCGGTGAATGTAGATGCAACTGTCTGTGTCAAAATACAACACGCGATCTCCTAACAGTTCTAACACTTCGTACAATTTTAAGCGAGCGTGGGCTGTCACGTAAGCCGCAATGATGACATTTCCAAATTTGTCGGCTTCTACAAAGTCTAGTTCTTCTTCGTAATTGACTAAGATCAAGTCCTCACGAATGACGTCCACGTGTTTGATGACTTTGGTTAGGTCGTGAATCATCTGGAAGTAGCGAGACGGTTCGGACAAATACTCCGTCTTGGGTAAAGACGGACGTTGTGCCATTTTACCCCACAAACAATTGAGCATCACTTTGGCAAACGAACGCCTTCCTTCGTTTTTCTCGATGTGGTCTAAAGTGAAACCTTCCTGCTCCCGATATTTTTCTTTGAATATCTTTTGGTCTTCGGGAGTGTGACACCAGGAAGGATAGCCACTAGCTTCTTGTTTTAGTTTTAAAAAGGTATCCACGTAGTCTGCAAAAATACCTTTCTGTCTCTCGTCGCCCTTGCAGTATTGTTGTGTTTTGGGAAAGTGGTAAATTTCGTACACTTCTAACAGTTGATATCCCAGGTCCAGAGCTTTAAACAATTCCACGCTCACCCACGTTCCTGTCAAGGCGCGTTCTTCCAGGCTGTGTTGACAAGGTTGGTCTTGGTTGCACGTTTCGGCACATGTGCGACACAAAGGAAACATCAGTTTTCCTTGGCAATGGTGAGGTAAAACGGGATGGTACAAGTCTGTGGGTGGTAAGACTTTACACTTGATCAATCCTTCGTACTGTCGAATGTGGTCCAAATCAATGTGTTCTGTCATCAATTCTGGATGCCCTACGGGAAAGTGACAATATTTGCACACGTACGGATACAACGAACACACGTCCAAGTATTTGATTTCTTCTTCTCCCTTCTCCTCGTCCGCTTGGTACAGTAAACAGGTAGCATTCGTTCGTCCTCCGTACAAACTATCCCGTGGGTTTAGGGGGTCCACCCACTTGTAACTTTCTACGATGCGTTTAAACTCGGGATCGGTTTTCAAACGCAGATCGTACTCGTGTTCCCACATTTCCACTACCTGGTATCCTTGCTGTTCTAACTTCAAACGTCGCTGACACGTGGTCTGGTACAAGTCTTCCATGGTTCGTTGTAAAAACTGATTTTTGGTGTCTCGTTGAGGGTAGCATAGGGGACATCCGTGAAATAAACATCCGTTAAACTCGTACACGATCTGAGGGTTTTCTAAGTCCCAACCATCTACTGAATACGTTCCGATGGTCTTTTCGCCTCCTCCGTTGCGAGCGTGTTGGATCCATTTGTCTTCCTTGTCGCACAAGTAATGAAGCCAGCGTAGGGCTTTGACTGAGTATTGACGTTTGACAAAATTTGTCGTTTGAGGACTGATGATCGCTAGAGTATTTTCAGGCATAAAGCGTTTTCGGTACACTAAAGAACACGCTTTGGCGATGGTACAAGCTTCTTTCAAAGGATCGATCCCTCCGTATTCCATGAACAATTCTCGAAATTTTCCACAGCAACGTCGTAAAATGTCCACGTCAGATCGACAGTACTTTAACATTTCTTCTTGAAAGTCAAAGGGGTCCGAGGCGTGAGTCTGGTACCAAGCATAGAAAGCTTCTCGTTGTTCGGTGCGCATGTTGTCGGGGTCGTAGTCGTCAGCCTCAGGCAAATGGGGTAGAACGGTATGTTGATTGGCTTTGGTATTAAAAAAGTGTGGAAAATAACCTTTAGCCATTTCTGGCATACCAAACGTTTTAGGCATGCGACTTAATGGCATGGCCAAGTAACACATCGAATCTTTAAACTGTACTTGTCCTACTTGCATAGAAATGATTTTGACTCCGTTCAAAGTCACTTGAGGCCGTTCGGTACTTTGTTCCGCATAGTATCTAAGCAGAAATTGCCCATCGTATCCCGAGAAATTGTGAGCCATGACCGTGGCATGGCAATGACAATTGCCGTAACGTTCGATGTCTTCTGGACTCCACGTTTCGTCGATGGGGTTTAGGATCCATTGGGCAAAATCGGCTAGCGTGTTTGACCCTCGAAAGATTTTTTCACGTCCTCCAGGAATCTTGCTGCAGTAAGGGCAATGACTAAAGATAGGTTCTTGGATACACTGCTCACACGCACGGTGAGCTACGCAGAAATTAGGAATGTGAATACCAGTTTCTTGCATGCATTCGAAATCAAAAAAGATAAAATTCCCTTTCTTCTGGGTATCTTCTGGTAGGGGTTGATATTTTTGAATGAAGCATTCGTGCTCCAAGTCCACGATTTGGCGACAAATGTGACATCGTTTCTTCCCTCGACAAACGTGTAACTTGGCACTATTGGTACGTATGCCTTGTCCACAAGTGGGGCACAATCTCAAAAGCTGACAAGCACTTTTCTGCTGTGAACCTTGCATCTTCAAATGTTGTTGATAACAGGTAAGACTGACAAAAGTGCGCTGACACACAGAGCAATGCACTCTTTCTTGTCCTTGGTCCAGACAAGGTTTAGAGACCAAACATCCCTCACATTTTGATCCACAATGTTTGTGTTGTTCTCGATTGTTATAACCATAGTCACATTTTTCACAGTAGTAACCGTATCCCAGGAATCCAGTGATACTGGTAATGGTATCAAAATGCTCATCGTGATGATAGACGTGAATGTATTTTCCGTCTTTGAAATCGGGGCCTCGAAACAAAAGAGGTCCACGCACTTCTTGAGGGTGTACTTTCAAAGTGTAACGTGGAGCCAAGACGTCTTGCAACTTTTGCATTTCTGGAATGCCACAAGGAGTGTCTTTGGATATCCCCGCTTGCTGTAACAGGAGTTCTGCTTCACTTCTTTGTTTGGCTCGGTCCGATTGTTGAATAGTTTTCCAGGCTCTTTTCCATTCTACCGTGTCGTTCTTGTTGGCATACGTTCGTCCCACGACGACAGCACGGGCTAAACACATCTGGTCTTGAGGATTGTTAATTCGGACGAGGCTTAGTTTGGTGTTGCGAAGGTTGTCGACCAATAATACTTTTTTGCGTCCTGTCCCCTGGGGAAGAGACACGTGGGTCATGAACAGTGTGGCTTTTCCGTCGTCAATGTGAAACTTGTCGTTGGATTGTTGCACATGTTGAATCTTGTCGATGACTTTGGAAGGTGTTAATTCTGATGGGTTAGTAAACTCGATCCAAACGGGAGACTTTAAATTATCGTGATGAATAGAAAGTCTCAAGCGATCGTCTTCTTTGGCTTGACATTGCTGTTTCAGTGCAGTTAACACAGAATCCCACACCTCAGTAATGAACCCTTCTGTATTCTCCAAAGGTACATTGGCTTTAAAATCTTTAAACTTTACGGCATACGTGTAAGCCGTTGTTCTAAATTTTCGAGAGGAACGCTTTTCTGTCTCTCGAATGTGATAGTAATTTTCAGGGTTTACTAAGGGTGGTGCACTTTGCTTGGACGTGGATTGTCTGGGTGTGGATTCGGGCTCACTCATGTCATCTTCAAAATCACTGGCATGAATTTGAGCCAAGAATTCAGCTACTGTGCTAGGCGATACATTACGTTTCTGTCTCTTACTATCTTTTCCTTTCTCCACAGCATGATGTGGCCTTTTCATCTTGTCTGCAAAAAGTCAAATGACTACCTTTTAAAGACCATAACCCCTATATATTCATGTTCGATCCGTGCATATAAAAAGGGTTAGTGTCTAACGGTTCAGTATTCCTTTCACTCTCACATTGTCCAGAACGATGGAAGAACCTACACAAGTGGAACTTCTCATTAGAGCTTTACGTGGGGTCATACGAAAGTTTTCGTCAGACCAGCCGACAGCCTACTCTCCCTCCTATCGAGATAAAAGTCAAGATACTTGCTATATCTGTAAGAAGAAAGGACATTGGGCTACAGAATGTTCAGATCGTAACAAAAATAAAAAAGGCTACAATAGAGACAAAAGTCAAGATACCTGTTATTATTGTAAAGAGAAAGGACATTGGTCTCCAAACTGCCCTAAGAAACAACAGGAACAGGAGGAGGAGGAGGAGGAGGAGGAGGAAAGAAATTCTGAACAGGAGGAGGAAGAGGTACCCTCCCCCAAGGAAGAACCCCGTCACGTTCACAAAGACAAGAAAAGAAGACGAAACGAAAGTGAAGAGGAAGAAGTAAAAGAAAAACGTGTGACAGTAAAGAAAATGAAAAAACAGAAAGAGTGAAACAGAAGAAAACTTATGAACTTTTTAAAAATGGTCTTGTGTTATGTTATGTTGTGATATTGAATTGTAACGTTTGTACTAGAATAAACTAGAGAGAAAAAAACGTAAGTGTCTCTTGGTTTTGATTTGATAGTATAATTACCTACACTCACACATTCATTCACTCAGACGTGTATTATGGGTTTTTTAAAAAAAATAAAGGACTTTTGAGTTTTCATTGAAATAGGCTATTGACATAGTATTTCTTTTCGAAATAATTGGAGTGGTCCTGAAAAGGACCGTTGGTGTTTTGTGTGTTTAAAACAAAACAAACTCAGAAACGGGATGAAATCCTCTTGAGCTGTCTTAAGCCTTTGCCACGACCAAGGCCTACTTCGGGACTGGTGGTTCCTGTCAATGATTTGGTAGAAATCACTAACGGTGGTAAGGTAGACGTAGTCACAGAGAGATCGGGTTGTTTCGCTCGAGAAGGTCTTTTTATCTTCGGCCGTGATAAAGAAGTCTGATACATTTGTTTCAGACTCCTTAACTCAGCTAAAATATCTAAAAGTACCGTCGTGACCGTTTGATTTTCACTATTTTCTTTCTGTCCTTGGTCTTCATTCTTCTCCGTTGCTGCTGCTGCTGCTACTGTTTCTTCCTGGTGTTTTCTTCTTGCTTCTTCTTCTTCTTCCTGCTGTTGCATAAGAAAAGCTTGTTCTTCTACTTTCTGTTGTTGTAAAAATCGCTCCAATGCTTCTTTTTGTCTCTGCTTAAAATCATCGACGTGTCCATAAGAAGATACAGAAGGCAACGAAGGTTCCGGAATAAATTCTTGCGATGTTAAAAAATCCACAATGTCCCAGTTAAAATCCACTTCTTCTGGATGTAGATTTGTCATGACTTTAGTAGTCGCTGTTGGTCCATGACTTGCTGTCTCTACTCCTGTCTCACTCCAATTCATTGTCTTCTTAGTGTCCGCCATGATTGACAACCCTCTTGAATCGATGGACTGCACACAGGCGCTAGTACCTCTATATAGAAAAGGTGACGTCACAGACTACTCTCTTCCGATTGGATGACTGTGACTGACTTTTGTAACGCACGTTTGGATTGGTGGATACACTCAATCCGTTTCAATCCGCTCTTCCCCTATAAATAGCCGCAGTACACGGCATTCGCTTCACCTGTTCTCATCAGAAGATGTGGACTAATGTTGAATCGTCAACCCTTGTGTCAAGTATGCTGTTTAGGACTGACATACCCATGTATGTCAGATCATCATGGAGTGTCATTCATATGACGGAGACAGCCTATTGGAAGAGAAGAGTCTATGTGGAAAGACAAGGTTGTTTGAAGAGAGTTCTCTTCTATGGACCTACAGTAAGGAGAAGTTTAAGGAAGAGAAGAAGATCTGTGAGATGTCCTCTATGTTAACAAAATACTGTTAACATTACACCTAACGGTCCTTTTCAGGGCCACTCATAAGTCTCGAAAAGATAGTAGCTTTCATTGCCACCCTTTTTTTCCCATCTCTCTATATAGACCCACCCTGTTCCATGTCCCTTGACGCTAGATAGACCCAAATAATTCCCATGTTCAATTCCCCTTGACGCTAGATAGTCCCACCATGTTCAATTTCCCTTGTCGCTAGATAGTCCCACCATGTTCAATTTCCCTTGTCGCTAGATAGTCCCAAATAGTTCCCATGTTAAATTTCCCTTGTCGCTAGATAGTCCCCCCATGTTAAATTCCCCTTGTCGCTAGATGTTCCCAAGCCCTTTTTGACTGGATTTTCCATTGTCGCTAGAGTATCCCCTATTACTACTATCTACCATAACCAAGCTGAACAGTGTGGACGAAACAATGAAATCAATGAAAGTTAACACAAATATAAATAATTTATTACGATTAACTATTGCACCAGAAACAAAGACAAAATACTGACCAATTAAAATGACACATAAGCATAATTTTAAATACACATTAAGAGACAACGCAACGTGGCTATATTTGCTTCTCACTGCACCGCTACTTCATAATGTATTTCTATCCGTCTATGTTGTTGAATTCCGTATATATTAAACCTCACATTTATTGCCAGTATAATTATTTCAAAGCAACACGATAATGTTTAAGTACAATGAAGAATACCATTGGTTTCATTATATTATAATGGTTACTACGGCATTACTATTCTTTATCCCATATTAGAAGTGAAAATAATGCTTCTGGCTCTGTTAAAATACTTGACAGCACATTGCAATGGATATTGATATTGTTAAAGTACATGCTAACATATTCAAAACTTGAAGAGCTGTTGTGGGTTTTCTTTGTGGTTTTTTTTTTTTTTTGGGGGGGGGACATTTTATTTTAGTCTGCCCTCTAGTAACTATTTCATCAAGAGATTAGAACATGGTCTAATAACCAATGTTAGATGCGTTCTGCAAATTTTGTGTTCGTTGATTGTTTCCGTTACCATGATTTGTATTTAAATCTACAACTTTGCTAATATGCTTCTGATTTTTATAGAAATGTGCAAATGTGCCCATCCTGTTCTCTCTGCCTTTTTGAAGAGCCGTTTTTGGGGAATATTATATTTGCAACATTATAAAAAGCGTTGTTCAAGAAACTTCTTAGTATCTCTATTAAATATTTATTGTTTGTTCTTTTTCTTTTGTGTTCTCATTGTTGACTGAACCTAGAGCAGATTAATTAAGCATTATCATACCCAAACATACCACGGAACATAAATAATTTTGGAAAGCAGTAAAGAATGTTGTCGTTCACGATGTTGGAAGCAATATAAATTGTAGAAAATGTTCTAAAGTGCTCTCGTGCTCTTACATACATACGGCTACTGCTCTCCAATGCTCATCATGAACGATCAACTTGATTTTAAAGTAAAATATAAATGTTTTACGAGAAAACGGAGATATCCAGTCCAAAGTTTAATTTGTTTGCGCCCCACACGTTTACGTTGATTAGGTCCTGAGAGATTTGTACATACGTACTGTCATCATCTGATACAGGACCAGCTGAGCATCCTTCTGGAGGATTTTTAGAAATCCAAAAATATTCCTGAAATAAAAAGTATATCGTATATATGTTTTCAAAGCATTTCATCTAATAATGAAATTATGAGGACTTACAGTGAAGGGACAAATATGCCAGTATAAGGCAATATTCCGCCGACAGAATATTTCTGACTACATTTGTCTTCAACGCAACGATTTTTAAAACGTTGGTCAGATAAAAGTGGGGATGGCTAGCTTTATTTGCTCAATCCTCATTCCTTTGTGTTGCTCTTCCTGCCATTGAAGGAGCAGTTAGTATGGCTCCTTAGGTTTTTTTTCTGTACTCTTCAAATGCCTTTTTACCAAGTTTCTCCCGCAGTAAAGACTGTATGAAATCTTTTATTTTGAGACTCTTTATGTTTCAATAAGGATTCTCTTAATCTGCTTGACAATACTCTGCCACTCTGAGTCATTTTGCTTCTGTTCTGTTCATAGGACTGAAGAAGGAGACCAATACGAGGTTTTATGTGCTAGAGGCGCAAATATAAACGAAAACTAATACTACAAGGCACTGATTTAGTAAAATTTACAAACTCAAAAAAGGTCGACATAGAAAAGAAGAAAGAGCTTGCTTTAAAAATTTACGAATCAAACAATATCATTTCGGAAGAAGAAAATAAAACGCTGGCTAACTCAATACAACAAAACATGAAAATGAGGATTAGGGCTGTCCCTACTCATTATGCACATTTTCAAGCGCAAACATTAACATACTAAACATGAACGTATTTACATCGATGATCGATGGTAACGATGGAAAGTAACATATATCTAGAACAGTATCATTTAGCCACCGATAGACAATATGTTTCGGAGCTAAAGTAGACAAATGCTAACCACGTTTCTATTTTTTTTTCCCATCGTTTCTAGAAACATCACGCTCAAAACAAGTCAGCAAACGCTGTATTGGCAATACACATATTCGGGGATGAAAAACAGTCATCTCAACCTTATTAAACTGAGTCGAATCAACATTTTGTTCTCATAAAGTATGGAATTATTATTATCGGACTTTAGCTCGAAACTTTTAACAGACCTTTGGAACACGTTCGTTCTTCACACCACATCCACTGTTGCTTTTTTTTCATTTTTGTAGTTCTAGTAGACATGAACGGGATATAGTATTCAACTGCATGTTTATAACAGCTAATTCCTTTTACAGGCATTAACCCGAGAAGCTACAAAAGAAGATTGGAATTGGGGGGGGGATACCTTTTCAAAGGCCATTAACGTCTCAAATACGGTGGTTTTTGCAGCTGTGCAGATGTGATATTCTTCAAGAAAAGAATGTAATTTCTATGGTGTTATGTATATTTAATTTATACTGTGAGCTTGACCTTTGTCCGTGATTGAGAATATGGTTTTGTGTGTCCCAAAGATTTGTCATGATTGTAAATTGTATATAAGTTGTTTAATTCTATTGGAGTTCAAATTAAAACCTTATTTACAAGCAAGTCTTTTTCTGGAGAAGAACTTGTGACCTGTTTTTTGCATTGTATTGTGTCTTATATCAAGTGAAATTAGTGTATAAGGATGAGTTAGGCATTATTTGATTTAATAGTCTATTGAATCACTTTTAGTATTGTACAAATAATGTAATATGAATCGTTTATTTATTCTATGCACTGAAATTGTTAATATGATTTTGGTACCAAAACACTACTTTTGGTACTATTGAAAACTCATTCCAAGACATTCTGGATTATATCATTGTTCTACTTCAAGACAATTGGTACATCAACTAATTCAATACTTCAAGACAATTGGTACATCAACTAATTCAATACTAATGAAATTCATTTGGAATATTCTATACAACTGCTTTTATGATGGAATATTTAGGATCATTTGGAATTATTTCACAATAAGTTTTAAATTGTTTGCTGAATTTTACTAAATCGGAAGGTTTGACCTTTTATGTTGCATAGTATAAGAAAATAGGATCGTAAGAATGTCCGCATAGTCACGTCTCCAAAAAGAGGCCATGTACCGTAATCGATCTGAACAAGAAAACATAGAATGTTGCCAAGTGAAGAAACATTCTCTTCGCTGAACGAGCACTTTTTTCATTTGGCTGGCTGGAATGTTTTTTTATCATGCGTCAAAAGAACTTGACCATCTACAACTATCGATTACCGTGTCTTCGTCAAAGAAATAGATCATTTACTTTGGTGCTTTTTGAATAATCTGTTTATGCATATGAATTTTGATTTTGGTAAAAACTGTCAAGATAACCAGATGTTTTGCAAACAGATTAGGAATGGTCTGTTTTCTGTCTTTTAAAAGACTATTCAGACGTGAACGATGCTGCGACCGTAAACATTTAGAGGAATTAATTTTGTTCAATGGAACTTGAGTAATTCTTGTTCAACTTGTTTTTAATCGTTCAATTCGTCTCTACTGGCTGTAGCGACGTCGTACTAAATTGACTTCGGGTACCACTTGCCAATTACTAAATCGTGTCAGTTCTTGGACAAATCCAGAACACTTTGCAGCATTTCCATTCTGCCTTGCACATTCCCCTAGAGCATACGACCATTTTAGGCCTCAGCAACACAAGGAGAGCAGAAGAAAATGGCGACGAAAATCAAGCAAGAAGTCATTTTAGAAATGTGTTTCCATTTTTACATCAGAAGGGGAAACACTACTCTTAAATCAGCTTTAGATTACCTCATCAGAATCAGGGCGTCATTTAGGGGAGGGGACATCTGCCCCCACCCCGAATTAGCATGTGCTTATAAAATTGATGTAGCCTTTATTCGAAAATTAACAAGCCCGTCAATTCTGCCCATATCAAACCCGAACAAATTTGAAATTATCTCCCTGATCATAATCCGAAGAAGTCAGTGTGTCGCATGCAGATTGGGGTTTCCTTGAGTAAGTGCGTTTTCTAGCTACATCATCTTTTTTTCTTGTAGGTAGTGGATGTTTGTTTGGTGTTCTTTGAAGTCACCACCGTTTTCGTTATCTTCTTTTTCGTTTGTCTGTCGCAATTTGCCATTTTTGTGGATTTTTTATATTTTAGCTTCGTCTACGGTATTATGATCCCTTCATATAAGTGAATGATTAATGTCCTCTAATATTATACTTCTTCTTGGTACAACAAATTCGTTCTAAATTTAAAATAATCTGGAGTGTTGGGTTTTAAATCGATCAGTAAATACGTAAGATGCAACTGGATGGCATCATCATAAGCGTGGTGCAGCCATAACTGTACACTGGTTTTTAAACGTCTGATACAATCAAATGAACACAAGATATTTCATACAGAAAAAACAAAACCATTGTACAACACAGCGTCAATATTTTATTTAAACCAAGGTTCATAAGAATCCTGTCCAATTAGTAAATTTATGAATCTGGAGTGACCAAGAGAAAACAAAGACATCCATGAAACCATACCGTACTGTGTCTGTATACTCCCGTCGTTTTTTGACTTTCATACAACTGAAAGGCTGTACTTGGTGGTCTCCTTACACAAGTCGATAAATTTTAATCGAGCATGTGTTATGTGTGTATACCCATATAGTTGAGTAATTTCCCTTTAACCGCATGGATGGGTTTGTGTTGTCAAGATTTCCTTGTGAGTGCATGCATTACATTCATAGACTGACATTTATTTCAATAGTAGAATTGTACTCTCTTATGCAGGTCTCAATATCATAATCGTCTTTATGTAGCTTTGAGTCCATCACATTGTTTCTATGTGGAAATCATCTTCCTCAATTAGCATCTCTACATAAATTATATTTCTTCCTCGCAAGTCTCTATCCTGTTTATACCAATATGATATCGTGTTTTTTTTTTTCAAAGAAAAACTAAATCATCGGATGGAACAAATTCCACGACTTCTTCCTAATTAACCAAGATCATATCTTCAGATATGATTTTCACCTATTTAATTATGTTCCCTTTATAGTCAAACGATTGAATTTTCTGAATTAGGTATTCTTTCGTATGTTGAGCGAGTCCACTCCAACCCCAATTTTAATCTTTTTTTAAATAGAGCATGACATTAAGAAATGATCTTCCTCCTTTGTTTTCTTTTTCTACTCGTTCCAAGTTGATGACTCGTTGGGATCGGTACCATTCGTTGAATGATATTTTGTTCTGGAGTGCGACGCCAAGAAAGATATTGCTCGTTTCTTGTTTTGTTTTGTTTTTTTTTTTTTGTTTTTTTTTATATAGCTCGTCAACGCAAACTGAAGAAAACAAAATCCCTCACAAGAGTCACACACTCTAGGGTACCGGGCCCCAAATGGTCTAGTGGTCTAAAGTGCTCACCGTTACGGATCACTGCCATCTCACCTCTGTCTGCGTCGGTTCGCGTCTCAGATTCGGACAATGTGAGTAAATGAGAAAGCTTCCCAGTAGCTTCTCGTGGGTCGGTGGTTCTTTCCGATAGTTCTTCCTCCACCATTAATACTTGCCGCCATGTATAGCATATTGTTTGCTGAAAAATGGCGTTAAACCCTACTTCAACAACAATAACGCTTCAGGCCGATTTATATAATTTTTTCTCCTTAAAATGTATCTGTTTCATCCGTCACGCTTGTGCCACAGATCCGACCTCCAAACAAGCCGTATGGTGGATTCAAGGATTTGATGTCCACCATATCGTCGTCTTTAACAATGTTCGAAATCGAGTCTGTTTTGAAACGTCGATCATAGTGGTATTAATATATTTACACCCCTTGAATTTACTAAATCTGGTTTCGCTATCAAGGTTTTGAGAGAGAGAGAGAGAGAGAGAGAGAGAGAGAGAGAGAGAGAGAGAGAGAGAGAGAGAGAGAGAGAGAGAGAGAGAGAGAGAAGCGAAATCCCTTGATTCTACAGAATACTTGATAATACTAGGCAGAAATAATACTTAAAACAGATAATACTATCATACTGATTAGATAAGTTTGAATTCGTACTCTGCGGATATTCGAGCCCAGATCCGCGGACAAACGACACCCATCGACTTGCATGCGCACAGCAGTCCATATTCCATCGAAACTATGCAGACATCACCAAAATATGATGCTACAAAGTCGGTGGTATACGCAGTTTTGAAGTTAAAGAACTAATGGATCAAAGTCCAGGAAGAGTTTAGAGCTATCGGACATTTTGTATGAAACCTAGAGGATGAAAAGAAAAAGAAGAAAGGAATAATACACGAGCTGAGAAATCGGTGGAAGAACTGGAGGGGACATCTCAGAACCACTCCATTGGCTCAAAAAGATGTTACAATATTGCCATAATAGTGTATTAGTATGTATGTATGTATGTATGTATGTATGTATGTATGTATGTATGTATGTATGTATGTATGTATGTATGTATGTATGTATGTATGTATGTATGTATGTGTTTGTGTTTGTGTGTGTATGAAAGCATATATATATATATATATATATATATATATATATATATATATATATATATATATATATATATATATTGTATTTGTTCTTACATAGCCCTTGACCCTAGACAGACCCACCCTGTTCCATTCCCCTTGTTCAAACAAGCCCAATACATTTCTTTTGCCCTAGACAAACACAAACATTTCCCTTGCCCCTAGACAAGCCCAATAATTTTTACTTGACACTAGACAAGCCCACCCTGTTCCATTTCCCTTGTCTCTATCAATAGTGTCCCTATTTTTGATTTACCATGTTTTAAATATTAACGTTCCCTTGCCCTACGGTGGCCTCAAATACTGATAACGAATAAGATGTAACGGGATTCATTTGAACTGACCAATTAGATTCATAGAACTATATCAATTAGATAATAATATTACTTCCTCTTTCTGTTCCCAAATACAATTGTCCAATTGTGCAGTGTTAGATACAGGATATTTTTTTTTAAAAAAAATCAGCAAGACAGTTTAGGTACCTTTACAGCAAAATATACAAAATCCGTAGCCTGGTGCTATCAACAAAAGTTCCTAGTGTATGAACGTACATGATATTTTACTCTTTCTTTTCTACCTCGATTAAAAGGCTGTATGTAAGACATATGATTTGAAATGGAGAAACGAAAGTACCATTTATTTCAACATGGTTTTTGGTGAAAAGAAATTTTGACCGAGTTATTGCAAGTAGAAGCAATTATTTAGCGACCTGATAACAAAACTCGCATAGCGATGAATTTCTCATCATGATTTGTATCCATTTGTGTAGATTGTACAATATTTCATTATCGCTATCTACTCCTCTGACTATTCAGTAAAAATGCTACTTTTCCAATTTGCACTTTGTAGCATTTGACAATTAGCACGATAAAAGTATCATTAAACTTAACAGAGAAAGAAATGACGCCCGTTCTGAATCATAGTAAGTATTTCCTAATTTAATGTAACGTATTCTCTTAGTCTTACCTTCTGTAAAATTGTAACAGCCAACATGTCAACACGGAAGTACGTCTGATCTGAACGTTTGTCTATCAAAACAATACACTTAGGTGAATTCCGTTTCGGTTAAATACCTTTTGTCGTGAAAGTAATATGACTGGCCGAGGTCAACAAAATGTCTATGAGGAGAACGGTTCTAAATCTGTGTTTGGTATAGAATATATCTGGGTTAAGTAAGAAACTTTCTAGAGAAGAGAAGCCGGATTTTAATAATTATGTTGAAAATTATAATATACTAGGATTTGTTCATACATAGGCTCAAACTATACATCAGTTTAATATTTACGGTTTCAAAAATCTGTTTGCATAAGAATTTAATCACAATCAGCTACAAGGAATTCGGGGTGTGGGGTGGAGTGGAGGATCTCGGTTTTTGTTAGTGAACTCCATTTCAAGCATTTCAATATATCTAGAGAAAAAGTGCCTCAAATAATATTATTTTGGTTAGTTGTTTAATCTCAGGCTAGCATACAAAAGTGGAACTTAATTTTTGGTTTTGTCTATTTTTATTTGAAAGCTTTTATTTACATTCGGATTGGGTAATGTATGGTGTATTCTTGGATTAAATGATGAAAATATATTTCTTAGATTGTTCAGCCAGAAATGTGGAGATATTGTTAGGCAAAAGTTGCAGGATGAGATTAAGTCGATGGAAAATATTGCACTTTTATAGGTCATTGGGAGTATAATTTACTTTTCAAAATATCTAGAATTGTTGTGAGATAAAGATCTTTGTTATGTAATACCTATGCTTAGATAGGGGAACTTGCCAATCAGAGGTAATACATGAATATGTGAAAGTATCTGCTATGAGGGAAGAGTGTGTCAATTTAAATCATAACGTTAAAATCGAAAATGAATTTTAAACACTTTACTGCTTGCCCGCTACATGGAGAAATACGAAGTAAACACGTATTCACCTTTGAATATAAAATTCCAACTTTAGAAAAATTTAGATCCCTTACACACCATGATACTAGTAAACTACTGATGACTAATTTAACAATATTTACTATAAAAGCCTTAAAGAATAAAGAAACCGTTTTATTAACGACTCTTGCAACTTAAGACTTTATATCAATCTCACATATATTTCTCTACACAAGTTTTAAGGTCACCCTTAAACCCGTTTGTTTTATTAATGTGCAGTTTATACTTGTATCTCACATATATCCGAAAAAAGAAATAATTATTATTTTTATTTTCTTATAATTTCACATTATTTCTTATAAATACGATGTTCTTTTGTTGTGCACTATAACATCATTTTGTACCGGATGATATTGAATCATGGGCCTGTGGTCTATTTTACAAATAAACACTATTATTGTTAATATATATATATATATTTTGTGTGTGATGACAGACACTTTCAACACAGTCATGACAATAGCTGCCAAGGACATTATTGGCATCCATCGCCCAAAGAAAAAACCCTGGGTTACAGAAGAGATTCTGAATCTGTGTGATGCCCGAAGAGACCTGAAAAACACCAGACACACAACAGGGGCATTGGAGTACCGAGAAATAAACAATAATATCAGAAGAAAACTTGAAGAAAGCAAAAGAAGATTGGATCGGACAAAAGTGCACAGAAATAGAGAGCAGTCTGATAAAGAATAACAGCAAAAGGGCATTCCAAATTGTGAAAGACCTCACCAGACAGAAGCAACCAAGAGTCAGTACTTGGCAACAGCGAAGATGAACAAAAAGAACATATATCGCGTGAGATAAAAAAAAACTAAACTTACAAACTAGTTATTTTGCCAAGTTTGTTAACAGTATATCAGTAATTTAGTGGCTGTGAAGTTTCAAAAATCATAGCTAGGCATGGCAAGCCTTTCAGCGATGGTGATTATATAAAGGAATCGTGGTTAGAATGTGCATCTTATTTGTTTGAAGACTTTCAAAATAAAGACAAAATTATTCAGAGAATAAAGGATTTGTCAATTAGTCGAAATACGGTCAAAGAGAGAGTTATTAAATTGAATGCTAATATTGAAGAACAAGTAGAAAAGGATATTAATTCATGTCACGCCTACTCTATTTGCCTTGATGAAAGTACTGATGTGACATCGTCCGCTAGGTTGGCCATCGCTGCTAGATATCACAAAGATAACGAAATGCATGAAGAAACAATAAAATTATCAACTTTATCGACAACAACAACAGGTGCAGATTTATGTGAAACTGTTGTGACTGAACTTAGAAATGCAGGTGTAGATATAACCAAAATAGTTTCTGTAGCAACTGATGATGCTCCAAGCATGACTGGAAAAGACACAGGTTTTGTTACATTATTTACAAGACATGTTGGGCACCCACTGTTAACCTTTCACTGTATTGTTCACCAGGAAGCCCTATGTGCAAAATCCGGCTTAAATGAAATTGAAGTCATTATGAAATAAGAGAGAGAGAGAGAGAGAGAGAGAGAGAGAGAGAGAGAGAGAGACCTACTTTTAAACAGAATCAGGACACTTACGCTTGTTTTGTGGTATATTTTCCCTTATAAACATTCAAAGAAACACGCATCCCACTTACAAAATCAAATTCCATAGGAAAGGTCCACGATTTTAAAATATCACCAGAGTGAACCGATGACAAATACGACTAAAATGTTCTCACAAACTAGTTAATCCAAATACGCTGTGATGTATTTGACTCTAAAATTGACATAATTTCCGTGGGATCGCCCAGGGTACGATTGTTCTTGCTTTAGTTTTACTTCTTTTTATATATATATATATAAATAATCTAGCGGTGAAACACGACCTATCTCGAAACTAAGTGATGAGCTACTTAAATCAATTGGAAGTGAACGCGGTAAGAAAATTAGTCTAGGCAATGAAATTGTTTATGATGAGTGATGCAATGTTTTGTACGAAGGTAGTATGGCAAAATAATAAATAAATTCTCAAGTTGTTCCCATTGCAATGCAGACTGGAATGTGAACTTAAATCACTCCGTTGTGTATTGTAATATTTCTTCTTACCACATCAACTACTGAATGGTCACAGTACTCGTACAATTTCATTTTACCACATCAGCTACTGAACGGTCACAGTACTGGTTCGCATTTTGAAACTGACAATTTATTTGTATCTCACTTAAACATTTTTACGTACACACTCACATCGGTATAATCAGGAGTGGTGCAGTATTAAGTGGCATGGTTTTTTGTTTCTTTTTTTTTCTTCTTTTCTTTTCAAACTTGTGAATATGGGATTTGTACGAATTAACGAAGCAAGTTCAGTGAACCTCAAGGATAAAACCCAAGTTGTCTGTCTATTGATGTGAATATTTACATAAAAAACAATATGACCTGCAAAACACAAAGATATACGGCAAGCATGATTAGAATGAACACAACAACTCCTAACTGTAGTAACAAAGAGATGTTTTTCTTCACGTCCGCGTAACTTAGAGTTTCAATCCTCTTTCAAGACCAACTTGGTACCCTTTTGTGAGCGTGAAATTAAAATACTGAAGAAACTTAAGCGCTTTGCTATAGACTATAGTATAGATCATTTCAGCAACAAACTAAACAACATAAATACCGTTAAAACAATAGAAAGCCCGAAATCGTCTATTAAAAAAGAAATGCGTTTAAAAAAATAATTAAAGATTAACGATGGCTAAGCAATACAACCTAATTAAAGAAAGGCAATGACATTTGTATATAGGCCTTTCACTTTGATATTGTATGCGGATGTAATCTGCCATGTATTAACAGCTTGAAAAAAGGTATACGCAAAGAGAAACCTCAATTAAGGGAAAATACACATATCAAAACAAAACATGCAATTTACTATCCACACACGGGTAAGCAGCTAAAACAAACCACATAATTTACTATCCAATATCACACCATCTACCATTCACACACACGGGGAAGCAACCAAAACAAATTATACAATTTACTATCCACACACGGGTAAGCAGCTAAAACAAACCACATAATTTACTATCCAATATCACACCATCTATCATCCACACACGGGAAGCAACCAAAATAAAACATACAATTTACTATCCACTCACGGGAAGCAGACAAAATAAAACATACAATTTACTATCCATACACCGGTAAGCAGCCAAAACAAAGCACTTAATCTACTATCAAAAATCACACAATATACTATCCACACACGGGAAGCAGCCAAAGCAAACCACATAATCTACAATCCAATATCATCCACACACGGGAAGCAGCAAAAGCAAACCATATAATCTACAATCCAATATCATCCACACACGGGAAGCAGCCAAAACAAATCACATAATCTACTATCCAATATCATACAATCTACCATCCACAAACGGGGAAGCAGCCAAAATAAAACATACAATTTACTATCCCCACACGGGAATCAGCCAAAACAAACTACATAATCTACTATCCAATATCACAACATCTACCATCCACACACCAGTAAGCAGCCAAAATAAAACATACAATTTACTATCCCCACACGGGGAAGCAGCCAGAAAAACAAAACAATATATCTACTATCCAAAATCACACCATCTACCATCCACACACACGGTCAAGAAGTCAAAACAAAACATACAATTTACTATCCACACACGGGGAAGCAACCGAAGCAAAACGGTTTAGTGTTGAAAATGGCTGGATAGTTTGATGTGAGGGATAGAAAGAAGTCAAAGAGCATCTATATTGTATAAAAATGTAAAACAAACGGCAGACGCATTGATTTCAAAAGACATTTTTTATTCAAATAAGAAACAACTAACAAAACACAATTTTTTTTCAACTAACAAGCATTGATTCCAAGAAGCAGTGTACGAACTACGGTTCAAAAGGTAATAAAGTTCCCATGTATCCATTTTTTGTTTGGCCTTTTTTTCTTCACAGGTGATGATAAGTTATCAATTCGATCCAGACTTTTTGCTTGAAAAGGTCTGTAAAGTAACTGTTTGCTTGTTTCGTCTCCTTAATCTTGGCAAAGAGAGCTTCGATGTGATCAATTTCTCGAGCAATCAATGGAGGAGAGGAATGATCACGCAAGTCTTTATACCACTGAAATAACATGGTTTCTTCTGAGATGAGACTCCAAGCTTCGTTCAGATAATCGTCCAATTTTTCTTCTTGATTCATCATCATACATTTATCGTGTTGAAGTTGACTGGGATGATCGTTTTGACATCCATAACAATCTTTCTTAATCATGTCCCTCATTTTATCCTCCAAGTGTTTGGCAAAACAGGTGACTAAATGTTGTTCCTGTTCTGGCCATCTGGACTGCATTATCGCTACTTCTTCTTTTTGGTCTTGGGGATTTGCTTTCTCTGTAACCTTCCATTCCATTTCCATTGATTCTCCACTGTTCAAAGAAGGACAAGGGGTTTCCATAGTTTCTAATAGTCTAGAATGACTTCTCTCAAACTGTTGATTTCTATGGTATTATCAAATTGATCATACATAATGACATTCACCGTTTCTTCAAGAGCCCCTGCAAACTGAAGTTCCACACGCAGTTGCCCAGATTTTAAAGGGTGGAAATGTCCCTCGTCGCTGCCTTGGTCTGGAGTGAAATCAAAAGCCCACAAAGTGTAACCTCCTGCATAGTCGTCGTAGGAAACACCGTGACTGAGGTTGGTTCCTAACTATCCTGTGGATTCATACAGCGACAAGTACAGTACGATCTCAAGTAATTCTTCTGGGCAAAGTCGGGTTCGAAGGGTCGGGTACACAAAGTTTTGCCATCGCGACTGACTTCGATTTTGGATACATTGCAGTGCTTAAACTGGAAAGGATTTTGATCGTGGGTACCGTTGAGTGCTGCATTGCTGACGATACCAATGAATAAACGTTTGGGTAACTGTCCTTGGAACAGATGATCTTCGATCATAGATCGGAGTCCAGTGGCAATGGTGAAAGTTTTACTTCCATGCGTCGTATCGGATACATGGCTGTCGTTCTGCTCAAAGTGTGACTGATATAATTTCCCACATTAGGTAACACTTCCACACAACACACGTATAACCTGGCTTCTTGGATAATCGTTTTGTATTCGTTGGCATGAGTTATCAAATGGAAAGCAGTACTGCTACGATTCAGTCTCAAGCAAATATCCACACTGTTCAGCAAATACTTCTCTTGAAACCACATGTCCAAATGCAAACGATCGAACAGTTCTAAAGTACGTCCTTGCAGAATTTTCTTTCGACAATCGTTAAAGCTCGCATTGTGAAGATCGTCATCTACGGTCAAGGCTGTGTCGTTAAACTTATCTGCGGTGTCAGGTTTCCATACCACGCAAGCATCTAAATAAGTGTTCTTGGCTTCTTTTCCGTACGTCAAGAGATTTTCGAGGTACGCTCGGTATGGGTAAGTATCCATGCTACTGCTTACCAGTTCGTTATTCATGTACAAATCCACATCACTGAACAAGGAATGCATGAAATTGTTGACGGGAGTTACTCGAGCATCGGCTCCTTGAACGGAGTTGTCCGTTTTAATCACTTTCACTTTCAAATACAAGTAAGTGCTGTTCGGATCGATGTAATCTTCGGGTTGCCCTTTGATTTCAAACTCGATGGGAGCTGAATCCGCCAAAGAAGAGACGGGATGAAATTTAACCCATTGGGCTTCTTGCATGGTCATCATAGTGAGTGGCATGGCAAAGAGATCCAGTTCCGACTTGGAACAGGCACAAGATTCTTGGTGCATCATAATTTTCTCAGTCTCTATGTTTTGCTTTTAATAATCAAAAATGGTAAAATTGGTTAATATTGTTGTTCATAATTCCAAAGTTTTCCTGTCCGAGTGGTCATTCGAGGTTAAAGGAGTGTCCAAAAGAGGATTTTGATTGACGGGGTGACTGTTAGGAGAACGAGTGACGTTGGACGCAAGGCTCCCAATATTGTTACTGTTGTTCCCGTTGTAAGAGTATTTTAGGGAAGGATTGGGAAGAACATAACCGATGCAACTGCTGAGTAAAATGGTCCACAATTGTTTGTCTCCTTGTTGTAAACTCAAATTAGCAATGGCTGCACCGATGACACAATACACCACAAAGATTTGACAGAAAAAGACGATTTGCGTTTTAGGGACACGTTCTCCACACCACACCCACAAGGGTTACTTTTGTAAATCTTGCAGAGAAGAACTGGGTGAAGGAGTAGTCACTGTGGTCGCTGAAGCTGTATTAAAGGGCATGATTGTCACTTCTTTTTATAGTCGATGACTTGCGAAGCGTCAATCCAAGAATCAAAACTGGGAGGATATCCTTTCCAACGTACTTTGACTCCTTTGACACGCCTTTTACCTACTTTACGGGTTCTTCGTTCGAGAATGCTTTCAATGTCGTACATGTCTTCTTTTTTGGTGACATGTTGTAACTCAGGCAAGTAAAGCGTTCCTTTTAATACATCTCCGTTCATATCTTCCAATTTATAGACGGTAGGATGACGATCACGCAACAGTTCGGTGGTCCAGTTGGGTAAGTAACCTTTGTCGAAAGTGCGTTTGGTTTTACCAATACGAGCCCAATCTCCAGGGGTTAACACTCCACTTTTCTTGGGGACAACCATCGTCCGGGTAGTACCAAACAGACGCTCAAAAACAGTCACTTCGTTGTCGGGTGTCACATCTTGTGGGGCAATTCCAATTCTTCTATGGTAAGATTGATTGTAGGCTTGGACTAAATGCGGTAAGACGTCGATGTTCTTGAGAGTGTGTTGATGCGTAAAATATTTCCACATGCGTTCTTTCAAGGTACGTTGAAAACGTTCCACGATGCTTGCTTTGGTTTCAGAATTTTCGGTGGTAAAAAATGAATGTCACGTTTCTTTAATTCTCGTTGGAAAGCTTGGTTCAGAAATTCGGTGCCTTTGTCGGTTTGCCATCGAAGAGGGTGACGACCGCTTTGTTTCAACACCAGTTGCAAAGCTCGTACTAGCTCTCCGCTCGATTCGGAAGTCAATGGTACGACCCAGGCAAATTTAGAAAAGACGTCGATGATACAAAACAAATATGTGTAGCCGCGATTGTAGGTAGCTAAATGAGAGACATCAGCTAAATCGGCTTGCCATTGATGATCGATGCCTTCCACTTGAGTGCGACTTCTGTGAAATTTTCGTCGAATGGGTTTGTGTAAAGTGTACGTAGATTGTTCTTGTAATCATCGTTGTACTTCAGGTAAACGGAGCTTTTTCAGGTGAGTTTTAGCAACACGATATAATTTCTGAACACCTCCGTAACCTGCAGGGTGGGCTGGATCGTAGTAAATGCTGGCTAACACCTACTCCATGGTTTTGTTAATAAGGTACCCACTCTTCGATGATACTGCTTTGGGTGGGGCGAAATGGGGGTTGTTTGGAAACTGTGTTACGTGTCCGATGTGCCACAGGAGTAAACGCCGAGGGTACTGGTGGTGGTGGTAGTAGAGGTAATGTGATAGCTTTGGTCTTCTTTTCTTTTCTCACTTTTGGTTTCCTTTCTTTCTTTTTCACTTCTGTCGAAATAGGAGTGGCCATCATCTTTTTAACCCAAGTTTTGAGTTCTTCTCGTTGGGGAGTGGGAAAGGGGTCAACAAGGAAGCTGCAATCTTACTCGGAATGGGAGTGGCGGTGTGTGTTTGAAAAATAGCATGGGGTTCTTCTTCCTTGGGTAATGGTGGGGTTACGTCTGTCTTGTCTGTTGTAGAAAGTGATGGCAACGGACTATTCATTAGAGCCTTAAAATCGCCCAGAGTGGGTAGAGCTGTTTGTTAAAGAGCTTTTCGAGGAAAGAGTTGCAGTCGTTTCAAGAGTTGGCCGTACTTTTGCGATTTTTTGGTTTCGGACAAATCGTTGCGATGCAGCAAGGATTGCAATTCGTTTTTTAATTTGGATATCTCGCTCAAATGAGGAATGGGTGGTAAATGGGGTTGGGGGGGTTGGTTGTTCTTGCCAACGATGGTATTCCATCCATCGTTTGTAAGGGACCAAAGTCAGTTTTCGTCCTTCCATGGGCTTCCAAAGGTTATGTCTGAGATCGTTGTGCTCCATAGGGCCCTTTTATCTTCTGGAAGGATCATTCATATTTCTACCAATTCCTTGTGGTATCCCTTGGGACATCCCTTGGGTCATCCCTTGTGTCACCCCTTGTATCAAACCTGGTATTAAGCCTGTCAACAAGGGAACAAGAAAGGGTAAAAATCCACCGCATTGCACCAACATCTTTATCTTTTGACGGACGGGTATTTTCTTTTGGACCATTTGACGAAGAACGTGTCGATGTTTGGCTAAACATTTTTTCTGGTGTGAAGACAAAGGTATCGTGCCTTTCAAGATATTCAAACAACATTCGCACACGGTATCTATGACCCCTTTGGAGGCCGTTTTAATGATTTGTTTTCGCATGGGTGGAGAGGCTTTGGATAGGACGGATAACACGTCTCCGTGTTTGGCTAAACGAGGAGTTAGTACTTTCCTTTTCTTTCCCTTATGGGGTGAATAGGAATGTTTTCTGCGAAGTGACATCTTTGCTTGTTCGTTCCAAAAATACACTGACGTCAAAGACTTGGTACACACACTCTTTTATCTTCTTTTTTAACGCTTCGTCAAAAATGTAACGATGTGTTTCCCAAAATCGCCAAAGTAACCTCCCTTTTGGTGACTCTTCTTTTTCTTTAAACGACTGCGTCTTTTTAGGGGATGATGTCAATGTTTGGCTGAGCGTTTTATAGGTTGATGCGATTGTCTTTTTCCTTTTCCTTTTTGGACAGAAGAACGGCGATGGTTGTGGTGTGCACGTTTTTGAGGAGACACCATTGGGTGTTCAGAAGTGGCACAGAAATACTGATTTACGTTGTTGTCCTCAAGTCATTTTTATACTGGAATGCGACGCCACTGATTATCTTTCCGTCGTATCAACTTCATGACAGGTAACACACGTCGTGAAGGGGTTCGTAACGGACTAAATCGGGACAGTTCTTGTTTGGACAAATCCAGTAAACTCTTTAACATGCCAGATCTTTCTTGGACTTTGACTTTGGGGGCAGGTACTTTGTGAGCAGCTGCTACTGCCGCTAATGTGGAAGAGGGTGTCAACGGTGAAGGAGACGTTTAGGGAGACCCAGATTTCCAATGTTTCATCAAATTAGGAAGAACGGGTGTCAAATTGGATTTGGCTGGCATCACCCGCAAAACGGAGAAGTGGGAGAACCTGAGGCTACTGGAAACGCGGTCACTGGTACTGCAGGTCGTGGTTTACGAAGGTAAGGTTGCGTCCTGGCCTAAGTACCTCTTTTGCGGCTGACAGCTCTTTTTTTCTGTGGACTTTTCTTATTCTGTGTTTTGGTCTTGGCACCAATATTCTTTTTCTTAGGGGTTCGTTTGGCTTTTTTTCCTTGGGGAGCATTGGGATCCCATTTTAAAACGGAACGAATGATGACATCTCCTAGAGAACCGCTACCTCCAGGTTTCAAAATGATTTGCTTTTTGGTTTGAGTGCCGATCCGAGGATAAGCCAGTTGAGTCAAAGCTACTTTGTTTCTGTCAAAAAAGCGTTGGTTTGATGTGGAATGTGAATGATGCCTTGCAATATTTGATGTGCTGTCACCGTAAACCATCGTAAGACTTCTCTGAGACTGGCTTCTAAGACGTGAGCACGAATTTGTGGATTTTTTTCGCGACTGATATCGTACAAGGCCCGAATCAATTTGATGGGAAGATGAGACTGAAGGGACGTCATGATGACGATGTATAAGACAAGGTCAAAGTGACTGAGGATTTTATAGATTTTGTTGTTGTTGTTATTATTATGTCGACGACGAGGACGTGTACACGACAGGTCCTCCGTCTTGGCACCAGTCGTGAAACAAATTGGTACGAAATCGCAAATAATCGGGAGTGGTGGGCTTTAAATTCACGAGTAAATAGGCGTGTGGAGTTCTAGTGGCATCATCGTACGCATGAGTCTGCCAAGGTGTTCCTAACTGTTTGGTTAAGACTTGCACTTGCGATTTATCTCGAGGACTTTTAAACAAGACCACGAAATGAGCATTGAGACTGATAGTACGATGGGCTTTACTTCGTTGAAATAAATTTTGTGTAATGTAAATGCCACTGGCATTACGATGATGCCCTTTACGCGTAAACCACAGTTTAATTTCTTCTTCGTCTTTTCCTAACATGTCGTCAAAAATGACCAAATGAGTTTGACTAGGGTCATACACGATCCCATCGTCTTCTCTAGGAATGCCTTCCACAAACACAATGGAATCACCTTGACTTTCTTGCAAGAGTCTGTATGCCGATTGCCACTCTTTGTAACACCACACGATGCGTTGAAGTGAACAAGCGATTAAATGATGTTTATGGTCGATCAAACGTTTGACAAATTCGGTTTTGCCTGAACCGCTCGGTCCAGCAATTAACATGTTAAAAGGATAACCGAGAAACAAGGCCTCCCAACTAGCATGATCTAAGTGTTCGTCAATGACTTTGAATGTCGAGGAGGAAGGAGTAGAAATAGTAGAGTTAGCCATAGTAGTGTAGGGTATGACACTATTGACACAAAAAACAGACAAGACAAGAGGTTTTTATACTTTTTGTCAAGACACGTTTATTTCAATTCATTTTTAAATTCGAACAACACGAAAGACAAAAATACATAAAAGCCAAATGGATAAGTACAGGAATAAAATACACATGGTGACGATCAAAGTGGTATATAAACAAGTCTCTGTACAACATTGTTTGGGTAACCAAGATGTCCTAGAGGTAGTGTGTAATGTTCTTATAGTCTCTACATGGAGTACAGTTACATAGGTGTCCTCTCGGAAGGGTCTTTGTTGAGGAATGTCCATGACAGTCCTGTCTTGAAAAGAGTGAATGTCCTTGGTGACAGATTCTTCTTCTTCTTCTTCTTCTTCTTCTTCTTCTTCTTCTTCTGGCACTGTCACTAACACAGGTTTCAAAGTGACTTTTTCACTCGACAATGAATTTTACGATCACAACGCTTGAGCATAATGGGATGCGTCTTTTTGTCCAAGCCTCAAAACCCCAACTTTTCCAGTCACGTACATCTGTCCAATGAGGGTGTAAATTACAAGCTACACACACATCCTCGTACACCGCTTCCGTACGTAAAAGTTGACGAATCTTTTTTTCCTGTAGAAGTTGAGACGTATCCAGATGAAAGCGAAAGGCTTTTAACAGAACGAGTCTCTCGTGGACATTTAAAGGAGTCACCATACTGTCTTTGTAGGTATTGTTCGTAAAGTGTCCACAAGGAATCGACAGGTAAACGAAATCCCAGAAAGCAAGTCACTAAAACACACACTACACGTCGACCCCAATGGATGGGACACAGTTCTCGTAATAAGTGCTCGTAATCCTCCACCGTGTGAATGTTCTCATTGATATCCTTCCATGGAATCTGTTTTATCACAAGTGATAAAGATTGTGGCATGGTAGTTCTATTTTATTATTCTTTTTTGTCGAAGTCCATAAGTGTATAATCTGCACAGAATTATATTATTTAAAATCTTCTCCAAAAGCGAAAGTGATTAACATAAAGTGTAATTTCGGGCCACTGCCATTCAGGGTCACGGTTGACGCGAGTGACATTGCACTTTATGACCCTGCCTATGGTTAACTTTGAATTTCAAATCAAAACACACATCTTAGACTGTCGATAGAACAAAGCATATTTAGGTGCTGCTTTTTTTCCCCTTCGACTTAGATTTGTTACAACTTAGCAACATTGTTTGTAGCGTGTGCTGAGAAACACAGGACATCCCTTAAATTTGAGATATGTTAAGAAGTCAGTCGACAATAAATATCATACAACCATTTTATTAAATTGATGAATGAATGAAAACAATGAACATATTTCACATAGAATGTATGATGTTCTTAATTATCCTTGTTTTGTTTTCCTTTCCTTCTGTGTGTATAGGAGATTGTGTGATTTTAATTTCCTTCCCTTCTGTTTTGATAGGAGATTGTGTAGTTTGTTTTCAGGGTTACTCATATACCTCGAAAAGATATTTGCTTTCTTTGCCTCCATTTTCCCTTATCGCTAGACAATCCCAAATAAAAAATAATATTCCCCATGTTTAATTTCCCTTGTCGCTAGATAGTCCCACTATGTTAAATTCCCCTTGTCGCCAGAAGGTCCCAAGTTCTATTTGACTGGATTTCCCATTGTCGCTAGATCAGAGGCGTAGCGATGATATTTTGCGTCCGGGGACGAACTATAAAATTGGCGCCCCAGCGATCTTGTGACCGATTTATTACCCTTGTTTACTTATTATAATGTAACGTTGTAAGCCTCATTTTGGCGCCCCTGTACCTTGGCGCCCGGGGACATATGTACCCCCTGCCCCCCCTCCCCCCCCCCATAGCTACGCCTCTGCGCTAGATTGTCCCATATTACTACTGCCAACAGTCTATCCACAACAGTACAGCAGGGTAGTGTCCAAGGTAGCAGAAGGAGAGGTAGACAGAGAAAAAGTGGTGACAACATCACAGAATGGACCAGGAAATGTTTAGCGGCGACACAGGCAATGTTTACGGCGACACAGGCATTGGCACATGATCGAGAACAGCGGACGGAACTGGTCAGATGTTAGTGCCTCAACGACCACACTAGGTTAAGAGACTGATGATGATGATAATGAGTATGTATGTATGTATGTATGTATGTATGTATGTATGTATGTATGTATGTATGTATGTGTGTGTGTGTGTGTGTGTGTGTGTGTGTGTGTGTGTGTGTGTGTGTGTGTGTGTGTATGTATGTATGTATGTATGCAGGCCCGGTAATTTCTGGGGGCGGCACAAAGAGCTACGTAAAAAATAAAAATAGTAAAAAATTGCCGCCTTTAGTAATAAATGGATCGAATAATAATACAGTTTTCCCGCTAGATGAAACGAATTGTATAGTATAAATGTAATCACTAAATTACAGGGCTGGCGCTTCCGCTAGGCGAACTAGGCAATCGCCTAGGGTGCTGGGCTAAGGGTGAGGGGGGCGCCAGAAAAAATTCAAATTGGTTTTTTTTTTCATGATGAGCGGGTGGGAGAGGGCGTGAGCAGGCAGGCGGGCGCCAGATATCTGTTCTTGCCTAGGGCGCCAAAATGTGTTGCACCGGCCCTGTATGTATGTATGTATGTATGTATGTATGTATGTATGTATGTATGTATGTATGTATGTATGTATGTATGTGTGTGTGTGTGTGTGTGTGTGTGTGTGTGTGTGTGTGTGTGTGTGTGTGTGTGTGTGTGTTAAGAAACACGCTGCAGTTTATATAATGATTATATCAAGCAAGGTTTTGTTTGTTTGTTTGATTAGGATTTTTAACGTAGCTTTAACATTTTTTCAGTCATATCGCTACGATGTCTGATGTGAGGCAGGTTATAGTGATGTTTATTGGGGCATCATGCCGCAGGCATGTAGCATGATGTCCCACCCAGACACATTATCCTGACACCAGGCCGACCAGTCCTAATACTAACCTTGTAATGCTGAGTGCCAAGCAAGGCAGCTGTTAGTACCGTTTTTGTAAGACTTTGGTAAAATTAAGCAAGGTAACACACACACACACACACACACACACACACACACACACACACACACACACACACACACACACACACAGAGGAGACAACTTCCTGCTATTAAATTTGCAGTTATATTTGTGTGCTTCATCAGACAATTCTGCTATTTTGATTTTTTATTTTGCTAACTCTAGCTGGAATTACTTCAATCCTGGGTAATTTTACTGGTTGAGGTTTTCGTCGTATTTATCGTGATAATATATCCCTGATTGCTGAAAATGCTTTACCGGCAACATTACCAATATCACCTGGAGGTTTATAACAAATAACGTCAATAGCTTTCATTCCTAGTTGCTTTGCAGTCGGTATTGCTTTTGGAGCTGTCCTTCTAATTAAATACTGAACATCATCACAGAGTCCATCTTCGTTGATCACTTAAAAAGTAGGTAATAGCGAATTTATCACTCTGACCATGATCGGTCCACGTTGCGCATTGCCTATAATCATCTTATTTGTTAGCTATTTATTTAATAACTGATAATTATCAGCAATTTCATCAAAGAGGGATCTATAAACATTAATGCCCATGATGCCGTCTGCAAATAATCGTTGACAAATATTAGATATCGCATTAATAATTTTTGGAGATATATTTCCAGCACGTTTTCCTCCAATCAGAATTTCTAATCATTCAACATCAGAAAGAATGTTGTTAAGACAAGAAATAAGACCACTTATTTAGGTTGTAAGACCACTTCCGGCTGCTCCCTTTTTTTGTTTTTGACTCGTGAATCTCGAAACTTCTCGTTTAATTGATACTCTTTTTTTAAAATCGATAAACTACGGATCATCATCGTAGATGTGGTCCTTACCCTTAAAAGTGATTATATATAGTTTATCCCAATTTCCAGGTATATGCTTTTGAGATACTCAGTATGTATGTATGTATGTATGTATGTATGTATGTATGTATGTATGTATGTATGTATGTATGTATGTATGTATGTATGCATGCATACATACATACATACATACATACATACATACATACATACATACATACATACATACATACATACATACATACATACATACATACATACATACATTATAGTTTGCAGCTACAGATATTGTTTTTTTTATATACTATTTAATTTGGAAATATCTTTATTAAAAATATCTCTAACAGAAGATGGATTTTTTCGTTGTGATGGTCATGGTCGTGACTGTTGTTGTGATGGATCTATTTATACAAGAGTTAGCGATTTTTAAAAATAATCTTTAAATTTAATATAATCTGGATCATTAATATTGGCTGGGTTTGTTTATATAAACACTATAAGTGTCATAAATCCAGGTATCTAGATCCGTTTTGGCAACTTATTCGGGCTTTAAAAAACTAGTTTAAAAAAACTAGTTTAAAAAACTATTTCTTACTTCATATAGCCCCTCAGTGTCTTCTGGTTTTATTGGACTATCAAGAATAATTTAAATAGAACCAGGTCTAAATTTATTTTTAATCCTATAAAGTTGTTTTTGTTAAGAAAGTTGCGGTTGTTACGGAGGAGGTTGATGAGAAGCTAGTAATTGTTATTATACCACTAGATCATATTTTTTTAATTTACTTAATCATCAAATTTTTGAAATACTAAATAATCATCTCTTGCATGTGACTTGTTAAATATATATGATACATTTATTTTTATATTTATCGAAATCTACAATAACATAATTAGATTCAAAATTGAACCTTGATTTAGAAAATCTCTCGGTATATAATCAGTTAATATATTTATTTTATAATTTTTAATATCTTGAACAACTTCATTAAATTGTTCAGCCAGTTTAGCTCTTTTTAAAAATCCTTTTCTTTTTCTCTTTTGGTTCCTATTTCATCTATTTCAGCACGAGCTTGCTCAATTTCTTTAAGTATTTCTTTCTCTCTACCAGGAGGTTGAACAGCAGCTTTTTCAGTTGATAGATCTCGTAAAGTTTTCTTTGTTTTCTTAGTTCTTTCTGCTATTTTACCAGTGCAATGGTAGTTTGTTCTAACGTTGGACGAAGACATTCAGTAGCCTCTGCAACTTTTTCGGTAGCCTTTGTCACTGGTTTGAATAATAAACTCAAACTGAGACTCTTGACGTTCTGGTAATTTTTGTCTGACAGAATCGCGAACGGGGAAAAAATTCTGTATTGCCTCTAGTCGCTTGAGCTAATCTAGCTATATAAGATTCCATAGCTGGTGAATTATTATTGATATATACTAATTACCTAATTACAGCAGCAGAAAGGGTGCAGCTTCAATGAAACGTCTGGTGGATAAACAAAACGCGCATACAAAATTTGAAGAAAAATCATGACAAGATAAAGTAATAAAATAAACTAACCCGTTTAGAGAAACTCGGTTAATTAGAGGCTTCAGTCTGGCGTTATTGACCATATATTTTTCATTTTCGTAGGAAGCTTTATATTTAAGCAAAATGACGTTTTAGCAGAAAGGTATGTTGACCATCACTGCTGGTGGAACATCTAACCACAATCTTGTTCAGTGAAGTAGGTTAGCACAATCTGATGAAAATCAGATCTCAGTTTATCTACTTAAGACACTGGGGATCTGAATTGAATCACAGTGTTTGTCAGCAATGACATATATGACAAAACTCCCACAGATAATGAATAATAATGCTTGCAGTCTTAGCACACATCAATCAAGAGTTGCCTTTCTTGCTGCTTGAGTCTCAAGTATCCTGATATATATTTTGTTTCTATAAAAATATCAATTTTCATTGTATTTTTTAAATTAATTCTTTTATGCCTACTGAATGCCACTTTGATGCACTTAGTGCCTCTTCCTACCTCTTAGTAATTCTTAGCAGTATTTACCACGACCACAACTTTTGGCAATTTTTGGTTTCAAAATAAAAATGGCATTTTTAGTTATTTTATTACGTATGTAAATGAACTAAAACTTATATTTCATCCAAATAATTTCAGAAATGCACTTGCTACGTAATTACCTAAGTCCACTAAATATCTGGTGCTTTGTTGAGGGTGTTTTATGTTTAATTGCCCTCTGATAAATAACTTGCCGGGTATTCGCATCCCACTCCGAGTTTATTTGTTATATATGTAAACAATATATAACACAATTTTTGTTCCTTGATAGTAAGTTTAATTTCTAATTGCTTATGCTTAAAAAGTATAGAAAATGGCTATTATTTACCGCAAACTTTGCTTTTATAACCAGGACATCAGCGCCGGTGCAAGGCATTTTGATGCCCTAGGCGAGATCAGATATCTGGCGCCCCCTTCCACTCACGCCCTCCCCCACCCGCCCATCATTAAATAAACCCTTAGCCCAGCGCCCTAGGCGATTGCCTAGTTCGCCTAGCGGAAGCGCCGGCCCTGCAGGACAGTGATATTTTAGAATATACATATTTCCAATGGGAAAACGGGCGAATTTGTGTCTTTTCACATAAAGTCAGAAAAAACAACATGTGAATTAAAATTAACAAATATGAATACAAAAGTAATGCAAAAATGACCAAAAAAAGATTTAGGAGTAGTTTTTTTGAAATTTATGATTATACTATAAATCACTTTCATGAATCCCCCTCCCAATATAGTCTCTCATCATGTTCTCATTATACGGTCCTTGGTAGCGACGTTCAAAGTCAAGTATATCCTGGTGAAAAGGCTCATCTTGCTCCTCTGATTATGTTCCCATATTATCAAGATGAATATCAAGGATTTGGACTTTGAGGGACATCCTACAGCCAAATGTGCCGTAGTTCTTCACCCGAGTCTCAATCAGCTCCACATAGTTTTCGGCCTTGTGATTACTTAGGAAGCCCCAAACCACTGCGACAAAGCTGTTCCAAGCCGCTTTCTCCGTACTAGTGAGCTTCATGGGGAATTAATTGCACTCCAGGATCTTCTTTATCTGTGGTCCGACGAAGACACCGGCTTCGACCTTTGCCCCAGACAGCTCAGGGAAGAAACCTTGAAGGCATTCGACGGCTGCCAACTCCTTATCTAGAACAGTGACAAATTGTTTCATAAGGCCCAATTTGGTGTGCAGTGGTTTTATCAGCAACTTCCGGGGGTCCATGAGTTGCTTCCACTTGACGGTCCTCCCCACATAGATATATGTCCGCTGTGGCAAGTCCCACCTGTTTCGTACGTCTTGGTGTCCCAAAGGCAAAGTGACAGGGAAGCTTGGTAAAACCACCTTGGAGACATATCAGGAATGCCACCATTTTGAAGTCTCCGATGACCTCCCAGCCGTACTCATCATATCTTAAGGTGTCCAGCAAGTTCTTGATGCTGTTGAAATCCTCTTTGAGGTGCACCGTGTGAGCTAGGGGAAGAGACGGGTACTTGTTCCCATTATAGAGCAACACGGCTTTTGAAGAGACGTAACTCATTCTGGTTACAGGTGATTCCGATTGTCTCAAACAAACTGGTCACATTGTGCCAGAAACAGAGCCCATAATGATGGGTAAAGAAGCTGGAAAAAGCTTGGTGACGCTTTCTCTGATATATGCGACTTGCACACTTTCATCCATCAAGTTCTACTGCTTGATCCTAGACGTCAAAAGCTCGGCACTGGAATTGGTGAGACCAAGATCTCTGATCAAGCCGTTGAGGTCTTTTTTTGTTGGGGTAGTATGGCTTTCTTTCATCATCTCCATCTCTTAAATTGTCATCTTGATCTACGTCTTCCTCGCATTCTGACTTGATGCTCTCTTCTAAAAATAGCTGCTCTCTCTCTCCGAAGAAGTGGGTAGGGGGAGCTCAGGGTAGTGTGGCACCGGGACAATGGATGAAGGAAAATCCGGATACGTGACAGAAGGTGAATGCTTGCCAGTCCGACATATGGAAGGGTCCACCATCCAGACGTAGCGGTTGCTTCAGTGGTCAGTGGGTTCAGGCCAAATTCATGGCTCTCTTTTCCCCTCTCTATCATCATACAAAAATACATTTAATTCACCCATGACTAATGAGTAAGTGATTCTCGCAACATTTTTCATATAATTTTTTTTAATAACACTGAAAATTGAAACATTTTAAAATTAAAGACTTTTACAATTTTTACAATTATAATTAATTTTATAAATTCTGAGCAACAATTGTCCATCGTATCTTTCAGATTTGTTTTGCGGTGCTTGCAAGTGAAATAGCGCCCAGCGTTTGCCTTGATCCAATAAAAGGACGCCATTGTGTGCTTGACACATCTTAGCAGATGCTTCAACAGAGTAATGTTTCGCCCTTGTCTTGATAAATTACCTGCAGACATAGCAAAATGCATCTGCTGGATACTTGATGCTGTTACGTGCATAGACTCGAATAAACAGTAACATAGAAAGAGTGAAAATAACAAGCTTGTAAAAACTTAATAAACAATTTATTGAGCACAATTATTTTCCAGAAAAGAGAAAGAAATTTACGGTTTTAAGAATCAATTCCAAAATTAATCCAAAAATAATTAAAAATATAATAAAATAGAGAAATTACAAAAGTCCTGGTAATAAAATGTCCAAATAATTCCAAGTTCGAATCTTAGAGAAGCATTCAAGATGGAAGACGATATCACGTGATGAAGTCAGTTCTTGGTAATGAAATTCAATGAGCACAATTATTTTCCAGATAAATAACAAAATAAATCCTCTTGATCCAAACGAATTGAAATAATTTCCAATACAAGGTAATTTAAAATAACTCAAAACGACACACAACTTAGTATTCTAACAGTCCAGCTTCTACTAAATAGTTCGCTCCAAAACATAATTTATATACCTGTTTTTACGTAAACAAGGAAGGGGTCACATGATCTTCTAGAATCTTTCAGAACAAATTTACGTTCAAAAAAATCTCGTACACACCTTATGACCCAACTAAAAATAGAAAGGTGTTTATAACAAAGCTCCATAATGTCCTTGGAATCAACCAATCATTTTAAAAGCTTGTTTACAACTCTGAAGCCAGGTCAGAAATGAGGTCAACACCTGGTGTTTATTGGTAAAGTAAAGATCATCCCACTTTTTTTAAAAAAATATCTCCCAATGAATGAATCTTAAACTTAAAATGTCAAATTTGAATCTGACAAACAAACAATTAAAACAGAAATAAATAACTTAAATCAAATATACGTAAGAATGCTATCTCAGAAAAATGCATATATGTATCCAATTGGGCAGTTGGAACTAAACTGAACTGGTGGGCTTAAGGCCTCTGTATTTTTTCTACTATTTATGTTACTGAAAAGTTCTAGAAGTTACTCAAAGTTTACTCAGCACTGAACCTATCTAGAATGTTCTGGAAAATTGTAAATGCCAAAAAAATCACTGTCCTGGTCACTAAAGCAAAGCTGGTGGGGAATATAAGCCTATTTCTATACCTTTAGGCAAAAGCAATTACGAAATAACACTTACTACCCAGGAATTTTTTTTAAATTAACACACGCATAGCGTACTAATCATTCAATTTTCGGGGTGGCATAGACATCGAAGCTGCCAATTTATTTGGAGATATTTTTTATATGTTTTTTCATCTCAAGATAATTATTTTTCCGATAATGTAATGGTTTTACTTTGCATCAAATATAATTTGTCAGCTACCGACTGATATTTTTTGTTTAAAGTATTAGAAGCTTGCCTCAGAACATTAAAATGTTGGTGCCACATATAACTGTGGTATATCATAGCATATACTGCGCTATACTGCAATACAAATAATTTTGTGGTACCCAGCTAAACCATCCACACGATAAATTAACATCCATGTTGGGCCCCGAGTGGTCGAGTGTTCTAAAGCGCTCTTCGTTACGGATCACTACCATCTCACCTCTCTGCGTGGGTTTGAGTCTCAGATTCGGCCAATGTGGGTGTGTGAGAAAGCTTGCCAGTAGCTTCTCGTGGGTCGGTGGGTCTTTCCGGGTTCATCCTCCACCATTAATACTGGCCACCATGTATAGCCTATCGTGTGCTGAAAAATGGCGTTAAACGCTACAATAACAACATCCATGGTATTGTTTTGGATTAAGTTCAATGCTACACTTATTTAATTAATATCTAAATAAAAGGCAGGTTCTACCGTTACCACTCTATGGTCTTAAACAATGTAATAAAATTCTAATAAAATTCTGGTGGTGTTTGAAATAAAATCTAGCACTGAAGGCGTTGAAGTGCCTGCAATCCTGAATGTACTACTGTACCAGTGTCCTGAAGTGTGATGATGTGCTAACATTCTTCCAATTAATCACATTAATATAATCCATGATGACATGTCTGAATTCACTATAATTCGAAAATAACGGTTCTGTCCAAGAATATTTAAGAGCACTTTGTATTTCCAATAAAAATAATAATTTGAAAAAATAAATTCCACCCAAGATAAATACTTGACGCAACATTAAGGCTTGATTTCTGATATTATTGCAACTAAGTAGATCATAAACTCACCTTCCTGACATAAGTCATAATTAGCATTTTCTGGAAATTCTTTATCATGCAACATGCCACATACATGTAGAATGTCCCACCCAGTCCCATTATCCTGGCACCAGGCCAACCAGTCCTAACGATAACCTCTTAATGCTCACCGACTAGCGAGGCAGATGTTAGTACTATTTTTATGTCTTTAGTATGACTTGACCTAAGTTCGAACCCGCGACCTCCTGCATTGTGACGGTCACTCTAACCATTAAGCCACCAGAGCAGTCTACCAAGAAAAAATATGTTAATATAGTATAACAAGGATGTGGTAAGCATCAGGTAGGCTATGTAATTTTATGGGGAATACCACTGTCCTTGACCCAGATCCAAACAAATCTTTACTTCTATTGTTTTATTGATAATGACCCTAATATTTCACCCACAATCCTGGAGAAATATTAACAACGCAGCATTTGTTTACAAAATAAAAACAACATCAATATGTTAGTCAGGAACAAGATGAACTTGATTTTAGACAACATCGTCAAAAATACAATTATACAGTACATATAATGAATCGCAAAATCCTAACAATCAACGCAAATTAAAGATACTTAACATTACAAAAAGGCATCTCTTGGTTTTCTTCCACATAAAAAATGACTTCACGGTTAAAATCAGATTCTGTTATAATTATAATTCATAGCTCATAGATTTACACAAATTTTTCCAACTTATATACAGCTAACAGTAAATACATTTTGAATACCTTTGATATTACACATGAAGATCAAAGATGCATTTACACCCATCAATGTTTAATTGTCCAATATGTGGTCACTAGCAAGGCATAGTTAACTATGAAGATTATTGACCAACAAGTCTCTTATTTTCTGATTTGACACTTGAATACATTAAACTTAAACCTTTGGACTCAAAGTTTCTTGCCTCAAGTACAGACCATCTGCAGAGTCTGGTCAATGAATTTTCCAACAAAACTTTTTGTGAAATACCCTTTGTTTTTGGGTCACAATGACCTTAACCATTATCATTTCAATACCTTATGGCAAGCTCTCACTAAATCAGTTATGTAAAAAGAACCAACCAAACAAACAAAACCAAAAAGCCCTGCCCCCCCCAAAAAAAAACATCACCTCCCACATTTTTCCACTGTCAATTACGATGACAGTGATCTTTGACTCCAAAATCAATCAGCTTCTTCTTTACTCCAAGTTCCAGTAATCCACCAAGTTTGTCCCATAAATGATATTCTTCTAATGTCGTCAATACAGAAACTTTTTAGCTCACTTCTACAAAGTAGAGGGTGAAGTTACTAAGCTACCTATCGGCATGGACATCCATATATATATAACATACATATGTACAGCCTCCATTCTTTCTTCCTTGGTTTTAATCATGTCTAAATTGGTATATATGGCACCAAAGCCTGAGGAGGATGCTAATTTTGTACTTTCATGTAAATAAATTGCGTTCTCTTTCATAAGTTTTACATTTAGCTGAGGAATTTTGGTGCCTTTTATACATATATAACTCTTAAAGCTTTTGAGATGTCACTTTTATGCACCTTGTATACATGCCGTTATAACTGAAATCCTAAAACTTTGTGAGGGCATGTATCTGTAGGAATAATACACTCTCATCACAAAAGTAGGTCAGTATGTCCCACAATCCATGCTTCTTTAGCTTTTTTCAAATTTGTTATCAATATTTGATCATGTTAAAATCAAATGATTGTCAGCAACTGTTAGAACCAGTTAAGCAAATGAATAATGTGACCATCAGTTCAGTTGTTTTTCCTGTATGCATAATTGTAACTCTACCTAGGATGGTCCCAATCTCGACTGAAGACTCCAGAGAAGTCATCATTTGGTCCGGAAGGAAGGACAATGACCACCGGGAGGGAATCGCCATCATTATCAGCTAGAACAAGTCAAATACCGCCCTACAGTGGAAACCAGTAAATGAGCGCCTGATGTACGTCAGGATGAGTTCCAAGTACGCCAAACTGTTAATTGTCGTGGCCTATGCACCAACAGACGACTCGAAAAAAAGAGGACAAAGACACCTTCTACTACGCTCTTCAAGCCGTTTTAGAGGACGTCCCTCGACATGACGTGCTGATGTTGCTTGGCGACTTCAACGCTAGGGTCGGCTGCAACAATAAAGACAGAGAGAGAGAGAGAGGACCATGGGGAGCAATGGAGTAGCATGATGACTGACAATGGGCAAGACTGGTCAACTTCTGTGAATAGAATGACTTGGTCATAGGAGGGACTCTTTCCGAGCACAAGGACATCCACAAGCTCACAAGGACGTCAACAGACGGCAGAACTCAGAGCAAGATCGACCACATCATCATCAATGATCGGTGGAAACACTCTTTGCAGGACGTGCGATTGATGCGGAACGCAGACATCGGCAGCAACCCTTTTCTTCTGGTGGCCAAGGTGACTTTAAAGCTTAGGAAAGTTAGGATAGGGGTCTCCATGAATAAACACTTTGAAGTGGCAAAGCTGAAAAATCCAAAAGTGAAAGAAGAGTTCAGGCTGGCCTCAAGGAATATGTTTAGTGCTCTAGAAGATGAGACAGCGCTGACCATCGACAATTTTAACAGAGCAATGAAGGAAGCAGGAGAAGAAGTTTTAGGCTATAGGAATAATAAGAAGGCAGAGTGGATATCAGAACATGGACTCGCATAGAAGAGAGAAGACAGATTAAGAAGAGACTTTTGGATTCCAAATCACCAAGACTGAAAGAGAGAATTTCGAAGGAGTATAGAGGAAAAGACTAGGAGGTGAAGAAATCAGCCAGGAGAGACAGGAGAGAATACACAGAATGTCTGGCAAAGGAGGCTGAGACCACAGCAGAGCAGAAAGACATGAAGACGGTGTATCAGAACCTAAAGAAGCTGAAGGGCGACTACAGTCAGCACCACGACCTTCCAGCGAGATATGAAGTTTGAACCTATGCCAAAGTGGAGGAGGAGAAGCTGAAAAGATGGAAGCAACACTTCGAGTCTATCCTGAATCGCTAAGACCCACCAGTACTCGCTGACATTCCTGAAGAAGAGGGTATCTCGACATCAACTAAGACGACATCACCATTGAGGTCCAGCAGGCCATTCACAAACTGAACTATGGGAAGGCACCTGGCGATGATGGAGTGTCCCGAGATGCTGAATGCAGAAGACACAGAGACGCCGCAGCTTCTTTGCCAGATTCTCCAAAAGATCTGGAATAGTGAAAAAGCACCAAATGACTGGAAAACCGGAATCATAGTCAAAGTTTCCAAGAAAGGAGATCTGGGGAACTGCAACAACTGGTGAGAAATCACCTTACTCTCTCCAGTAAGATCTGCAGCCGCATCATTCTTGAACACATCACAATAGCTGTGGACGGCATCCTATGCCAGGAACAGACAGGCTTTAGGAAGTGCAAATCCTGCATTGACCACATCTCCATACTGAGGCATATCCTTGAGCAGTTCCATGAGTGGAATGGATCCCTTTATGTGGTCTTTGTGGACTTTGAGAAGGCCTTTGACAGCCTGCATCGAACCTCTATGTGGAAGATCCTACGACACTATGGTATCCCTTAGAAACTTGTCAGCGTCATCAGGTCCCTGTACGAGAACTTTGAGAGCATAGTCATCCACAACAACTTACTCACTGAACCATTAAATTTGGAAACCGGAGTGAAGCAAGGATGCATTCTCTCTCCGATCCTCTTCTCACTGGCCATTGATTGGATCATGCGCCACAGCACAAAGGGCAAGAGACAAGGAATACAATGGACGTTGACCTCAATGCTGGATGACCTGGACTATGCTGACGACATCGGGTTGCTGGCTAGCAGACACCAGGATATCCAACAGAAGACACAACAGTTGGTATAGACACCAAGCACCATAGGTCTTCGAGTCAACATAGGGAAGACAAACAACTTGAGGAAGAACACTAGAGTGCGCAACATAATCACCATCAACGACCAGCCCCTACAAGAAGTAGATGATCTCACGTACCTGGGCAGTAAGGTCGCCATGGATGGAAATTGCGCAAGGGAAGTCACCACATGAATCAGCAAGGCCAATCAGGCCTTCGCAATGCTGAAGCCTATCTGGAGGACAAGAAACCTAAGCGTCCACACGAAGATCCATATCTTGATGAGCAACGTGTTGCGCGTCCTTTTGTACGAGTTAGAGTGCTGATAGTCCACTGCTAACATATCAAGCAAGCTTGAAGTCTTCCAAACCAAGTGCCTGCGACAGATCATGAGGATCTTTTGGCCAAACATAATCTTGAACAATAAACTCCGGCACAGAGTGGCCGCAAGCACCATCACTGAGACCATTGCAACTCGTTGATGGAGATGGCTTGTCTGCAGAATGCCCCCTGACTCACTACCACTGAGATGGACCCCTTGGAAAAGGAACCGTGGCAGACCCAAAGAGACCTGGCGACAAACCATGGAGCGAGAACTTGTGACTAGAGGCCTCACCCTTTGATGATGATGATGATGATGATGATGATGATGACGATGCATAGTTGTTCATAACATATTAAACTAGGTAACACATTTTGATGAGTACTATACCATCAACACAAAACAAGCACTACTCCTACACTTCACAAAGAATTCATTATGATCTATGTTTCACAGACTTTAGCTTGATGTCTAATGTCCATTTCCATAGTGAAATTGATGCTGATATCCATCTGTTATTACCACACCTATACAACAAATAAGTTCAAGATAGGTATTTTAAAACTGAACTTATTATGGCCAAGTTCATGCAGTTAGCAAATGACTTTGTTGAAATTTTGTGTCAAGTAAATTACCAAGTGCTGCTTATTTTTGAATCATGAAATTTGATAAATAGGTGCATCCTGTTTGGAACTACATTCTTACCCAAGATCACTATGACCAAAATTTCTTGCTTTTACTGACATAGCTAAGAACATATTTGTCCATGTTAATTAAATATACATCATATTCTGCAATGAAGGTTCTTTATAACCAGTGCTTTCAGTAAAATTTCCGTATTAAAGATTATCCATTGTATAATGTGATCGGTGGACATTGTTTATGAGACCTTGGTTGTAGTGACTAATCAAAATAATTACTTATGCATAAACTATGCTTCTAATATGGCACTCCATGCCTGTTATTTTCACCCAGTAAAATGTGGCTGCTGTGGATGGGCAATAATAGGGTCTGGTCCAGATTTAGAAGAGCAATGATTTTTGTAAAACAGCTAATTCATGCTTTTACCATTTTATACTACTTCAACAAAAATTCTTTTTTATTGCTTATTTCTTTTATGCCATATCACCATGGCCAATTTCATGATTACTTTAGGCCTGAATGCAGTTTTCCAGGATATTTAATGTTTACAATGGCTGCTGGGACTATTTAAAGCTTCACAAGGTCAGTTATGTATTACTGATTACATGCTGGTACTTCTTTCTCTCAGTGACCATGAACATTGGAATCCCCAAATCAGTAGGCTTTTTTTTAACCCCCACCCCATTGCAGACCATTAACAGTCTGTCATGTTTATAACTCTTGTGCAGAATGAAGATGGTAATTGATGTACAGATGTTGTAACAATATGGGCATATAAAGACCTCTAAACAAAATTAGTCTAATTCAAATTGTTGATTATGCATTCTAACTCCACCCTGAACACACATAATACACACACACACAATTAGCTCTTGTATGCTAAGTTTTATCTGAGCTCTATAAATTCTTAAGGTCTTTATGTCTTGATACTAAATCTGACATTTTCAATCAACCTTGCTTATAAAGTGATTCACCTGAGATCATTTTGATAATCCTAGGTTCCTAGTCTTTTCATTATTTTTTTTAAAATCCTTAACTGAAGTTAACAAATATTAGCCACAGCCATGTCCTTCAAATCAACATTCCCACACCACTGAATATTGCTTCTCTCAGTTAGGCAACATTTTAAGTTTCATATTTTCTCCAAGCACATGTACATGATCTGATGCTTCCAGATCATCTCAGTCAGCAGTCATTGTCAATGTCATAAGCATGAACAAACTTCAGACTTTATGTTCATATTTCTTAAATATAATTTTGCTTCTGTCATAATGTGCCTTCAAAGTTAATCTCAAGAATAAGAAAGGGGTCAAACCAAAGAACAAAGGGGTCGTGGTAAAGAACAGATAGGAAGCAAGTCAGGTTAAAGTAGCACAATCTTTATTTAAAGTCAGATAGTTGTCACATAACTTTGATTTTTTTCATATGGAATAAATTACATCACTGCACACTATCAACTATAGAGATTCAAGAAAGAAAATAAAATTAGTTGGAGCTGGGAAAGTGAAGAAAAAAAACCCAGGGCATCCTAACAAAGTAATATGTAATATACAAACATGATATTTGTTCAATTTGTAAACCAGTGTCTTTGGCTTATTTTTATTTTCTCCAACAGGACATAAGGATAGTAAACAAAAAACATCTATGAAAAATAAACTTTCTAATACAAGCATGATTGGACTTCCTTTGACTGAAGCACAACACATTTACATCAGTATCTTATTTCAAGTTATTTTTTAATTATTTCATCATGAACACAGACTGCTGACCCAGATGTACAATTAACATCAGTAGACAATGTCCAAGCTTAGATGAACTGTGTCCCTTTTTTTAAATTATATCTATCTGAACATCCCTTAGAAAAAAAGCCAACACAAGGACACTGTCCTAATATGATCCTATGCCAGTTTACAAACAGATCTAGATGTAGCTTGTAATTCAAATAAATATTCAGAACTAAAGCATATACTAAAATTTCAAACAAAACAAAAAACTTTGTCACAAGTAAAAGCATTCTGACTTTACAGTAATATTTAACAGGTAGAAAGCATATTTTCGATTTGTAGTTTCAATTAAATTTTATGAATATGTTTTAAAATAAGTCTGACATATCATTTATCACATTATATAATCAGTATGTTTCATAAGTTACTTCATATAGTTCTATGTAAGATTTGTAACATACAAGGCATTCAAAAATGTACTTCATTGGTAAAATACATGGCATTCAAATCTACTTCATATTATGTATAAGAACAATGTGGAACACACAGCGTATTCATCTGTACTTTATGTGTAACATCCAAGGCATCAACTGTACTTCATGTATAAGTCAAATGTACATCATGTACAACAAATAAGGCATTAAACAATACTTCTAATTAGCTGTGTGTGTGTGTATGCGTGATTAAGACTTTTTAACAAAGCTTTAAAAAAATTTCAGTCATATCGCTACGATGTCTGCAGTCTGGCAGTTTATAGTGATGTCTAGCACAGAGGCATGATGTTTCAGACATGTAGCATGATGTCCCAACCAGTCACATTCTCCTGACACCAGGCCAACAAGTCCTAACAATAACCTCTTAATGCTGAACACCTAGCGAGGCAGCTATTAGTACCATTTTTATTAAGTTTTGTTATGAGTTGGCCAATGTTCAAACACTGGACCTCCCACTACTGAGACAGACACTCTGACCATTAGGCCACTGAAGCGGTCCATATTAGCTATATGATGAATGTGTAACATACAACATATTCAAATGTATTTTATGTCTAACATACAAAGCATTAAAATGTACTTCATGTCTAACATACAAAGAATTACAATGTCCTCATGTCTAACATACAAAGAATTACAATGTCCTTCATGTCTAACATACAAAGAATTACAATGTCCTTCAAATCAGCTTATGAAAGATGAATGTGCGGCATACAATGCAATGAAATTTATTTTATATGAAACATACAAGCCATTCAAACGCATTTCAGGTGTAACATACAATACATTCAAGTGTACTTCATGTGTAACACTATACAAGACATTCAGATGTATTTCATGTGTAACATACAAAGCAATAAAATGTGCTTCACATTAGCTGTATGTTAAATAAATATGTATCATACATCACATTACAGTGTATTTCATGTGTAACATACATGGCATTCAAATGCATTTCATGTGTAACATACAAGGCAGTAATGTACTTCAAGTGTAACATACAAGACATTCAAATGTATTTCAGGTGTAACATACAAGGCATTCAAAAGTGTAACACAAGGCATTCAAATAAATTTCATGTGTAACATACATGGCATTCAAATACATTTCATGTGTAACATACAAGGCAGTAATGTACTTCATGTGTAACAATATACAAGACATTCAAATGTATTTCATGTGTAACATACAAAGCAATAAAATGTACTTCACATTAGATATATATTAAATAAATGTGTAACAAGCATTGCATTCAAATATAAGTCATGTGCAACAGACAAGGCATTCAAATGTATTTTGTGCACAACAAACAAGACGTTAAAATGTACAAGTAAAAATCAAACTTTACTTTGTGACAAAATTTCTCATTTAGATTGAAATTTATGAAACTTGACTAATAATTTTCAAACTTCTGCTTGCCAAGGCTTAAAAATGTTGAACAATCAAAATATACCTATGCTATGTGATCTATGAATGAAATTAATTTTGTCTTTGTCAGCCAAGTACCACCTCCACATTACCATTAGTATTGAGTCCTAAATAATACATCTCCCTTTTATGCAGAAATTAATACTTTTTAAAAACATTTCTTTGTAGTATATACATTCATAAAAGAATGAAGTAAAAAACCTTGCATTCTCATGGTAGATCATATCTAAAGGTTTGTAACTCTTTACCACATTTATAAATGGTACACTAAGTTTCACTGAAGGTGCCAAAAGCAATAATGACCCTAACTAGTCAGTAAAATTCATTACCAAGTAACAGTTGATAAGAATGATGTAAAGAAAACAAAATCCAAAATAACAACGTGAATCATAATGTTAGCATTTTTATCTTTCGCCAAATCTTTAATTTTGGCACATTAAATTTGTCAATTCTAGGGTGTTACAGATGGCAAAAAATATAATTGTTTGGTGTTGTCTCTACCATATCAAAACAAAAATGATTATGCCTGAAAGATGTACGGTAATAGAATTTGATCTCTTCATTCCTGTATAATGAATAATCGAACCTGTCAGTATATGATTTGCATTTGTCTTTAAGGGAATGTAAATATTGTAAACAGTGCTTTTCAATATCAGATTCCTACTACAAGCTGACACAGACACCCATTAAAGTTATGAGCACATAAATCAATCAAAGCTATTCAACAATAAATTGTACACTTGCTAAAATTCTGATTTACATTATTGGAGAACAAATAGAAAGGTTTCAGATTACCACTACTTGAAATTAGTAGAAAATTCAGTATTTTCCAGTAGATGGTTCATACAGCTACAGACAATTTGCAAGCTAAACATCTTTCTTATGACAATTAAATATTTATTACTGCATGAACAGGTAGAAATTTTGAACAAAACTTTTATACCTTCATTGACTTAAATATATGAACACTAAAAAAAATTCTTTTAATTCATATACTAATGAAAATGATTTATTTCCTAAATATTTTGTCCAGATAATTAAAATCTTTATTGCTAGGATTATACACCAATGTACCTGGCCAGTGCAAAGCTGGTTGGAAGTAGTCTAGGTAGGTAAACTACACTGAATTATATCCTTGCTTGCCAATAGGAAACACTTTTATATTAATGTTTCTGGTTTCATTTCATGTGTTTATTCTAGATTTGCTTGAATAACAATGACAGACTGTCCATCATGTACATACACTGCTGTTGGTTACAAGTCTGGTGGAAAACAGATGTGACATTTCTACATTGTTTCAAAACATAACAATTGCTTTTGTTAACAGAATACATCACTGCAATATATATATATATATATATATATATATATATATATATATATATATATATATATATATATATATATATATATATATATATATATATATATATATATATCTCCATCCATTTTTTTCACTAAAAAGTACCAAACATAGTCAATATTTTCCTTAATAACTGAAGCAATCATGGCACTTATAACTCTGTGCATGGAAATGAATGCCCTAAATATAATTGAGTTAGTATTCAAGACCGGTTCTAGAATTTAGTTGTACTTTGTTTGATTGTTTGATTAGGATTTTTAACGTAGCTTTAACAATTTGTCAGTTATATTGCTACGACGTCTGCAGTGAGGCAGTTTATAGAGATGTCTAGTACTGGGACATCATGCCGCAGACATGTAGCATGATGTCCCACCCAGTCACATTATCCTGACACCAGGCCGACTAGTCCTAACAATAACCTCTTAATGCTGAGCATCAAGCGAGGCAGCTGTTAGTATCATTTTTGTAAGTCTTTAGTATGTCTCGGCCAGGGATAGAACCCACAACCTTTAACCTCCTGCTTCCGTGGCTGATGCTCTAACCACTAGGTCACCAAAGCGGTTCTTAGTTATACTACAATTATAGGTACATGTATTAAGGCCAACATCCAAAAGGACATTATTAAGGAAACATATGCCACTGAATAACAAGAATTTGTGAAACTTGCATGTTAGAGATGCATATCACAAATAAATGTAAACCCAGCGTAGTGTACTGGAATAGGAAAAACAAAGATAACAAGATTTACTCAAATGGGCTGATGTTCTAATGGATGATAGAATTTTCATGAGTTCAAGATAAGACCATTTTTGCTTTTAAGTGTCAAGTGTTGAAACCATCTCTGGTATTCTTCTGCAACCAGGATTTTCAAATTAGCTGCTGTACTGCACATATTGTATGTTAGCTTGACACTATATTCACTTATGACAATGCAGACATCATTGGAAAGTAAATACTGATCATCCATTTTCAGGAATAGTGACAATATTTTCAAGACAGTCCTCTTGGCAGTCAAATTGGATGTACAACTGGCATCGTTAATAACTAGAACCAGCTAGATATCATAAACTGTATACTGTTGACAAGCCCATGTTGACATAGTCATACATTTGGAAAGAAGTAGTAATTACAATATTTTCAAGATACGGCTTTAAAATTCAGGAAGATTTTGATAATGGCTGCTGTGGTAATTTTACTAGACATCAATCAGATCAGCACCATTTTCATTTTAGGACCAGCTGGACACCATAAAAAGTCTTCTGGTGAAAATCCAGATCAATGCGACTTTAAGGAAAGATATAACAAGATTTTCAATATGGTTGCCATGGTGGCCATATTGGAATTAATTGGCACTATATTTCAGAACAAGCTAGGCATCATAAGAAGATTCTTAGTGCAAAGTAATGCTGATGCAACCATCCATTTATTAGGAGTAGCAATAACACAATTTTCAAGATGGCTGCCATCTCCGATTTCAAACAAGCACCAGTTTTATTTAACCCAACTAGTACTCATAAAATGTCTTTCAGTAAAACATTATATTGATCTGACCATCCATAAAAGATGAATAGTAATAAGATTTTCAAATGGCTGCTGAAGTCAGCACCATTTTCATCCAGGAATAGATATCATAAGTCTTCTAGTGAAAATTCCATGCTGGTATGGCATTCAGGTGATGTAGCAATAACATGATTTTCCAGAATATAAGATTTTCTGTTTTAAAGTTGTCAAAACAATTCGTCTTTGTCTGAGTATAGGAATTATTTTCTCTAATTTACATTCCAACATTTAAAAGATGGTGTCCAGATAAATGGAAGGTCAAATTGTTTAAATTAATTATGGTAGCACACAACTACAGCAAAGAGCACTATTCCATCTGGTAATTACCTGTGTTGTGTGTTATTGATCAACCAAATTTTCTCCCCATTTTATTTATGTATTTTTTTATTTTAAAAAAATGTAGATAACAATTTCTTAATTTAAACAGGACAGGAAATATTTTTTTTAAAAGAAAGAATGGTCTTGGCTTTAAAATAATTAATGCAAAGTATGACAATAATCTATCAATGGGTTTAGAAAATACATGCAAATGAAAAATAAAACCAAATGCTTCACAAACTCTTGAAAAAGACAATGCTGCCAGTGCAGCTATAAAAAAAAATCATGTCTATCAGACCGAATAAAATTAATCATTTTTTCTTTTATCCATCACATCAACTATTCTAGCTGCATAACAATATTCCATCAGCTAAAAAGTCTGCAGATAATGGATACATGTCCGCAATATAACATCAGATCTTGACTGGAATTACAGAAAATGATCAGAAGACAAACAATGAATAAGTCCAAAAAACACTGAAAAGGAAAATAAAGACATGCAGCATGCAGAAGCACAGAAAGTGTCATAATTAGAAATGTTTGAGATAAATGATTAACAGCAACCAGTGATAACTAACAGGTATTAAAGGAGACTAGAAATAAAACTTCTCCTTTTATGTATGTAATTCTCTACACATTCTAATCTGACTGTAATGTTTATAAAAAAAATATTGTGGGCATATAGTAATTATATTGCGAAGAAGATACCACAATTTCATAAATTGCCCAGTTTTTCAAAGTTCTGACGAGACAAGAGATCACATGTTTCCATGACATAATATTAGCCTGTCCTCTGAATGTGATCAAGATAGACATCGAGCTGTACCAATCTGTAACACCTATGGATCATTCTTCCATTGTTAACATTGATGATGATGAGAGTTCTGTACAGTCTCAATCTTAAGTGTTCATCAAGTATACTTACTGTCTAACAATAGTACCATTATGCATATATACTAACTGTCCAAAAATAGTTTCCAGATGCATGTATACTTTTTGTCGAATAATAAGAGTACCCTCATGCATATATATTTATCATTTCATAAATAGTATCATTATGCATGTATATTTATTGTCTAATAATAATAACATTATGCACATATACTTATTGTCTAAATAATAGTACCATAATGCATGTAAATGTATTGTATTATAATAATAATAATAATAATAATAATAATAATAATAATAATAATAATAATAATACCATTATGCATGTACACTTATCTGTCTAATAATAGTACCCTCTAATAATACTCTGTAGTGTGATCCATGGAGAACAATGCCATATTTAGGCATTCCCAAATAATTTAAACATGCTCACAATTAACGAATTGGGCTATGTTGGTTTATTTGGGGTGGGACAAATATATTTGTTAGTTGAATGCAGTACTTCTGATGAACAGCTTAAGGCATGTCTGGAACTGTGCCAATTTTTAGTCTTGAACTAGTATTTGCATATCCATGAGCAGCCATTATTTCAGGATCCTTCTCGTAACATTCCTTTGAGAAATATAATGAGCACAGAGTCAAAAAAATCTAAGAAATCAACTCTCTTGCAATAATCTATAAGTGCTTTATTTATGTTTTAATCTTTTGGAAAAGAAATAAATGTAGTCCAAAGTCTTTTCTTAGTGTGTGATGATACACCCACAAGCAACGAAAAACAGCAGTGTCTTTCACTTGAAATGAACCCTAGTGACTAATAGTCGGGATGCTAAAGTCACTACTATGATGTTACGTTATGAAAGTAACCGAATGAGCACAGAAATTATGCATAGGAGGTCACGAAAGTTCAGCTCCCAGAATGTGTGTCATTAATTAAACATTGGCATTACAATTTGAGACTATGCTTTACAATAAGATTTAATTATTATTGTATATTTCTAGTCTCCTTTAGGTCAACAAAAGTCTAGCACAACAAAGGTGCTTCATCACTATGCCTGAAACAGACCTAAATAAAAAAAGTTAATCAATGTGTTACAATTTATAGGATAGGCCAAATCTATATGCTCCTATCACTATCATGCTAGGACATAATAAGATCTTTGAGTTCAGTGTGTCTAGTAATCTATTACACATACATTAACATACTTCAATTCTGGAATACATCTTCTCTCAGTATCTGAATACAAAGTACAGCAAAAGCACTAAATGCATATTGCACGTATTCTACTTCCATTCTGATTTCCAAGATTTGAAATTTGAAATGGAAAATTTTCTATTTCACCTGATTGCCAGTAAAAATGTAAAGTTTCCCTCGTACTTTCTATAAATCCCTCATGTTTCCAGATTCAACTCAAATACACTCACAATAAAAAAGTTTTTAATAATTATAAATAATAACACACCTAGGTACATATTCATGGAATACAAATACCCAGCAACAGTGCCTGAAATAACCTAAGTAAACTAACGAATATATGGATGGACAAGGGAAACCATGTGCCCCCAACATTGTCATGGTGGTATATACACATTTTATCTTTAAGAATTTGATATACATGCCCATGTCGATCATAATAAATAATAAATAACATTCATTATAGTATTATGATAAGAAAACATAATTCCAGATAACGATATATTTAATAATGATAATTTGGTTTGAGATGACTATACTGACAAATGAATAAACTTTACAGCTGTATGCTAAAAATGGTAGCATGTTATTATGTATAACACATGAGATTCGCAACATAAAAAGCATTCTGTACATGCTATATATAACAAAACCGTTACACCGGTAACAGGCTGATATTCAAGGACTAAAGAACAAAAGCTTTCTGCAATACAAAATAATTGTAAAAATACAGTATCATTCTCTTTAAGACAAAAGTATTTCAGTTTTTAAACCTAAAATAACAAGTGTTTCTGGTGGTGGTGGTTTCAATGGCACTTTATCACATTATTGGTTATACAATTCCTAGGAAATAGAAGCTTTCCCAATGAGGCAGCTGACCCATGCTGGGATGGAAGGGTACTGAACCAAAGACCCTTGGATTATATGTACGATGCTGTATCAACTGAGGGAGAGATCAAATTCAGTCTTAAAACTTTAGGATGTAGTTGTAATATGAAATGACATGTAAATAGTCAGCACCAGTTAATAAATACAACAAGATGTGTTTATAATACATGAATTTCCACACTTCAAATATTATTTAATCACATAAATTTCATGTTTTCAGATGTACTTGCCAAATTATGTTTATCTATGCAGAGTGGTGCTGTGCAATTAGGCTAAGTTTCTCAGACCGATAGACATACATGGTTAAATGACAATGCCCCTGCCACAAGCAGTAGCAGCATAAACAAATACTTTAACACATCAAGAACAATATATGTACTGTATATACATGCTTATGACTTCATTTCAACTGCAAAATGCAGACCGATTTGCTGTCACATAATGGGCCATACAATTTGTTAGTAATTATCAAACATCTTGAGCTGCCAGAGCTTTGTAGCAAACATCAGTTTTACTGTTATACACTCACTTACACATCTAGTTCAACTGTAAACTGTACAAACCCAGATCTACCATTACATGATGCACTCGCAGACATGGGTCTTTGCCAGCACATTATGTTATAGCTGATCAGAGTCTATTATGTTTGAAGTTGGAGTTGACTTATAAGCAAGTATGTATGGTACATACTGTTTATATTCACATATGCAAATAAACTGATATATACCAGCTTACAAAGCGTAACTTTGAAAATGACCTCTAAAGGAGTCATATTTTATAGGTTTATGTCATCCACTATCTTGGCAGTCAGCTTCATAATAGTGAATTAAAAAGTTTTAAAATACAGATCTCCACATTTTGAAGATGTAAATTTTAGTTCCGATTTATATAAGACTTGCGTAAATATAAACATTCATTTTTTCTTGGTTAACGTGAATAATACACAACACGACCATCTCAAAATTCAAATGTATGACTTGAAGTATACTTCTTTGAATAGCTAAAAGTACAATGTGAACACCATTACAAATCATCGGTTGGAAAAAACAAAATAAATATAAGATATTAAACAATAATAATAATTATAGACAAATATTTTTTGACAAAGTAATAATGTGCGTAACTGTGGTTTCAGTAACTTATAAAGTCCGAGATACATGCTTGCGTGCTGCCCAATTGATATTGTGAACAGTAACATTAAGTGCACCGGTTAAGTAATTCATATTAATTATTCCAATAAAGCAAACCAAAATATAATTTAAAAGATAAAAAAATAGAAAAAAATAATAAAACATTCTAGTGAACAATATCTGGGGTATGCAGCATCAATAAATGAGAGATGTAAAACTATGTACATTATATTACTGGGGAATAATCTAAAGATCCAATCACTAAGTTCTTTGATATTTAGAATGTAATATCAGAGCAAGTATTGTCCAATTTAAATATAAATGGGTCTACGGAAGATATATTTTGATGTATGACGGAAGATATATTTTGATGTATGTCAGTAGTGTTGTTCCGATTATCGATTATAATCGATCATCAGTTGATTGAGCAAACCAATAAGATAATCGATTGTGAAACTCCATAATCGATTGTGTGTAAAGGGAGACTACGTTTTAGGTGTATGCAAAACACAAAGGTTAGTAAAACTCCCAGCCACTAAACTTGACCTGAAATTTATGAATCCCTTCACAACTACAAATAAAAAAACTTTACGATTCATAATTAGGAACTTATAGTTATTATTACATGGTCAAGTTGTTAAATTGTTGTTAGTAAATTTAAACAAATTTTGTTGATTTGTTTCAGTTACATTGCAACATCTTTTGTAATATTTATAAACAATGACAAACAAGAAAATCATGTCCTTCAATCCTTTAAATTATAGATACATCACATATGAACGAAAGAATTTCAGGGAATTGTAGCAGTATTTCTGTTACATCAGCCATCAAAGGTTTTGTTCATTTAACAAAGTTGTTGAACAAAAGTAACACACAATGTAATATTATTGTCAGGTTAAAGTATGCATGTCATTAAAAGAGATTATTCCTGTGCATCTATAAACATATTGAACTCTTGATCAGAGATATAACTGTATAACAAAAATTTAAATTTGCTCTTAGTAACCGATTATAATCGATGATCAGTTGGTTAAGGGGAACCGATTATCGATTATGAATTTCTGACCGATTCCCATCACTATATGTCAGAGTACTCTGAAAATACTCAGAGTTTATATCAAAATGATACAACATTTTAAATTGCTTATTTGGGTGACTCCTCGATAATGAATGTGCTTTCCCTGGGTGCTAATTATGTTTTACTGTAAAAGACATAAACAGACTTTTCTTGCAAAGCCAAACAGCAATAATTAAATAAAAGCAAAGTTACTATTCTTAGATTGTGGGACGAGTTCTTTAAATATTTCAAAATTTGATCAGGGTTTGCATATTAAATTATCTGAAATTGAAACCTGATTTACTGGTACATTACCACATGATGGGAAATGAAATACGACTTACTGGTACATTACCACATGATTGGAATTTAAATCAGACTCACTGGTACATTTCCACATGATGGGAAATGAAATATGACTTACTGGAACATTACCACATGATTGGAATTTAAATCAGATTCACTAGTACATTTCCACATGATGGGAAATGAAATATGATTTACTGGTATATTACCACATGATTGGAATTGAAATCAGACTCACTGGTACATTTCCACATGATGGGAAATGAAATATTACTTACTGGTACATTACCACATGCTGGGAAATGAAATATGACTTACTGGAACATTACCACATGATTGGAATTGAAATCAGACTCACTGGTACATTTCCACATAATGGGAAATGAAATAGGACTTACTGGAACATTACCACATGATTGGAATTGAAATCAGACTCACTGGTACATTTCCACATAATGGGAAATGAAATAGGACTTACTGGAACATTACCACATGATTGGAATTGAAATCAGACTCACTGGTACATTTCCACATGATGGGAAATGAAATAGGACTTACTGATACATTACCACATGATGGGAAGTGAAATACTACTGACTATTACATTATCTTATGATTGGAATTGGACTTACTGGTACATACCACATGACTGAAATTGAAATCAGACTTAGTGGTACATTACCACATGATGGGAAATGAAAAAGGACTTACTGGTACATTATTTTACGATTGGAATTGGACTTACTGGTACATCATATTATGATTGAAATTGGTTTGAAACTATTTATTACTGGACCCATCATTAAGACAAGTTATCACTAAAAATGTAGAAAATGTAGAAATATACTGAAATGTACAAGTACCGGTAGTCCAAAAGATGTTTTTCTTCACAAAAAGGTCTTCACAACAATACATTCTAAAATCAACAAACTAATGAAAAATAATAGTTTTTTAAAAGTACCACCACAAATTGAATAGTCTTACCATCAGATATGTTATCATTATATGAAAAATATAATCAAGCTTTTCAAGTTGGCTGACATAGTGGTCAAACTAGATATCAGGCCAATCCATTTTCATTTAGTACCACGAAAAAATCCCAATGTTGATAAGACTATAAGTAGCAATAAGATTTCTGAATTGGCAAAATTTAAAACCAACTAAACACTACACAAATTCTACTCATGGAACCCCATGCTGTTATGACTTACCATTCTGGAGGAGTAAGCAAAAACAGGAATTTTAAGATAACTACTGTTGTAGCTAAATTTAATTTCATATCAGCTAGACATCATAAGAAGCATTTCAGTGAAGAGCCCATATTGATATCACAGTCTATTCAGTAGAAGAGGAGACAAGATTTTCAAGATAGATACAGTGGTAGTGATACTAGATGTCCTATCAAACATCATTTTCATTTATAAGCAGCTAGACCTTGTCATGAATGTGGATCATGTTTCACCGCAATCATCCAAGTAGTTTAGGAGTAGTGATAACTAGGGCATAACTGACTTTTGATCCAGAAATCGGATTCCACCGGATAGTATGAACTTCCAATTAATTGGAGTCGGACGAGGCAGGAATGACCGATTCGGATAATAAAAATAATAAAGTTGAATTTCTATAGCACCGTGTCTAACACTGCGTGTCATTCAATAGTGCATTAATAAAGTTAAATAAGAAGTCAGAAAAGTTCAATATGGTCAACACAACCACGCTGTGAGACAATCTATTTGAACGGACGGGTGAAAACCGGAAATGAAGCCGGATATGGTAAAGTACTAAGTAACATGCTAGACACGGCAAAACCAGATACCAGAAACCCGGAAATGGAAGATGAAATTTTTTAGAAAAAAAAATATGGATTTAGCATTTCCGATTAATTGAATCGTATCCGGAATCGTAAAAATTTCATGCCCAAAATCCAGAATCGGAAAACGGTAGAAAAATGCTAATCGGTTATGCCCTAGTGATAACAGACTTGTGCTAAACAACAGATGTATAACGGACAACAGGACAACCCATAAGCTTGTTTGGTATATAACCAGCAGTGCTAAACAATAGAAGTTGCCATCATGTGCACATGGCTTAGCCATGTTGTTAATCATGATGGAATCAATTCACATTGAAACATATTGTCCATTCCTGAAAAAACACTAAAAACTGGTTTTATAAAAAATTATTTATGTTGTAACCTATAGAATTACTATAGCATTCAAACTTTAACTGAAAAAATTCAGTTTTTTTTTTTTTCCCATTTTGAAACTATTATAAATATCTTTCCATAATATTGTGCTGAAGTATTTTTCTCAATAACTGTGTCACAGAAACTTTCTGTAAACGAAATTTGGATTTTCTGAAATTTCGTAAATGTAATTCATGTGAATATTTCACTCAATAAATAATGATTTTCGAATATAAATATTCTGCAAGATTCAGAATGACTGGCAACGCTTTATGCAAGCATTGCTTTATGTTAGAATGGGCCAGGACCCAACAAATTTCTTAAATTTCAGTATGCAATTTGGCTGAAACTTTGTTTAAAAAACAAAACAATTTTGTTTGCTATTCAGTTTGAGTGCTGAGTAAAACAAAATTTAATACCCTACAGCATTCTGTAAAACTTGGAGAAAGTGTAACATATATCACAAAATATACGCAGTGAATGTGATCTGAGAGCTGGTCATCTTTAATGAAAGGGTCCATTCATTCTGAACCTAATCATGCTCAACATCAACTTATGACTCTGGAATACAATGTTCCTTGTGAATGATCAAGATGAAAATGAATATTTATATTGGCTTCAGTGACAAGTGCAGATGAACATTAAAGATAAATTCAGTTGGACTAGCAACCACTAACTAGGCATTTCTAACATATCTCACTAAAGCATTATCTCATTCATCGCAATTAAGCATTTACTCATTCCACACACACTCAGTCCATTTATCCATTAAGCACACACAAAATTCATTTATATTTAGCTAGCTACAAGTTCCTAAGATATCTAATGTTAGCACTCTAGTATATCCTGTTGCTCTGCCAATGTTTCATCATTCATTATGGAGATTGTCCCATGTGGGTTTAACACAGTGTCCCCTATCTCAAGGTCATCCTGAAGATCATCAAACCTGTAAGTATACAGATTCAAGTTGTTGTAGAAACAAGTTAAATCTTATGAGCCACAACATGAACCAGACTAACTGAAATGGCTAGCTACTGCAAATCCCTAAGCAATTACCTACATACAAATCCCTAAGCAATTAACTACATATTTAAACCTACTGACCTGTTCTCACCCACTGTGACCAGAGAGTGATGATGGGTCACATTGCAAAATCACATATATGAATGTGTCTGTCTGCTATGACTGCATAAGTATTACAAAATATCATAAAAATAATCTTTGTACAATTAACCAATGTTTTAAATTGGCTGAGCTCTCACGGGGGGAGGGGGGCACTGTTATGCAAAAAAAAAAAAAAAACATGGTCAAGATACTTGGATTTCTTATATTTAATGAGGAAATGTATGTTTGGGGTTTAAAAATGTCTCCTGGGCATGCATAAGGTGCAACTTTGTATGACCTTTGATTCCTTCCATGGGAGCTAAGGAAGACTGCTCCTGAGACTGCAAATAGTTATAGGGGCTACCTTTTTACTTGGTAGGTACACAAAAAATTTGATCGAGCAATCAGATCATTAAAAGTTAAACTTCTTGCAGGAGGACCTTCACACAACCTGATTTTTAGGTATGAAATCTTCCAATATTAAAAAGTTCACCTCCATATCATATGAAATATTTCAAACACAAAAGGTCAGTACATTTCTGCACCCAAAGTAATCTGGTTTTATAACACGGCGAAGATCTTAATTTAGAACTTGTGTTTTTTAGTAATCAATGTAACGGAATTTAATAACTATTTTTAAATGCACTGAATTTCACTAACAACTAACAAATACATCTTATCATGATGCAACCATGCACCAAGTTTCATGATTCTAGATAAGACAGTGTGCAGATACACCTGTGCAGTATATCAATAAAATTCATGATACAAACCCTACAATACGGTACAATATCGATACACATATTAGCTCGATGGCCTTTCCATCTTTAGAACATCGATCAATTGTAGGTGGTGCCTTTTATGTGATTTACTGGTTGTATTTCTAGTATGCAGATTACAGTCACATACTCAGCATTCAGATCCACAATATGATAATAACAATACTTTGAAACAGACTCTTTGCTGGCTGTCAGTGATTTTTATTTAAAATTTAAGGCCATTTAAGGCTGCTCTATTTTGATCAGATGCAGAACTCACATTAGCCACCAGACATAGTTATTTTGATCAAATAAATATCTTTACTTCTACAAAATAATTTCATTCTTTTTTATTTAGTTCATCTTAGCCCCAATATGAAAATTCACTTTTGTAGCACATCAAGTAGGGTTAAAATATTTGAGAAAATAAATGAAATCGCATTAAACTTTAATTGTCTGAATTTTAATTTGGTCTGGTATTCTGCCATTTTTTACATTTGCTGAAAGAGTGATTAACCGTCATATATTTACATTTGAACTTAATTATTTTCAAATTGAAAATATCTGAAATCCGAACTGGCACTTTAAGAGCAGTATTGTGCTGTTATACTGTAAAACCACCCACCTACCTACATACCCACCCACCTATCTACCTACCTACTGTGACATAGCATAAAGAACATTTTTTCTGTCATATAAAAATAAACAGTTGATATAAAAAAAAATTAAATCACTGTTCTTACAATTCTGTTTGAAAAGCTACTAATATTATCCATCCAATGAAGGGGCCCCAGGAATCAGCGTGTTCCAAAGCACCAGCCTTTATAACGCAATCACACATTTCTCCTTCATCCAGATGAGTTGGGAGTTTCAGCTGACCAACATCATACATGTGTATATGAAAAAGTTTACCTTAAGCTTCTTTCTAGGTTTTTCATCGACCATATTATCATGTACTGAAAAATGGCCTTCAACAACACATAACCAAACCAAAAAAACTCCAAAAGCCAGATATTACTGGATGATAGTCACAGGCTTTGAGCAACATAGGAGTGACAGCAAGCAGTACATAGCTCACACATCAATTACAGCCAAATAAAAAAGTATGTGAGGTTCTGATTAACCAAACGACTCTAATGTTTTCTGTTGACCCTATATGGGAGGGGAGGGGGTGGGGCGCGATTAGAAAAAAAAGTTAATAAAAGGTCAGAACAATGGTTAATGTTATATTCAGGATGCAAATGACTAATTTTCTAGTTCATGCTTCTTTTCAAATAAAATTGTAATGACAAAACAATAACAACAAAAAGATGCAATATACAAACCATCTAATTCCTATACTCACACGACTATAATTCAACTGTAGTACTATACTCATTCACATTTAACCTGAGAGGGTAACATGTCATAAAATACAATGTATAGTCATTAATATGGAAAGTTAATCAATGAATACACACATTTATTCATGCTTCCTTAGTTATCAAGAAGCTTCTGATTAAAGTAGGTCCAACATGGATGAATCAGCATGATCATAAACACAAGCAGGTACTAAATTAACAAACTTGTGTAAAATGTAGTTCAAAGTGACTTTCTTTAGTTTCAAGGGAACTGTAGTAAAAGAGAGGCTTCCAGTTATCAACTTTCATGGTTGAAAAAAAAACAGCACTCACTAAAAAGAATTTATAGCACAAAATTTCAACAATGTCAATGGGCATGAAATACAAATTACAACTTTCTTTGGCAAAATGGATATAGATCTTATCAAGATGCAACCATGCACCAAGTTTCATGATTCCTGGTAAGATAGTGTACAGGTAACATGCCAAAACTCGTGTGGTCATGAGATAAATATAAAGACTATAGAAAGAAACTTCTTTTCTATCAGTTTAAAATGTAACTAAATACCATTTTGAAGGATCAAGTCCACAAGTGCTGCTCAACTCCTTAGTTCTTTTAACCAGCCAATGTATTGTTTTCAGTGTCAAACTGTGACCATGACATCTTTGAAATAAGAGCATTTGGAATAACAGTCTTCATTTGGTTGCTTGCTTTTCAACATGTAGCAAGAAATGAATTCCCCTTTTCTCTTACATAAATGCATGTAGGAAGAAATAATCATTTCCTATAAGTTTTATCTGATGTTTGAGTTCTAAAAATTTAGATATGAAAGTACTTGTATGAGAGTGAGAAGAGTTTTTAAACCAAAATGCTGCTGAGAAAGACTTATTAACAAATGAAACTTTGTGAGACAAGGAATAATCAACTGCTCTTTGGGTAGCATTTCTGAACTAAAGTTTTCACCTTTTCTCATCACAGTAGGTCTTTACATTACTTTGGATGGAATTCAAAAAATCTTCAGCTAATACGAGCTGTCAGAGGCTATGTAATCTTTATATCTTCATGTCTGAGAACCAGCTGTCAAAAAGTTGTTCTTTGCCCACATTCTAAAACCTTTGTCGATATGGATCAGGTACTAACTCATAACCATTTAAAATAGATTCCTTACCTACATCATAATCAACACTTTGTTGTAATAATAAAGACCAAAGTTCTTTTGGCCATTTCATGATTTCAGCAATTTTCTCAAAATAAGAAAAGTAATTACCTACTTCATTTACTTTAAAAGCATGTAGTAACATATCATAACATAAACATGTGTGCAAAGGGTGGGTAGGGGCTCTGCTATGACTGCCACTTATAATTCTTTTAATCCTTATTGCATCTCTCTCTCTCTCTCTCTCTCTCTCTCTCTCTCTCTCTCTCTCTCTCTCTCTCTCTCTCTCTCTCTCTCTCTCACAGAGCATTTCTTCTAATTTTCCTCTGCATATCTCTCTCAATCTGCATTTGCATCATTCCTTCTGAATCTGAAGTTTTGTTGATTCCAATTCCATCTACGGTTTTTCAACTGTGACACGTTTAATTTCCTATCAAAACCAGGAAAAAACATACTACCGGTACTCAAACCCAAAGCATTATCATCTAAAATTTCATTTCTCACCAAATACTAAATAAAATAAATCACTCCAGTGGCCTAGTGGTTAAAGTGTCCACTGCGGAAGCGGGAAGTCACAGGTTTGATCCCCGGCAGAGTCATACCAAAGACTTACAAAAATGGTACTAATAGCTGCCTCGCTTGATGCTCAGCAGTAAGAGGTTTGTGTTAAGACTGGTAGGCCTGGTGTCATAATAATGTGAATGGTTAGGACATCATGCTACATGTCTGCGGCATGATGCCCCAGTGCTAGACAACACCATAAACTGCCTCATTGCAGACATTGTAGCCATATGACTGAAAAATTGTTAAAGCTACATTAAAAAAATCCTAATTAAACAAACAAACGAAACAAAATATTCTTTATCTCTTGTTTCATTAAAGATATTTTTGCCTCAGAAAGATCATACTGTCTGGCTAAACTCAAGCAATTCATATTTTTTCAAAGGCATTAACCTTACCTGGGTAGGATTTAAAACAAATTTAGATAATGTTGTGAAAGCTTGTTGGCTTATTAAAGAGTTCTCAAATATTTGAAATTAATATCTTTATCTGGGACAACAAAAGTTCAGAAAAAAGGTATTTAAATTTTAAAGACAATTTTTAATAACTTAAATGTTTTAAAGAAAATCAGGCCTTTTGACAAAACCACATATTCTGTTAAAATATATGATCCTAAACTAAGTAACATACTGAGGTGAAACCGAAAAGTCAATAAAAAAAGAAATAAATAAATTTATTTATTAAATCCCAAATAATTCTAAAGGTTCTATCATAAGTCCAAAAGTACAGAGCGTTCCAAATGAATTTCAATATTGAATGTACTATGTACAAATAGTTTTAAATAGGTTGATGTACTGACAGTCTTGATGTATCACATTGATATAACCCAGAATGTCTTTGAATGAATTCAAAATAATCCTAAACTTGACTTTTAAGTACAAAAAGCCAATGAGTAATTTTACTGCCAATGATTAATTTTTAAATTAATGATTTTTCTCAAATTATGTTTGAACACAACCAACATCTCTGATCACAGATTCCCAAAGACTGACATTAAAAACATTAATGAATAATTTCATTTACCATAATCTTAAAAAAAAAAAACTAAGACAATAAAATGACCCATTTGTAACTAAGGCTAGACCTTGAACTAAAAAAAAAGCAAACAATTTATTTACAACTTACAAACATGACACAAATCAGATACATAAAAAAATTATATCATCATTGCAAACAAAATCAAACACACCATATAAACAATACAAATTAAATATACCTAACAAGTTAAAAATATTACATTATTTCCATTCTTAATAAATAAAACAAGTTCAGCTGAATTGCAAGTGGACAAACTGAAATGAAGAGTTTGGATTCCTGATACATACAATATATAATTTCAAATCATACCATTAACTCTAAATCTTGTGTATGTCAAAGGCAGAACTGTCTACCACCACTCAAAAATGTCTGTCAGGCACTTTGAGCTCAGTACTTTCATGCCAAAGTAATGATTCAGCATTGTTGTAAACAGGTCAGTTGCTTGTGATCATTTTTCGGAATACTGTTCAGCATCAACTGTAGTGCTACCAGAACCTGACTGGTTCTTGTTGTTATAAGGTTTAACCCCATTTTTCAGCACACAATAGGCTATATATGGCAACCAGTTTTATTGGTGGAGGAAGAACCCGGGAAAACCCCTGGATAAAAACACCGACTCACGAGAAGCTACTGGCAAGCTTTCTCACATAAATACATGACCTGAATATTAGACTCTAACCCACGCAAACGGGTGAGATGGCAGTGATCCGTAACGGAGAATGCTTCAGACCATTTGGCCACTCGGGGCCCCTGAACCTGACTGATCAGAACCTGATTGTTTATTTTGCTCTTTTTAAAATATCTGTGACTGCCAATTTTTGCTTTTCACCACTCTTTAGTCAAAAACAGCTTGCAGTCTTTCTCAACATCATCAACTTCAGCCATATTGCATACTGGTGTCTAGGGGTGACACAGTTTAAAGATGCAGCGAGAATCAAGTATCCATGTGAATGAATGTTTATAACAAATGACTTGATAGTAAAGGTTTTCAATGATCTGCAACTTCATTAGCAATTCTAGTATATACTGAGGACACTAACTCCATTTTTAGGGAATAATTATTGTCTCTTATGTTTTAACATTATGGCATATTTTTAAAAAGATGTTTTACCATCCATATAGTCAGATCCAACTGTCAAACTGAGCAGATGTCACATAAAGTTCTAGCAGATCTGGGTTTATGTATTTTGCTAAAACTAATCAGTAGAACAAATAACACCCTACTCTAACTGCACATTTCAAAGTGGCAGATCAAGGTCTACACTGCTTGCAGTTGGACCAGATTTTTGAGTACATATGGAAGATGTTTCACTATCATTACTATGATTTGATGCATATTATTAGAAAATTTAGCATGCACCAAGGTGCAAAAGATTAAAATCCTAACTCATATATTTCACTCTCAGTATGTGCACACTAAATTCAAGACCTGTCACTGGTCAACACTCAATTATTCTATGTCTATATGTCTATTGTTCACAAAAAACAACTTCTTAGTAATATATTATGTAGGAGAAGTCTGTACTTAATTAAATAGCATCACTACTGAATTTTAACTTTGGCTAATTATGCAAGATTAACAAGTTTGTTTACTTACTTGTCATAGGAAGGCCTCTGTGCCAATCTCATTTTCTCTTTATCTGCTAGAGTTTTAAATGTTTTCAGGATATAAAAAAAACCATTCAGCACTAACATGATACCTGAAAGAGAAATTAAATATATAAAAACAAATAACTGAGTCAGGGGAGACATAACTATTTTATTAGTCTACCATTTAAGAAGGAGGCACACAGATCTGCAAATGGCTGTCTTACAAAGATTTACTAGTACTGGCACAGCAAGTCATCTGGGAAGACACAGAAACATTTATCTAAATAAAGATAATATTAGAGAAATATTTCCATATTTGTGAATTTATATACAATCTAGCTGGGTATGGAAGAGATCCTGTTTCCACTTGAGAATATAATGGTTGTGCCCATATACACTGTGTGAAGGTGTGTTGAGGTCTACGGTATCCTTTCCACTGAAATCAAGTGCAAGCTACAATGTACCAAATATACTCACTTGTAAGTCCTTCTGCAAACTGCACAGACCCAGATCTGCCACCCCACAATAATCCAGCAGATCTGAGTTTGTGCAGTTTCTTAGAAGTAATCAATAGACCAAAACAATGAAGAGCCATCAATTATTTGATGGCAAATCAAGCTTTATGTTGTTTTCAGTTGGACTTGTGAGTACATGTGTAGATGGTATTTTCCATGAGAGAAATAATCTTTTTTGGAAATCTATGAAATCAAAAGAAAACTTGTAGGTAGCACATTCTTTTTACACCTTTAGGCAAGTTAATCAAATAAATGGTTACAAAATATGCGTTTTCAATGTGTATAACAACTACTTTAGAACACAAAAGGTGACAAGGCCAAAAGAAAAAATTTGTTCCTGGTCGGCCTAATATCCCTGTTTCTTGTTGCTGACCTTAGCACTTTTCCCCCCATGGTAAATATATATAAAAATTCCATTAAATATATATGATGTCGAAAAAGGCCTGCCAACCCTAATTTTAAAATCACTGCAAACACACATACTTTTTTGTTTGTCCTAATTTTGTAAACTCTGACAAGGGATATCTAATGCAAATAAACATTACCTTATGACATCAAGGTAGTCTTACTCCATGCAAGCTACATGTATAAAGATGCATGTTCACAGATGGATAAGGGCTGTTCCACATAAATATACATAATACCCAGGGATCACAGATTTATAAAATAAAATATATGCCTGAGTCTCTCATTACTCAAAGAGCTTATAATAAAAAATGATAAAAAATTGTACATTGTGTCCATGGTCATCTACTCTAATCTCAAATACCTACTAAAGGTTTTAAATAGGAACAGCCCTTTTATAACTTCCACAGTTTATGCAAAGCCCAAATTAGTTTAACATATTTTCAAAATAGATTCTAAATAAAATCATTCCTCTGATCTTAGTCTCAAAATAGCTTTGTTTCCCAAGTAATATTAACTTCTGACAGCCAGCTCTATAAAATGTTTCACATCATAATTAAAACAGAACAAAGCACAATTTTTTTCCATGCATAATGTATGAATGCTGTTACCAGTCTGAATTTGGTATCATTCATCAGTAAAAGTATTAGCCCACTCATCCACATGCTTACAATTTCTTCAAATATTTTTAAGCACCTGCTGTATATGCACAACAAAGCATACATAATTGCTGTCAGCTTCAAATTTACAGAAACTTATGTCTGAGATGTTCAAATTATTTTAGTAATTACATGTATAAACATGTTGTATAGAGCCACATATCATGTAACCTCATCTTGTTGAGTATACTTAACACGGTGTTCAGTTCTGATAAATGGTTGCGGTGGGGGAAAATGAGTAGAAAAACTAGTTTAATAATTAATGATGGGGCATTGGGCATTTGTAATAAACAAATCTATGAAGCTCACCTCTACTTTTACTCATTTCCAGTGGCTGGTGCAAACATTTTCATGCAGAAAATAAATTCACACTAAAGTGACCATGGACCATTTTTTACCTAAACATTTTTTGTGCCATCTTTAATCTTTACATTAGATTTTTTTAATCAATTAATCATACTGAAAATGAAAATTTGAGTTTTAAATTGGCACTATATGGCAGTATTGTGCTGACATTGCAAAACTACTGATTCACCTACTTACCTATTGTGATGTGGTGTAATACAAAAATATAAAAATAATATAACACTTACCTATCAAATAAGTGTGATTTTAATTTTAATTTTGATTTTAATTTTTAATATAGCTTTCACAATTTTTCAGTTACATATCACTAAGGTGCCTGCTGTGTGGTAGATGTCCAGTATTGGGGTATCAATGTCACAGACATGTAACATCATGTCCCACCCATTATCCTGACACCAGGCCAACCAGTTATAACACTAACCTATGCTGAGAGCCAAACTAGTAGCTCCAAGTACCATGTTTTGGTATGACTTTGCTGGAATTCAAACCTGCAGCCTCCTGCTCTGAGGAAAATGCTCTAACCACTTAGGCCACTGGAGTGGTCATTTTCTAACATCAAAGTTGAGGTAATATATAACAAGTTGATATAAACCAGATTAATGCTGTCTTTGCATGATTTTTGAATCTTTGTTCTTAAAATCTACTTGATAAGCTATTATCTTTCTCAACACTCCTAGAAGCCAGATTTTACAGACTTTGAAAAACATGGATGTCAGCCCCTAACCAGTTCATTCATATATTACTGATAATTACCTTCATTAAGCACACAGGTGAGGTCTCACAAGCATGCATCCACTCACCAAGTTTCATGATTCTAGGTAGGGTACTGGTAATATACCCTGTATGTATAGTATGACACAAACTCAAGGTCATAAGCTAAATGCGAATACTTAACCAAAGCAAATACAGTAATTGATTCAGTATAGGTTACAATGATCCATTTTGTTGTAATGCTGTGGTAGCAAGATTTGCATATCATCAATTTCACGATTCTAGCATGAATAGTGCCCAAGAAATTTAACACAGAAAATAAAATTTAAGCCAATTCAATGAAGAACAAAATATGGTCCCTAACGACTTACTACTTAAAAGAGGAAGTAGTTAATCCCATGTTCGCCTCTCCCTCGATACCTTGCACAGAACAGGGTCCAAAAACATAGGATGCACTATAAGCACAGATGCAAGTTAACATAGGGAGTGCCATCCTGGCTGGAAGACTATGGATGAGGAGAGGGAGGGTATGGTACTGTTTAAAGGCTACATACTTGTTTCATACTAGCATTGGGTATAACTGTCAACGAACAGCTTTTTCTAATGAAACTTTGCTTTTTGGTATAATTTTTTTTTCTTCTTCAAGTTAACCATTCTCTGACAAAACAAACCAATAGGTTACAATATATACATGTGCATCTTTGTGTACATGTACATGAAAAATGTATTACATCACTGCTTTTTAGACAACATTCCTTTTGTAAAACAGACATTTTTTTCATGAAAAAAATTTTAACATTGAAACTTAAGTTTTTTAATTTGTTTAATTAGCGAAATACTGATGCCATGATTTCATTCCAAATAATTGTGAAACTTCTGCTCATCTCTTAGTAAATCTCAGTGCCAATTCAGTAATTTAAGTTCACTACAAATACTTGGAACTTAATTGATTCCCCATAATGATCCATATCTATCAAACAGAGCAATGACTTCACTTTTCACCTGATTGCCAGCTATCTTTGATCATATTTGTGAATGACTAGGAAAACTTCAATTAGTTTAATTGTGACTTACACTAATATTTATACCAGTGTTCATGAATTGATATGAATTGATCTGACATGACTGTGGCCACTAGCTCTTACGCTAGTAGGATTTGTATGCCTTTTTCTTTTCTTCTAAACCCCATTATTTGTCTTGATATAAAAGACAGTTAACACGACAATACATATCAGATCTGCTTTTAATAAAGTGTAATAATAACAATACAACAATTCTGTGCACAAATCAGAGATCAAAACACAGCTGGCTGTTAATGAGATCCTAATAGAACATCTGTGAGACAGCAGTGATGGTAGCTTGACATTTTTCATGTTTCAGTACAAATAGGCATATTGCATTTATGATAATAAAACTGAAAACCGAATGAAATATGGGACCAAAACACAAATTGGACAAAACTGATTTCATTGCTATTTATTTTATGAAGTTTTGCAATCTGAAGACATTGGTGAAATTTTCACTGATCAAAATTTATCCAAGGTTGTTATTTAGAATGTATTGTTGTTTTTTATTTGTTCAAAAGAAATTGTAACAAAATATAGGATTTATTACATGCTGAGAATTTTATGATGTTGATTCAAATTTCCAGACAATAAATGCTGCTTCTGATGAATAACAAGCAATAAATCTGGGTTTTGTTTATCAATTTTGATAGGGGGCCCCAGAGGGGCTGAGAAGTCTAAAGCACTTTCAGTTATGGATCTCTGCGATCTCACCTCTGTCTGTGTGGGTTCAAGTCTCAGATTTGGTCAATGTTCGTATATGAGAAAGCTTGCCAGTAGCATTCTCATGGGTTGGTGGTTCTTTCCTGGGTTCTTTCTCCACCATTAATACTGGCCGCCATGTATAGCTATCATGTGCTGAAAACAACAACCCTACAACAACAACCAATTTTAATTGAATTTCTTCACATTCAACAAATAATGATCATTTTTCTGGCATTATCTAGAGGAAAAAATAAACTGGGATCCACACCTACCCCTATGCTATAAGTGAGTGATCAAAGAAATTGTTGTTTTTGTTGTGTTTAATGCCATTTTTGTGTAAGGCAAAGCATGAAATAGGACAGACAATGGCCAACTACTAAAAATGAAGGATTAGTACTTAACAAGATGCATCCTGTCATCATATTACATGATTCTAGATATTAGGATAGCAAGAACACAGCATTCATAAAACATAAATGGTCAATACACACAAAACTCATCCCAAGGTAGGCTAGAATGATCTTTTTTGATTAGGTGTGATGTTAACAGATATATTTATATGCATTGAGTTTATTGATACAAGCATTAACAGCTTAAACAAAATATATGTCACAGTGACCACCATTTGTGATGAGTGTTTAGTAAAAATAGAGTTGGAACCTTGGCAAAAATTCACAATTGAGTGCATTACAGTATGTATATAGAATGCACGAAACTTGTGGCCATCATATTAACCAACTCAACCTATGCCAGTAAATTGTCAATTTTATCTTCCTCACTGTCATGGAATTATTTACACAAAAATACCTTTTGTTTTATATATGAACAGAAGGATAGATAATACATGTATACATACATGTATACAGCATTACAATTATAAACAAGCACTGACAAACAAAACCTTAGGGTAGTGAATTATGATCATAACCACTAACTAAACCCTTGTGCCTGGAAGTACAATTATAAACTAACACTAACAAACTAAACTCTTACCTAAAATTACAATCAAGAATACTACCAAACTAAACCCTTGTCCCTGGAAGTATAATTAAATACACTACCAAACTAAACCTTTGTGCCTTGAAATTCAATCATAAGCAAACACTACCAAACTAAACCCTCATGCTAAGAATTACAATCATAAACACTAACTAACTATACAATCATGTACAGCAAAAACCAAATGCATCATTCTGTATCTACTGATTCATTTCAGAAGATGACAATTTTAATTGTCACCATTAGGGCATAACCGACTTTTGATCCGGAAATCGGATTCCACCGGATAGTATGAACTTCCGATTAATCGGAGTCGGACAAGGCAGGAACGACCAATTCGGATAATAAAAATAATAAAGTTGAATTTCTATAGCACCGTGTCTAACACTGCGTGTCATTCGATAGTGCATTAATAAAGTTAAATAATTAGTCAGAAAAGTACAATATGGTCAACACAACCACGCTGTGAGACAATCTATTTAAACTGGTGGGTATAAACCGGAAATGAAGCCGGATATGGTAAAGTACTAAGTAACATGCTAAACACGGCAAAACCAAATACCAGAAACCCAGAAACAGAAGATGAAATTTTTTAGAAAAAAAATACGGATTTAGCATTTCCGATTAATTGAATAGAATCCGGAATCGGAAAAATTTCATGCCCAAAATCCAGAATCGGAAATCGGTAAAAAAATGCTAATCGGTTATGCCCTAGTCACCATACACTTCTACACTGAGAGTATATGCCACTGACAGAGTACATCAATTGTATTAATTAAAACAGTCAGCACAAGGCATGTGTATGGTCCCAGAACACTAAATCTGCATGCAAAATAATTTAGAGAAAGATATATCAACCAAAATGAAAGAAAAACAAGCTACATGTATGTGCATGCTGTTAGAACCTGCAGGTTGCTTTCAAATGTACTACTGCAATTTTAATGAACAATCTACAGGTTAGCCAAAAGCAAAATCTTACAAATGGTGAATGGTGCATGATTTCAATAAAAGCTTAGGCTGATCTACATCCAGATGTTACTGTGATGTTGGCACCTTTCAAGTAATGTAATCAGCTGAAACAAATAATCATTTCATTGTGCCAAAAGTATATTTAACTTTCCAACATTTGTCGAAATAAATTCAGCGTGGCTGCTGAGTAAAAACAAAATCAGTTCACAGAAGTGCTTGCAGGTATCCCCTGACAGTCCCCTGACTCATTTCATTTCTATAGAATGGGGCCCACCACAATTATGATGATGACATTGAAACAAAATTAAACATGAGTTACTCAAAGCAACCAAGACTCTATTGGGCAAAAACAATTCTTAGGAACTCAGGATAAGACCTTTTAACTTTTAGCCACTCCAGTGGCCCAGTGGTTAGAGTGTCCACCATGGAAGCAGGAGGTCAGTGGTTCAATCCCATGCAGAGTCATACCAAAAGACTTACAAAAATGGTACTAACAGCTGCCTTGCTTGATGCTCAGCATTAAGAGTGTTGGTGTTAGGATAATGTGACTGGGTGGGACATCATGCTTCATGTCTGTGGCATGATGCCCCAGTGCAAGACATCACTATAAACTGCCTCACTGCAGATATCATAGCGATATGACTGAAAAATTGTTAAATGTTAAAAATTGGATGCATAATCCAAACTTTGACACACTAAGTAATCTATTATCAATGATAAAATATTTGACATATTTAGCTTTCATCCACCAATTTTGATAGACTTTAACTTTAAGCAATAAAGAGCCTATATTTTGCATCTTGTTATAAAATTGGGATCCACACCATCCTCCCTATTACATATGGGTTTAGGAGTTATCAGCTAGGGCCCATGAAATCAAGGAAGCGGAGTACATGTGCAGATGTCATGTGATTGTGTAGAGAGAGAGAGAGAGGTACCTGGAATAATTGCAAGCCATACTTCTACTGGGTGAAGAAAACATAGTACTGATAAAGCCACATAGAAAAATCCTTTCTTCCAATCATCTAGTTTTAATATGATATTCCACAAGCTTACACAACAAGTATCTGGACTGAAAAAGAAAATTTAACAAGATTTTAGATTCGTTTTAGGTTCTGCATCATGCAGTGGGCATGTTTTTATATATATAAAAATTAATGGAAATGTTTGCTAATTATTAATTAGAGTTGTTCATGGGTTGGTAGACCATTGCTTTTTGATGAAATTAAGATGTACATAAACATGCTTTACCCTTTGATTTCTTTAAAAAATTCTAATTGAACTCCATTTCTGTATTCATCACATTTTCATTTTTATTGTTAGTTTTGACAAAGTGAAATATCTTAATTTGTGCTTGCTTATATTCATCATATATATTTGCATCAAGGATATTCTGTAAAACAAATAATGAATCCTGGAACAAGGATGGCAGTGTGTTAACATAGGTAAGGTCCTATATTGATTCAAAATCTGCACATAACAATACAATTTCTTAAAGAGAATTATTCTGAAACAAACTACAATGCATGCAGTAATCAATTACTCCTTATATGACGATGTCTTAAATGAAAGTAAGCTTTTCAAGGATAAATAAATCATTGAATTCTAAGACAAGAGATTGCTTACAATTTCAACTGGGACTTATTCCACAATAATATGACTTGTTATGAATGAGTGATAAAATTATTTAATATCAATTATCTGAATATATGTAACAGCAAGAAGAGATTATCTTACCTAAAACACACCTGCACACAATAATTTATTAAAAATACAAATTCCAGGAATGTTGTGGCACAGGCAACACATCTGAAATGAAATATGCAAAAATTAGAAATATGTTTTTGACAGGTCACTGTCAACAGAAAACAGCATTCAAAATCTGCACATGCATTTAAAGTTTCAAGACATGTTTGTCTGTTCAAAATAGTGTCAGACTACCGTAATCACTGAGTATATGTGATAACTCTTGTTGTTAATAAATTGGAAGGTTTATTTGATTGAAGTAGCCATTAAAGCAACAATGAATCATAGAACTATATATATTTTCCACAATAAAAAAGAAAACATAAGATAAACAACTGTGAAAATTCCTTAAAAATTGTTTACAAACTTCCTGAGTTATTTAAAGTTTACAAATTTAAGGGGAGAAAATTTCAATCTGATAAATATTCAAACAGTTCTTCTCAAAATGCTTTTATTCAAAATATTCTTTTCTACCAAATACTGGACCAAAACACTTGCTTCTTGTTTCATTAAAGAAACCTTCACTTCTGAGAGATCATGTCTGAAAAGTTGGAGTAATTCATCCTTTTTTAAGGACTATAACCTTTCTGTGATAGAATTTAAAATGAAGTTCTCCACTTTTGATGACATTGTAAAAGCTTGTTGGTTTTACTAAATACTTCTATATGTTAAATAATACCTGGAACTTAGTCAATCCAAAACAATGGTGAATTTAAATTTCAAAAACAAAGATTTCTAAAAAGTTTTATAGAAATTTATACCCCATGGATGAGCCCATAAGTTTCTATTATGATGCTTTGACCTTGAACTATAGAACAGAAAAGAGCGAAAACCAACAATTTTTTTCTTCTTCAAGCTCAACAATTATTTATTACCCTTGAATACAAAGTGAAAAATGTAAAACAAGAAAAAAGAATGTACAGTATTGTGAAGTAAATTCAAAATAATCTGATAATCTTAACACAAGTAATATTATGATTAAAGTTCTGAATAAACCTTAGTGGTATTCCAAAATAAATCCAACATTGGAAGTATTGAAGTGCCTGTGATGACCTGTTTTGTGGTGATGCATACCAGCAGTCTTCTATTGAATGAAATTATAATGACTAGCATATATAATGTACTAAACACATCCAAGTAATGGGAAATATAATCTAAGAATATATGCTTATTTGAATTTCAGTATAAATTTAAGTCTCAATTTCAAAGAATGTTATTTTTGAGTACTCTGTATTTTCAGAAAAGAATAACTTGAATTAAATAATCTGAATAAATGAACCACTGGACATGACAATAATATAACTGAGTGTTCAGATCACACAGCACTAATGAATAATCTAGAGATAAACAAGATTATATAGTCCTTTATTTGAACTCTGGTCACAATTAGCATTTTCTACAAAAAAACTATTACCTAATGCAAAACTTCATTCTGGAGGTTTCCAATGTTTACATGATAAAATCTTAGTTATACTTAAAAGGTCTGTTACTAAAATTATAATATAAAATGTATTAACAAAATAGACCTAGCATTTCATGGGGAATTTCCAATGTTCTGAATTGATGAAAACATGTTAATAAAACCAAAATCAATAAATCTGGTCAGGTAAAAATAAAATCGATTTTGGACAAGGTCAAGTATAAAATACAATTATTCATTTTCTGCAGGCAAAACAAGAAAACTTCATTTGGATTAAATGAGTAAATGAAAGAAAATAAAACTCATATTACCCAAGCAGACTGCAATTACATCAGAATTTGTGCTACAACAATGTAATCATCAAGCAACAGCCTTCAACTTTTAAAGGTGACTAAATTGCTAAAAGTCTTTTTAAAAAAACTGTCACAAGCTGAACTCTGAAGAGTATCCAAAACTCCTCATCTGTGAAGACTTTAATTGCAAAATTTGACCCAAAAAATGTCTTTCACTATAATATCTGCTTTCTGAAGAAAAAAATCAGATAGAATCAGAATCCCTTTTACTCAGCTACGGGCAGTTCTAATAAGTTCAAAGATGGTAAAGACAGTTTTTGCACATCTCAGGATATATCTTGAAACTAATGTGCATGCCACAAAGATAGGCCACACACACACAGGGCTGTGACTGTGATACAGGCACAATTTGACAATTGCCAGGACTGGAGACACCTTTATGTTTGTTGTTAAACATCAGCTGTGAGAAAACATCACATTTATTTGCCCACATTACATTTAATTCAGACAAAATTAAATAATATATTTTAATTTTTTTCTGTTTCATTATGATACATGCATGATACCATATCTAAGTTAAGCAAATACCATGATAATATAGAGTTGTTCCACCATGGTATGAAAGTCTTGGTCAGCCAACATTTACAGTTTTATTTACATTTACATGCTTCAATCGACACAGTAAAAATCATTGAAACTTTACCATTTGTAACCATGCAGGGATGAAAAAATTAAGCACCAGGATAATAAATTATTCCATGTAATACTCTAAGACAAACAGTGCTTATTTTATAGAAAGAAAAAAAAAACTTGTAACTAAATATTATAATACAATTACATAAGAAGCAATATTTAAAGATTTACCTTAAAATGTAGAAGAAAAAATTAAATGATGAATGAAAACCCATACAAATAAACGAGCAATCATTAAAATAGTTTGTTTCTGAGGTATTCTTATTCACTGACAACACCAAAATTTATACAGACATCCAATTTCAACACAATGTAGACATTATCCAATGTGATCTAGACAATCTGTTTGACAGGAATACAAAGTAGCTCCTGAGAAATGCAACAAACAAAAGATGTGATAACTCCCATTGTACTACAAACAAGTATGATGGAGATGTGACTGATTTAGGAGTGGTAGCAATGGACAAGGACATTGGTGTTAACATTGACAACCATATTCAGATTCAGGTTAACGAAACCAATCAGTTAGTAGGCTTTATATGATAAACATTCATTTCCCAAGACTATAAATCAGTTTGTTTACTGTGCAGAGTCCATACAAAAAGAATTTGTTATCACAGTGCAAAAAAGAGCAATACAAAAATTGTTACCTTGTCTGAAGGATAAAACTGATGACAAATGAGTACAAATTCTGAAATATTCTATTCAACAATGCCACAAGATGCATGAAGATATGATAGACAAGTTCTTTGTCTAGTATTGATGATCACAAAAAAATTGGTTTAAGTTAAACCCCAATACCAATACTCACAGACAAAAACTAAAAGGTCAGAAGGAATGTTACCATCTTGATATAAGGAAACTTTATCAACTATGAAACAGTTAACCAGATAATGACGTTAATACATGTACCACAAAAGTTCAAACACTTGAAAAAAGATTGGATCAAGATGGGAAAGAGCATCCAATGAAAGAATAGTCAAGTGTGTAGCATACAGAATATGATAAAACTGGAAATACCATAAACCAATGCAAACATACATCTTTTGTCTTTAAAAAAAAAGTTCAATAAAAAGAAAAGCAATACAGAAAAATACAGATATTTATTAAAAAAGAAGATATAAAATATTTTGAGTATATATATGGAAATATTTCAGGAGTGAAGTGGAAACATTGTATTGTGAATCATGGCATTGCCCATGGGCGGAAGACCTTTCTAACCCTATGTCATCAAGCTGAGGTATCCTTGTCTGTTAATTCCTCATGCGGAACAATTGAACGGCCTCATATAGCAGACTTGGCAGAAGAATAAAAACACTTCACTACCTTTCTCAGATATCTCTTAGAAAAAGACCAACCCCATTCCTTCCTCTTTGACTCCATGCAGATAGGTGATGTGGTTCCACAACTCACATCAGCACTGCTACGAGGACAAGGCATAGGCATCCAGGGGACCATAAATAGGAAGGAAAAATCACTACCCTATAATGGATGCCCCTGCATTCTTTAGGATCAGGAGGGATCAAAGGAATGGAAGGAGCTGATCCACTTTTTATAGTCTGGCATGTGTACACAGAGTCCTTGTCTCCAACAAGGTTAAACAGTAGCATGGAGTGGGGATGCCCAGTTTCAAACCAAACCAAGAAACACTTCTGTTCAGTTTATAATCAATTCAAAATTACATACTGGTACAATGTATTTTTGTAAAACACATTTACATATAAACAAGTCATACAAGTACAAAAACGTGCAAGAAATTGATTTTGTGATTAGGTGTAATCAATGTTCCCTCTAAGCGAATGGTAGATGTACATTACGGAGATGAGCAAAATTTAACGTTGGATTGAGCAAAAAATTGACAATTTAGCTGTGTGGGGATGCCTGAGCAGCTGCGTGCATGCGCAGCTTAGAGGGAACGTTGGGTGTGATTAGGATTCAGGTCATATACTGGTCTGTATCTGGATACAAATGTCTACAAAAACTAAATACTATCTATGTTGAGTGGTCTTTTAGCAATCATGCAAACAAATTTCTAGGGATGAATGGATGGATGGACAGATGGTCTGGACCAAATCAAAATGCAAGCAGTGGAGGTCCATACTAAATAAAAAGAAATACTTACATTAAATAATACCCCAAGTAATGGCCATAGAAAAGTGTCTCCACACCAACACCCCAAGAAACTGAAACAGAAAAGCACAATATTATCTCAACTGCAAGCTGGTTTTTAAAAACCGCCTTCATGGATCTGAGGAGTCACAATGTCTAGTTACTGGTACTGCTTTCATTTTAAAACTGAAAAATTTATCAAAACTATTGGAACTCCCACCAGTTGCTACATGGAACCAGTTACCGGACATTAACTTTGAGATTCTATGCAGAATTTTTTTGGTACTGCACATGTAGCAGGTGAAAAATGTTCCTTACATTTAATACCTCCTTTCTGCTACAAACAAAATTAGTGCAAAGTTCAACAATACGTTTTACCAAGGTCTACTTTAAACCATCTCCCCCATTACAAAAAGGGATACTTTTTTCTACGTATATTAATGGATTTAACACACACAAAAAAAAACAACATAGAGTTTGCAAATATATGTGATGTGGGTACATGAAACAGCTTGCCAGTAGTTTCGCATGGGTTGGTGCCTTGGTGGTTCTTTCCAGGCTTTTTCCCTGGTTCTTCCCCCACCAAATATGCTATCTTGTAACGAAAAGGGCGTCAAACGCACAAAAGAAATGAAGACATCAGCATGAATCTCATAATTATATATTGAGGATATACATAAAAATGTGGCAGCTGATACACTCCCTATTATTTATGGTCTTCGTATGTTAATGAAAAGTTACAGATTGGAAGGGGAGATTTTGTTTTCGTTTAGATTTTGTTGTAAAAAAAATAAACAAAGACAAATGTATATTCAAAGAAGACATACATGTCCACAGCATTCTTTTGCAACAGAATGTTGTGCTTGACAGAATACATCCATATACAAAGTGGCATAACAAAGCAAATAATAGTGCATTGAGAAACAGACTGCATCATGAAACTTAATGAATCAATGAAATCTGAAATATTGGTCATGTCGACCTCCTTTTGTTGGAAAGGTGTTGCACTCACCAAAGGTTGTATCCATAAATAATATTTACAATCCTGTACAGTAAGACAAATGCATAACTGACATAAAAACAAAACATAAAACTTGAACAGCGTGTGATCAACATTAAGATTAAATAACAGATCGCTTAAATTGTATTTTATTTTGACGACAATAATGATTATATGTGTTGGGGTATTTGTGTCAAAGCTGAAATTAGTTATCTGATCCACTCATGAATATCATAATGAACTCATGTAAAGACTTCCATAAGAATATAAAACTTTTATTGACAGGAATGTACAACTGTTGACATCAAAACTGAAACTTTCTGATCAGTATTTAAATCGGAAAGAGTTACAACAATTACAAAGAAACTGGCATCAAAGCTCTTTCTGGACAGATGACCAATTCCCTATTGATCTGCAAATGATGCCACCAATCCCTACATTTGCACTTGTCTCCAATGGACCATCAACGGAACACCATGGTTATGTGTACCTACTCCCTTCAGCTTAATTTACCAAAGTCTTTATTACCTACAGTATAGAAGAATTCCCAATTGTGATAGACGGGATATTTTTTTTTTCTCTTTCTTATTCTGAAATAAAATTTTGAAAGTCAATTTAAATTGCACCAACAGAAATTCATGTGTATCTCCTTTAACAATGTTATAAAAATATATCTACCGGTACAATAAGAAGTCTAATGACATCAAACTTGCCTCCAGATCTGTTATTACTTCAGTGGTATAAACAAATCAACTCTTTACATGTGTATAGCAGAAACTTCCTTAAAGTTATTTCATTTGAAAACAATTTAAAACTTATTACTAAAATTTTTACATTTCACCCATCCTCATTTTCAATACCGTTACAACATTTGAGGACACTGTACATCTTATCTTTTATAATTCTTTGAACAGCTGCAAAAGAATGTGGCTAGAACTCTTAGCTACAAAAATAGACATCAAGCAATGAAACTTGATTTGAAAAACTTAAAATAGTTACTTTTAAAGATCCAGTCCAACCTGTCAATATTGACAATTTAAGAAAAGGAAAAAAAAAACTGGCCTTTGTACACAGAAGCAGCTTTTTTAACATGGTGTTACGTATATTTAAGTCATTCATTTTTATTTTAATTGTTTGTCAAATTTAAATTTGACATTTTAAGTTTAAGATTCATTCATTGGGAGATATTTTTTATTAAAAAGTGGGATGACCTGTACTCTACAAATAAAAACCAGATGTTGACCTCATTTCTGACCTGGCTTCAGAGTTGTAAACAAGCTTTTAAAATGATTAGTTGATTCCATGGACATAATGGAGCTTTGTTATAAACATCTTTCTATTTTTAGTTCTTGAGAGTAAAAATAACTGATTCTCATCTGGGTCATACGGTGTGCACAAGATTTTTTGAACGTAAATTTGTTCTAAAGATTCTAGAAGATCATGTGACCCCTTCCTTGTTTACGTAAAAACAGGTATATAAATTATGTTTTGGAGCGAACTATTGAGTAGAAGTTGGGCTGTTAGAATATTAAGTTATGTTGTTTTGAGTTATTTTAAATTAACTTGTACTGGAAATTATTTCAATTCGTTTGGATCAAGAGGATTTATTTTGTTATTTATCTGGAAAACAATTGTGCTCATTGAATTTCATAAGACCAGAACTAACTTCATCATGTGACATTGTCTTCCATCTTGGATGCAAGATTCGAACTGGGAATTATTAGGACATTTTATTACCAGGACTTTTGCAATTTCACTAGTGGATTATATTTTGAATTATTTTTGGATTAATTTTGGAATTGATTCTTAAAACCGTAAGTTTATTTGTCTTTTCTGGAAAATATTTGTGCTCAATAAATTGTTTATTAAGTTTTTAAAAGCTTGTTATTTTCACTCTTTCTATGTTACTGTTTATTCGAGCCTAAGCACGTAACAGGGATTTCCATCAAATAACATGCACTGAATATCATTATTGCTATTAATATCACTATCAACATTATAATTACATGTATTATTAGTATTATTCTCATATATGCAAGGAAAATGACATTAAAATTTAGTTTTACTTCAACCACATTTTCCTACTGCACTGAAAATGAAATATGATATTCCATCGTCTTTTTGATAATTTCTACCTGGCTCTCTCAATATACTGGTATTCCTTAAATTTATTTACATCCCAGGAGTACTATTATTATAATTTACTCACTCGTTTTCTTCTTAACTTTGTACGAGCCGTAATATATAATCTTTAGAAACTTTTGATGAATGAGCAAGACAGACAGAACTCTTTTACCAAGACTCAAAAGTTCTCTTCATTGTAGTTATGTCAAACCATAATTTCACTTTTGACTTGAATTGCTGGATGCCAAACTCAAGCTTAACTTTCTGGAAAATTCAAGACAAAATTTGACACTTTATCTAATTAGACAGATTTGGGAAGACCAAATTGAGTAAAAATAAATCTACCAAAGATTTTACTACTGTTTTAGCTTTAACATTCCTCAAAGGAATTGCCTCTAGGAATTTTGTTGACGCACACATTATGGTCAACAAGTATTAGTTACCGGACTTGTTCAGGGCCAACCCAATCTACCAGTATTCTACTAAATGGTTCATCAAATGCAGGAATAGGTTCCAGATGAACCTTAGGTATCTTCTGATAGGGTTTTCCTAACGTTTGAAAAGTATTTAAAAATCTGCATTATTTACAATCACTCTTAATTTTCAGCCAATAGAAGTGATTAAAGTTTGTATTAATCCTTAAATGACCAGCCAAAGGAGTTTCAATGGGCCAGACTAAGAATATAATTTCCTGTCTGTATGATTTCGAAACTAAAATCTGAAAGTTTACTGACCACTTGTCACCAGCAGGTACCTCGGAGATATCCATTTTCTCAGAATAATTGAATTTTTAATGAAATAACAAACAGGTACTTTTGTGGTTTCAGATTCACTAATGGCCCTTTTATCAGCAAAAACAAACAGGAGATCTCAGGATCTTTTTTCTGTTCGACAACATGTGATTGTCATTTTGTCACCCTAATTAGAAGAGAATGAGTAGTTAATAGAGGATCACTGTGATCAATACCCTTTAATTGATCCAAACAAGGAGTGAAAGTGACCTCATCAAAAGCCTGACTAATACATGTGTCAGCTAATGGAATACTTTCCTGATCAACATCATTCTCAAAAGCTTTCTTCCCATAGCCCTAGGAACTGCACAAGCTGGGTATAAATTGGGAAATTCTTTTTCAATAGGATTACTTTCTGATCCAGTTACCTAGCAATAAATAAATGCCCTCAACGTGTAAAAATACACTGTTCTGACTGTCACAAGTCCTGATGACAAATTTACACAATGAAGAGGAACATTAACAAAAACGCACTCTACTCCCCGAATAAGAACATTCTCATTAGAAGACTTCTCAGATAAAGGCGTAGTAAATGATTATAAAAAACTCGAGCTCCCGTGTCCCTTAAAGTTTTAATAGGGATGGGATAGGCCGAATCACCCACAAGTGATATAGAACCCTTCAACATGAATAGTTCACAATTCTTCACAATAAGATCAGACTGGGGTTTATTAGACCCAACAAATGTATTGCTTTCAATACATGACCATGACCTCTTAGAAATAAGAGTATTTGGAATAGGTCTGGTCTTAATTCTATTGCTTATTTTTCAATTTGTAGCATAGAAATAGTGTCCTTACTTCTTGCAATAGGTACACATAGGAAGAGATAAGGATTGCTGATCATTTTTATAAGCAACTTGACTTCTAGCAGTTGTACCAGATTGAATTTAGAAGGGCTTGTATAAGGCTGAAATATTTTCTACCTGAAGACTGCAGCGTGGAGGAATTGCTTACAAAAGAAACTTTATGAGCTAAGGTTTACTCAACAGCAAAGCGAGCAGCATTTTCTACCTTTTGCTCATCAAGATAAGTCTTCATGTCACTATGGACAGTCTGACAGTTCTTGAATTTTTCAAGCAATACGAATTGTCCAAGATTTTCAGTACTTTGATAAACTTCTTGGCTAAGCACCACCTATCAAAATAATTGCTCATTTTCTGTTACAAATTTGACAAAAGCATGTCCAGCTTCTTGTTTTTTATAATTCCTGAATTTTTGCTGATAAGCCTCTGGGACTAACTCATAACCCTTTACGATGCATTCCTTAATGAGATCATAGTCAGCACTCTGCTGTACTGACAGGGATGCATAAATATCTTGGGCTTTGCCAAAAATAATAATAATTTAGTCCAATGCTCCCTTGGACATTTCAAATTTTCAGCAACTTTTCAAAATAAAGAAAATATCTGTCTCCATCTTTTTCTCTAAAAGGGGGCACTAGCCTAAAATTCTTAGTAACATCAACACTTGATTTGTATGTGAAGTGGGAATGTGCTTTTCACTTGCCAGCTGTTATTTCTTTTATTCTAAATTGATATTCCCTCTCTTCCTTTTCTTTTTGCATCTGTCTCTCAACTTGTAAGTGCATTTGTTTTTCTTCTTTCTGTAACTGCATTGTCTCTCTCCTTTTGAAACTGCATTTGCATGTTTCTCCACTTTATGTAACTGCATTTGTTTATATTCTCTTTCTCAAATAACATTTTTTTCTTCTTCTTTATCTTTTTGAATTGAAATTCCAGTTTTCTTAATTCTTAATTAGTTACTTCTTGTATTTTAATTTTACTTCCTTCATTTTTACGTCAGTATGATACAGACTTACTGATAAAAACCATCCAAAACACTCTTTTCAACCAAATACTGGACCTAAATATTTTTCATTTCTTGCTTTGTTAAAGAAGCTTTTGCCTCAGAATGATTATACTTTCTGGCAAGTTGGATCAACTTATCTTTTTTTAACCAGTCTAACTGTTCCTGGGTCGGCTTTGAAAGAAAGATCTCCACTTTTGATGACATTGTAAAAAAGTACATGTATGTTGATTTCACTAAAGAAGTCTATAATGTGAAATAATACTTGGGATTTAAAATTCTGAAACTCAGAGAATTACAGTTTGAAAAACAAAGTTTTCTCAAATATTTTAGCCAAAATTTGTATTCCATAGGATGAGCACCCAATTTTCCATTATGTGTCAATGCTCTTACAAAAAAAGTAACTGAAAAGAGTGAAGACAACAAGCTTTGTAATTTTGACAAATAATTTATTTCCCAAGACTACAGAGTAAATTTTTAAAAAACTTATGATACTGCGAATTAAATCCAAATTGTAATGCAAGAATTAATTCAACAACAGATGTGCAAATTATTTTAGAGGAATCAGTAGAACAAAGAAGATAGACCCTAAATATGGGCAAATTATGCTACAGCAGATGAGGATCTTTGTTGTTTGCAATTTGACCCAAGAAATAAGCAAATACCATGGTCTTTTATTACATGACTGGGCTACACAGTATATTTTTACACATTAATAAGCATATATATAAGTCATATGGACAACGTTATATATGTCATATGGACAACATTATATGTCATATATATGTCATATGGACAACATTATATGTTATATATATGTCATATGGACAACGTTATATATAAGTCATATATATGTCATATGGACAATGTTATATATGTCATATATATGTCATATGGACAACATTATATATATGTCATATGGACAACGTTATATATGTCATATATATAAGTCATATGGACAACGTTCGTTTGCACACCAGGGCCTGGCGACATGGAACAAATTGCCCATTGAAATAAGACACAAAGACACAGTGGTCCCTTTTAAGAGTGCTCTTAAGACTCACCTGTTTCGACTGCAGGGACAAACTTAGCGACCTAATCATGTTTTGTATCTTATATGTTTTCAGCATGTTTTTATATTTTCCAATTTCATTGTTTTTGTCATTTGTTGTTCTGTAGTGTAGTCATATCATTATTGATGGTGTAAAGCGCTTAGAGTTTCAAAAGATTAGGCGCTATACAAAGTCCTCATTATTATTATTATTATTATTATATATATAAGGAAAGTAATGGGAAGATTTTATGCGATTTTTGTTGATTTTCAAAAGGTTTTAGAGTAGAGGGAAATCTTTTATTGCATAGACGTTTTCACTTCTTAAAATTGTACAAATGATTAAACAAGTCTACAAAGATGTTAATGCTTATCTCCATTACTTTTGTTTATTATATATCTAAATTAAGATCCAAACAGGAAAAACACTTTATTGGCATTTACACTTGTTGTTAGACCATATTATATACACACGTTTAAAGACTGAGGTAATTTTTTCTGTGGTTACCTCTCCATTTATTTTAATTTGTGCTTTTATTATTTATAGCAGTGTGTATCATGCATGGTGTGTTTACTTCCTTTCTTTTTATTAGAAAGAGAACCAGATCACTTATTTCAACTTTTTATGTATGCATACTTGTCAACTTGTACAGGGTACCTTAAATTTGCATTTTGTTTTCTTCATTTTCGTCAGCATACAGCCTTACAACCATTTTGTATGTTTCTTTCCAATACAAATTCATGTTTTTTTGTAACTTACAATTTATTTATTTTTAATCCTGGAGTCTAGACAGAACTGTTTTTTTTTTTATATCAAGCTTGATCCAGAATCTTTCTTAGAACACAGTACTAACTGTATGGAAAAAATTGAACCAGCCTGGACATGGGTGAACATAAAATAGAGTATACATGTATATGGGTTTTGCTGGCTAGGATTGATTGATGTTATTTTTGAGGAAAAATAATCTTTTGAGAGCTTATCCTACTTGTAACTGAAAAAATATAGAGACATTGTTTTATTGATGGAATTTCAGTCGTTAAACAGTTTTGAGCTTGGAACACTCATTACTGAAATTAGCACATGACTTTTTGGTGCAGAAATAAAAGCACGTTTCAAACACGGGAATGTCCAAAAAATGCCTCAGTTCATATCCTTTTCTCTAACTGAAACTGACATCCAGTTTTCATCTACACCAAATATAGGTTTGATCGTGATCACTCAGAAATATAAAGTAGAGCCTAACCAGAAATCACCTCGGGCAATCGCTTCGGTCAAATATCCGGTTTTTCGGTACTATTCGGAAGTATTCGCCTCGGCAAATAATACATGCACAAATAGTTACAAGTAAAATAATTCAATAAATATCAAACTTTTTTTTTAAAAAAAGGTTTTTTAATACATAATAATTTTAGTTAATAATAACAATTTTCATCTTATAGGCGATATACATGTATATGGTATACGGTACACGAAAAGTTTAAGCTTCACATACGATAATGAAACAAACGGTACTCTCCGATGTCGCACCTACTACTCGGTTCGTGCCCAGATCTGGCAAACAGTACATCCAAATACTCGAATTCGGTACTCGGCAAAAATTATCTACTCGGTTAGGCCCTATTTTAAAGTTAGGATCTGTCCATAAAGGATGTTCACAGATAAGACCCAATAAGACGCATGTGGCTTACCCCCCCACCCCACCCCCGGACTGCAGACATTCCCATCTAGCACTATATATTGCTATATGGTTTGAGATTAGGGCGTTATATAGGTTGTCTTGCATCTTGGCAAATTTGTATACTCTCTTAGGTTCACAGGACCGATATGTGGGCCATGTAATCAACGGCAGGCACTGGGAGCCAGACCTACGTATTAATGCCAACCCATTGATATATAATCTGTGGCATGAATCATAATAATTGAAATTAAAAATTAATTTATACTTAGGGATCACCCATAAAGAACATCAACAAAACATGCTGGAATACACACAGTAGGCCTAACACAGAATATCATAAAGTAAGGTCTTTTACACTCCCTCCCTCCTTGTTCGCATTTGAACAAACCCACTTGCAACACATCTTGGCGGACGTCCTTTTCGGATGATCCCTTATTGAATTTTTAATATCATGGTGTTTTGCATAGGTTTATTATGGGAACTGAATTGGTATAGCAAATCCTTTAGCTATGCGCAAGCAATGTGGGGATAACTCTAATATGCTTTGGAAGCGATGGAAGCTGGGAATGCAAAAACTGGGTTAAGCTGAAGTATCTTTCAATAACAAAACATCTAAAAATATATTAATATTAAAGAAAGTGTTTAGATAGCTTTGTTTCATTCAAGATTCTTATGAACCTTTTAACAGATTTTGGTATTTCCAACTTCCAATGCATTCCAGTCAACTGAACTTGAAAACATCCATTTGCTTGTGTGGGAATTTTAATTTATTAGCAAAAAGACATCAGTGGAAGTAAAGTCTGACAAAAACATTATAACTTTAATTTGTAGAAAAGTATCGATATGTGATGACAAGTATGCGAGATATTTCTGAAAACTGACTAATCATTACAAAGTTAATCGGGGTCCCGAGTGGCCAAAAGCGCTGTCCGTTACGGACCACTACCATCTCACCTGTCTGCGTGTGTTCGAGTCTAAGATTCGGCAAATGTAGTAATGTGAGAAAGCTTGCCAGTAGCTTCTCGTGGGTCAGTGGTTCTTTCTGGGCGTTGTCCGGGTTCTTCCTCCACCATTAATACTGGCCGCCATGTATAGCCTATATTGTGCTGAAAAATGGTGTTAAACCATAAGAAAACAAAACAAAGTTAATCAATGTTGGAACATGCAACACGGTGCAGTCATTTAGCAGTAAGACATCAACATAAAAGAAATAGTATCAGGTCAAGGCCTTATATTGTATGAGATCATGATAAATCCCAAAAAGTTAATATTACACCTTGAAAAATTTCGGTTTTCTAACTACATTGCATGTATTTTTTTTTTATATACTAGTAGTGACACTTTCGCTTTTGAGTTGATCCACACCTGGATTGAGAAGCACTTAATGATGAGTTCAAGTATTGTTGCATGCTGCCTGATGAGTGTGTGCCTGTATTAAAATTTCAAAGATGCAAATAACTATGTAAATGTGTGTGAAATTAGTTACTTTATAGGGCATTTGTAGTTTTAAAACTGCTGATCTTATATACCATTAATGTCTTTGTAAGGTTTTTATTGGTCTGGCATAAAGGTTTTCATCTCAACTGGTTGAAAGGTATGTGTACATTAGGCTGTCCAGTCTCCAACAATATGGGATTTACTATTGTGCTTGCAACTGACTATTTTTTTCAAATTACAAAAGTGTGCATGGATGTAGCAAGGAATGATTGCTCAACAAATCATATATTATTTTCAATAATAACACATCACATTTCAAAGAATGCCTGCAGAATAGTAGATATGTCCATGAATATTAAGGTATCACTTATTTAAATACTTCTTTAACATGCTTTACATAAGTATTCTTCATAATATATTCCATTATTTACTGATTAACATTTAAATAATTGTTAGGGCAATAATGAGTCACTTCCTGTAATATCAAGACAGGCCTGATAGCATGTTAAATAATGCTTGGGATTGTGTCAAAAGTTATCAGAAATACAACATATTGCAGTTCTGGGTGTATTCCAACCAAAAGCAAAGAAAATAATTGTTGCTGTAAAAATATACAACAAAACATTATGTGATTAGGAAGCTAACCTATACATCATATTGTTTCAGCTGCAGCTGATACTGTCACATTTTCTTACCTGTTGTATGAATAATATACATGTAAACAGAACATTTAATTGCCTTTATCACCTTAAATAATAATAATAATAATGAACAACTGTCTTGCACAGGAAACTTGAATACATGCAGAGAGGCAGATATGTGAGCAACAAAGGAAATTACGAAGAAACTATATTAATTAATATCCGATTTATTTGAGAACATTTATGTCAATGAATGCAATCAAAGAACATTGATACAAAATATCTAGTTATTTTAAGGTGTCATTTTTCATCAACCAACATTTGTGTCTTCAGTTAATAGCCTCGTGCAATCCATTTCAGATAATCTTGACATTACAGATCCCAGGATTTTTATAGCTTTTTTATGGTCCCTGAAAATAACCACTTCACCTCCAACCTCTGTTGGGGCTGGCCATGGTGGGAAATTTGGAACTGGTTCTCTTTGTGGTTCACATAGTATTTTGCCACCTATATCTAATATTTATCTAAAAGCCTCAGCAAGTTCTCGTAATACATACCATTTGGTAAACCTACTACATCTATAAAGTCGCTTCCTTTTTGCATTAGCGACCATAGCATGCAGATTAGATTCAAATGTGTTAAGATCAGGAATCCAGACTAGACAGGCATAATTATCTTTTATATTTGTTTATTCCTTGTCAACACTCAAGCATGTTGGTGGTGTTACGATTGTTGTTCTAACTTTAAATGAATAATAACTCTTGATCACAAACTTTTCAAGACCAACTGATGTTTTTGAAATCTCTTGTCTTGTGGGAACTTCATCTTGCATGGAAAGAAAAGCATTAAAATATAAAACTTTGAAGAATTAGATCAAGTCTATACTTTTTAAAGTTATTTATTAACATTAATAAAGATTTAAACCTGGTTTTCATACATTACTAACACTGTTAAATGTCTACCTGAACAGGTATAATCAAGTCAACATTGTCAATTCAGCTGTGGTTCCACTCTGTTAACATAATACATAAAGTTCACATATTCATGTCCTTAGTGTTGCTGCATTTACTCAAGCACAAAAAGTGAATAGTTTCTTGTTTGCAGGACAAATAGCATAAACTGTTTATCATAAGATCTGTGCATCTGATGTTTGTATTCGGCTGTGCTTTGAATGAGTAAATACTGTAGCTGATGTAATTAAGGTTAATACATTAGCAAAACATAATATCACTAAATCCGATCAAATACAGTATTTCTTCAATGAAAATACCAGGGATCAGTCTAAAAAAATTGCCAAAAAAAGGTTGATTAATTATCAAATAAAAGGTATTTTTAGGAAACATTTACCAACTTCTTTTTTTTAAATAGGGATGTGGCGGGGTGGATAGAGTTTCGATCAAGAATTCACTTATCACTAAATAAATAAGGTATGAAACTCTAAAATGCACAATGTGGATGCAACTGCTAGGAAAGTTATAGAGAACCTTCCTGACATTTCATCACCATCCCCAGCTTTAATAGTGATACTAAGTTGAAGACAACCCTGGCAAATCCAGCCAGAGCATTTATCACAAATCCAAACATTTCCCAAACTTAAGAAACTGGCCCTCTGTCCATGCTATGTGACATCCCATGCATCTCACATCATCATTATCCAACATTCCAGTAGATGATGTACCCTAGCCTAGGTACCTTTAAAGTTTCTTTCTGAGGGCTTGTCTGCTAACTAGATGTTCCGATGTTATTTCATGGGTTTCCTTTTCCTGGGGCTTCTACTCAAATGATACGGCTGGATTTGACTGTCAAAAATAAACGTCCTGTCTACAGGATAGATCCCAGATCCTTTAAAGCTATTCACAACAATAGCAGGTCTGTAGAATTCATTAAATGCATCTTTCAATTTTTCAGCAAATATTATATTTGCCAACTGAAAGTTCAGGGTTCTGTCTTGAATGATTCCGCACAACCTAACACCATTTGCCTTTATGGGCCCCAAAACTTTCTCATCCAAAGGTTGCATCAAGTGCATAGTATCTGGTATAATAATGTATAGTTCTATGCTTTTTGACCTGGCATTCTGAAAAACTCATGTCCACATGGTTGCCTATACTGTCAATTAGTAAAATAACTAGTCAGTAATTTCCTGCATTCTTAAATGATTTGTTAATTCTAAATTCTACCAGACAATGTGTTGATGTTCCAGGGAGGTGGATTTGGGTACACATGGAATGGTGGCATCACAGGACCTGCAGCATTCCCACAGAACATCACTGCAAGTCTTTGCTTACTATGACCACCAGTCACATGTGGGATGGTGCAGCATTCCCACAGAACATCACTGCAAGTCTTTGCTTACTATGACCACCAGTCACATGTGGGATGGTATTAATAGCTAACTCTAGAAGATCCTATAAATTCTTCTGCTTTACTTTCCAAGACTGAATCCTGTTTCACCTGCATTCCTAATTCATTCTGGTTTTCTAACAACCCTTTTGTCTTTAAGAAAGTTTGGAAGGTCTTAAACCATATATCTAGACTATCCTTGCTCAGATCTGCCTGCAAGTTGCAAGTGGTACTTCATTTCTGGGTCCAACTATATCAGTATTTCTTGTCATGAAACTGAAATACCAGTCATAACCAGGCCTTTCATTTTAAAATAGTGTTTACCTTGTTCCCAATGCCTTGCACAGTATCTAAAACTTCATGTGGTTTCAATCCCGTTCCTCCCTTGGCCATTTTCTGCTTGCCACTCTGCCCTAGCTTTCTCCTAATGTTTTTTGACGACAGGTGCTGGACCTTTTCTGCTGTCAATATCAATGAAATGGGTCTCTATAGATAACTGAATTATGAGTTATACTTTTCTGCAACCTTTCTAATAGACACCCTATTTTTCCCCACTTCATATAAAGCCCTTTGAGCCCTCGATGGTTGTCCAGCGGATCCTGAAATCTTTGCCTATACTATTTCACCTTGTTTGCACTTTTTACTGCCAGACTCCTCTGTAGTTTTGCTTTCTGCAATATCTGAAATAATTAAACAAGATAAGTCATTGCTTCTTTGGATTCCTAAAAAAGATTCAAAGATATTATAGCAATAAGAATGTAACTAGAAGGCACTTCAGTCAAGCAGAGTACACCATCTTACTATTTTTTTGTACAGAGAGGGTACTACTCTTTTAGGGGCTCCCATTCTTTTAAATTTGATTAAATAATTTCATGAATAGTGGGAACATTTTACACAAAATCACCATAGCAGTATAACAAATATATATTGTAATACCATATTTGGTACTGTGAATGGAGTTTTGGATGCACATTGTCCAGTTAATATTAATGTGTCAAGATTATTTGATGTTCAACGTTGAGATATTAGATGATGATGAACTATGAGACTTTGGCTTATTTGATCATGTCATTTTTATCTGTCACTGAAAACGTTTATTGTGTGTGAATTACTTCTTCCGTTCCTGAATGTACGCCACCCACCCACCATCGTTTAGATCACCGTATGCATCTTTATAAATATGTATCCTGCGTCTTATGCTAAATGTGAGTGTAAAACCTTGCCCTGGTCTGAAGTGTCATGCTGTTATCATGAATATTAACGAATTCGTCGAGGAAGTCATCTAAAGACCTCAACAGTTCTACAAACTGGGACATCAACATTAAGTAGAAAGAAGTTCGCATGTTCGCAGTTATTGTGCCATAGTCATTCCATGTTGAACCATAGGTGTGTCGTGCTGGAATTTGACATGAATAGTTTAGGAAATGAATTATCTTACCTTCCATGTTTTGGGAATATCAAAGCGAGAAAAATGATGTGAGCCCATAAACTTATAAATTCAGCCATCCGGTGAAGTTTTATTACTGGAACAGCAGAGATACAGGATATTGACGGAATCAATGTGCCCAGCCGAAGAATCACAGTTTTCTTGTCAGACTTTTGTTGGACAATAAGTTAGAACTAATGTTACTGTTAATTATTGAAAGTTCTTGGTTATGTAGAAATTGTTGTGTTACTTAGTGTGCAAAATACTTGTAGTATGCAGTTGATAGGGACTATTTCTAACCGTATCACGACTCATTGGATCATCAGTACACACTACTTTGACTCGATTCGCATTGAAATTTACTTGTCCGTTTCTTTCAGTTATACGGAATCATAGGTATGAATATAATTATAAGATTAACAGTAAAAACGCACACCACGGACATTGTGAGGACAACTTAACTCCGTCTAAATTCGCACGTTCACAGTGATTTTTCTTACAGTTTGAACAGTTGACTTGGTTACCGCCATGGCTTGCCCTGAGAAGGACAAATATTGATTGGCTAACTAAGGTCATGTGACGTGAATAGGAGTCTATAAATACGCGTGCAGACAGTGCATTGGCAGATAGCTGTCAGAGCGGCAAAGTATGAACATCTAAGTAGAAACTAAGTAGAAAAGAATTTCGGCCTTGTATTCTAAAATTATCACTTACGTAATTTTCATAACCGATATTAACTTTGATACTTTAAAATCCAAAACCTGAATCAAATTGTTATAAGAAATATTAAGTAGATTTATTACATGATTTGTATTGAACGTAAATGCCTTATAATTATATAGTGTAATAATCTGTGAAGCCGCTGCTATCTCCCACCACACTGCTCAAGTTCACTAGTACTAAAAATTTTATTTTACTGATATCACGCTACTATGCCAGGACGTATTACAGCCTATCTAATAAATTAGGCTATTAATATACACATGAATTAAAGAATACCATTAATTTAACCTAACTATTGTATATTATAACGGTGTCTTTTGACATTTAAATAACCAAGTCTGCTATATATTCTCACAAGTTGATAGTGTTGTGACGGACACTGTGTTTATGTAAAGTCGATTTGCGATATTGAAAAAGCACGTTATATCTCACCTTTATTATTTAATAAAGCATTTTATTCCTAAACTCTTGGTCTTTTCGAAATAACACACGGGGTGTTACAATATATATGGACATCCTGGTTGCAATCGGGTTAGAAATTATAAATCAGTGAATGAATTGAATAAGATTTATTGACTTTTTATCTTGTTTATGCTTTTTGTTACTGAAACTGGCAGGGGGGGGTACAAACAAATGGGGATGTAGACACAGACTATAGATACTCAATGACTATAAATATTGTTGTTACTGCTACCTGTAACCAGCAGTTTGTTTTTATTATTACTGCTGCAAAATAGTATAAAATCTGCTTGCTACAATTGGATATGAAATTAATGTAGTAACAAAACAAAAACAAACATTAATACAAATTTATACTTGCATCTGCACAGATGAGATGTGATTGTTTTCTGTTTGAAAAATAGGACCCCAACCCCCTGTAATAATTTAAAAGACACTTTTGAAGCTTTTAAGGTGTCACTGGACAGATTTTTGGCAAATTTTCATCCAATGATGACCTATTTGGAGAAAAATTATAATATGACATATGACGATCAAGATTGTTTAATGATATAAAGCAGGGGTCATGGTTTCTAATCAAAGCCATAACTGTCACACCTGTTTGAAGTGGTTTCATATGTAACAATGTCTACACTGACAACCAATCATATTTCTGTTAGCTGATTCAAGCTATTAAAATATGACATTTACCCACTACTACCAAAAGTTTATATACTGGACAGCTGTCATTTTGTTTAGGTTTATAATGCGTTATACAACAAGTGAGAAGGCACTGCCTAGTTCATGGAGGGACTCTCTCATGCCAAAATTGTCTCCAAAGAGGCCAGTAGACCTTCCACAGAAGCAACCTTGAACAAATGATTATGAGGATGCATCACAAACTGACTATGAAGAAGGCTGCTCATGATGAGTGTGATTACCATATTTTCTGGCCTATAAGTCGATTCGTAGTACAAGTTGAATTCACCAATTTTGTAAATTTTCCATCCTTCGTCCATATATAAGTCGATTCGGAGTATAAGACGAGGCCAGGTCAATATCTTGGCTTCATATTTTACACTAGTAATGGTATCGTTGTGTGATATTCCATATTACCGGCAATCATTTAATTGCATTACCAATGCTAACACGCTTGTGATTTTACTTCTGAACAAATCAATGCTATATTCTGTTATCAACTGACACAGCTGACTAAACATGCTTGTTTTATTATAATTGAAAGCACTTCCATGATTCATACAACTGGAGTGGAGAAGAGACACATGTCTGTTGTTTTAGTTGTTGCAGGTTCTGGTGACATATTACCCCTAATGATTATTTTGAAGGGAAAGAGACATATAGATATAAAGGTGCCAAAAGGGTGGACTATCGCAGTTCAAGAGAAAGCATGGATGGGCAAAACGCTAATGCTGCGGTGGATTGAAGAAATTTATTTGCCATTCACCAGAAGAAAGTGATCACTATTAGTTATGAACTAATTCCGGGCTCACATCACTGACATGAAGAAACAGTTGTGGTGCAGAAATGTTGCGCAAGCAGTTGGATTCACATCCAAGGTTCTTATGTGAGCATCAATAAATCTGTCAAGAGCTACCTCAACTACAACCAGACTAATACATCAGGGATGCTATGAATGCATTTAAATCATCTGAAGAAAGCAGCAATAGATGGATCAAGACAGCCAGCAAACAGACTGTATTGGACTGGGTTGTAAATGCCATGGACACATTGAAGGAAAAGGGCACAATGATAATGAAATCTTTCAAGGTGTACAACATCATTGTCAATCTGAGCGGAAGTGAAAACGCGCTGTTCAAAAATGACAAACAATTAAACAATATGGATGATGATAGTGATATAGAATTTGATGTGTTTTCACCCAAAGACCTAAACAGGGCAATGGACAAGGTGCTTGAAATTGAATAATATATTTAAATATATTACAGCATTAAATCATACTACTTTTAATTCTTTGGTATTGCTATTTATTGTCTATGGCTTAAGATAAATATAGTTATATATCTATCAATCTATCTGCATACATACATACATACATACATACATACATACATACATACATACATACATACATACATACACGCATGCATAAATGTGATTATGAATTTTAAAGTATACTAGTTCATGGAAGTTCATGATTACACTAAATAATTGGCGACCAAATGAAAATAACACTGTATCAGTTAAATTCACAGCAAAAACGTGAATTATACATTAAAATAACACAGCAGATCTTCCTTGATTATGTCCAAAAACATAAACTGTATATAAATTATAGTGGAGCAACGTCCGAAAACTTACAAGGCATTTTAATATATTTACATTTAAATTTATTTATTTTATGTCCAAAAACATACCATGTTTGAAACCATACAGTAAATACAGTACTTAACAAAATATGAATGATGCATAGCATGTATAAACTGACTAGAACTCTCTCATTGATTCATTAAGGTAAAATCTATACTAAAATAGAGAAATTTTAAATAGACTGTAAGGCAGGCAGCTCATCAGGTAACAAAAAACTGTATGGACCAATCTTTGTAAATTGAACCACAGCATTTGGGAAACTTAAACAATAACATTCTATACCCAGATTCATCCCCGTTATTGATAACACAATATGTATGGATAATGTATTATAAGAAAACTAAGAAGGTCACCTGTGCATCATTTTCAATTGGCCAGCAAATATTGTTGCTAAAGCTGTTGCTATTTAGAGAAGTTTCTTTTGCTAGTGATTGTAACCTGCATAGAATTAAATCCAATGCAAAGAGAAAATCATGCAAAGTTAAAAAGGGGAAGAAATAGAAAAAAAAAGGGACATCATTTCACATTACTAACCAAAAACTGCAATGAAGTGGATCTGTTAATGTGAAAGGCCCACAACAATTGGTGCGACTGACTGCCAAGGAAATCTTTGACATTGTTCTGGCTAGCAATATCACTTTGACAGGTGTGCTCCCATACACCTTGAGACCTAAAAAAATAATAAAACACTAAATCTCATAAATACTTCATTATAACTTAAATTTCTGTAAATAAGATAAAATCCATGTATTGAAACATTACATCATGAGTAGATATGTAAAATATTGTTAGATGAATTAGTCTAAAAAATATAAAAAATCTCAAGGCTTCATTAATATAGGTGCCTTTGAAGAATAGATAAGATAAATTCCACTTCACTTAATCACTCAGCAAGAGAGAGAGAGAGAGAGAGAGAGAGAGAGAGAGAGAGAGAGAGAGAGAGAGAGAGAGATATTCATAAGTTAATTTCTTCACAGAATAATAGAAACCACTAGCCATTTTCTGACTGCAGTTTAAGATACCTGAGCAGAAAGTAAAAGCTACTTAATAAGCAGGCAAACAATTTTAATGTTGAGTTATATGGTCCCAAGTACATGTACTATTCCTCAGAGAATACACAAGACTGGGTTTCAGAAATTGAAAACACACGAGTACCAATTTGTTACTTTGTGAAAAATAGGGTCGTTATGAGAAATGGAGACCACTTGGTCAGTAAGCAATCAAATTGTTGTTCCTAAGTCGTATCGAAAAGAAATTCATAGACTAGAGCAGTGATTTCCATATTTTCTGGGGCCACCATCCCCTTAGTTATCCTTAGAATTATGAATGTAGCACATGCAAGCAGCCATTTACAATAACACAACACGAAAGATTAGAAAATACATGCATATATTTATGGTGGCAATCCCACCAGCAGCGCTGAGGTTGGTAGAGCAAGAAGGAGAAATAGACAAGAAAATAGAAGACTGACATCACAGAATGGACCAGGAAAAATTCTGCAGAGACACAGGCATTGGCACATGATTGAGACAAGTGGAAAGAACTGGTCAGATGTTCAGCAGCACAGCACCTAAACGACCATACTAGGTCAAGATATATGATGATGACGAATCCCCCTCAATAACACAGGTATTCAACGTGACCTTGATGTTGTGGGGGGGAAAAAACAATCTAAAGGGAAAAAATCATACAGTGACAAAAAAATACCTTAGATCACCCCCATGACCCATTCTGACATAGGACCCTCTCTATCATACTATATAAAAGAGAAGGTATGTAACTTCCAAATACTTGGTTCCACCTATGACCTTCGATATAATTCTGCTATTTATGTCTTTAAAGGCACATGACCATACTCTATGGCTTGTTTTACTCCTGAGATATATGTTTCTATTCATCAAGCCATCATCGACTTTTCTACAATACACTAAAGTTACTGGCTTCGAAATGTGTGATTTTTTTGCGAATTTTAAATTTTGGGACAAACGTATACTCATGTAACAACCAGTAAAAAGAGCTACTGTTTGTGACTCTACGATACATCCCTTCTTTAATTACAGTACAATGGTAGATGCAAAGGTAAGTTTTTACTTACCATTAAATCTATTCAACTTTAGCAATTCTGTTCCATGGAAAAATTAGACATTGTCTTCTTCACTACACATATATTCCATACAAGGAACTCGACTTCAAAATGTGTACAGACAAGGGACCAGTTACTGCCACTTTATCCTGGTTTCTCAACGATTTCTTAACAATCAGGAATATTTTAAATTTGTCATTCTATGTAATTAATCTTGACCTATGTTACGAATGTCAACAAAATAATGTATTAAAAAAAATTGCAGTCATGCCTTACAGAATTTCATAAAGTATCCTTAATAACCAACTACATGTACCGTCAATACCATTATCAACCATTAGAAAATCTGATATGATTTATTTCTGCATAATAACAACAAAACATTCATATATAATGTTGCAGAATTCACTTTCTTCAAAATTAAATTACCATTTCACGAACTATTAGCAAACTAAGTAGCCGATAGTCACCACCTCGGAAGTTTCTTCTTGCAATGAGCTTACCAATGAAAGAGGGAGACAGCTGTTCGAGTTTGCAAGCTACAGCAAACTGGTACGAGCCAACATAATGCTTCATAATGTTGGACATGGCCTGCACCAAATGGAACCAATCATAACCAGATTGACTACATACTGGTTCAAAACCATTACTGATCTGGCATCAACAGAGCAAAAATAAGAATGTTCCCAGGTGCTGATGTTGGGAGTGATCACAACCTCATCATTATGAACTTCCGAGTGAGGCTGTAGAAAATTAACAAGCCAAAGAAAATCAGGCTCAAATTCAAACCTTGAACAACTGAAGGACCTTAACATCTGCATGTAATTCCAAGCCACAATTGGAGGAAAACTTGCTCCACTCCTTGTGATGGCTGCTGATGTTCAAGTGATGACAGCACATTCAATACTGTGATGAAAACAGATGCCAAGGACATCATTGGCTTCCATCTCCCAAAAAATAAACACTGGGTTACAAAAGAGATTCTGAATCTGTGTGATGCCCAAGAGACCTTAAAAACACCAGACACAAAACGGGCAATGGAGTACCGATAAATAAACAAGAATATCAAGAAAGAAAAAAAAAAACAGGCACTGGAAACAGTGGGCCAGCTCAAATATCTTGGTTCCATAATTACCGAAGAGGGATCAAGAGCAGAAATTTTTTCACTAGCAGCACAAACAATGGCAGCTATGTCAAAGCTAAGACCCATCTGGAGAGACAAGACTATCTGTCTGAAAACTAAATTCAGACTATTGAGAGCAAGAGTCATCTCAATCTTTTTGTATTCATCTCAGGCCTGGTCCCTGACAGCAGAATTACAACAAAAAATCCAGGCACTTGAAACGAGATGCTATAGAACCATCCTTGGCATCTTTTACACTGACCACATCACAAATGAAGAAGTGCATAATACCATCTGGCACAAAGTAGGCTATTATGAAGACCTCTTCACCAATGTCAAAAAGAGAAAAACGAAATGGTATTGCCATGTCACTAGAGCCAACAGTCTATCCACAACAGTACCGCAGGGCAGCGTCCAAGGTGAGAATAGGAGAGGTAGACAGAAAAAAGTAGACTTACAACATCACAAATGGATATATATATATATATATATATATATATATATATATATATATATATATATGAGAGAGAGAGAGAGAGAGAGAGAGAGAGAGAGAGAGAGAGAGAGAGAGAGAGAGAGAGAGAGTATTTTTTTTTAACTTTGTAGGTTACACATGCCTATTATACCTATATTCCAAAGGTTCTCTCTCTTTCATCCAGTACTTTATAAACAAGTTTAAAAAAAAAAACAAACAAATGAACATTAAAATTGTCAATTAAAACATGTATTAAATGTTCATTTCCTTCAGTTTAATTTGATTTGATAGAGCAAAAGGGTGCAGATAAAGTAGATTTCATCAACATCTTCCTCATCTGGTAATCCAACACAGGCCAGGTGGTACCATTTCTTACATAAATCACAGCAAATCCCGTGTACATCTAACTTATCATCACTAGAAGGTGGTTCGGCCTTTTTATTTATCTCACATACATCTTTTTTTTTTTATTTGTGCTTGATGATTTTTCTTCCTTACTCTGGGTATTTTCCTATATTTTCTTTCTCTGTTTCTTTTTATCTTCTCTTTGTAATTTATTGCATTCAATTTCTTTTCTTCTTCTTTCTTCTTCAGTTTTGTTAAGAAGCTGCAGATAAAATTTATCACTAGTTATCCTTCTTGCCTCAGTGATGCATCTTCTTTTTGCTTTGCAAGCACTGGAGGGAAAAGCTCTGACAAAGAGTCTGGGATAATGCTGTCCTTCACTAATGGATTACCACCTAAGTAAGATCCACACTTGTCACAAGAATAATTACAGATGATGAAGTTCTAATCGAAGATGTTGAAGGTCTGGCTTCTATACATGTGGAAGTATTCAGATCTGGAGATTGTAATGTGACATTTTCAGATGATGTCAATGGGATCTGGTTAGAGGTGACTTTTAGAGGAACTGTGATGGCTTCTTAAGAATATCCTTAATTTTCCACATCACTAATGACCTTATTTTCTTATATCTACTATATCAAATGTATATATTTTACATATGTGATTTTTAGGCATTTTCCGTTCATTAACTTTATCTTTTATTGTACGTACCTTTCACAGAATTTTAACATATTTCTTTTATATTATATATTGTTGAACTTAATGTTTACATTTATTTGAATGAGCATATATTCCTGTGGTTTTTATGCATTTTGATTTTACCTAATATTATTTAAAATTTTCCTTTTTCCACCACATAGACCCTATTATGCTGATATGTTGATAAACACTACTGTTACTACTAATGCGGTTGCTACTAGTACTACTACCACATATTACTGACTTCAGTCTTATGATTGTCGCATGATTCTTCTATAATGTACATGCAATAATTTTATTCTCATCAGAAAAACTGTACAAACATTACATGGATTAGGAAGAAATCATTGTGACTCAACAGGGAAGTTTGCTTGTTTTTTGTTTGTTTTTAGGGTTTAACGCCATTTTTCAGCAAACGATAGGCTATAATGACGGCCAGTATTATTGGTGGTGGAAGAACCCGGGAAAACCCCCAGAATGAACCACCGACCCACAAGAAGCTACTGGCAAGCTTTCTCACATAACTACATTAGCCGAATCTTAGACTCGAACCCACGCAGACAGAGGTGAGATGGCAGTGATCCGTAACAAAAAAGCACTTTAGACCACTCGGGGCCCCAACAGGGAAGTAATGTCTTAAAAGAAGAAGTTGCCATACAAGCAAATCAAAAATGAAACTTTATAAAGACATAAATCAAAGAAAAACATGAATGTAATTAGTATTGCCACATTAAAAAAGGCATAAACTGTACTGATACAAAAAGCAAGTAATAAACCTGTATATAGTATTGCCAGTCAAAAAGCTATAAACCGTATTTAGTATTGCCATAATAACAAGCAATAAAACGTATTTACTATTGCCACAGTAAACAAGCTATAAAAACCGTATTTGGTATTGCCATAATAACAAGCTATAAACCACATTTACTATTGCCACAGTAAACAAGCTATAAACCGTATTTAGTATTGCCATAATAACAAGCAATAAAACGTATTTATTATTGCCACAGTAAACAAGCTATAAACTGTATTTAGTATTGCCATAATGACAAGCTATAAACCACATTTACTATTGCCACAGTAAACAAGCTATAAAACATTTAATATTGCATTGCAATAATAACAAGCAATAAAACGCATTTACTATTGCCACAGTAAACAGGCTATAAACCGTATTTAGTACTGCCATATTAACAAGCTATAAAACGCATTTACTATTGCCACAATAAACAAGCTATCAACTTTATATAGTATGTGTGTATTTGAATAGAATTTTGAACGTAGCTTTAACAACTTTTCAGTCATATCACTACAGATCATATGATGCCTGCAGTGTGGTGGTTTATAATGATGTCTAGCACTGGGGCATCATGCTGCAGACATGTAGCATGATGTCCCAATCAAACACCAGGCCGACCAGTACTAATACTAACCTCTAACTAATGCTTAGTGCCAAGCGAGGCAGCTGTTAGTACCATTTTTTTAAGTTGTTGGTATAATTCGGCTAGTGATCAAACCCACGACCTCCCGCTTCCGTGGCAGATGCTCTAACCACTAGACTACCAGAGCGGTCGTATATATAATATAGTATTGTCATGTTATACAAGCTATAAACCACATTTACTATTGCCATAATAACTAGCTATAAATCGTATTTAATACCGCTATAATGTGCAAAATATGAACTAAACTTAATATTGCCATGCCGCAATTTGCATGATATAAATCGCATCAAGTATTTCCAAGATAAATATGGTATGAAGTGCACTCAATCTGTGTAGCACCAGATGCTACATTAACACTTAAACAGTAACAGATTTCTCATGTATAGCAAAAAGATGTCCACATTTTCAAAAATGTACACTATGGGGGCAAACATGGCAACAGCGAAATATGATCGACTCAAATAGTTATACTTTTAAAAAACTTCATGCATCTGAGAACCATTTCAAAATGTAAACTATAAGTACCCAGACAAAACTTGGTAATAACATGATTGCATCATGTTTGAAATTGTTAAATTAATGATGATATACATTTAAATTGTACGTTTCATTCTGTACGATTTCCCTTCAGATTTTTTCTCCCACAGTATCAAGCTCCCGTTGAACACCTGTGCATACTATATACACAGTACGGCTGCTTTGCGTCAACTTGACTCGCTATTACCGTAACGAGTTATATTAGTTGCAAATAATATAAAAAAAAAATACGGTTTGTAGGGTATGAAAGAGACAATAAGCAAAATTTTCATTCAAATACCTTGGATACTTTGGCGGCATTTTCGTTCAGATGTTTGTCGTCTGCAAACTTCATTGTTGGGATAACATTATTTCACTCGGGCGCATCTCAGTGCTTCCGGTATATTCCTCTTCCTTCTCACAAACGCTGATTTATAACTTTGAAAATATCATCATTCATATGTCTTTAAGGAATCTTTGAGATAACCGATTTATATTACAGTCTAACTTGAACGTCAACTCCTTTCAGACCATGAATGAAAATCTGAATCGTTAATACTATGATTCGTTGATACCGTCAGTACTTTTTAAGCACGTGTAAAAACTGCAGGTAAATTGCTATCAACGATATGAGGCCCGGAGGGTGAATTATATTATAATCTTGACAGATAAATACTTTCAGAGAGACTAAATGTGATATGAATATAACTAGTCACAAACGGCGTTTTTTGGTATTTAGAGTTGGATTGCATTTCAGTAAGACATTAGCTCGCTGGACTTAACATAATAAAAAAAGAATTTTTTTTAACAGACATCCATCTGCAACTGCCCACGAGCTTAATTATGTGACTATTATTATATTCCTCACACCTATTTTTAAAACAATCATTGTCAACACAATACAAAAAATTTGTTTGTTTGTTGGGGGTGGGTTACGTCGAAACTTGCGGGTTTTAATTTCCCTCCAATTTCATCTAAATTCAATATCCAACTTGTGTTAAAACTGCTGTCTCGCAGATGTAAATATTGTACATTTTAAAATATCTCGACCCCGCGTAAAATAATCATTCGACTCAACTGTACATCAAGACTAAATAAGGTAAATGAATTATTATTAGTAGTATTATCGCCTGAAGCTGTGATAGGCACCGGCCCAAATGCTGTGGCGTGACGGGGGAATTTCATTCATTCATCGCAATGACCAATCAGAGCCCATGGTACAATTTAACGTCGAAACCATGCTTCTCAAGCCCAAACAACGGTGAGATAATATATTTATTACCACAATTTCAAACCAGACTTACCTATAGCTGTAACTATTCCCCAGAATCGGCATATCCATACAAAAAATTCTCCAAAGGTCCCGCTGCAAATTTCAGTACAAACACCCATTTAAACAAAATCTGTTTAGAGGCCTTCTAACAACACAGTCATCAGATGTGTGTGTGTGTGTGTGTGTGTATTTTACAATCCCAAACAACAGCTAAGCATTTGATTGGCTGAAAGAAATCGTAAGTTCCATGATCAAGACTGGTACACAAATATTATCCACACAGAACGAACGGAATGTAGTACTTGAAAAACCAAGTACGTGATGATGTAATACTAGATTCCTTCGTCTCCACGCATAATTTCAAAGATCTCTGTATCTAATGTTTCGTCTAGTAAAGTGCTTCCAATTTTCATTATAACATATAAATTCTTGTTTATTTTAGCAATCAACAGTTACACGAAGTTTCAATGTACAATCAACGTTTTGGTGAATTGATTATTGATTATTGATCATTATCAGACTTATTTTTTGCTTCAGAAAACCAGATATTCGACTGACAGCACATTAAGGCGAATTTCCAAAATTATTGCATTCAAGTAGGCAAATGTGCTTTGTCATACGTTTTAAAAGGGAAGGGGGAGAGGGATTTATTCGATTCGAGAACCGTACATGTTTCACCCTAAGGTAATATTTTTTTTAATCCACACGTAGGTAAATACGTTTTGTCCTTGTTAAAAAGAGCACGAATAATACGAACTCTTTTCATTAATACTACATATTTGGAGGAGAACGATTTACGTATTTAATTTGTTAAGCTTGTGCGTTTTCATATATTTCAGTATCTTAACAGCAAAGTAAAATAATAAGAAACTGTACTCACCAAAAACAGAATCAAACCATGTCAATCAATAAAAGAAGATTTACATTGGTGTGCATGTCATTTATAATATTGTTCTGACTCGATACTCGGTTTCTAAATGATATGCAAGGATTATAAAATATGAAACCTAGTGCTAAAAAATGTACATTATTCAATGATTAAGCATTATCTTGGAGGGAAAAATCAATTTAAGTACTAACTGGTTAAATTTAAAATCGAGCGGTTAAGATTATATGCCCGTTAAGACCCACACCCCACACCCCACACCCCACCTCATTTCTTAAGGTCTGAATGGAAACAAATACAAGAGGACGCGTGATAATATATATATATATATATATATATATATATATATATATATATATATATATATATATATATATATATATATATATATAACAAGGAGGAAGAACATAATAATATGGGTTTGGTAATTTTTTATTTAAAAAATCGTACTCAAATGAGTTTGCAATCCGGGTCCACTGTTTACTGCACCCATTCCCTTGCATGCATGCACCAACCTCATACCCTCTAGACCAGGCACACATCCCCTTATAAGGATGCAACAGAATTGCAATATAGGCTTTGGCGCGTATGAGATATACCCGCTGTACGACTCAGTAATTAATTCTCATTTAAATACACATTCACACTTGAATCCTATATTAGAAAACAAAGGATGCTGAGGTTATTATAGTGAGGTCCAAATATACACCATACCGACTGAAAAATACTATCCCTGGATTTAACAGGATGATGCGTGATAATATAAAGTTACTTTTTAAATATGGTGAAAGCATATTATCATACGGGTTTGAGAATATGTTTTGTCTCCATTCGTACTTTATTGAGAATAAATCTGGTCCAAGGGAAACAGCACCCTTGCCTGTACGCACCAACCCCCATACCTCCTCTACGAAGCAAAACATCACCCAAAAAGAAAGCTAAACATTCACTGATTAAGGCATTCGTATGTATCAGACACACCCGATTCAAGCAAATTAAAATCTAAATCATCAAAATTGATTGTCATTATTTCACCTCCTGCTTCTGATTCTTTGCATTCTATCATTCCATCTCTCTCTTGTCTGTCTGTCTGTCTGTCTCTCTCTCTCTCATATATATATATATATATATATATATATATATATATATATATATATATATATATATATATATATATATATATATATATATATATATATATATATATATATATATATACGCCCCTTAGCAGTAAGTAGTAATAGGAGCCAATGTAGGGTCTATATAAATCCAAGTCATAAAAGCCGTGGGCCACTATAGGGTTAACACTTTTTAGCATACATAAATTTCAGCGACCAAACTTAACGATAAGATAACACAAACATGAAGGCTGAATTGTTCAGCGATGAAAGTCCCTAAGGGACCCGGAAGATTCACCACTGACTATATATTTACCCGTCAACCGCCCTGTCCAGCGATGAAACTCACTACGTGGACCGGAAGATTCTCGTCACTATAAATTTACCTGCCATTTGACAACCACTCGGTCCAGCGATGAAAGTCTCTACTGGACTTTCAAACCACTTCCTGGTGGGAAATCAGCGAAGCAACTTCCTTTTCATCTAATTATGACTGATAAAACGCGATAATTTGTATCCGCTTTGTCATTCTCTAGTTGATTTCACAAGACATGGCGAACATTCAATGGAACAACTTTTATGGAACAGCAATTTATCCGACATTTCATGGAAATGTTTTCGATAAATCATGGATTAAAGACGAATGTCGGATTTTCTACACAAAAATGGAAGAAGTAGACTATCAAACAAGAATATGTGTGGAGGGGTTGTTAGGGTTTGGGTGGTGTGCTCCCAATATATTATTTAAATTATTATAGAAGTTTCACCCTGGCTTCTTTTGTAGGAAATGAAATTAGCGCTAAAGCGGTAAAGCAATGAGCCCCCATTTAGAAATGGCAACAGTTAAATTATTGAGTACACAAAATGTGAAATTCAAATGAATAACAATTTAATACAACCCAATACTCAATGATAATAATTCCCCAATCACTTTTCTTCATCTCGACCATGACCATGTGACAGCTTATTGCATCATTGAGAGATGGCTTCATTTTCTGTCCTTATTTTCACCTATCCTTGTTTTCATGCCCTTATTTTCTACTCATCTGTATATCAATTCCTTCCGATTCCTCTCCTAACTACTTTTCTTCCTTGACTGCTCCATCTCCAATTGCTCCTCTTCGACTCCTTTCCCCCACTAGCCTTCCATTCCCAATTGACTTCCCCGCTAGTCTTTATTCCGTCTCCATTCTCGAGACTTGAGACTAAACTATACCAGAAGCCTGTCCCCTAAAAGCGTCCTACGAAAACACAAGGACGCTAGTATATTTCCTAAGCCATCTTGTCTCCCGCTAACCAATAATCAACCAGATAAAGGCAATTACATTTTTCGGTCACACATTCGCGCACATCGAAATACCCGTCCCTTCGTGTAAGGCAAACAACGTCGTAATAAAAGCACGGTATCAACTACTTATCATACATAAATCAATAAATTACGTCACATCAGTATATATGTATCTTAATCTCATTACACTGAACAATATCACAACATGCATTTCTGTAAATTACACTCCTACAATGTGGACAAATATTCAAATATCGATGCTCTGATATATCCTTTTATCCATATTAACTAATTTTATACACTGCAACGATTTTCCAAAGTTACAATTCAACAGTTTCAAAATCTAGAATATCACACGAAGCTTGACTCATATAATATTTTGCATGATAAACACTCCATGGCCAGAGCAGCAGTCCAGGACATCAAGAATCAACTAGATTTACTGGATCCTTGGAGAACAGTCAATCCTGACAGTAGAGTATTTACTTGGCATCAGGCAAGCCCTGTGAAACAGAGTAGACTAGACTATTTTTTAATCTCTGAGGACATGTTTTCAAAATTGTATGGACGCCTCTATTATTCCTGGCTATAAAACAGATCATTCAGCAATAACACTAAAATTATTTATATCTGCATCACCGAGAGGTCCTGATACTGGAAATTCAATTCAAAGCTATTAAAGCAAAATGAATATATTCAGTTGGTTAAAAAATGTATAACCAACACAGTAGAAGAATATTATTGTGAAGGTGATAAGAAAAACCCACTTCAGGTGAAACTAACATGTAATAATCAATTGTTTTTTGAAATCCTTAAAATGATAATAAGATCAGAATCTATTATGTATTCACAAGCTAAAGCAAAACAGGAAAAACAAAATTTCAGGAAATTGGAAGCTGAAATAAATACATTACATGCTTTAGTGAATCAAAATAATAACCCCTCTACGATGAAAGAATTGAACAAAAAACAAGCGGATTTAGAAGAAATGAGGAAAAAAGAGGTGGAAGGTATAATGTTAAGATCTAAGGCAAGATGGTCGGAATCTGGTGAAAAAAGCTCTAAATATTTTCTTAATCTCGAAAAGAGAAATTACACAAACAAAACAATAAAAGAGTTAACTAAGGAAGATGGAACAAGGGTAACAAATTCAAAAGAAATATTAAATCAGCAGAAAGACTTTTATGAAAAATTATACCAAAGTAAAAACAAATGTAACTTTCAAACTCTTAACCAATTTTTTAACCATGATAAAAAAAACTCTCATATTTTGAAAGAAGTTAATGTGAAGGTAAGTTAACGTTTGAGGAATGTGGTTTAGCACTAAAAAATATGAAAAATGAAACTAGCCCTGGTTCTGATGGATTTACGGTAGAATTTTACAAATTATTTTGGAAAGACCTAGGCGGTTTTCTCTTTAGGTCTCTAAATACTGGATATGATATGAATCATTTTTCAGAATTTCAGTCTCAGGGGATCATAACGTGCATTCCAAAAGAAGATAAAGACAGGAAATTTATTTAAAAAATTGGAGACCAATCTCTCTACTTAATGTGGATTACAAGATTGCTTCAGCGTCAATTGCTAATAGGGTTAAAAAAAAAAGTACTCCCGTCTATTATCAGTGACACCCAAAAAGGTTTTATGAAAGGGAGATTCATTGGTGAAAATACAAGACTGTTGTATGACCTGATGCAATACCTTGAGGAAAAAAATTAATTTGGTCTTCTCCTATTGATAGACTTTGAAAAAGCTTTTGACTCAGTTGAATGGGACTTTCTGGAAACTGCTCTGAAGTCTTTTAACTTTGGAGAATCAATTTGTCACTGGTTCAGGCTATTTTGCAATAATTCAAAAAGTTGTGTTATTAATAATGGACATTTATCCCCATTCTTTAATTTGGAGAGAGGTTGTCGCCAGGGAGACCCTTTATCACCCTACTTTTTTATAATAGGAATCGAATTTCTTGCAATAGAACTAAAGAAAAACACAGATGTTACAGGTATTTTTATAATGAAATGGAGTTCAAATTAGGGCAGTACGCTGATGATGCTTTTCTATTATTAGATGGTTCTCATTTGTCCTTGAGGACAACCATGCAGATTTTAAATGATTTTGCTTTGGTGTCAGGTCTGCACTGCAATGTTTTGAAATCGAAAGCAATTTGGATTGGAAACAAAAAATATTCTAATGAAAAAATATGTCCAGAAATTGACATTAACTGGTCAATGTCCAATTTTAGATTGCTGGGAGTATATTTCTCTTTGAACTTGGAGGATATGGTAGAGCTTAATTATTCGATGAAGTTAAAGGAAGTTAAGAAACTGCTTGGCTGGTGGAGTAGAAGAAATTTATCCCTTATTGGAAAAATTACTTTGATAAAGTCCTTGCTTTTGCCTAAATTCATTCATCTTTTTGCAGCTTTGCCAAATCCTCCACCCCATATAGAAAAGGAACTGAATACATTATTTTTCCAGTTTATTTGGGGCAGTAAAACTGAGAGAGTTAAAAGAGACACACTTATAGCTTCTTTTGAGGAAGGGGGATTAAATACGATTCACTTGCATTCATTTGTGTGTTATATAAAACTTTCCTGGATTAGGCGCCTCTTAATAAACGAAGATGGCTTATGGCAAAAACTGGTTTCTGAACAAATATTTGGAAAATTTGGAGGTATGCTGTTACTTTCATTAGGAAAAACTAAATTAAAAGTAATTTCTAAATTAATTAAAAATATTTTTGGCGTGATGTTATTTATGCGTTATCTCAATGGAAAAATGAACCATCTACTGTCAATGAATACTTGTCTCAAGATATTCTTTATTTAGTGACTGTAGATAATTTTAAATCATACACAAGGTGGAGAACAAACGGTATTGTAATTATTCAACATCTTTTTGATGCACAAGGGTCTCTATTAAGTTTTGATGAAATAAAACAAAAAACAAAAACAAATAATTTCATACAGTACTTTGCTCTTATTTCAAAGATCTCAGTGAAGTGGAAAAAGAAAATTAAAACTTTCTTTGAAAGTGGAAATAGTTTTCTTGTAGCTTTGGACAAAACATCCCTCCTTAGGGTAAGAGCAAAGAATAAATTTATCTATAAAGACCTGATAAGAACCAAACTAATAAAGCCAAATGGTAAACAGGAAACTTGGTCCAGACAGCTAGAGTGTGCGATTGGTACAAATGAATGGACCAACTCTTTTGTTTCGGCTAGATCTTGTACAAAAGACACAAAACTGATTAGCTTTAACTATAGATTTCTCCACAGAAATATTGCCACAAACCAGTTTCTAAAAAAGATTAATTTAAGTGATAATGATAAATGTACCTTTTGTAATGAGGGAATAGAAGAAATTGAGCACTTATTTTATGACTGTTTAGTTTCTGAAAACTTTTGGAAACTGTTGGTAGAATGGATCCAAACTTATGACCCAAATTTTCGAATTACACGAAAAGATGTCTTTATAGGAAATAACAACTTTGACGATAGTAGTAATAGGGGACACTATAGCCTCAATGGAAAATCCAGTCAAAAAGTGCTTGGGACACTATAGCCTCAAGATTTATAGCCTCAAGGGAAAATCCAGTCAAAAACAGCTTGGGACACTAGCCTCAAAACAGCTTGGGACACTATAGCCTCAAGGGAAATGGAACATGGGGGGTCTGTATAGCGTCAAGGGAAATTGAACATAGTGGGTCTATATAGCCTCAAGGGAAATGGAACATAGTGGGACTATCTAGCCTCAAGGGAAATATAACATGGGAAATAAAACAAGGGAAAAAAAGGGTGGCAATGAAAGCTACTATCTTTTCGAGACTTATGAGTGGCCCTGAAAAGGACCTTTGGATACTTCTTCTTTTATTTTCTGCCTTTGTTCCACCACCTTTTGATTTTACCAATAATTCCCGTTTTCTTCTTCTTTTCTTCTTCGGGAATCCAGTCAGGATGCCCCATAGCTCTAAACTTCTCTTGTATCTTTATCCAATTGTTATTTAATCTTTCAAAGTCCTCTTTCTTTTTTTGGTTTTCATTGTCCTTTCTTTCCTTTCTCTCCTTACTCCAGTTATCTTTGATCTTCTTCACTTCTTCTAATAGTTCCTTTCTCATCAGTTCTTCAGCTTTCTTGAGCGGGTCCAAACCCTTTTGGACATGGGGGTACTCTGTCAAGATATTATCCAAAAAACACTTGACGTTTCCGACAATATCTATTACTTGCTTCAATGTCCCCACTCTAACATAGGGTGGATTAATGCAGCCTCGTAACTTTTTGGCTTCTTCTTCTAGCATTCCTCCTAAGAGCTCCCTAGCTATTTTCAGTCTTTTTGCAAAGTCCAAACTCTTCGCAATCTTCCATTTATGATGTAGTTTTTCCACTTCATATTCCCCGTCTAATATCCAGAAATAGCTGTGTCTTAAATTGTTGAATAAACTTGATGCTTTTGCCATCTTCTATGGTTATTCCGTGGAATGGTTCTAATGTTGATTGATTGATATTATGTGTTTAAAGTGATTCGTCCCGAGGGCTCTTATCACTGTTTTATCCGTCAAAAGACGGTTATTTACTTTATCCTGAGGGTGGGAATGGAGCCGCCACCCTGCAGGCGTTTATGTGTTCATGGAACACTAATTACTTGGGCCGTCACATCGGAGTAGCTATTGAGCTACTACTGTGTGATTGTAGGGCCACATACAATATGAGTGGGAATAGTTCCAGCACACACTCATATTAATTCATTCTATTTCTGTCTGGTTGTTTTAGGACGTGCTAAGCACGTGTAGTTGCTGCGGCAGGTTTTTGTGGGCGAGGCGAAGTGCCTGGCAAGGGCAGCTTCTTTGGACGTATCCTATCCCTATTTATATACTCTGTGCTGCTTTTGAGTGTACAACGTTTATGCAACAGTGTTTTATAATGTTGGGTGTTCGATGTGTATATTGGTGTAGTAGTTCGGTATGTGCAACCTTGTGTTGCTGGGCCTGATGATCTGGGCTTTGATCACCTAATATATATTATTTGGGGTTCTAAGTAAACCATATTTCTTAGGTAATTTAGTTAGTTTTGCAGCCTTGTGCTGCTGGCCCTGATAGTCTTGGGTTTTTGACTACCTTATAAGTTCTAATTTTGCGGGACCTAAATTATGTTCTTCCCTATTTTTATTTGATGTGCGACCTTGTGTCGCTGGACCTGATAGTCTTTGGATTTTTAGACTACCTTATATGTTCTTGATTTGGGGTCTCTATCATATTTCTCTACCTGGTTAAGTTGCGCCGTTCTCGGTGCAGCTGTTGGTTCTAAATAAGCTTTTGATGTGGTTGATACTTATGTTTTTAACACTGTGCACTTGGTTGTACTCCTAATGAGAAGGTATCTAGGGAAAGTGTCTAAAGAGGAAAGAAGAGAAAGTATAGTGTTGCCCTACAACCTTACTGCCTATGATGTTTGTATTTTTGCGTCATCTTATCATTTTTTTAGGTGGGATTTATTTGGTGATTTGTTTAAGTTTTTATGACCTGTTTTGTGTTTTTAGTTCTTGGTTCCCCTTTTTGTTTGATTGGGACCCTATTTCCATATTTGTATTTGCCCCTTGGTTTAGTTCAGGTATGTGGTTCAGTTACTAGGTAGTAGCCATGGGTCCCTGCGGGAAATGTCCCGGGCCGTTAAGCGACACGTCAAGGATTGTCCATTTCCACACCCAGGCACCTCCCCACGACCGGTCCGTGAGGCGCGGCGGCCAGGCAACAACAAGGGACCTCTGCCGGAAGTATCCGGGGCCGTTAAGCGACACGTCAAAGGTATTCCTTGTTGAACCCAGTTTCCACACCCCGGTCCTGGCCGTTTCTTGTTTTCCCTGTCCTAAAGGGGCTTATTAGTGATTTTATAGGTAAGTATTAGGGTCCTGTTTTGTTGATTGTTGGGGTTAGGAATTTAATGGATACGTTATATATTCCCTATTTTTCCTATATTTAGTAGAAATTCCAATATATTCTTGTGTGTTATTAGAATGTTTGGATTTGTAATATGTATAATTTCTGGGTATGTATATGGGGCTTTTATATTCTGCTGTTTTGATCTAAATTTGTCCCTTTCTTGTTTGGTTTTACTGCAATTGTTGAAGATATGATGTAGATCTTCCGGGGTATGACAATGGTAGCAGTTTATATTATGTGGAAAGGGTCCTATATATTTTCCCATGCTGTTGGCCAGCTTGGTTTTTCCTAGAGTTATCCTATTTATGATTGTCTGATCTTTAGGAGAGCCCTTGGGCGGTTTTTTGTGCCTGGTGACTTCCTTAACAGTAGTGTACAACACTCTCCCTTTTGTACTATTGTCCCAATCCTGTTGCCATTTTTTATCTATTTGGGTGTTTATTATACTGTAGAGTTCGGTTGTGCTATAGTGCAGTGGCTCGAAGTTCGGTTCGTGTAGTTTTTCCTTAGCTAGTTTATCGGCCATTTCATTACCCTTAATTTCGATGTGGGATGGTATCCACATGAACTCTACAATAGTATTTCCGGAATTTAGTAGTTTTAGTTTGGCGTTTATTTGAATGAGGAAATCTTCCCTACATTTGGTGGTATTTGTTTGAATTGAAGATAGGACGCTAAGCGAGTCACTAATAATTACTGTCTTATTAGGTTTGAATTCTTCAATCCATTGTAATGATTTGAGGATGGACCAGAATTCAGCTGTGTAAATAGAGCAGTAGTCTGGGAGACGTCTGCCTATTTGTATGTTGAGCTCTGGTATGACCATTGCAGCAGCTGTTCTGTATGGGTTAGTAATTTTAGATCCATCCGTATAGATTTTGGTATATTGTTGGTATTGAGTATTTATAATGTTTAAGGCTTCTATTTTGAGAGTTTGTTCTTGATTTTGTTTATTGCCTTTTTCTGTGAGGGAGGTGTTGACTTTATATTGTACGTTGTTCCAAGGTTCGTGTTCGTACACTACGTTATTATTTAGAGGAGTTAGTTCGACTGGTATTATTGTCTTTAAGAGATGATATTGTTTTCCCATAGGTAGTTTTTGTTTCAAGCTTTTCCTGATTGGGATGTTGGTTTTGTTTATAGCCAGGAGGGTGGGGTGTGTGGCGGGGTGGGTGGACAGCCGTGCTACATATTTTAAAAGGAGCTCTTGCCGTCTCAAGTAAAGGGGCAACTCTCCCGTTAAGACATGTAGCTCGGCTGTCGATGTTGTTTTTAGAGCTCCGGTACACTTTAATAGTGCTGATCTTTGGATTTGATCTAATTTTTTGAGTTGTGTTATGGGTGCCGATGAGTATACTTGGCAGCCATAATCTAGTTTAGATCTTACCAGAGCTCTATATAATTTTAGGGATGTTTCTTGGTCAGCACCCCAATGTGTGCCTTTTAGGCTCGTTATCAGATTTAGATCCCGACTACATCTATTAACTAAGTCCTCTATATGGTATGCCCATGTTAGATGTTGGTCATAGTACATACCCAGAAATTTTGCAACTTTAACAAATTTTATTTCTTGGTCCTGTATTGTTAATTTAGGGTATTTGATGTTTCTTCTATATGGGGTGAACAGTACGGCTACCGTTTTTTGGTGCGATAGTTTAAAGCCCCATTGATTAGCCCAGTTTCCAATATTGTTTAAGCTGGTTTGAAGTTCAGAGATGTTTTTGTGGTTGGAGGGGTTGCCTGCTCTCCATAGGCCACCATCGTCAGCAAATTGTGACAATTCAACTTTGGTAGTCGCCAAATTTTTATCTAAGTCATTTATCATGATGTTAAAGAGGGTGGGGCTGAGTACACTGCCTTGTGGAGTTCCATTTTCAAGTGAGTGTTTCTCAGAGTAAGTTGCCCCTACCCTAGTTGTAATTGTGCGGTTTGCTAGGAAATCTTGAATAAAATTAAACATTGGGTTCTAATGTCAGTCACTTTGAGTATATATATCTTAAGCACGGACGTGAAAGTAAACACCCCCTACATTCACTTGTCATATTAGATACTATTCACAAATCCTATTATATACTATCCAAAATCACACCCTATACTAACCACACACACGGGGAAGCAGCCAAAACAAACCATACTATATACTATCCAAAATCACACCCTATACTAACCACACACGGGGAAGCAGCCAAAACACACCCTATTATATACTATCCAAAATCACACCCTATACTAACCACACACGGGGAAGCAGCCAAAACACACCCTATTATATACTATCCAAAATCACACCCTATACTAACCACACACGGGGAAGCAGCCAAAACACACCCTATTATATACTATCCAAAATCACACCCTATACTAACCACACACACACGGGGAAGCAGCCAAAACAAACCATACTATATACTATCCAAAATCACACCCTATACTAACCACACACACGGGGAAGCAGCCAAAACAAACCATACTATATACTATCCAAAATCACACCCTATACTAACCACACACGGGGAAGCAGCCAAAACACACCCTATTATATACTATCCAAAATCACACCCTATACTAACCACACACACACGGGGAAGCAGCCAAAACAAACCATACTATATACTATCCAAAATCACACCCTATACTAACCACACACAAGGGGAAGCAGCCAAAACAAACCATACTATATACTATCCAAAATCACACCCTATACTAACCACACACGGGGAAGCAGCCAAAACACACCCTATTATATACTATCCAAAATCACACCCTATACTAACCACACACACGGGGAAGCAGCCAAAACACACCCTATTATATACTATCCAAAATTACACCATATACCATCTAAATAGAGTCAGTGTTTATAATCACACTACTCCTCTCTCACACCCATTGGCAATTGACATAGTATTTCTTTTCTTGTTATTTGTGTAGCCCTGAGAAGGGCTGTTTTTAAAACTTCAAATTGCACCTGGTTAATGCTGGCATCTCCCAGGTCTAGCCCCACACACACATCTCCTACTCCAATCATTCTCCCAATTCACTCTTGTGATTGGGAGTGCAGAGGGAGAATGAGTGGCTTCACTATCCCAATCTTCTGTTTGAGGGATAGTGAAAGTCTCTTCATTTCTGCCTCTATTCCGCAACCGTGGATGAGGCTGTGGTTGTTGCGGCTGAGACTGTGGTTGTTGCGCCCAATTCACTCTTGTGATTGGGAGTGAAGAGGAAGCTGCCTGTGCTTGACGAGCTGATTCTGGTGGTGAAGGCGTCCTCACCTCAGGTTTCACCCGACAGGCTTTAACCATCATGCGGTGAGGCAAGATCGGTCTTTTCTTCTCCTCCTCTTCTTTCTTTTTTCTTTCCTCCTCTTCTTTTTCAGTCTTGGCCTGCTCTGCTATAGCCTCCATAGCCAGTTCATCCAGGAGACGCCTAGCATTCTCCAGGAACATTTGAAGCTCTCTCAATTTTTGAAGTCTACTCATCTTTGGTGTTGATGCGTCAACGATGGGTAGCCAGACTGACTGACATTATTTGCTTAAAGTGTATCGTCCCGTAGGCTCTTCACACTGGTTTGTCCCTTAAAAAGGGTTATTTACTTATTCCTGAGGGGAAGGAATTGTGCCACATCCCCTGCAGGCGTTTATGCACTCATAGAGTGCTATTTACTTTGGCCGTCGCCACGGGACCAGTGTTTTAACTGTCACTGGGCGAATGTAAGGCCATGGGGTGGGTAGGAATGGTACCTACACACACCCACCCCTCTCATTCTGTTTACTACTGGTCTGCAATAGCAGTGAAGCGAGAGAAAAATAGTTTTCTCATATCGCTTATGTCGGCGTAATGTGGTCGTGCAAGCACGAGAAATTACGGCAGCAGGGAGGTAAGGTGACGAAAGCTCAAGCACGCACCTGTATGTCAAATTCAGTCCAGTTATACTAATGGACAGCCTAACAACCAATAATGTGTAAGCCACCTGTGCAATTTACCAAATATCTAAGTTATAAAAAATATTAATTAACATCCTATAGAAAATAGGGACTAGTACTATAGTGTACATATGAAGTCCCTATTGTATTTAAGCTAAAGTGTCTAAGCGACACATAAAAGTGTAGTCAATGGTAGGGGATATTGGTTATAAATTTGTTGCAGCATACCAATAAGGTCAAATTGTTCCTTTCAGAGCCAATAGTTAATCAAAGAGGGGTACTCTATACCAAATGAGTCCCCTATTTCACCATTCAAGCGGTTTAATGATGGCAAGTCCCTTTCATCACGCTCCTGGACGTCTTTTCTCGGCAGTAGGTCGACTTGTCCAGCCGGTTTCCCTTTTAGTTCTGCATACTCTTGGATGAATGCTTCTGTGTAACGTTGCGAAGCATTTTCAGGTGACGTCACTGGGCCCGCGGAATCCTTCAGAGAGTAAACGCCATCTTGAATTCCACGTGGCTCTCCGTCCGCCAATTAGCCTAAGTCATCCATTTTCTGCAGTTTAAATCTTTTCGCCGTGGCTGCTGGCCTAGGTTACAGTGGGTGTTTTTATTAACACTAGGCGCTCATTTGGCTGTATTCATGGTCCGCAGTCCTAATTGGCGCCTTTTCTCACTGCCTTTGTCAGCTAGCTCTCCGTGCTCCAAGACCGGTCCGTCCTCTTCAGAGCTCTCCTCTTGAATGGAATGGTATGATGATAGCCTCCATAGCCAGTTCATCCAGGAGACGCCTAGCATTCTCCAGGTGCATTTGAAGCTCTCTCAATTTTTGAAGTCTACTCATCTTTGGTGTTGATGCGTCAACGATGGGTAGCCAGACTGACGAGTGCTTCTTTATATAATTCAAGCGCGGACGTGATGGAAAACACCCCCTAGATCCAAAAAACTTACATTATCCCTATCATTACCAAAAAAACAAAACAAGCGGACTTAAAATAAAACACTCACTCACTTTTATACTTGACTCCTATTAATTATACATTGAACAAGTTATTTTGAAAAAATACGTTGTGCTTATAGACGCACTTCAAAACAAAAGTTAAAAGAGACAGTGATTATAGACTCACTTCTAATTTTTTCTAACTTCCTCACATACCATAAGCAAATTGAATAATTAATTCTTTTCGAGAATATTTGGGTAGCCCTGAAAAGGGCTGTTTTTTAGTGTTTGTGTGTACGAGGAAGGATGACAATCTTTTATCGTCTAAGATTGCGTCCTCGTTTGGCTACACGATAGGGTCTGCTTCTTCGGAAAGAGAAAGAGAACTCTTTTGTGTCCACACGACAGTCGACAAAACTTCTGTCTGGTTCCTGCTGCTGTTGTTGCTGTTGCTGATGCTGCTGATGCTGTTCTCTCTGTTCTCTCTGCTGCTTTTGAAGTCGATACTTCTCAGTCCATTCATCTTTCTCTTGTTGAATTTCCTCTCTGAAGAGTTCTTCTATGAGGTCTTCCGTTACTTGTAGCATTCTCACATTCTCAATCTCTTCAGGCTTTGGCATCAGATTGTGTCTGATACGATGCAGAGTGACATAAGCTTCGTTCAGCTTAGCTAGTCTTGAGCACATCTTCGTAGGAGGATGAGTCAAACAATGGATGGTCAGACTGGCTTGACTTGACTTGACTGTGATTTTTATAGATATAACCACCCACTAGGGGTATTTGTATATCTTTTATAGGTACTATATTAGTACCCATTTTTGCCCGTCAGGGAGGGGTCGCTACTCCCTCCCCTCAGGATTAAGTGCATAATTGCACTATAAATGCAGTCGTGGGCGTTCCCCTGAATTACTAAAAAGTAACTATCAGGGGAAATGTAAGCCCATAGGGTGGGTAGGAATAGTACCTACACACACCCACCCCTACTCCTAATTGTAAGCGCTACTGGTAGCGAGGGGAAAAGCTTCCTCATTTCGCTAGTAATTAGGTCTAGGCGGAGGCGGCAAAGGAGACAAAGGCCCAGGTCCAGGAGGCGCGGGCGGCACAGCAACACACAGCAGAGCACGCAAGGAAAGAGACAGCAAGGCCACGGACGCAGCATACACCTGAAACGAGAGAGCCATACCTATGTCAAATTCAGTCCAGTTTTACTAATGGACAACTTAGCATCCAATAATGTGTTAGCCACCTGTGCAATTAACCTAATATCAAAGTTGAAGAATTATTTATTTATCATCCTAGCACTCAAAAAATTTCTAGTACATAGTGTACATAAATTATGTCCCTAACAATTTTGAAATTAATATGCCTATGCGACATATAGAAGTGTAGTCAATGGTAGTTTGATTTGGTTTTAAGTTTGTATGGAGGTACCAATGCAAAGCCAAATTAGTTTCTTCGGGCCACGGAAAGTTATTCAAGGAGGGGTACTCTTAACCAACTGAGTCCCCTTTAATGGCAGCAATTGAAAAGCCCTAAAAAGGGCTGTTATTCCCCAGGGAAGGTGCCCTGGTCGTACTCAATTTCCGACAGAGTGCTGGCTGTCTTGGTTTCCGCACGCCATGATTTTGGAAAATCTAATCCATGATGGTCGGCGAGATAGGCAGCAGCTTCAAACATCTGGGACATTGGTCGACTGTTGTATGCATCAGTGTAGCGGTTGGACAGCAATAATACCGCAAATTCCATTTGACCACGTCTTGGTTTGTCAAGCCCCAAAGCACGATATCCGAGATGTTGGACGGCAGAAACAAAGTTATGTGCATGTTTTCCATTTGTTTCCAGTCTACGCATATCTATGTCCCGGTATAGTGACCCGAGTATTTCTTTACGGGTTTTCTTTGGTAGGCGGACTGCTTTTGCTGGTATTTCCCAATCACCCTCTGATGTAGTGGTAGTGGCAGCGGCAACCATTTCCCGTATTCCCTCCATAGTTGCTGCTATATCTGGTGGGAGGGGTTCAGGGGTGGAAGAAAATGGCAAATTCTTCCCCCCCTTTTTCCCCTTTCCTTTTTCTTTACGTTGAGGGGCTGGTGGTGGTGATGGTGGTGGCGTCGCAGGAGCTGATATAACCATTGGAGAAGTCGCCACCTCCGCTGTCTCTCTATACGTGAGCTCCTGTATTTGCTTAGATAGAATTTCTATCTGTTGCTGTAGTGCTTTGTTAGAGTCCAATAGTACAGTATTTTGGCTCTGTGGGACAGCAACTGCAGTAGTAGGGGTGGGTGGACGGCGCGGTATCTCGGTTTCCCGCCTTCGCTGTCTTCTTCCCTGTTGTCCTCTGTACTTCCCTCTTGTATTCACTTCGCTACTTGTTTTTTCCCATATAAGCAGCAGGGTTGTTCTTTTACCCCTGCTTTATATGGTTCAAGCGCGGACGTGATGGAAAACACCCCTCTGCGGTTTAGGGTTTTGAAACGTTTAGATAGTTTGATGTGAGGGATAGAAAGAAAAGTCAAAGAGCGTTTATATGAATACAAATGTAAAACAAACGACAGACGCATTGGTTTTCAAAACACAACATTTTTATTCAAATAACAAACATTATTTCAAAGAACAAACATTATTTCAAAGAACAAACATTTTTTCAAAGAACAAACATGTTTTTCTTCCATAACACTAATACATTATCTTTGACATGGTTGACAACGTTGTGAATTAAATTGAGATTTCCACTGTTGGAAGTCATTGGGCGATTGATGTACACTACGTTTCCTAGCTAAAGACAACAGATAGCCATAATGGTCACAAAACCATCGATCTACTTTGTCATCGTTTCGAGACGAATGACGATCAAAATAAGTCACTAAATGTTCTAAAGAATATCCAAGACTGCGATGATGCAGATAATAGATACAATACTGTCCACACACCATAAAATCTGTGCTTTGTAATTTCACATTATTGAATCGTGTCGTCTGGGCATTTCTTCTCATAAAGTCAATGATATCATCTTCGAAAGGGGGCAATCCATACGAATCAAAATACTCCGCACATCCCTCTTGAGGAAAGTAGACAGCTACCCAGTGAGTTCCTGGAAGATGACTGTCATCTGTGTTGATGACATAAGCTTGATTCTCTTGAGGTTTGCGATGAGGTAGTTCATCTTTAGCACACACGACAGGATTCCAAGAAGCAGTGTACGAACTACGGTTCAAAAGATAATAAAGTTCCCAGGTATCCATTTTTTGTTGTGTAGCCTTGTTTTTTCCCTTTTTTTCACAGGTGATGATAAGTCATCAATTCAATCCAGACTTTTTGTTTGAAACGGTCTGACAAGTAACTGATGGTTTGCTTCGTCTCTTTACTTTTGGCTAAGAGAGCTTCGATGCGATCAATTTCTCGAGCAAACAATGGAGGAGAGGAATGATCACGTAAGCCTTTATACCACTGAAGTAACACGGCTTCTTCGGAGATGAGACTCCAAGCTTCGTTCAGATAATTGTCTAATTTTTCTTCTTGACTCATCATCATACATTTATCGTGTTGAATTTGACTGGGATGATCGATTTGACATCCATAACAATCTTTTTTAATCAGGTCCCTCATTGTATCTTCCAAGTGTTGTGCAAAACAAGACACTAACTGTTGTTCCTGTTCTGGCCATCTGGATTGCATGATCACTACTTCTTCTTTTTGGTCTTGGGGTTCTGCTTTTTCTGACACCTCCCATTCCATGGATTCTTCACTATTCAAACAAGGACAAGGGTCTTCCATAATGTCTAATAGTCTAGAATGACTTCTCTCAAACTGTTAATTTCTATGGTATTATCGAATTCAGCATACAGAATGACATTCACCGTTTCGGTAAGAGGTGCTGCAAACTGAAGTTCCACACGCAGTTGCCCTGATTTTATAGGATGGAAATGTCCCTCGTCGCTGCCTTGGTCTGGAGTGAAATCAAAAGCCCACAACGTGTAACCTCTTGCATAATCGTCGTAGGAAATACCGTGACTGGTGTTGGTTCCTAACTGACCTGTGGCTTCGTACAGCGACAAGTACGACCTCAAGTAATTCTTCTGTTCGCCAAAGTCGGGTTCGAAGGGTCTGGTACACAAAGTTTTGCCATCGCGACTGACTTCAATTTTGGATACTCTGCAGTGCTGAAACTCGAAAGGATTTTTAGTGTTGTCCCCGTTGAGGGCTGCATTGCTGACGATACCGATGAATAAACGTTTGGGTAACTGTCCTTGGAACAGATGATCTTCAATCTTAGATCGGAGTCCAGTGGCAATGGTGAAAGTTTTGACTTCCACGCGTCGTATCGGATACTTGGCTGTCGTTCTGCTCAAAGTGTGACTGATATCATTTCCCACTTTAGGTAACACTTCCACGCGACGTACGTATAACCTGGCTTCTTGGATGATGGTTTTGTATTCGTTGGTATGAGCCATCAAATGGAAAGCAGCAGTACTACGATTCAGTCTCAAGCGGATATCTACTCCGTTCAGCAAATACTTTTCTTGAAACCACATGTCCAAATGTAAACGATCGAACAGTTCTAAACTACGGCCTTGCAGAATTTTCTTTCGACGGTCGTTAAAACCTACATTGTGAGGATTGGCAGGATTGTCACCCACAGCGGATGCGGGCAAGTCTGTTTCGTTAAACTTATCTGCTGTGTCAGGTTTCCATACCACGCAAGCATCTAGATGAGTGTTTTTGGCTTCTTTTCCGTACGTTAAGAGATTTTCGAGGTACGCTCGGTAAGGGTAAGTATCCATGCTACTGCTGATCAGTTTGTTATTCATCTACAAATCCACATCGCTGAACAAGGAATGCATGAAATTGTTGACAGGAGCTACTCTATCATTGGCTCCTGGATTGGTGTTGTCTGTTTTGGTTACTTTCACTTTCAAATACAAGTAACTGTTGTTGAGATCGATGTAATCTTCGGGTTGTCCTTTGATTTCAAACTCGATGGGAGCTGAATCCGTCAAAGAGGAGACGGGATGAAATTAGACCCATTGAGCTTCTTGCATAGTCATCATCGTGGGTGGCATGGCAAAGAGATCCAGTTCCGACTTGGAACAGGCACAAGATTCTTGGTGCATCATTTTTTCTTTAGGTTTTTTTCTTCACTTTTAATAATCAAAAATGTCTAAGTCTCGAGCGGTTCTTTTTTTCTTTGTCTTTCGAACTTTAGAGGTACGGAGACTTTTGAAAGGGTGTCTTCGTCGACGCTTTCTACCTTGTCCTTGCTGTGTCGTCAGGGAAGCAGGAATGTCAGACTCGGTACCGTTCAGAGCATTTATAGGACTTTCTCGTCGACCCAAAATTTCTTTACCCGTTTGAAGCAAGGCATTTTTGCCTGCTCTCAAAAAAGCTTCTTTAGGGTTTTGTTTGTCAATGAGAACATTGTAAAGAAAATCTTTGCCGTGAGTCAATGCGGCATCTTTTAAGGTGTGCAATCCTCGTGTCACCATTGGTTTTAAAACAGGGACCACGGAACGAAAGGCTGATTTAAACATATCTCCTAAACCATGTCCTCGTTGTCGAGTGACTCCTTGGTACACAGGATACATCACTTTTTCAGTTGTTGGAGAATCGTTTTTGAAAATGGAGTTTCACTGTGACTTTCCCTTTGGTAAATGGAATATTTTGACCTAGTTCTCCTTTTATAGTAATGTTGACACTGTCGAAATACGACTTACTGACGGGTAAATAATGAGGATGCACAAATTCGCGGTGAACGTGATAGGTATTTCCACCTTCCTCGTCAGCGGTAGTAGTATCTACTTTGAAAGGAATGACACGTAGTAACGGTACAGAGGTGTGTCCTACCACGTTGTACTCCACCACATCGGAGTACACAAACATCAAATTGAGTCCTTGGTTCATTTCTACAGGGGATCGAAAATATTTGGTAAAATCCAAGTTACTGGATATGCCTGGTATTTCTTTTTTGTTCGGGAGCATCTTGAGGTCTCCACCTAAGATATCAAACAATTCAGGACAAAAGGTAATGGCTATTATTTTCTTCTCTGAAAATTTGATCATGAAGCGGCGAGCCACTTTAATGTACTCAAAGGTAACACTTTCTTTGATTTTGTCCAGGGGTTTACCAAACACAACATTGAACCTGCTTGCAATCGTAGTCACTAAATGTTGACCGCTAAAATAGTAGCCTGCAGGAATGGTCAACACATGAGTGGACAGTTGTTTAGTTGTGGGTCCATCTGATTTCTTGTTGTCAATACCAGTGATGCCTCGTTCATCTAAGGCTAGTTGCAATGGCTTGTCGTACACTTCAACTGTGAAAAAGTTTTGATTTTCGACGATGTTTTTGATTTCTGTCGGGTGTATTATTTCCACTAAAGCTGCTTCCCAATGATCATCTTGATCCAAATGCATGGCTTGAGGTAATTTAGACGTGTAACAACACAATGTGTTGTTAGGAAACACCTCCATGGAACTGTCACTGGGTAACGTTAAGTAAAATTGGTTAATAGTGTTGTTCATATTTCCAATGTTCTTCTGTCCGAGGAGTCACTCGAGGTTAAAGGAGTGTCTAAAAGAGGATTGTGATTGGAAGGGTGACTGTCAGGAGAAGGACTAACGTTGGCCGCCAGACTCCCAATATTGTTACTGTTGTTCCCGTTGTAAGAGTATTTCAGGGAAGGATTGGGAAGAAGATACCCGATGCAACTGCTGAGTAAAATGGTCCACAATTGTTTGTCTCCTTGTTGCAAACTCAAATTAGCAATGGCTGCACCAATGACACAATATACCACAAAGATTTGACAGAAAAAAACGATTTGCGTTTTAGGGACACGTTCTCCACACCACACCCACAAGGGTTGCTTTTGTAAATCTTGCAGAGATGACGTGGGTGAAGGAGTAGTCACTGTGGTTGCTGAAGCTGTATTGAAGGGCATGATGGTCACTTCTTTTTATAGTCGATGACTTGGGCAGCGTCAATCCAAGAATCAAAACTAGGAGGATATCCTTTCCAACGTACTTTGACTTCTTTGACACGACGTTTTCCTACTTTACGGGTTCTTCGTTCGAGAATGCTTTCAATGTCGTACACGTCGTCTTCTTTTTTGGTAACACGTTGTAACTCAGGCAAGTAAAATGTTCCTTTTAATACTTCTCCGTTCATGTCTTTCAATTTATAGACGGTAGGATGACGATCGCGCACTCGTTCAGTAACACGAAACAATTCGGTGGTCCAGTTGGGTAAGTAACCTTTGTCGAAAGTGCGTTTGGTTTTGCCAATGCGTACCCAATCTCCCGGGGTTAACACTTCTCTACCTTTCTTGGGGACAGCCCTCGTCCGGGACGTACCAAACAGACGCTCAAAAACAGTCACTTCGTTGTCGGGTGTCACCTCTTGTGGGGCACGTCCAATGCTTCTATGGTAAGATTGATTGTAGGCTTGGACTAAGTGTGGTAAGACGTCGATGTACTTGAGAGTGTGTTGATGCGTAAAATATTTCCACATGCGTTCTTTCAAGGTACGTTGAAAACGTTCCACGATACTGGCTTTGGTTTCAGGATTTTCGGTGGTGAAAAAATGAATGTCACGTTTTTTTAATTCTCGTTGGAAAGCTTGGTTCAGAAATTCGGTGCCTTTGTCGGTTTGCCATCGAAGAGGGTGACGACCACTTTGTTTCAACACCAGTTGCAAAGCTCGTACTAACTCTCCGCTCGATTTGGATGTCAATGGTACGACCCAGGCAAATTTAGAAAAGTCGTCGATGGCACAAAACAAATATTTGTAGCCACGATTGTAGGTGGCTAAATGAGAGACATCAGCTAAATCGGCTTGCCATTGATGATCGATGCCTTCCACTTGAGTGCGACTTCTGTGAAATTTTCGTCGAATGGGTTTGTGTAAAGTGTACGTCGCTTGTTCTTGTAACCATCGTTGTACTGCTGGTAAACGGAGCTTTTTCAGGCGAGTTTTGGCAGCACGATACAATTTCTGAATGCCTCCGTAACCTGCAGGGTGAGCTGGATCGTAGTAAATGCTGGCTAAGACCTTCTCCATGGTTTTTGTTAATAAGGGACCCACTCTTCGAGGATATTGCTTTGAGTGGGACGAAATGCGGGTTGTTTGGAAACGGTTTTACGTGTCCGATGTGCCACAGGAGTTGACGTCGAGGGTAATGGTGGTGGCGGAGGTAATGGGATAGCTTCTTTGGCCTTCTTTTCTTTTCTCACTTCTGGTTTCCTTTCTTTCTTTTTCACATCTGTCGAAGAAGGAGTAGCCATCATCTTTTTAACCCAAGTTTTGAGTTCTTCTCGTGGGGGAGTGGGGGAAGGGGTTAACAAGGAAGTGGCAATCTTACTCGGAATGGGAGTAGCAGTAGGTGTTTGAAAGAGATCATGGGGTTCTTCTTCCTTGGGTAATGGTGGGGTAACGTCTGTTTTAACTGCTGTAGAGGGTGAGGGTGAGGGTGCCGGGTTACTCATTAGAGCCTTAAAATCGGACAAAGTGGGTTGAGCTGTTTGTTCCACAGCTTTTTGATGAAAGAGTTGTAGCCGTTTCAAGAGTTGACCGTACTTTTGTGATTTTTCGGTTTCGGATAAATCGTGGCGATGGATCAAGGACTGCAATTCGTGTTGTAATTGCGACATCTCAGCCAAATTGGGATTGGGTGGTAAATGGGGGGATCGTTGTTCTTGCCAATGATGGTATTCCATCCATCGTTTGTAAGGAACCAAAGTTAGTTTTCGTCCTTCCATGGGCTTTCAAAGGTTATGTCTGAGATTGTGGTGCTCCATAGTGTCCTTTTATCTTCTACCCATCCCTTGGTTAAACCCTTGGGATATCCCTTGGGTCACCCCTTATAGCAAACCTGGTATTATGCCTGTCAACAAAGGAGCAAGAAAGGGTAAAAATCCTCCGCGTTGCACCAACATCTTTTTCTTTTGACGGACGGATATTTTCTTTTGAACCATTTGACGAAGAACGTGTCGATGTTTGGCGAAGCATTTTTTCCTGTGTGGAGACAAAGGTATCGTGCCTTTCAAAACATTCAAACAACATTCACACACGGTATCGATGACATCTTTGGAGGCTGTTTTAATGATTTGTTTTCGCATGGGCGGAGAGGCTTTGGACAGGACGGACAACACGTCTCCGTGTTTGGCTAAACGAGGAGGTAGTCCTTTCCTTTTCTTTCCTTTGTGGGGTGAATAAGAATGTTTTTTGCGAGGTGACATCTTTGCTTGTTCGTTCCAGAAATACACTGATGTCAAAGACTTGGTACACACCCTCTTTTATCTTCTTTTTTCTATTGGCTTCTCCAAAAGGTAACGGCATGCTTCGCTAAATCCTCAAAAGCAGGGCTAAAGATACCAGTTCGGTTATTAGCTGCTTTGTCTAGTTTCTGCATACCTTTAATAAGACCAATAAATATGCCTCCCCTTTGATGACTTCTCTTTTTCTTTGGATGACTGTGTCTTTTTACGGGAGGACGTCGTTGTTTGGTTTTTGAGCGTTTGGTAGGATGACGAGATTGTCTTTTTCCTTTTCCTTTTTGGACGGTAGAACGTCGAGGGTGATGGTGTGCACGTTTTTGAGGAGACATCCTTGAGTGTTCATCAGTGGTACAGAAAAAATACTGATTGACGTCGTGGTTTTCAAGTCATATTTTTATACTGGAATGCGTCGCCACTGATTATCTTTGCGTCGTATCAACTTCATGGCAGGTAACACACGTCGTGAAGGAGTTCGCAATGGACTCAATCGGGACAGTTCTTGTTTGGACAAATCTAGTAAACTCTTTAACATGCCAGATCTTTCTTGGACTTTGACTTTGGGGGCAGGTACTTTATGAGCAGCTGCTACTGACGCTAATGTGGACGAGGGTGTCTCCGGTGGAGGAGACGTTTTGGGAGACGCAGATTTCCAATGTTTCATCAAATTAGGAAAAACGGGTGTCAAATTGGGTTTGGCTGGCATCACCCGCAACGGAGAAGTGGCAGCCCCTGAGGCTACTGGCAACGTAGTCCCTGCCAAACGTCCTTGTAGATCTTTTCTTACAGGTCGTGGTTGACGAAGGTAAGGTTGTGTCCTGGCCGAAGTGCCTCTTTTGCGGGTGACCGCTTTTTTCTGTGGACTTTTCTTTTTCTGTGCTTTGGTCTTGGTACCCTTGTTCTTTTTCTTAGGGGTTTGTTTGGCTTTTTTTGTTTTCTTCTTGGGGTGAACTTTGGGAGTATTGGGATCCCATTTTAAAAGGGAACGAATGATGACACCTCCTAGAGAACCACTACCTCCAGGTTTCAATATGATTTGCTTTTTGGTGTGAGTGTCAATGCGAGGATTGGCCAGTTGCGTCAAGGCTACTTTGTTTCTGTCAAAAAAGCGTTTGGTTTGATGTGGAATGTGAATGATGCCTTGCAGTATTTGACGTGATGTCACCGTAAACCATCGTAAGACTTCTTTGAGACTGGCTTCTAAGACGTGAGCACGTCTTTGTGGATTTTTTTCGCGACTGATGCCGTACAAGGCACGAATCAATTTGATCGGAAGATGAGACTGAAGGGACGTCATGTTGACGATGTATGAGACCAGGTCAAAGTAACCCAAGGTTTTTATAGATTTTTTTAGTGCTTCATAGTGTTATGTCAACGAGGAGGACGTGTACACGACAGGTCCTCCGTCTTGACACCAGTCGTGAAACAAATCGGTACGAAATCGCAAATAATCAGGGGTAGTGGGTTTTAAATCCACGAGTAAATAGGCGTGTGGCGTTTGAGTGGCATCATCGTACGCATGAGTTAGCCAAGGTGTTCCTAACTGTTTGGCTAAAACTTGCACTTGTGATTTATCTCGAGGACTTTTAAACAAGACCACGTAATGAGCATTGAGACTAATGGTACGATGGGCTTTACTTTGTTGAAATAAATTTTGTGTAATGTAAATGACACTGGCATTACGATGATGCCCTTTACGTGTAAACCACAGTTTAATTTCTTCTTCGTCTTCTCCTAACATGTCGTCAAAAATAACCCAATGAGTTTGACTAGGGTCAGACACGATCCCCTCGTCTTCTTTAGGAATGCCTGCTACAAACACAATGGAATCACCTTGACTTTCTTGCAAGAGGCTGTATGCCGATTGCCACTCTTTGTAACACCACACGATGCGTTGAGGTGGACGATCGATCAAATGATGTTTATGTTCGATCAAACGTTTGACAAATTCGGTTTTGCCTGAACCGCTCGGTCCAGCAATTAACATGTTAAAAGGATGACGAAGATACAAGGCTTTCCAACTAGACTGATCTAAGTGTTCGTCAATGACTTTGAATGTGGAGGAGGAAGGAGTAGTAGAAAGAGTAGAGTGAGCCATAGTCGTGTAGTGGTATGTCAGTATTGACACAAAAACAGACAAGACAAGAGGTTTTTATACTTTTTTCAAGACACGTTTATTTGAATGCATGTTTAAATTTGAACAACACGAAAACATAAAAGCCAAATGGATAAATACAGGAATAAAATACCTAGGCGAACGATCAAAGTGGAATATAAACAAGTCACTGTACAACGTGGTTTGGGTAACGAAGGTGTCCTAGAGGTAGTATGTAATGTTCTTATAGTCTCCTCTACAGTGGGCATAGTCACATAGGTGTCTTCTCGAAAGGGTCTTTGTGGGGGAATGTCCATGACAGTTCTGTCTTGAACAGAAGGATTGTCTTGGGTGATAGATTCTTTTTCTTTTTCTGGTACTGTTACTAACACAGAATTAAAAGTGACTTTTTTCACACGACGATGCATTTTAGGAACACAACGCTTGGGCATAATGGGATACTTCGTTTGTCCAAGCCTCAAAATCCCAACTTTTCCAGTCACGTACATCTGTCCAATGAGGGTGTAAATCACAAGCTACACACACATCTTCGTACACTGCTTCCGTACGTAAAAGTTGACGAATCTTTTTTTCTTGGAAAGGTCGAGACGTATCCAGATGAAAGCGTAAGGCTTTGAACAGAATAAGTCTCTCGTGGACATTTAAAGGAACCACCATACTGTCTTATTTTTTTGATAGGTAGTGTTCGTAAAGTGTCCACAAGGAATCGGCAGGTAAACGAAATCCCAGAAAGCAAGTCACTAAAACACACACGACACGTCGACCCCAATTCATAGGGTATAGTTCTTGTAATAAGTGTTCGTAATCTTTCACCGTGTGAATCTTCTCATTGATATCCTTCCACGGAATCTGTTGGATCACCAATGATAAAGGTTGTGGCATGGTCGTTCTCTTTTATACTTCTTTAGGTCGAAGATCATCAGTGTAGATTCAACCCAGAATTAAACATAGAATTAAATTTGCTCAAAAAGCGAAAGTGATTAATATAACGTGTAATTTCGTCCCACTGCCATTCAGGGTAACGGTTAAGAAGGATCAAAGCATCTTCAGAGGTAAACGTAGTAAATTGGTAACAGAGCAAAAAAATACCCTTGATCCAGAGAAATCTAACACGTTGGTTAATTTTTGTCACTTTCCTCTTGTGAATTTCACGACACAAAAGTTCTACAGTCACCCATTGCGATTTTTCTTTAGCAAGACCCTGCCAAACGTCCTTGTAGATCTTCTCTTGCAATTCGTAGGGTAATCCTTGAATATAATGTTTTATATTATATACTGGTCTAGGCGTGTTACACGACATGGAGTAGTAGTGTCACTTCCAATCACTAGGTCCCACTAAAGGTAGGTATTGACAATTCGGAGACCATCGAGCATGTTCCAGGTAAGCGGAATCTTTATGTTCCCACTCGTAAATGGATACACCACAACTGAAACACTTGACTTCATCTCCTTCGCCCAAGTAGAAAAATCCAGCTCTGGCTAATTCTTCAGGAGTTGGTCCAGGCAGATATTTTGGCCATTTATCTTTGAAGGTTTGGAATCGACTTTTAAAGTGGCAGTATTCAGGCAAACTCGTCGGGAACGAATATTCGACTCTCCTCACTTCAGTTCGATGCAGGTACGGTGAAATTCCTAGGAGTCCACGATAACGTGTCGCACCGCTTTCGCATCCCTCAGGTTTGACACGCACAGCATCACTTTCCAGGGTAGATATAGGGGTAGTAGTCATAGCAAAGTTCCTACGATATCCTGCTGAATCGCTAACGTCACAGAGCCTGGCATCACTACAATCGCAAGGTTTAGCATCGCACTCCACTTGAGAATTCCCAAATTTGAATGATGTCTGTTTAAATGGATTCATCTTCTTTTCGCTTGGTCGTTGTAGTGATAAATGAACTATTGATCGTGGACGATGTCCCTTTTTATATGCTGCCCAATTTTGACGTGACCGTACGGTAGAGTGAAGTGATTGGGAAGTCGTACTCTCTTTTGGTACACGATTTGATAGACTTTTTCCAAAGGTCGGCTAACAATTTGGTGTGTGGGTAAACGGACAATCTTGTGCGGTTCGTGGGTAGTCACTTGAAACGTTTCATCCTGTCCCGACTGCAAGGCTTCTTGTAGTACGTCAAAGTTCACCACTTGACTGCAGCGATAATTAAGAGTCAATCCTTTTACTTTACATTCGGTGTGCATATCTCCTTGTAGGTCTCGGTATTCGTAGCCGTAATTTTTAGGACCACCACTTGCAAAACTTAGAATCTTGTCGTCGGGATGTTCATCGGTCCAGGCTCCTAAACGGTCTCCTTCGATGGTAGGGTTACACTGATTCGGTCGGTGAATGTAGATGCAACTGTCTGTGTCAAAATACAGGACGCGATCTCCTAGCAGTTCTAACACTTCGTACAATTTTAAGCGAGCATGGGCTGTCACGTAAGCCGCAATGATGACATTTCCAAATTTGTCGGCTTCTACAAAGTTTAGTTCTTCTTCGTAATTGACTAAGATCAAGTCCTCACGAATGACGTCCACGTGTTTGATGACTTTGGTTGGGTCGTGAATCATCTGGAAGTAGCGAGACGGTTCGGACAAATACTCCGTCTTGGGTAAAGACGGACGTTGTGCCATTTTACCCCACAAACAATTGAGCATCACTTTGGCAAACAACCGCCTTCCTTCGTTTTTCTCGATGTGGTCTAAAGTGATACATTCCTGCTCCCGATATTTTTCTTTGAATATCTTTTGGTCTTCGGGAGTGTGACACCAGGAAGGATAGCCACTAGCTTCTTGTTTTAGTTTTAAAAAGGCATCCACGTAGTCTGCAAAAATACCTTTCTGTCTCTCGTCGCCCTTGCAGTATTGTTGTGTTTTGGGAAAGTGGTAAATTTCGTACACTTCTAACAGTTGATATTCCAGGTCCAGAGCTTTAAACAATTCCACGCTCACCCACGTTCCTGTCAAGGCACGTTCTTCCTGAGTGTGATGACAAGGTTGGTCTTGGTTGCACGTTTCGGCACATGTGCGACACAAAGGAAACATCAGTTTTCCTTGGCAATGGTGAGGTAAAACGGGATGGTACAAGTCTGTGGGTGGTAAGACTTTACACTTGATCAATCCTTCGTACTGTCGAATGTGGTCCAAATCAATGTGTTCTGTCATCAATTCTGGATGCCCTACGGGAAAGTGACAATATTTGCACACGTAAGGATACAACGAACACACGTCCAAGTATTTGATTTCTTCTCCCTTCTCCTCGTCCGCTTGGTACAGTAAACAGGTAGCATTCGTTCGTCCTCCGTACAAACTATCCCGAGGGTTCAGGGGGTCCACCCACTTGTAACTTTCTACGATGCGTTTAAACTCGGGATCGGTTTTCAAACGCTGATCGTACTCGTGTTCCCACATTTCCACCACCTGGTATCCTTGCTGTTCTAACTTCAAACGTCGCTGACACGTGGTCTGGTACAAGTCTTCCATGGTTCGTTGTAAAAACTGATTTTTGGTGTTACGCTGAGGGTAGCATAGGGGACATCCGTGAAATAAACATCCGTTAAACTCGTACACGATCTGAGGGTTTTCTAAGTCCCAACCATCTACCGAATACGTTCCGATGGTCTTTTCGCCTCCTCCGTTGCGAGCGTGTTGGATCCATTTGTCTTCCTTGTCGCACAAGTAATGGAGCCAGCGTAGAGCTTTAACCGAGTATTGACGTTTGACAAAATTTGTCGTTTGAGGACTGATGACCGCTAGAGTATTTTCGGGCATAAAGCGTTTTCGGTACACTAAGGAACATGCTTTGGCGATGGTACAAGCTTCTTTCAAAGGATCGATCCCTCCGTATTCCATGAACAGTTCTCGAAATTTTCCACAACAGCGTCGTAAAATGTCCACGTCAGATCGACAATACTTTAACATTTCTTCTTGAAAGTCAAAGGGGTCCGAGGCGTGAGTCTGGTACCAAGCATGGAAAGCTTCTCGTTGTTCGGTGCGCATGTTGTCGGGGTCGTAGTCGTCAACCTCAGGCAAATGGGGTAGAATGGCATGTTGATTGGCTTCGGTATTGAAAAAGTGTGGAAAATAACCTTTGGCCATTTCTGTCATTCCAAACGTTTTAGGCATGCGACTCAAAGGCATGGCCAAGTAACACATCGAATCTTTAAACTGTACTTGTCCTACTTGCATAGAAATGATTTTGGCTCCGTTCAAAGTCACTTGAGGCCGTTCGGTACTTTGTTCCGCATAGTATCTAAGCAGAAATTGCCCATCGTATCCCGAGAAATTGTGAGCCATGACCGTGGCATGGCAATGACACTCTCCGTAACGTTCGATGTCTTCTGGACTCCACGTCTCGTCGATGGGATTTAAGATCCATTGGGCAAAATCGGCTAGCGTGTTTGACCCTCGAAAGATTTTTTCACGTCCTCCAGGAATCTTGCTACAGTGAGGGCAATGACTAAAGATAGGTTCTTGGATGCACTGCTCGCACGCTCGATGAGCCACGCAGAAATTGGGAATGTGAATACCGGTCTCTTGCATGCATTCGAAATCAAAAAAGATAAAATTCCCTTTCTTCTGGGTATCTTTTGGTTGGGGTTGATATTTTTGAATGAAGCATTCGTGCTCCAAGTCCACAATTTGGCGACAAATGTGACATCGTTTCTTCCCTCGACAAACGTGTAACTTAACACTATTGGTACGTATGCCTTGTCCACAAGTAGGGCACAATCTCAGAAGCTGACAAGCATTTCTCTGCTGTGAACCTTGCATCTTCAAATGTTGTTGGTAACAGGTAAGACTGACAAAAGTGCGCTGACACACAGGGCAATGCACTTGTACTTGTCCTTGGTCCAGACAAGGTTGTGAGGCCAAACATCCCTCACATTTTGATCCACAATACTTGTGTTGTTCTCGATTGTTATAACCATAGTCACATTTTTCACAGTAGTAACCGTATTTCAGAAATCCAGTGATACTGGTAATGGTATCAAAATGACTATCGTGATGATAGACGTGAATGTATTTTCGGTCTTTGAAATCGTGGCCTCGAAACAAAAGAGGTCCACGCACTTCTTGAGGGTGTACTTTCAAAGTGTAATGTGGAGACAAGACGTCTTGCAACTTTTGCATTTCTGGAATGCCACAAGGAGTGTCTTTGGATATCCCCGCTTGCTGTAACAGAAGTTCTGCTTCACTTCGTTGTTTGGCTCGGTCCGATTGTCGAATAGTTTTCCAGGCTCTTTTCCATTCTGTCGTGTCGTTCTTGTCGGCATACGTTCGTCCCACGACGACAGCACGGGCTAAACACATTTGGTCTTGAGGATTGTTAATTTGGACGAGGCTTCGCTTCATGCTGCGAAGGCTGTCGACCAATAATACTTTTTTGCGTCCTGTCCCCTGGGGAAGAGACACGTGGGTCATAAACAGTGTGGCTTTTCCATCGTCAATGTGAAACTTGTCGTTGGATTGTTGCACATGTTGAATTTTGTCGATGACTTTGGAAGGTGTTAATTCTGATGGGCTAGTAAACTCGATCCAAACGGGAGACTTCAAATTATCGTGATGAATAGAAAGTCTCAAGCGATCGTCTTCTTTGGCTTGACATTGCTGTTTCAGTGCAGTTAACACAGAATCCCACACCTCAGTAATGAACCCTTCTGTATTCTCCAAAGGTACATTGGACTTGAAATCTTTAAACTTTACGGCATACGTGTAAGCCGTTGTTCTAAATTTTCGAGAGGAACGCTTTTCTGTCTCTCGAATGTGATAGTAATTTTTAGGGTTTACTAAGGGTGGTGCACTTTGCTTGGACGTGGATTGTCTGGGTGTGGATTCGGGCTCACTCATGTCATCTTCAAAATCACTGGCATGAATTTGAGCCAAGACTTCAGCTACTGTGTTAGGCGATACATTACGTTTCTGTCTCTTACTGTCTTTTCCTTTCTCCACAGCATGATGTGGTCTTTTCATCTTGTCTGCAAAAAGTCAAATGACTACCTTTTAAAGACCATAACCCCTATATATTCATGTTCGATCCGTGCATATATATATAAAGGGTTAGTGTCTAACCTTTCAGTATTCCTTTCACTCTCACATTGACCAGAACGATGGAAGAACCTACACAAGTGGAACTTCTCATTAGAGCTTTACGTGGGGTCATACGAAAGTTTTCGTCAGACCAGCCGACGGCCTACTCTCCTTCCTATCGAGATAAAAGTCAAGATACTTGCTATATCTGTAAGAAGAAAGGACATTGGGCTACAGAATGTTCAGATCGTAACAAAAATAAAAAAGGCTACAATAGAGACAAAAGTCAAGATACCTGTTATTATTGTAAAGAGAAAGGACATTGGTCTCCAAACTGCCCTAAGAAACAACAGGAACAGGAGGAGGAGGAGAAAGAGGAGGAAAGGAATTCTGAACAGGAGGAGGAAGAGGTACCCTCCCCCAAGGAAGAACCCCGTCACGTTCACAAGAAAAGAAGACGAAACGAAAGTGAAGAGGAAGAAAAAAAAGCTGTGACAGTAAAGAAAATGAAAAAACAGAAAGAGTGAAACAGAAGAAAACCTATGAACTTTTTTAAAGTGGTCTTGTGTTATGTTATGTTGTGATTTTGAATTGTGACGTTTTTACTAGAATAAACTAAAGAGAAAAAACATAAGTGTCTCTTGGTTTTGATTTGATAGTATAATTACCTACACTCACACATTCATTCACTCACACGTACATCATGGGTTTCTAAAAACATAAAGGACTTTTGAGTTTTCATTGAAATAGGCAATTGACATAGTATTTCTTTTCGAAATAATTGGAGTGGTCCTGAAAAGGACCGTTGATGTTTTGTGTGTTTAAAACAAAACAAACTCAGAAACGGGATGAAATCCTCTTGAGCTGTCTTAAGCCTTTGCCACGGCCAAGGCCTACTTCGGGACTGGTGGTTCCTGTCAATGATTTGGTAGAAATCACTAACGGTGGTAAGGTAGACGTAGTCACAGAGAGATCAGGTTGTTTCGCTCGAGAAGGTCTTTTTCTCTTCGGTCGTGATAAAGAAGTCTGATACATTTGTTTCAGACTCCTTAACTCAGCTAAAATATCTAAAAGTACCGTCGTAACCGTTTGATTTTCACTATTTTCTTTCTGTCCTTGGTCTTCATTCTTCTCCGTTGCTGCTGCTGCTGCTACTGTTTCTTCCTGGTGTTTTCTTCTTGCTTCTTCTTCTTCCTGCTGTTGCATAAGAAAAGCTTGTTCTTCTACTTTCTGTTGTTGTAAAAATCGCTCCAATGCTTCTTTTTGTCTTTGTTTAAAATCATCGACGTGTCCATAAGAAGATACAGAAGGCAACGAAGGTTCCGGAATAAATTCTTGCGATGTTAAAAAATCCACAATATCCCAGTTAAAATCAACTTCTTCTGGATGTAGATTTGTCATGACTTTAGTAGTCACTGTTGGTCCATGACTTGCTGTCTCTACTCCTGTCTCACTCCAATTCATTGTCTTCTTACTGTCCGCCATGATTGACAACTCTCTTGAATCGATTGACTGCGCACAGGCGCTAGTACCTCTATATAGAAAAGGTGACGTCACAGACTGCTCTCTTCCGATTGGATGGCTGTGTCTGACTTTTGTAACGCACGTTTGGATTGGTGGATACACTCAATCCGTTTCAATCCGCTCTTCCCCTATAAATAACCGCAGTACACGGCATTCGATTCACCTGTTCTCATCAGAAGATGTGGACTAATGTTGAATCGTCAACCCTTGTGTCAAGTATGCTGTTTAGGACTGACATACCCATGTATGTCAGATCATCATGGAGTGTCATTCATAGGACGGAGACAGCCTATTGGAAGAGAAGAGTCTATGTGGAAAGACAAGGTTGCTTGAAGAGAGTTCTCTTCTATGGACCCACAGTAAGGAGAAGTTTAAGGAAGAGAAGAAGATCTGTGAGATGTCCTCTGTGTTAACAAGACAACGTTAACATTACACCTAACGGCCCTTTTCAGGGCCACTCATAAGTCTCGAAAAGATAGTAGCTTTCATTGCCACCCTTTTTTTCCCTTGTTTTATTTCCCATGTTATATTTCCCTTGAGGCTAGATAGTCCCACTATGTTCCATTTCCCTTGAGGCTATATAGACCCACTATGTTCAATTTCCCTTGACGCTATACAGACCCCCCATGTTCCATTTCCCTTGAGGCTATAGTGTCCCAAGCTGTTTTGAGGCTATAGTGTCCCAAGCTGTTTTTGACTGGATTTTCCCTTGAGGCTATAAATCTTGAGGCTATAGTGTCCCAAGCACTTTTTGACTGGATTTTCCATTGAGGCTATAGTGTCCCCTATTACTACTGACGATCTTATTAACTTCCTAATTTTGCTTGCAAAATATGTTATATACAGATCACGTTGTGCATCAAAAAGCCCAAATCTTGCCTATTATAAAAATTGTGTTTTATCATATAAAACGCTGGAAAAATATGTCGCCAAAGTGTATACTAGAAGTGACGAGTTTAAAAGAAAGTGGACCCTATTATCAATTTTTGGTACATGAATTATTATTATTATTATTTGGAGCATACGAGCGTGTGACTTCCACCGTAGCGGAAAAAAAGTAATCTTCGTGGATTTGAATGTCCTTGCATTGGTGGCAATACATTGTCAGTTATATGCAATGCACAAGGAAGAGGTAGCGGAAATATTAACATATACTGGAGAGAGAGAGAGAGAGAGAGAGAGAGAGAGAGAGAGAGAGAGAGAGAGAGAGAGAGAGAGAGAGAGAGAGAGAGAGAGAGATGGAATGATAGAATGCGAAGAATCAGGAGCATAGGTGAAATAATGACAATCAATTTTGATGATTTAGATTTGAATTTGTTTAAATAAGCATTAAAACTAAACTTTCTTCTCGTTCTTATAGTTAATTCTTCGCTTCTATCTAGCAGTCGTTGGAAACCTTCCGGAGACGGGCTCTTTCTTTCAATCATCTACTTTTTTAAACTTTTCTTTCGAACCTTCTCTTTAACAGCTGCCCTAAAAATTTTCATCCTCACTCCGTTCTTTGAAAGTTTTTTCTTACCACTGCACTGACACGTGTTAACAAATTAACAAAACCAGCAGCAGAGAGGGTGAACCCTACAACTTTCCGAGCGTCGATTCGGAAATCTGAGGCTTCTGCCAAATAGTAAAAAAAATGGCGTCTATTCGATAAAATAAGATTTCCTTATATACGCCAACGTCGTTGTCATCCACCCTCTCTGCTGCTGGAACTTTCAGTTCTGGGTTAACAAAAAATAATAAATGATTTCAACCGAAAATTTGATCGAGTCTTTAGGACGAAAATCCTTTGTTGAAAATCGAAGATTTTTAGGATTTTACAAACAAACTAATCGCTAACACCTCTTCTTGTAAATCAATCAGATTATTTGACTGGTCGGTGAGTTTGAAATTAATTCTCGTTAACGAATTATTATGGCATCGCATGTAGACAGGATTAATTGGGTTTTCAATAATTAGGAATCCTGGAGGAGCTGTTGGTGCAAACGAATAAAGAATATATCCCTGCTGAGCTTGATTTGATTGCTCTAGATTAATTTGATAGCTTCCTTCAATTGCATCACATACTAAATTGAGCGCAATCACCGTTGAAATATTCACATTATGAGGGGCAATATGCCTACCGCCACCATCTGGATCATTATTATACCTGAAGAGGACAGCTGAATCTGATTTTTGTAGCGCCTTGATATCGGTTTTAACAATTCTTGCTAGTTCATCAGCGTTGTATTTGGGAAACTTGAAATTACGCAGATTGTCCTCTGTGATATTATAATCGGTTAAGAATCGTTGTTTATTGTCGCTGTTGTCATTAATTATTGTTTGAATAATTAGTTCATAGATATATTTCATGTCCGATATAAGCTGATTTATTATTTCAACGTGTTTTTGCGATTTTGTTTTCCGTAGTTGTTCTAGTTGTGTGTCATATAATTGTTTAATCTCATTAAAATAACCACGGACGTCAGTTAGCGTAAATGAAATAGTAACAGATGAGTCGGTTGTTCTTTTAATGATAAAATCCCATTGCAATGTTTCTTTGTTGGTAAATATAAATCTATCGGCGATTCTTCCTTTTCTTATATCAGATAAATTATCTTGATAACTGGGATTGATTTCATGATATGATTGTATGTCCGTGGTTAAGTCGGTGGCGGATTTTTCCGGTGGTTTTTCAGGCCATCCTAACACTGTTCTTAACGAGCTGTTATATATATCTACAATGTATCCCTCTGTGCTTATTTCGATCGACGACGAGAGTGTCGGTTGATGAACATTAATAGCTATTTTTGATTCTTTTCCAGTGATTGATTTTATTCTACGCTGAATTTCAGCATTGATTTGCTTAATTTGGTACGACCCAGTTGGTAACGAAACTGTTTCCCACTCTGGAGTACCATCGGGTTTATTCTTATACGAGAACACCAGTGTGTTATTGGGTTGCTGACCACTAAATGCAACCGATCTGATATTAGGCCAACTGTGATACACTCGTAGTTTTGCTAGCGCTATCTCCTTCACTGGGACCGGAGAGGGGAAATTCACACTGAATTCTGGATTCGTTGATGTTATTGATATCATACTCGTTTGTACTGGGTTCGTGTTCTCCACTATTCGTTGAAGTAATTCCATCGGTGTCGTCATCGTTGCTATACTCATGATTTAATTCTAATTTTGGTATCGAGGAATCATAAATACTGACCATCACTGAGAACTCACAATCTGGTAATGTTGATATTATTGAGATCATTTTTTGTTTTTTTGGGTTCGTGTTTTCTGATTCCATCGGTGTTGTCATTGTTATTATATTCATGTTGTCGCTCTAATTTCGATATCGCGGAATCAAAAATACTGACCATCGCTGAGAATTCACTATCTGATATAATCGTATTATCGAGTGACGACGATATCATCAATGATAATTGCGAGTATGCGGTTGATGCAATATAAAATTGAAGTAAGTAATTCTGCAGTTTACTCTGGCTGCATGATGATATCTTTTTTGCTATCCCGGTTAATATACCCCCGATTGTAGCCACCGCAGAAATGCAAATTGGAACTACGACCGGGGCAATCATTGTAACCGATGCAAGTATTATTCCGGCACCAGTGAGAACGCTTGACACCGAGTATATAGTAACATCAATTGCGGTGATTCTTCGTCGGTATTTTTTTATTTTTATTTGATACTCCTCAGTGAGGGTTTTGAGTCTATTCTGAAATTCTCTGACCTGATCATAGCGACATTGCGTCGATGACAAAGTCATTGTTGTTATTTTAAATCCGCTAGTGTTTTCAATTATTTGTCATCGTTAGCGGGAATTGTTAGTACTTCAGTCGGAAAAATGAGCTACGAGTTCTAAACACCAGGCTATTTTTGATCTAATGGTGGAGCTATCAACCGCGACGACATTAAAGCTTTTTTTGCGACCATCCATAATTAACGTCGCGGTGCCACCAGAGTAGGTTTTACCGTCCGCGATCATATTAAATTGATCGATAGAGATCCACGTTAGCCTGTAGATACCATCGGCCCATGTTGGCTTGTAGTCAGGGCCCACTATGCCGGGGAGACCCAAGATACCGATGGATAATGTAGTATAACCGTCTCTTATCCAATCCATGGTTCCATGATTAACCGTATACACGATATTTTTAACGCCCGTGTAGTGATGTGGAATCTTTACCTTTTCAGATATTCTTTTCAGGTTAAAAAGATCGTCGAAAATATCGAGATAATTTACCGTGATTCTGGTAGGATCTATTGTTTTTCTACTCTCCTCCCTGTTAGAGAAGAATAATGAAACCAGAAGGTCTTCAACTTTAAGCTCTGCTTGGGTTTTAATATGGTTGTCGATGTTAGAAAATTTCGTCGTGATATCTTGGAGGCTACTGCCCTCAAAGAACTTATTAACAATATCGCTGGTGTGCTTTTGTTTGTCAATAGCGCTTTTAATTTCCGCGAGAGTCATGCCTGTCAACGATGTGGTTTCAGACACAGGTGTTCTCCCTAAAAATTTATCCACGATGGTATTAAGTGTTGTTTGTCTCACCATAAACATATTAATATCTTTGAGAGTCATTGTAGATGTAGCCGGGACACCAAAGAAATTATTAGCGATGTAGGCATTGTGAGTGTGCTTGCCGATAAACTCACTGATTTCAGCGAGAGTCATGCCAGCCACAAGCGGGGTTCCAAAGAATCTACCAATGACGTCGTTAGTGGGTTTTTGATCTTCGCTTACTTTAAAAATCTCGAGATAATTTGCCTTGATTTCTGAAGCAGTCATCATCCTTCCAGCTTCCTTGTTAGCGAAGAATGAATTCAACAAGTCTTTAATTTCAGCGAGAGTCATGCCAACCACAAGCGGGGTTCCAAAAAATTTATGTACGACATTTTTGCGAAAACTATTATAACCTCGTATAAAATCATTCAGCTCACGTTCGTTGGTAGCAATCGCGTCGGTGATCGTAGACACAAGTGCGCCTGGTTTAAGTTGTCCATCGTTGGAATACAGTGCAATAGAGTTTTCAGCGGCAGCGCGATGCCGTATCAAAATGTCATTCACGGATATATTACTGCTTTTCAATTTACCCTGGCGATCTTGAAATACAACTATTTCGTTCGGGTCAACACTTGTTAAATTTAACGTCTCAGCGATTTCATCTTCTATTATTTTTTTTACATCCTCGATAGAACCCGCAGATGTTTCCTCGGTGGGTTCCAACATTGACAGAGGTTGTCCCCAAATATCGATCATTATTGTTAGCGTAACTTGTGTTTTCAATTTATTGATCCTTGTAATTTCCCACTCGTGTATTCGTTTACAATAATATGAGGTGGTTTCCACGGAGATCCAAAGGATTTTAATGAAATCTCCGCGAGGACATTTAATACTTCACGGCCGCATATCGGTGGATCATTTAATTGTTGTGTTGGCAGCGTGGAATAAAAAATCGGAAACCCTTTGAGTTTCATCGAGGAATTTATATACCGCATAAACTCGCTTGGCGGAGCTAACCCATATGAATCGAAATAGACAATTCCACGTGGATCAATCGCGTATGCAACCCAGTGAGTTCCCGATCCGCTGCTGTTATCAAGATTGATGATACCGGTTTCAACGTTATTTGGTTTTCTCGGTAATTGATCTCTCATAAAAACCCCTCTGAAGTTTTTTATCGCTAGTTTTTTAGCAGCATCAATTAAATCAAAATTGGACATAGGAACCATAGGTTCCTCAACAATTGGGCCGGAAATCGAAGATTTTTCAACTAATAAACCGTTCCTGGTATTTTTCTTAGACCCGATCCGTTCACGGATTTGCCGCTGTACCATGAATACGGGGTTCCTGGTAGGTACAACCCCTTTCCCTTTTTTTTATACCCGGATCCACTTGTGGATCTACCGCGAGCGGATCCACCAGTTGCCTTTTTCAACGCCATCCCTGCTGCGGTCCCAACGGCTCCCAACGCTGCCGCCTTCGCCACCGCTGGGGCAGCCGCTGCAATCAATGCTGGTATTGCGGCTAACAAAGGAAATATACCACCTGATTTTATCATGTTCGCGACTGCAGCTTTCGAAAATTCTATTTGAACTCCTCGCTTATTTTTCATTGCATCATTGAAATGTTTTATTTGACGATCCGTTAATGATATTTTATGTGTACCTCCGGACATCTGCGCTGGTTTTAACGTTATTGTTGTTCCACATTCCTTAGCGGATTTTGATCGCAATTTCTTGACCTGACCATCAGTCAGCTTGACACTAACAACACTATATGGCATTTTATTGTAAAACATATTTATTCTTTCAATTGATCTAATTGGGGGAATCCTATGGAAACTTTTCAAGTTTCATTTACAGATTTTCCACTGGTGCATCAACAAGTCTCATTCGTCCGCCAACCCCTTCTAACAACATTGATTTGTCGCTGAGAATGACAGCAACCGCTCTATAATTAACACCATCACCAGGATCTATACGAGCCCTAAAATGTATATCAACAACGGATTGCCTTGTTAAATCAAGATGTTCCAGTGAAAAGTAATAAATTGGATACAAGTTCTTAAAATCGAGCTGAGATATTTGCAAACCAGTATCAACATTTTGATCACGACCCATATATGACAGCATCCGATGATACACACGTGCTATTTGGTTGTTTCCGTAATTAAGCTGTATATCCTCAGATGGTTCTTGTTGTCCGTTTATTCTCAGTGAAACCTCACTTACCCCTAACCGATCAAATATCATATGACTGCGTTCTTGGGAACCTAATCGATTCCGATTCTGCAGCGCTATAAATATATGACGTGGAGCTGAAACGCCTTGTTTTGATGCCAGGTGCCATGTTAATGTACCAGCGACATTATCCTCTTTAGCATCAGTCGTTGTTGTTAGCCAACTTAGCAATGATTTACCACCGGTTTCCATAAACGAAAGTAGCCGCTCTTCCGTGGTAATTGATGGGGTCATTACTGGCATCCATAATACTATTTTACTCAAAACAACTTTACCATCAGCAGCACCAGTACGCCAAATTGCATCGTTGTCATTCCCTTTTCGCACTAACGCGATTGTGTGTTTGGCTCCATAGATGACTTTTCTGACATTTCTGCAGAATCCAAATATGTGATGGAGTGGAATTGCACACGAAAACTTTTTCTCTTGTCCTTCCAATGCTAATTTTCGTGTTGCAAACCCTAGATTGAAATTACCATTAACACCTCCGAGAATATCAAACGCAGCTCCGGGTCTAGCTCGACGTTCTGGATTAATTGCTTCTCGTTGATTATCAACTGCAGTATCTTGTGCTGTTAACACTTTAATGTATTGAAGGTGGTCAGCGTTATCAGTAGTATCCTTTGCAAACATCATAGACGGACCAGCCGATCTTGTATAATCATCGGAGTATCTTGATAATCCGATTATTGTTGTTGCAACATCAACCTCGCGGTCTATTGATTCAATTTCTTTTCCATCAATGAGATATCTTGCACTTTCAAATAACGCCATTATACCGTTGTTGACGAAACCAACTCGGATATTTGAATCATTTGCATACGGGGTATCAGCTGCATCATTTGTTACAAGTTTTCCTTCTACTTCAATAAATGCTTCACATGGTAAAAAGTATTTACTGGTATCTTGAACTTGAAGTTCAATTCGCGATCGTAGGTCGGGTTGTATTGCATGATAGGAATAGTATTGATAATCGCGGACGGAATCATCCTTGCGCATTGGGGCTTCCATATCTAACGCGGGATCAGCTGTTCGTTTAAACATTTATAACATTACTAGCGTTTTCAATTGTGAAACTCGAAGAGTTTAACGCTAGCGTTTTAATTCTTTATAATCATCGTCGTTGAAAATTCCTCGAATTTCTTTTTTGTTTCAAACCACTTCCTGCTATCGCGTTCATGATAGCGCTATCTGTTACCGGTGGTGACGAAGTCAATTGCGCTAGTTTTTCTTCCACTGCGTTATTTATTGCTTTGCTGATTTTTGCAGGCATCACTGTAGTTGATGGCAGCACTAATGACGAAGTCATCGATGACGAAGTCATTCGTGGTTTCTTTCGCACCAATGATGCTATTTTATCTTTCGCAGCAGAAAATGCCTTTCCTGCAAGATTTCCAACGAAATTGATTCCCTTATCACGGATAGCATCAATGGCTTTCATTGATAATTGTTTAGCTAACGGCGCCACCTTGGGAGCCATTCTTGTAAATAACCCCGCAATGGTATTGCCGAAACCATCTCCGTACCACGCGCGATAAACAGGCAATCGTGAGTTCACCACGTAGACACTTACGGGTTTATCATGGTTATAGTGTATAATCATCTTGTTATAAAACTAGTAGTTTTTCAATTAGTGGTCAATCGCTTACATCCATAAGATTTTCATCGTTGTGATTTTCAACTAATTCAGCAATAAGTTCTCGATATACATTAATGTCCATGATACCACCAGCAAATAATCGTCTACAGATATCAGCGGCCTCGTTAATTATCTCGACGGAGTTATTTCCGGCTCGTTTCCCTCCGATGAGAACCTCTAACCGTGATATATCACTGAGAATATTACCAGGACATGTCACGGTAGAGTCAAAGACATCCTTTGGATTTTTAATCGAATATCCTTTTCCGGTTGTTTTCAAAGTTGTACCAGTTTCATCATACTCTTCAATTCCCCTTCTAAATTCTTTATATCCCAATTCTCTTTTATTTAAACGGCCAACACCCTTATTCGTTTTATACAACCAATCAGCCCATTCATCTCGGCTTATTCTACTGTTTTTATACTCGTCTTTTAAAAATTCTTTTCTGGAATGAAAGCTTTGGGCGGCGAAATCACCAAAAATCTTATAATGTTCGGGTTTTATTAATTGAGGTCGTTTGATTTCTGCTATAGCTCCTTCGGTGAGTTTGTCTATAAAGGAAACACCTCTTGGGGTGACGACATCAACAAGTTGTGGTTCAGGTGTGGAAACTCTTTGAGTTTCATCATCAATATCAGCTAGTTGTTCATACTCACGCTGAGTTTTTATATCACTGGATAACTGTTGTATCCCTGCGCGTGTTTGTCCGGTCTCTGCTGCTACCTTTTCAAGCACACCAAGAACAGGCACTTCTCGTCGCTTGCCTTCCTTAGGAATATCTCCGTATATTGCTCGTTCAGTTGCTGTTTTCACATCGCTGGTCGCCTTAGTTACCGGGGCGAACAGTTGTTCACTTGACACAGAAAAGTCAGTCTGCGCTTGTTGTCGTTGTTGAAGTTGATCGCGAACTCTGTCTCGAACCGGTATAAACTTTTTAATTGCTGCTAGCCGCTCTCGGGCTAATCTAGTTGTAAGCGATTCACCAACCATATATTGTTTGTGAACTAAATTTTCAAATGTGAAATCCGGAGGGTTTCCATCATAATTAAAAGCTTAGTTATTAAATAACTTAGTTATTAAATAATGTACCATCAAGCTAACGTATTCATCTTCGACAGGGTTAAACTGTACGACGCTATTCGCGAGTGTTTCAGAAATAACATCGCTGGGGATTTCAGAATTGTAATATCTGAGAATGGCGATGAACGATTTGTGTTAACGACGCGGCAACAAGAACAATTACGTGAAAATCGAGGCGTCGCGGTGATTACTTGCTACTACGACCAGATCATCCATTATGCACATAACTGCATGAGCAAGTCCAAACTGATGAGTATCCTTTCAGGAGAAAATCCTATGTAACAAGTGTTACAAAAAAACGCTAAAAAAAAAATAAATAAATAAATTATTTAAATTATTTACGAAAGCCTATATTATTTTTTAGTAACACTCACGTGGTTAAGATACGGGTCGCTCCTCGTTTAACATTTTTCTAAGATCACGAACTTTAGAACCAATTTCAGCTCGTTTTTGATATTCTTGGCCAAGCTTTTGACGTATTGCTTCAACGGTGCTAAATAGCGTTATAAATAAATTAATGTCGTTACCGTACAAACAACCATTAATGGATTTTTGAATTCCTTTCACGAGCCTGTACATCCTAGGTAAAACATAACGACCCTTACTAGACAGATATTCAATATCTTCATATTCCGAGGTAATCTTGTCAACGTCGAGACTTTCAGATAATAATACCCCTTTATTATTTAAATTTGAGATTTCAGCAATTATAGCGTTTACATCATTGATATCCATTATTTATATTTTTATATAAATAAATTTATTTATAAATATAGTATACTGTATCTCTAATTAATAAAAATAAAACATATATGACAACACATCTTTGGAACTCCTTGGGTGCCTTCGCATCCAAGTAAGCCCAAGGGGGACCCGAAACATACATCTCCGGCGGGAGGCCTAAGGTGGCAAACGCCATCTTAGACCGCCCAGAAGATATGCTTGAGGTATAACGTCACAACATGGACGGCACAATGCCATATATTTCCACTCGAGTGTTGTGGCAAATTTTAGGCATAACATATACTTAATTAACTTAATTAAGGATGGATTATAATTCAATGGAACGATGATGGTATGATGTGGGCGTGGTAAACCAAACCAACATGGCAACCCATGAAATCTCATTCATGGTTGCATGAGTTGGAAAAAAACACCAACCCACGCTACCGAGAATGCGATAGCATGGGTTGCCATGTTGGTTTGGCTGAGGGGGACCGCCCCACCCCCCCAATTAATAGAAAAAAACATCTTCCGTTTCGCCATCAAATAATGTGTCTGCTATGGGGACCGAACACGTAGTAGTTGATAGCTATGTTTACAAGACAAACACGATACCATTACACCACGGACTAGTCATACAGAATAGAGATTTTTTAATATATATATATATATATCTGATATACTTAACAATAAGAGATTTTTAAAATAGACAATTTTACTGTATTTAGGAATATAAAATACTAAGTACACAAAAAAAAAATTAATTTAACTGTTTGTAAATATCAATCACGCATGCCTGCGTCAGTGAAATACCGATCATACAGGGTGGGAAACAGAAGTGTGTACTGAAGGTCACATGAATACCGATCAATATAGAGGAGAGGGAAGACATGTATACTTAACAATAAGAGATTTTTAAAATAGACAATTTTATGCTGCAACAATGAGAAATATTTTAAACAAAATAATACAGTTGTTTAATAAAACAGCGTTTTATATACTCTGTTATAATTCTCTAGATAAAATACATTCACATACAAGGAATTTTAACCACGCCCACATACTTCAATGAATAGGAAACACTCGCGTTCTGGCTGAGCGAACATAGGTAATGCGTGGATTATAAAGAACGTCTGTACTGAAAAGAACGAGTTAGCTGTCTGCTTTACTGCTAGTCCACCCACCCCAAACATGAGATATGTAGATAAATAAAACTAATAATGCAGTTTTAGCCCACAAGTGACAATAAAAAGTTTTATTCTCTATCGAAAACTCATGCATTATATCTCCATTACAGTCACGTGGGCGCACCTAGTCAAGTACAGGTAATATAGCAGGCGACAAATTCCTTTGACGTCATAATACAAGGGAACTTAGTAGGTAGGGTGTGAATTGTAGTGCGGATTTATCCATAAAGGATTTATCTCCCTTAAATAGTTTCAGTGTATACGAACTTTATTTTATGACCATTTTTTTTAGACAGAGATGTTTTAATGATTTTTTCAGCAACAAATCGAATGGAAGTACTGCAAATATCGAAATATTTTCCAGCCGCATTTATCGACTGAAAGCTTCTCTCTTCATTATTTTCTAAATCAAACGATTTCACACCCTTGGGATGTTTCGCGTGCTTACCAGCGTTGCTTTTTAAAAGGTTATCGCGCTGCGAGACGGCTTGAAGATTCCCAAGACAATTATCAGTCTTCACGCCATTTATGTGATCAATCACAAGACCGTCTTCGATTAATCCGTAAAATGCTTCATAGATGGCTCTGTGACAGAGATACTTCTTCCTCCCAGCTGAAAACATCAAATAGCCCATATTATTCAGATACCCAACAGGTTCTTTGAGTCTGCGGTGCCTGACAACACCATCACTAGAGGCTTCGTAATTAGCAAGCACTGGGTGAGGTCTGAAATCTTGGCTCATTTGTATAATAATACTACTTGTCTAATTTATTATCTGCTTTAATTATAAATCTCTGGATATAATCTTGAGGGGTTTTTATTACTTTGTCCTTGATTTTATCAAGGATGACGGAGTCAATGATTCGTTTGTCATAGTAGCGTTTTAGTTCCCTGTATCGTTTACCCCCACAAGCAAGGCATAATTGCGATTTTCCTCTAACACCCACCCCACATTGGAGGCATGCGAGAGGGCCTTTTGAACCGTTTCTCACGCTTTGCATATGATACCCACAGAATTCGCTTCTGCATGATTTGTTACACGGGGTTGTAGATCCAATCATTAGCCACTTGCAGTGATTCATTATACTATATTTTTCTATTTAAATACTTGTTTTAATTATAACATGGAGGAGTTCAAGAGATTATCGAAAATTAAGCCCTGGAAAAATACTAAATTCAATCTTGATAGGGAGTTCCAAAGATTATCGAAAATCAAACCTTGGAAAAATACTAAATTCAATCTTGATAGGGAGTTCCAAAGATTATCGAAAATCAAACCTTGGAAAAATACTAAATTCAATCTTGATAGGGAGTTCCAAAGATTATCGAAAATCAAACCTTGGAAAAATACTAAATTCAATCTTGATAGGGAGTTCCAAAGATTATCGAAAATTAAGCCTTGGAGAAATACTAAATTCAATCTCGATAGAGTCTCTGATACACCAAAACGTCTAATCGGTGATAGAACTATACTCGGTAAAATCAGGGAGTGTTTTAATGAATTCTACCGAGACGGTGCAGCATACTGTTGGTCGACATTTCGAATTATTGATGAAGATGTCAATGTACCCATCATCGATGCTACTATGAACGATAAAAGAGCAGCTGAGATAATTTCACACCTTGGTGAGAAATCCAAAGGTGGAAATCCAAAGGATTTCATGCAAAGCAATTCCCAACAAAGCAATTCCAATCAGAAGTATTTTTTCAGAATAAAATTCATTATCGAAGTCGAAGGCAAATGGATTATTAAGGATAAATTTGAACCAATCCTCAAGGATAAAAAAAACTGTCATTGTAAGTAGAGATTCCAAACCAGGAATTCTAACTGGAATTGACAAACCATACTACGAGAGATCTTATCCCGTAACAGCAATCGTTTATGGGATATATCCGTTAAATGATAAACCCGATATTGCAAAACTAGCTCCTATGAAATATTCACCATTGACTTCGTCAAGGCTCAATTGTGTAGCAACACGGGTAATGGAACACTTCACAAATGCATCCCGAGGAAATAAACTAACTGATCTGCGACGTAGGAAAATAACCGAATGGGAACTGACAGTGAAACAGCACGGTGCAAAGATTTCTGATATAGCTAAATTAGAAACATCATTAAGATTTCCAATAACCGTTATGACGATAACCGGAGAGGTTTTATACGAACCGAAATATAACAAAAATGGAGCCCCAATACAGATTATTGATCATAACAAACACGCGTGGACACCTGCGGTAACAGTATTTCCACGAGAACGAACCGTGAAATATATCCCCCGGAAATTTTCCGGGGATGTTTTCTATGAAGAGAAATTATTTGATGCTATTCATGCGTTGTGTAAAGATGATCCTGTGTCAGTGTGGTTACTTAGTAGTGCTGGTTCCGAATCAGGATTTGATCAATTTGTAAGACCAAATGGTGAATTATATCGCGTTGAAGAATTAGATAACAGAATGAGAAAAATCGCTAGTGATTTTTCACCGGAGAGTTTCCATGAAAAACTACTCACGGATAGTTTTACTATTCCATCAGTGGTAGCTCACTTCGCAAGAGAAAAAAACTCATGGCGTCCAACACGAAGTGATTTTCTCGAGGACGTTAAATTGAGTTGCATCGAATTTGGTCATGGAGGACTGTGGAATACAAAATACCATCGTGACGGTATGATTTCAATTGATATATCCGCGTGTTATCCTGGAAGTTTTCTCGGGTATGGGGAATGCGCTGAGTACTTCAAACGATTTGGACACCCCACGCATGAAATGACTCGTGTTGCGATTAATGGACCATTGCCTGATTTTGATTTAACCGGATTCGCTCGTGTGATATCATTTGAACTCGCTACAGGGTTACATCCGTGTAGTTATGTTTGGCTTGGTAGACACCTATCTGAAAAACACTGGATGCCAATAGTGATATTGAGATATATGATTGATTGTGGCATGCTGATATCGTTGATTGTTTCCGAGGCTATTATATGCTATCGAGCTCAGAAAGAAGTTTGGCTACCACAACCCGATCTAGATAGAATAATCAACGAACTACGAAAACAGTTTCCAGAAGAACAAATCATGAATTGGTCTAAGAAGTTATTTGAAATTAAAAAAGAACAAGCAAAAGATTTTGGACGAAGAATAATCGGTAAATTTACCCAGGGTGGACGATACGACAACGCAAAATACTCTTCGCGGTTGATCATAGATGTCGCTGAATACGATTTTCTTGTAACGGATTTAACGAAACAGGGAAAACTTGTATCCCGTAAGGATGCTTTTCTATCCAATGGTGAGAAATTAGGTACGGTTGTTACCTACTGTGATGGATATAATTCCCAGTACACACATTTGAGAAGTTCTATGCTAGCTTATGCTTCTATCAATTTATTTTCGATGATAAATAGATTTCCTAATACCGCGGTTAGAGTAGCCACTGATTCGATGTATATACACAATAAGTACAAATCAGCTGTAGCGGCATTCACAGATCCGGAGGAAGCGTGGGGGCGTTGGCGATTTAAAAAGGAGATGCTACATGAGTATTGTGAATCCGCAGACGTTGCCATGGATGAAAAGTACTTAAAATGTGATGAGATTCAATCAGAATTTTCTAATGCACCACCGGTATCTGATCCAATATGTAGATACAAGACAGTTTATTTAAACGGTTGTGGTGGGTCAGGAAAGACAACTCGTGCAATTGAATTATATCGTGGTGGTGGAAATACTTGTATTCCTACTAACATGATTGTGTTAACACCGACTCACAGACTCGCCAGAGAGATGATACAGCGAGGGGTAAATGCTTGCACTTACCATAGTTTTTTTCGATGGAAAGGTGACAAATGGACTCCTGAGCGTATGGGTGATAAATTCATTCCTGAAATCATAATTTGGGATGAAATATGCACAGTGTCATTAGATGTATTAAAAACATTTCTTGAGTGGTTGTTAAACAAAAACACAAAAGTCGTCATGTGCGGTGATCACGGCCAACCACCACCATTTGTCGGTGGATCTCCACATGAATGGCTAAAGGGTTCTGTAGACTATTATGAAGAAATTAATACCGACCATAGATCACTTGATGAACAATTACGCGAGTTCAAAGCACTGCTTAGATTACAACCGGATAAAATCCAATGCGAAATAGCGCGTGAAATAATTTCAGAAACTCCTATGAATGATTTCTGGGAAACGTGGAGACCAAATGATTTGATAGTAGCAAGTAGAAAAATAGTCAGAGACACACTTCAGATGAAGTTATTTGAATTGCATAAAGAAAAATTTGCAACGCTTCCAGTACCCCTTTGTTATAGGCCATCGGATACACGAAAACAGAATATTGAAGTTGATATTCCAGGCCTAAAATCCGAAGGATTTCAAAAGCAGATTCTCGTGTTAAATGATATTGTGCTGGTTGATATCAATGTCGTTGAAGATGCATTGCGTGCTAATAAATCCCCATGGACGCTAGGATACGCAGCAACAATACACTCTTCACAGGGATTGACTATATCGGATACAATTGTTTGGATGGTAGATAATCGCATCGAATGGTCGAATTTAGTCTATCTCGCAGTATCCAGAGTACGAAGAATAAATCAGCTTCGAAGAATTGTCGTCATGACAGAGTCAGGTGGCGATGATGAAATCATTGGTGATGATAATGACACAACAATAAGTGATATTGATGTTAGCATCATTAATAAAAAACTCTCCGGTTACAAACAACAGGACAAAAAAAAACAACGAGAATTTGATATTGATGCTAAATTAATAATCACTTTGAAGAAACAACAGAATAATCACTGCGCGAGTTGCAATTGTATAATGCGTTGGCAGTATTCGGATAAGGATCCTCGCCAATTCACCGTAGACAGAAAAAATAACAATCTCGGTCATGTCAGAAATAATGTGATGTTGACTTGTCTTGAGTGCAATAGACGCCGGGGTGAAAGCACAATGCCTCTGGCATCGGGTGCTAATTAAGACCATGCGGTGGCAATTGAGTATCCTCGGGAATAACCTGTAGTTGTTGTCGAGTAAATCCTCGCTGAGGAGCAGTTGAATCCAGTTTATAGATTGCTGGTCTACCAGTTGATCGTGTTATACTAGATATCTTATGCGTAGTGACGCTCCAAATAGGATCAGTAGCCCTTTTTCTACCCCCTTCAAGCTCTCCTGGTTCGTATAAGTACCTAACAGTGACATTACTACCAAGAATTGGTTGGGAAACGCTAGCGTTTCTAGGGAAATCTTTTTGTGGTTGTACGGGTATAGACTTCTTTTTAATCGCGTTGATAGGTTTCATGTTGATTGTTCTAGTAATCTCGTTATTCAGTGCAGTAATCACAGCTGGTAACCTTTTGACCCATTCACGGGATCGCTTTTCTTGAATGAATTCTTTTGCGTATTGATATCCAAATAACCGCTCAGCAATCGTCCGATTAAATCGTTCTACAATGGCCTGATCGCGATGTAGCGCAGTATGCCCTCGTCGTATGGTGACATTATGATTTTTCATTGTAGATAAAACAGCGCCTTGAAATTCCTTGCCAGGATCAACCTGCAATAGATTCGGCCAGTGCAGAGGACCTCGTCGATAAATCCTTTCAAATGCAGAAGCAACTTCAGTGGCTGATTTTGTTTTTAACGGTTCTGCTTCTTTGTATCGACTTGCAATATCAACTACGGTTAACGCGTATTTGTAACCACGATCATGTGGCAGAAATAATATATCAGCCTGATGAACTTCATTAGGAGCGGTCACATCAAAATGCGAGAATTGAATTTGTTTAGGTGGTGGTAGATAAATTTGCCATAGTGCCTGTTTGGATAACCAATCCGCCGCTGTAGTTTTTTTCACTTTTGCAGCGCTAGCGAGTTTATGGACTGCTGATTTACCCCTCCAGTATCCTCTTGGGGAATAATAAATTGATTCCATATTAAAATGCTAGCATTTTCAATTACCAGCACCCATCATCAATTTGCCTTTCATAGCTGATTTTACCAACCACGAAGCCAACTTTTCTTTAAAAGATTTATCAGGAATAGCATTTAACGCATGAATTAATTTCACATCCGCGAGATGCCTGTGCTGCAGATTACTGCTTTTATAAGCAACATCATGAAGGTGACAGGCCTTATCAATGGCGTTTATTGGTTCTTCACCGGGACGGGGTTGATTTTGATCATCAAGTCTGATATCTAATCGTGTTCCGGGACCACAATAGCTATATCCTGGAAGGTGCTTTTCTCCGGGGTACTTTGCCCACGGTGTTCCTGGGAGTTTTGTCAATTTGGCTGCAATATCACCTCCTCGTTTTTTTTTAAAACATCTCCGGATTGTAAAATCTTTGATTTTGTAGAAATAAATCTAAACTTTTTTATACCACATGTTGCACATCTACCAGTTAGTGCTGATCTGTTATTTTTAGTTGTAACCGTCGTCACATCATTTGTGCTAGTACGCGTTTTACACTTCACACAATATAGATCCATAATTTATGTATAGAGATATGAATATAATTGATTTTTCAGCGACTAAAATAAGAGAACCAGTTAAGCATCATGCAGCGCTACCAAACTCTATCCGTGCAATTATAATCGGGCCATCTGGATCCGGTAAAACGCAATTGTTGCTCAATTTAATAATGAGATGGATGAAGTGGGATAAGTTGTATTTAATTGCCCCTAGCGTAGATGATCAACGATGCTATGAAGTGTTAAAGGATTTTAACGAGAATGCATCAGAAATTAAAGGTGAGAATACCATTGATTTTATAACTGATATTGACGAGGCGCCATCCGTGGATGACCTTGATGGGAGCATTAACAATTTAGTCGTATACGACGATGTGATGTTAGACAATCAAAAAAACCCAGCTAGAATATTTTCCCGGGGGCGTCACAAAAACACTGATGTGATATATGTCACTCAACGCTACACTCAGATTCCAAAAGTGATCAGAGATAACTGTAATATTCTTGCTGTGTTTAACGGCGTTGATACACATACGCTACGAAATATTTGGCAGACATGGTGTTCCGATATGGACTTCAATCAATTTAAAAATTTCTTTAGTTATGCTCAGTCAAACCCGCATGGATTTGTAACAATAAATTTACATGATCCTCGGACACGATATCGTATCGGACTCGATCAAATTTTCGGTTGAAATCATTTATTATTTTTTGTTAACCCAGAACTGAAAGTTCCAGCAGCAGAGAGGGTGGATGACAACGACGTTGGCGTATATAAGGAAATCTTATTTTATCGAATAGACGCCATTTTTTTTACTATTTGGCAGAAGCCTCAGATTTCCGAATCGACGCTCGGAAAGTTGTAGGGTTCACCCTCTCTGCTGCTAAACCAGTCTGGAATTAAGTCAATTCAAACTGAACAGGTCCAACATCAGGATAAAACGAAATCCAAAATAACATATAAGGCATTGGCCCATGCCTTCCTTCAGAGCACTTGACATAACGTCATAGCCGATAAACTTTCTTGTTTGTAGTTCCGATTCCACCTCCATCAGCTCCTAAACGCAAAGCTACAGACAATAAGCTTCAACAATGGTAGAACAAGGTGGACCAACAGTTCCAGTACTAAAAGAAGAATTATCAACCAAGGTGTTTGAATTCTAGATTGTGTACTCGGATTCTTAGGCACATGCTAAGCCACTCTTACTGTAAAATTATTGTCAGCTTGAATAACAAGATCCAACAATTTATCCGAATAGTAATAACCACTACTCAAATGATAACCTTTTCTAGCACTACATTAGTTCCAAGCCACTGGCTTTAAATATAAAATTTCTGTAGCATATCCATACTGAACTATTAAACAGCATCCTTATCGCGTGAAGGCTCATGGTTATTCCTCATAACAAACAGCAACATTTTGTTGAAAAATTCATTGGCTGAAATATAGCCAGCCACAAGTTAATCCCATGATTTATAATCGCTCATCTTTTCACATGTGTTTTAAATGGAACTCATACCGTCTTCTTGATCAGAATATTCGTCTCTGTAAGGTCTTCTTTTGTGGAGTTTGAATTAAGAAATGATCCTCATGCATGTTATATTCCTGCCCACCACCATACTTGCCGAACTATTCTGCGGATAGTCAACTTGGCGGGGTGTAGTAAAACTGTAACCAAGCTTATTAATTCTAGCCCATGGGAAGAGTGTTTTTCAGTTGGCATGTGGATTGTCAAGAACATTGAATGGATAAGTTCCATCTCTACGTTTCCAGAAGTCAATCTTATAAAAAAATATTTAATCTCAAACTGGACGGTAATATCAACAGCACCATCATTTACGACACAAGGATAGCCTTTGATGTAAATCGGTATAGAACGAGAACTTCCCAAATCATTCATTTACGTAGCTCCATTCGTTTTCTAACACACCAATAATGGCGCGTAATCCATTCCTGCTGTAACATAACAAATGGAAACAGCTGTCTTGAATAAATCGTCTACAATATCTTTGAACTTTGAACTGTCTTTGGTATCTATATTACTAACAACTAACACCTCCCATATATAATGGCAAACATCGGAGAAGCATATTCCGTTATATTAGCTCGAGAAGGACTAGAATCAATGAAAACAATTCTCCCGTGCGAGATTCTGTACAACAAAAATTACAAAAACGTCAAGAGGCTCAAGTTGAATTTGAAACATCTGCAGAAATTTTTTTTTGAACCAATTGTCCAACCAACTAAAGAAATCGCTGTGGCTACAACAGCATCAGAAAAGGTTATTGCGGAATTACCAAAACAAATTGCCGAAGCTGTGGAGTCTGCTTTAAAAAAAAGTGCTGAAATCGATGATGTTACAAGTATTGTCGATGATTTTTTTTCTAAACCAGAATTAAAAACCAGAAATTTTACTCAGGTTATATTCAAGTTATGGCTCATACTACTACTTTTGCTGCGGCGGGATATCAACTACGGTATCAGCTTCAAAAGCCGGAATTTTATAACACTCCAGAACACGAGTGCGCTGCTAAGGTATTTCGTAAGTATAAGGATAATTCGCAAATTAGTACATAAAAAAATATTAGCGCGATTATGATGATTTTATTAGAAAGGTCAATGAATAAAAAAGGTATTTTAACGCCAACAAAGCAGCTATCTCGAACATGGAGACAGCCATGACTCCAGATGTAACTGGAAGTGGTTTTGTTACACCGTGTCCCAATACTATTCTCGATGATGTGCAACAGTTAGAAATTCTGATGGGGGGCGGGAAACGAGCCGGTAACAATTCTAAGAAAATTATTAATGAAGCCGTTGATATCTGTCAACGATTATTTCAAAATGGTATAATCGATATTGGTGTTTATTAGGAATTTATTGATGAAATTCGATGGATACTATAGTAACTAATTGTTAAAGTAAATTCACGATATCCAGTTTACACGACGTATTACGGGGATGGATTCGGTAACATTATTCAGGGATTGTTTATAATAATAGCTCCAAAGATTGACCCAATTGCAAATAATTATCGATGAAAGCCGTGGATGTTGTTTGTGAAAAAGCTCATGGTACAATCAGTAACGTTGCTGGTAAGGCGCTCTCTGCAATCAGAGATAGATTAGCACGTTTAATACGCAGACAGCAGCCAGTGAAATTATCGAGCACAGAAGTTGTGCTGGAAAATGTCAGTATAATAATAAATTAAGCCGCAAATCAATACTTAGCCGCACGGGCAGGTGAAGAAATAGAAAAACATTATAACCTCGAGTTTTATAGCAGGGAGTGGTCTTCTTTTTGGACGATAAAAATTAAAATTAAATGTTTACGCGGGTATCTGATACAGCATTTGATATGGATCCACCGGTCAAACGAGATGGATATGTGCGTGATTATCAACATTATTCCTATACTGAGCATACACCCGACAAGTGAGCGAGAATGACTTACAGGTTCATGATACAAGTAGATATTATTTGTCTTATGAAGCATTTATTGAAGTCGTGGGTCAAATCGTAAAGACGAATGCTACTAATTACACAATTGGTGATAAAATTGGTTTTGTTAACAACGATGAGATGGTGTTATTTAACAAAGCTACATACTCGATTAATGGAAAAGAGATTGAATCGTGTCTTGAAAATGTCGATGTTGCCACGACGATCCTTGGTCTTGCAAGATATTACAATGACTGCACAAGATCATCTGGAATAGTATTAATGTTTGCAAAAGACACATCTCGTCATCCAGAACACACAAATGTAACAATAGGTAATGTGAAAAACGCAGCCGGAGATGGACGGGCACGTGTAGTATTATCGATGAACGAAAATTTTAACTTAGGTTTTCAGCACGTAAATCAATGCTAAAAGGTGACGAGAGAAGGTTTTCATGTGTGATTCCATTATCGCATATTTTTAGATTTTGCAGAGATTTCCGAAAGGTTATATTCGATGCTAAGCACGAAGTATCACTTGTTAGGAAGAGCACTGACGATGATGCATTATGGCGAGATGATGCAATTGATCAGGGTAGAGTAGTATTAACAAAAATATCTTTGTGGATGCCATCATTGACTTCATCGATCACTGTAGAATAGCGATTACTTTTCTTTATGGATCAAGCCGGTAAATCAGCATTATCATGGTCGACAATGAGCACGGATAGTGTCGAAGTTGATACTAACTTTTCCACGTGGCAATTATCAACACAACGAGGGGTTTCAGCACCAGGACATATATTCTTTGCGATTCGGGTAAATTCCAGAGTACATAACCAAGAAAGAAATCCCATGGCGTTTGACACATTTGGAGTACTGACGTCTCTTTGAGGATAAACGGACATCAAGAACCCTCTGAAGATAGTACGCTAAATTTGGAGAATAAAGATGTTTTACGTGCGTATTATCGATTGATGTCTTATTTGTGGCGTGATCAAAATATTGACACTGGGCTGCAAATATCTCAACTTGATTTTACAACCTTGTATCCGATTTATTACTTTTCACTGGAACATCTTGATTGGGTTAAGCAATCTGTCGTTGATGTAACCTTTCAAACTCATTTACCAACATACCACCAAAAAAAGATGGTCCACCGCTTATTCCTGCTTGTGGTAGAGCAATCGCGGTCATACTCAGTGTTAAAGCAAGGTTACTCGATGGTGTTTGTGGACGAATGCAACTTGTTGACGCTCCAGTGGAAAAGATGTAATGTAGACAATTAGATCAATCGTATTATTATAAAAATGTCGTATAATCATGTTAGTGTCACTCAGACTCCCGATCAAGTGAAAAAATTACAGTAAAAAATAGTGAGCATAGCGCAGATTGAAAACATCGTATATACAGTGTAATCAGGATCAGCAGCATGGTCACAACGAAATGATACTATCAAATATACAGCGACGGTAACTGGCGTGTATAGGTTGTCTGTGTTCAGAGGTGAAAAATTTAGTATATGTTCCGGAGTCGTCACTATTATCTTAAATAACGGAAACGAAGAAATGTTACACTGGACCCCGATAATAAGAAATTAACTAAAGCGACTTACTGGTGGTGTTTGGAATTTGTAGCTGAAACGCCTCAATTGGTAACTGCGTAAAATAATAATGTCCTTGACAAAGTCAACGATGACAAAGTAAATAACAGCGTCGACATCAACGTTGATGACAACCTTAAATGTTCAATAATGTAGATACGATCAAGTACGAGAATGGCAATCAGAGCTTAAAAAAAAAACATCATTGACAAATATACATTAAAGGTAAAAAAAATTATACAAACGACGTGCAACCACGTTGGATGTTGCTGCCTTAGTTGCGTCCACCGGCGTAGTATTATCAGCGTTAACACCGGTAACAACCGCGGTAGTAGTAACAATATATGCTTCATCGTTAGCGGCAATTTTAGGTGTTTTTAGCATTATGACGAAAAAGATATTCATGTGCATGAACATAAAACTCAACGAATACGTTGTAAAATTAAACATAGTCACAGTCGCTTATTGGAAATTATCAGTGATGATATCATCAAGCCTCAACGATGATAAAATATCATATTCGGAATTCGCGCTAATGGATAAGATATACAATGAAATCTACGTTTTGAAGGAAAATGAAAATAAAAAAAAGGCAACACCATCGGAGCTACTTCAATGGATAGCAGCAAATATAACTCCGGCAAGAACAACAATGATATCAGTAAGCTCAACCAAACATGAATTTAGTATTAATTTCCAACTGTGAGTCAGGTAAACGAGATCGAACTGGCACATTTGCGAGTATGTCACAGCTGGCCAAATATCACATCAAAATCATTTGGTAGACTACAATCAAATATTTCGCTGGTGTTCGCGTTAAAAATAAACCTGACGGCATTGGAACGTAGTTGGAATACCAACCAAGTTATCAATCAATGAGGAATTTCAACGTCCAATAAAAGAAATCACAAGAAAGGAATCCAAGATAACGGTTCATGAACCGACATTATCCGTCGCGATCGAGATAAATTCTCCCTACTACACCGTTGATATATATCAATCTTTGATTATATCATTGTTAGGATGGCCTGAAATTCCACCGTCGACACCTCCACCGTTACCAGAACCTAAAAATTCTGATTATACCACGGACAATCAATCATATCATGAAATGAACCCAAATTACAAAAATCGTTTACTTCCTATAAAAAAAATGCAACGTTGGGTAGTGGTTTTATTTTTCTTAATAGGTACAACTATATGGTGGCATTTTATTTATGAACAGACTTCAGCAGGATTTAAATCTATTATGATTTGCCTATCTGAAATCATTGAATATTTTAAAGAAATTAATCAAGAATATAAGCGACAACAAGAACAAATACGGCAGCATGTTCAAGATCATCTTTTTGATTTAACGAGTTCACGTAGCGAAATCATCGCGCGAATTGAAATAACAAACCAGCTAGTATTCGACATGGAATATATTTACCAGCTAATAATCCAGGCAACAAATGATCCCACCGAGGACATAAATCGTCATAAACAACGATTTTTATATGCATATTCGATAACAGAAGTGTCACTGTCATATTATAAATTTCCCGGATATAACAGAGCTAAATTATGAAAATCCATCAACGAAATCATCGATTAATTCTTCGCTGAAATACTTGCCCGGTGGAGAAAAACGCTGCCGCCGGCAACTATTCTCCGATAGAACACTACGGGACACACAAAAAATATTTTTATGATAAGATGATCATCGATGATAACAATAAAACGAAACACTATATGCTTCCACGTGATAAAATAATGACATTTACGGTCCGCAATAATTAAAATGTGCCTGTGGTCGGCGTAGATTCACCTTACCTAACCTTGTTTTCGATGATGGCTATCCGTAAATAATGTAAATATGCCGAGTAAATATCTGAACAGACCATTAACAGAAGAAGAACTCGATGGTGAAGAAATAATTAGTGCGATCAGAAATAAACCTTGTGACTGTGATCAGTGAGATCAGTTTAGATTCAACTGATCTAACTGCGCTTTCGTTAATTGTGATTGTAAAAAAGAAAATAATAATAAAATGAAAATCATAAAATGAAAATCAAAGATTTTATAATTTTCACTTTGATGATAATCAGTCATTGGTAACAATGGTCTTAATCATAACGGTAATTTTATGTTTCAACAAATATTGAAAATCGTATAATGAAAATCAAAGATTTGAAAATCATAAAATGAAAGCCATAACAATCTTTGATTTTCATTTTATTATCTTCAAATCTTTGATTTTTGCTGCCATAGGTAACAATGGTAGTAATTATCACGGTAATTTTGGTGATAATCTTGGATTTATTAATTTGTCATTATTACCGCATTGTTACCAAAATTACAGTCTAATCGACATAATTACCGACAATCAATCATAATTGCCGTCTAATCGGTATAATTACCGTTATGATTACCAGTTAATCGGTATAATTACCACCAAAAACTACCGTTATGATTACTCGTTAATTTTTTTTTTGCGCGTTAATATAATGCCTGTCAAACCTACGTATTAGTCCGACGGAGATATAATTCTTTTCTCGCTGCGCATGGAAACGAAAACCAAATCGATGTTTCATCGAAATATAGCATCAGGTTAATTCGATTGCACAAAACAAATCTGGGAACACCCAGGAGTATATAAACATTATCCATCCGCAACAACAGGTGTTGCACGCAGTGATAATCATACTGCGCGATTACAACAAATTCAACAAAACATGAAATCACGCAAGGATGAAATCGACATCGCTAAAATAATAAGGGTTCTAAACGATGAAAAAAATAAAATAATCGCGCAAATACAAGAAACGGAAAGCGAGGTCGCGAATCAACAAAAAAACATCGCGGAATGTTAATAAATTAGAGCGCGTAATAAAAAAAACCTTCGCTGTTATTAAAGCGAAAAACTAGAACTCGCATGGATTAACGCGGAAAATCAAATAACCATCGCGGATATTAGTGCGTTAACTAAAACCTAAACCACGAATTATAAAAAAATTAAAACGGAAAATGAACGATTAACCACGCCATTCAAAAAGTATCGGACGCGAATAAAAAAAAATCGTGGAGGTACTTAACCAGAAAAACTCACACATAAATAACAACGTTGAAATGATTATGACGAAAACATTGTTAAATGAACTTTATTTCAAAGTCGTTCATTAAAAAAAAATATTTGTGTTTGTTTTTCTTCGAAAATTCTAGAAATCTCATCGGTGATTTTCTTGATAATTTGTCCCACCGGGATAAACTATGACATGTTATTAGAATTCACGCAAAGAATTTTATTTCGTTCTTCAGTGATGTTGTTTATTATCAAGTATTCATTTTTGTGGGATGTATACCGTATTCACGTGCGGTTTTAACTTGCTCGTATTCATCAAAAATATATTTACTCGTGAATATTATGCTGGCTCTGACTAAATGTCTTATCTTATCAAATTCGGTTGTCAACTCAGCAATATTTTTATCGTTTTTTATTACTGTAGGATTTATTTGTCTAAATAATTACCCGTATATAAAGGATATCCTTGTTTTATATCGACGCGAACATGTTCTAAACATTGTCCATCGGCTACGCTTTTTACCGATGCAGAATTAAGATCAAAATATTGGCAGAGCACATCGATGAAAACAAAATTATCTCTTCATCGATGAATCCCTAATGTGAATCCGCGGATGTTACGATCGAGGATGATTATTATTATAATCAGATATTAGAATTATCGTCAGCGCCGTCTGTGTATGATCCAGTATCTAGATATAAAACCGTTTACTTGAACGGGCCAGGAGGTGCGGATAAACAACCCGAGTTATTGAACTATTTCGATAGAACTCAAACATGATTGTGTTAACCCGCACACACAGACTTGCCAGGGAGTTGACAAACCGAGGGATTGATTCTTGTACTTATCATAGCTGTTTTCGATGGAGTGGTGACGCATGGACTCCTGATTGAATGGAAGAGAAATATATTCACAGGGTTATTATTTGGGAAGAGATATGCGTAGTGTCGTTAAAAATGTTTAAAATATTTCTTGATTGGATGATGTCAAAAAACCGTAATAATGTGTAGTTATCACGGTCAACCACTGCTATTTGATGGACCATCTCCACATTTCTGGCTGAAGAATGTTGTTCATTATTAGGAGGAGATATATGAAGATCATAGAGCGCTTGATCCCGTCTTGAAAGCGTTTAGGAACACGATCAGATTACCATCGAATAACATTCAATATGAAATAATGCGTGGAGTAATTCCAGAAACGTCCATGAACGAATTTTGGGAAACGCAGAGACCAAACGATTTATTAGTGGTAAGTAGAAGAGTAGTCAGAGACACATCCCAAACGCAATTATTTAAAAAAAAATAGGGTGGTGTTTCCAAAGCTGCCTGTACCGTTGTGTTATAGACCAATTAATACACGACGACAAAATGTTGAAATTGATATTTCAGGAAATTCCACGACGGAGAATCTTGTGTTAAATGATATGAGTTCTGGTTGATATCGATGTTGTCGAGAATGCATTAAGCGCTGAAAAAATCTCCGTGGAAGTTAGGAAACGCAATGACAGTTCATTCATCTCACGGATTAACCATTTCGGATACATTTGTTTGGATTGTTAATCATCGTATGGAATAGTCAAACTTGGTCTATCTCGTAGTATCACGAGTTAGAAAATATAATTAATTACGGAGGATTATTATAAATTTTGATGACAGTGTTATTTATGCGATCGCGTTGGTAATTGTGTATTCTCGGGAATCACCTTAGTAGTTCACGTGTAAATCTATGTTGACGAGCAATCGATACTAATCTGTATATTATGGGTCTACTGGTCTTACTATGTCAGATATTTTATTTGACATGATACTCCAAATACGATGAGTCGCTCTATTTTACTACAGTCAAGTTTACCAGGTTCATATAAATATCTTACAGTGAAATTACTTAATATTGGTTGTTTTAAAAATTCATGTCGTTGTACGGGTATATATTTTTTTGGATCGCGTTAATAGGTTTCATATTGATTGTTCGAGTAATTTCATTATCTAATGCATTTATCATACATGGGAATCTTTCAACCCATTCACGAGATCTCTTTTCCTGAAAGAATTCCTTCGCGTATTGATATCTAAATAACTGCTCAGAAAGTGTTCGATTAAATCGTTCAACGATTTCCTGATCATGATGAATTGCAGTATGTCCTCATCTGATTTTGACATTATGTTGTTTCATCAGTGATGATGATGCACCCTGAAATTCTTTTCCAGGATCAATCTGTAATAGGTGTGGCCATCGCCGACCAAATCGTTGATAAATTGGTTTAAACGCTGAAGCTACCTCTGCTGCTATCTTTGTTGACAACGGTTTTGCTTCTTTGTATCTGCTCGCAACATCAACAATGGTTAACGCGTATTTGTATGTTTTCGTATAGTATGATGTGGTAAAAAATAATATATCAGCTTGATGAACTTCATTAGGAACGCTGACATCAAAATTCGCGTGTTCGTTTTTTTTTTAGGCGGCGGTAGATAAATTTGCCATAGTGCTAGTCGTGATAACCAATCTGCTGCAGTGGCGTATGTAACTTTTGCTGCTTCGGCGATTTTACTAAATGCTGCGTTACCTTTTCAATATCCTCTTGGGGAATAATAAATAGATTCCATTATCGTAATCGGCTGATTTAATTACCTGGAAAATGTTCAGTTTTCAAATACTAGCTTACCTTTCATCGCGGTTTTTATTAACAAGCTAACTAAGTTTTCTTTGAAAGATTGATCGGTAAAAATTAATTTTCATCTGCAAGATGTCTGTCTTGCAGGTTGTTGCTTTCATAAGCTACATCATTAACATGACAAGCTCGATCAATAGCTTTTATCGGATACTCGCCGGATTTTGGTTGATCTTGATTATCAAGTCTGATATCAGGTCTGGTCCCAAGACCACTCTAATTTTATCCGGGTAGATGTTTTTCTCCTTGGTATTTTGCCCATGTAGTACCCGGTAATTTTGTTCATGCTGCGGTAATATCACCTCCTTGCTGCTTTTCTTAAAACCCGGCTGAGCGGGAATATATTTAAATTTCTTTGTATCGTTCACATTTACTCGTAACCGCTGATCTGTATTGTTGTTATTGTAATCATTGTTAGTGTATACTTTGGAGTACGTGTCCTGCATATAACACATATAAATCCATAATTTTATTCATAATAACATAAATGTAATTGGTTGTTCTGCGACAAGAATACAAGAACCAATTAAGCATTTTCCTGCGCTACCAAATTCTATCAGAATGAATATCATAGGTCCATCTGGTAGTGGTAAGACGCAACTGTTATTTAATCTGATAATGAGATGGTTCAAATGGGATAAGTTGTATTTGATCGCTCCGTCTGCAGACGATCAACGATGTTACGATGTAATCAAGGATTTTAACGAAGACGCAAAATTGTGAGATGAGCGTGGTGAAGATGTTGAATTTATCCGTAAGATCGATGATGCACCGAGTGTTGATTCCCTTCATGGGTTTATTGACAATTTAGTCGTGTACGTTGATCTAATGTTGCATAAATAGTCCAATCCAGCCAGAATATTTTCTATAGGTAGGCATGAAAACATTGATGTGATTTATGTAACCCAGCGATATACACAAATGCAAAAAGTAATCAGAGACAATTGTAATATTCTCGCTGTGTTCAACGGAGTTGATACACATACACTAAAGAATATTCATCAAAATTGGTGCAACGGTGATATGGATTATAATCGTTTTAGAAATTTCTTTTCAAAAGCATAAGCTACCCCACATGGTTTCATAACACTAAATTTACAAGATCCTCGAGCACGGTCTTGATAAAATAAATTGATGAACGGTGTGATGAGACATCACAAAAAAATAAACACACGGATACCCTCCTGATACATGTTTGGAGATGAAAACTCTCGCTAGATAGAAGCCTTTTTTGCCCCCGTTATTTTTCGTTTTTTTTTTTAAAAAAATAGGAGGTGTTAGTTTTTAGTAATATAGATACCTATATCACAAATAACGAAGGGCGTCCCTGCTGCTGCATAACACTGTTGAGATATGTTTAACTTTCCTAGAGGATGCCAGCGTGTTGCTTCTTTCTCTGTGTGATGAATCTTTGTTTTCTTTTTTACTTCTTATGAGGATAATCTTAAATGATACTGATAGTAGAACATTCAGCAGTATCAGCAGTTACAAATACAAGAACTCTGTTGCGTAGCCATATTGATCCCACCTAAACCAGGAAGTAGGCTCTTTGTCAAGTGATTGCTCAGGATTGTTACGTAAATAAAACACACCGGTCTCATGAAGGAATTGTTTCATAGAAATATAACTGTTCATGAATTCTTTTCCAGAGTTTACATTACTCATCGTCGTAATGTTCTTTCAGGCAGAGATTGATATGTAGAATATACTTAGAATATGGGATATATCTGAGAGTTTTTAGGCTTTGATTGGTCATTGCTTGGTTAGCTTCCTTGCAATTAACATGGACTGGATTGGAGTGAAAGTTCATTTACATGATAAAATTGTAACTATTGATATTAAAAGCTTGCCAATGTAATTAAAAGTTTATATCTACAAGTTAGATTGCAAATAAAGGGGATATGAGAAGTCTAGGCTAAAGAAAATCTTGGCCAAAAGTTGCATGTTAGAACTTTGTTGGAGACAGTACTTGTCAAGAACGGATTTGACAGCTCAACAACAGCACTCCAGAACATCGCGTGCTTGGGAACGATGTCTCCTTATCTCAGTCACTTACACTTTGTCTTTCCCCACGATGCCAACCAACCCTCATTTAACATTCTTGTTTCCTCATTTGATATTTTAGCAAAAATACTAAACCTCTTTCTTAAAGACTTTCTCTTTCTTAGACATCAGCGATGACATTCCTTGCTATTACAGCTGATTCTACAGCTACAAAGGTGATCTCTAGTAAGACGAAAGTAAGAGACTGAGAAGCTGTGTTTTAAAGTTTACTGGATTTATCTAAACAACCCTATATTGTACGTCTATTGTTGAGATGGTATTTATGTTGTTTAGTCTGTTGCTAAAAATATCGATAGCAAAGTGCTTCAGTTTGTTTAGTTTTCTTATTTCAAGTATTACAAAAGATTACCAAGTTTGTTTGTTTTTTTTTTAATATAAATTAAGGTCGCATGCGCAACTATGTGCTTTGATTGGTCGGGACCAAAGGTAACTTTGACTACACTAGGCTGTGTTGTCGCAGTCTCCCCGGCACCCGCGTTAAATGGCAGTCTCGCCTTAGAGTTAAATGTCGGGTCACGGCAAAGCAGGAAGGCAGAACAAATACCAATATTGTGTAAGCCGCCTGTGCAATTATATCAAATCCATATAGTCATAGAATTTTTCATCTTTCCTATCAATAAATATTTCTAGTACATAGTGTACATGTTGTAGGTCCTTAACAAATTTAATTGCTAAAATGTCTTAGCGACATAAATAAGTGTAGTCACTGTTAGGTATTTTAGCTTGTTAATTTTGAGCGGTGGTCAAAATTTATCAAGTTTGATTTCGAGAAAGAGATTGTTTGAAAAGGGTTCTCGTACCAAATTAGAACCCTAGGGAGAAAAATAAAATAAAATAAAATAAAATTCAAAAAAATTTAAACAAATTAAAAATTAAAAATATTTTAATATATATATATATATATATATATATATATATATATATATATATATATATATATATATATATATATATATATATATATATATATATATATATATATATATATATATAAATAAATTTTTTAAAAAATTACAAGTTAAAAAAAGAAAGAAATTTAAAAATTAACAAAAAAAGAAAAAGAGATTAGTTTGGTGTTATTTCATTTCTTCCTTCTTCTTTTTCTCTTCCTTTCCCTTTTCTCTTTCCCACTTTCTTCCTACTCCCTTCTTCCCTCTTTCTTTCTTTTTCCTTCTTCCATCCTTCTTTTCCCTTTCCTTTTACTTTTTCTTGTCGGTTTGTTGGTGTTATGTTTCCTTGAGCTATCACTATTTGATCCCGGTGTTCTCATCACACTTATCTTGCCACTTGCCGGTTGACTGGTTTTACTGTAGCTACATTGTGCCACTACTTAGTGTAATGTTCTCTTTTTTTTCCCCTTCTCCTTCTTCCCTTTCTCCCGTTTCTTCCTTTTTTCCTCGCATTACAATGCTTATATTATCCCCCCTTTCCCTTCCTTTCCCCTTTTCTATTTTATTGTATATATTTATTTTAGGGTAATGTTAAGTTGTTCTGCTTTTTTAAGCTAGCGGTATTACTATCCGCTCTGGCCCCTTTAACCGATATGGCCTCGTTAATTATTTATCTATTTGGTAGTTATAAATTTTTATTTTTTTATTTTTTATCCGTTTATTTAAGGCATTGTTACGTGGGTCTGTTTTTTGAGCTAGTAGTTAAAAGTACAGATACATTTAAAGATGACGCTGTTTTCTATTGAAATACATATTCACTGTGTAAATCCAAGTACATGAAAACAAAATGGAAGCAGCTTTGGCAAATGACCCTTGAATTTATGTATTGAAAGTCCTTTTGTAGTCTAGCGTTGACGTAATTGGAATCGACCGAATTCTCGTACTTGGGTCGCTGTATGTCACAATACTTGCCTATAAGAGCCACAAGGTCGTCAGAAGAAGAGATTCTGGAGAACCAGCAATAATAGTATGGTCTTTAATGTGACATTTTTTTCTTACTGCAGTTCTTTGCACAGCTAAAGGGAAATTTAATTCGGACTGGAATTGACTAAAATTAAATTAATGTTTGGTACTGATGACCAATGCTACTGCTATCACATTTCCTGAGGCAAAAAACAAACTCGGTACTAAACATACCACATGATATGACCGACAATTTATTTTATATAAAAAAAGACAAGAAAATAAGGAAAATACATTTATCGCGAAATAAATGTTTCCTTTATCAGGAGAAACACATGGAGACTAAGGAGTATGATGAAGGAAGTGTGTCCCTCAACGACCTATACTGTAGCACAACATCCTATTACCGTTCAAAATACCTTTTATAGACCCCTATTTACGTCATTTTAATCTTTCTATATAAAGATTTTATGATCCATAATCACACCAATAGAGGCCTCATTTGTCTAAAAATGAATAAAATAGATTTGGTTATATTATAAAAAATGAATCAAGCTTTTAACTAAATCCGATTCAATTATTGTCTGCAATTCTACGATTAAACTCGAGTAATATGCTTTTAAATAAGATCTTCAATTTCATTTTGCTCTTAGATACAATCATCTGGATGATAACATTTAGAGATTTTGTCATAGTTTTTAAAATTATCTCTGTTTAGGTACTCCCACATTAATTACGCTAAAAAAAATTTCATATCTTCAATAGGCCACTCATCAGTTTAAATATTTACATCAAGCGCTTTTAATTTTTATATTTTTATTGCTTGTGATTTGTTATTAACATTAGTAACATGTAAATCTTTATTAAGATTTATAATATATTCATAAAATTATTTAGCAACTGTTATAATTGCTGATTCCGACATTTATTTTCATATTGTTACACAATATAACTCTAAATTAAATTTCATACTTCATCACAATGATCGTATCTGATCACTAGACGTATATATTTGAAATACTGTTAGTCCAGGATAAGAACTTTCTGCAGCATTAACATAAATTCTAAAATATAAATATTTTGTTGTGTTTAAAGATGAAATTTGAAAATATTGCGATACTGAAAAATAAGTATTTGTTTTAATTTGTATCCAAAATAATGTTTGTTTCTCCAGTGTTTGTCCATTCGAGGCCTCCTGATATTTGATTTGTACACGAGAAAGCGTGATGAGGAAAATTTTTCGGGATATTACGCTGATCTGATGCAGTTGCTCGAAATACTAATCTATTATTTACTGAATTAACTAGTGGTGGTATCAAACCAACGTTAATTTTTGTTCGTTTTACTCCACCGGCAGTAAAGGATTGAACATAAACTTTATTGTTAAATCTGATGAATAAACCGGAGTATATGATGAAATTCTGCTAGCGCCCATATAAATCATTCCTGCCATTGTACCCCCACTAAGTTATTGTATAATACAATATCAGCATAATAAACGTATGTTTTATTTGCTAAATCAACATCAGATGCTGGAGTTTAGGCCGTCGTTATTTTATTAGCGCCCATATTCAATGTACCAGTCATTGTATTTTTCATTGATTATCCAATCATCATAGGCTTTTATTGTATTATCAAGATGTGTATTCTAAATTAATTTAACTCCCATATCAATTGATCCTGGCATTGATCCACCTAACAAATGTAAATACAACGTAAGTGCACCGCGTAATAAGCATAACGAATCGTGTCGGTTCGTTGGCAGGAATTGAGTTTATTAATAAACTGGTTATTATTGCGTTGTTTATCATTGTACTATTTTCTGTAGCCGTTCCACCTGCTTTATCAAGTTTATCATTGTTAGCAAAATTCAACTGTGAATAACTTACCGCTTGAGTAGAGCAGCAGAGAGGAGAAACAGACTTTCTCTAATTGGGGTATATTTTAAGCAAAATATTCTAAGTCTCCATTTGCCAAACTGAGACTTAATAATTTTAGAGCTCTGTTTGTCAAACGGAGCCTTCCTCAAGGGTAAAAAAAAAAGACGCCATTTAGTTGACGTTCACCTCCTCGGCTGCTAATGCGCTAACTAAATATTTGATCAAGTCCTTAAGATTTCACAAATAAACTAATTTGTAAAACCTCACCTCGTAAATCAATCAGATTATTAGATTGGTCAGTGAGTTTGAAATTAATTCTCGTTAACAAATTATTATGACATCGCATATAGACTAGATTAGTTGGGTCTTCAATAATTAGAAATCCTGGAGGAGCCGTTGGTGCAAATGAGTATAAAATATATCCTTGCTGAGCTTGATTTGATTGTTCGAGATTTATTTGATAATTTCCTTCGATAACGTCACATACTAAATTGAGTGCAATCACCGTTGAAATATTCACATTGTTCGGAGCAATATGTCTACCGCCGCCTTCTGGATCATTATTATATTTCAGAATATTTGCTGGGGGATTCTTCGATTTTTTCCAATTATCGTGGATTCTTTTGAACCCAATATCAATAGCATCGTCAAGTTGTTTCTTTAGTTTATCCGGATTATATCCAGGGATTTTAAAATCTTTAATCTCCGTTTTATTAATCTTATATAGATCCGCAAACTTATCATGTAAGATTTTTTCATTTAATACTTCTTGAATAATTATCGAGTGAAATATTTTCATATCGTCGATGATTTTATTACCCGTTTCTACGACGTTGATAAATTCATCCTTGGTGAGAGAGCCGGATTTAATAGATATTAGCAGTCGTGAAAAATCATTATTCATTACTGTGAAATTTCCGTTAATGAGAGGAACATAAATTGATTCAAAAATTTCTTTATTCAAGAATTTATTAGGAGCATAATCTTGATAATTTTTGACTTCATTGACGGGTTTTATTTTGTTGGTGATATAATCGGATTTTTTAGGTTCGGGTGGAAAATCCTTCGAATTTTCTCGCGAGTTATCCGGTGGTAATTCAGGCCATCCTAACACTGATCTTATAGAACTCTGATAAATATCTACAACGTATCCTTCTGTATTTATCTCGATAGCGGATGATAATGTTGGTTCGTGAACTGTTATAGCGATTTTTGATTCTTTTCCGGTGAGAGATTTTATTCTGCGTTGAAATTCAGCATTGATCTGTTCGATTTGATATGACCCAGTTGGTATAGAAACAACCTGCCAATCTGGTGTTCCGTCTTCACGATTCTTGTTTGCAAATACCAAGGAATTATTCGGTTGTTGACCACCAAATGCTACCGATCTAATATTAGGCCAGCTATGATACACTCGTAGTTTTGCTAGTGCGATCTCGCTCACGGGAACAGGAATTGGAAAATTAACACTAAATTCGGGACGTGTTGAGGTTATTGATATTGTGCTTGTTTTCACTGGTGTTGTATTTGTTACTATTTGTTGAAGTAGTTCTTGCGACAACATTATTATTATTATTCTGCTCTAATTTCAGCATTGTTGATTTATACAATTGAGCCATAGTTGAAAATTCGCTATCTGATATTGTTGTGTCATCCAACGACGATGATATCAACGAGGATAATTGCGAGTAACCGGCAGATGCAATATGATATTTAATTAAATAATCATGTAGTTTACTCTGGCTACACGATGATAGTTTTTTTGTGATCCCAGTTAATATACCAGCAATTGTAGCCACTGCGGAAATAGCGATTGGAACTACGACCGGAGCAATCATTGTAACCGAAGATAGTATTATTCCAGCAGCAGTGATTACTCCTGACACCGAGTACACGGTGATATCAACTGTGGTTATTCTTCGTTTGTATTTTTTGATTTTTATTTGATACTCCTCACAGAGAGAACTGAGTTTAGTTTGAAATTCTCTGACTTGATCATAGCGATACTGATTCGATGATGGAGTCATTTTATTTTAAAAGCGCTAGCATTTTCAATTACAAATTACTTTGTAATTTTGAATCGTGAAAGAATTTTTAAATCAATTTAATTGTTTACTTAAATCCACTACGAATTCTACGTACCACGTTACTGAAACCTTGACTAGATTTTCATCTTTATTTTTTATCGTGAATTGTTCAATTGTATCCTTGTCGATGATCGTTGATATCGTATTATTGTTAACTTCAGATGAACTCGACGATGATATATTAAATTTAATCGGTGATATTATTGTTAATCGATAAATACCCTTTACGGTTGCGGCTATGTTTAAAATGTTATTTGTAGGTGTCCACGTATATGATCCGTGTTGAATCGTGTGTACTACGTTGTTGACGATAGATTTATCATGAGGAATTTTTACTTTTTCAACAACGCTTATCATCCTCGTTGCATCATCCTTTATTGCGTTGTTGAATGTTTTAAGTTCATCGATGGATTTTTTAATATCGGGAAGTGTTATTTCAATTTTATCAAATGGGCTCCCAATAAACTTGTCCATGAGGTTTTTACGAAACGTCATAAATAGTTTCGTGTGTTTTTCATATTCGGATTGAAGAGTTGCTAGTTCTAACATAGAATCTTTTATTACGGTGAGTTTTGGTGTGGTTACTGGTGGATTTCCAAAAAATTCTAGCAGGGGTTTGTCAATTTTGTCAACTATATTTCTTTGTAATGCAGTAAACTGATCAAATGCAACTATATGATCGTCATACTTATCATTAAGCGATTTTAATGAATTCACCGTGTTATCGTATGTTGTTAATTTATCCGTAATTGTTGAAACAAGTACACCTGGTTTGAGTTTACCCTCATCAGAAAATAACGCGATAGTATCCTCTGCTGCGTCTCGTTGTTTAACCAAAATATCATTAAGAGAGATATTACTACTTTTCAATTTACCCTGACGATCTTGAAAAACAACTATTTCACCAGGATCAACATTTGCTAGGTTTAATATTTCAGCTATTTCATCTTCGATTAGTTTTTTAATATCCTTGTTATCAACGGTTTCAACTCCACTATCAGGTTTCTTCAGCGATGATAAAGGTCGTCCCCAAATATCAATCATTATTATAGAAATCTTTTTATTATTCAAATCCTATGGATTTCTAATCCGAGAAACGCTAGCGTTTCTACCGCTAGTATACTCATTTACTACTATATGAGGTGGTTTCGAAAATCTTTTGGATATAGCATCAAGTACGTTTAATACTTCATTACCACATATTGGTGGATCAAGCATTGTTTGTGTTGGTAACGTAGAATACCAAGTCCTCATTGGAAGGGTTTTAATATAACGCATAAATTCTTTCGGCGGCGCTAATCCATATGAGTCAAAATAAATAATCCCACGTGGATCAATTGCGTAACAAACCCAGTGAGTTCCAGGTCCGGAGCTGTTATCTAAATTAATAATACCGGTTTCAACATCATTTGGTTGTGCCGGTAACTGATCTCTCATAAAAACCCCTCTGAAATTTTTTATTTTTAATTTTTTAGCGGTATCAATTAAATCAAAATTGGACATAGGAACTATATCGTTCCTGGAATTCGAAGACCCTTTCCGCTGTACCATGAACTCGGGGTTCCTGGTAGTCTTAGACCCTTTCCTTTTTTTTTATACCCTTTTCCAGTTGCCTTTTTCAATGCCATTCCTGCTGCGGTACCAATAGCTCCTAATGCTGCTGCCTTCGCTACCGCTGGGGCTGCTGCGGCAATCAACCCTGGAATCAACCCTAACAACGGGAATATACCACCAGTCTTTTCCATATTACGGATCGCGCTCGTAGAAAGAGTAATCTGAACTCCTTTTTTTTCTTTCAGCGCTTTATTAAAATGATTAGTTTGAGTTTTCGTCAGCGATAGTTTATTCCCTCCGCCATTCATTTGATTAGGTTTCAGCGTTATTGTGGTTCCACATTGCTTAGCTGATTTGGATTGTAATTTTTTTATTTGACCAGGTGTCAACGTAACATTGATATTACTATACGACATTATACAAAATAGATTGATTCTAAATCGCGAGTCATTTTTAAAGAATTTTGGATTAAGAAAATCTTACAGATTTTCCACTGGTGCATCTACTAGTCTCATTCGTCCACCAACACCTTCGAGTATCATTGATTTATCACTAAGAATGACAGCAACCGCTCTATAATTATCAATAGCACCAGCACCAACAGGACGGGTTACACGAGCTCGGAAGTGTATATCAACTACGGACTGTTTCATCAAGTCAAGATGTTCCAACGAAAAGTAATAAATCGGATACAGACCTTTAAAATCTAATTGTGATATTTGTAGACCAGTATCTACATTTTGATCACGTCCCATAAATGATAGCAATCGATGATAAACTCGTGCAATATGGTTTTGACCGTAATTAAGTTGTATATCCTCTGATGGTTCTTGTTGTCCGTTTATTTTCAGCGAGACTTCATTACATCCGATTTGATCAAATATCATATGGGAACGTTCTTGATTATCCAATCGCGCTCTATTCTGTAGCGCAATAAAAATATGCCGTGGAGCTGAAACACCCTGTCGTGCTGCCAAATGCCATGTAAATGTACCATCAATATTAGAATCCATGGTATCTGTGGACGTTGTCAACCAGCTTAATAATCTCTTTCCCCCTTGATCCATAAATGATAGCAACCGCGGTTCTACTGACAATGATGGAGTCAACACTGGCATCCACAGTGTTAGTTTTGATAAAACGACTTTACCAGCGGCAACGCCAGCAGCGCGCCAGATTGCATTATTATCAGTACCCTTTCTCACTAGTGCTACAGTATGCTTTACTCCATAAATAACTTTTCTGACGTTTCTACAAAATCCAAATATGTGATGGAGCGGAATCGCACATGAAAACCGTCGACGCTCTCCCTGCAATGTTCCTTTTCGTGTTGCAAACCCTAAATTGAAATTATTATTAACGCTTCCGAGAATATCAAAGGCAGCAGCTGGTCTGTCTCTATGTTCAGGGGTATCAAGTTGTGGATCAGCTGCAGTAGCTCTTAGAGTATGTATTTTAATATACGGAATGTGCTCAGCGTGATCAGTGATATCCTTAGAGAACATCATAGATGGACCAGCCGATCTAGTATAATCATCAGAATATCTCGCTAACCCGATTATTCCCGTAGCAACATCAACTTCACGTTCAATAGATTCGATTTCTTTTCCATCAATGAGATATCTTGCGCTTTCAAATAAAGCCATGATGCCATTGTTAACAAAACCAACTCGGATAGTTGGGTCATCTGCATATGGTGTTTCATCATGCTGTAAAAGTTCACCTTCAACTTCAATAAAGGCTTCAGCGGGTAAAAAGTATTTACTGGTATCATGAACTTGAAGTTCAATTCTTCCTCGAAGATCAGGTTGTACTGCGTGATAAGCAAAAAATTGATAATCGCGTACAGAAGTATCTTTAAGTACTGGGGCTTCCATGTCAAATGCAACATCAGGGTTTTGTTTGAACATTTTTTATTATATATCCGATGGTCTAAATCAAAAATTCTGAAAGAATTCTGAAGGAATTTTGAATTGAAAACCCCAGGAATTCATTTAGAGAAAATCGATTTTCATGAAATTATGTCGACGGATTAGCCAAAAAACAATTCAAAATCAATAAAAAAAACATCGAAAATTCGATGAAACAACATAATTTTAGCCTCACATGATAAAAAATCTGATCAAAATCGATTTTCTCTAAATGAATTCCTGGGGTTTTCATCCTCGATTTTCATGAAATTTTGTCGATGAATTGCATAAAAACACTAGAAAAATGAGTAAAAACACTAGAAAAATGAGTAAAAAAAGTAAAAAATCTAACAAAATTAGCAAATTATAAATAATTTTCAAAATTCTAAAGAATTTTTAAAATAATTATTTAGTTGGGTGTATTTTAATAATGATGATGAAAATATCTGATAATGAAGATAGCGTTAGTAGAATCAAAAGTGATTCTGACATTAATGTTTCTGATACAAGTGATTCTGACACTAGTGTTTCTACAATAACCATAACAACTGAGCATCCTATTCAAATAAATAGAATCACAAGTGATTCTGACACAAATATTTCTAATGCTAGCATTAGAAACACTAGCATTTCTACAATAACTATCATAATTGGAAATCCTGTTCAAATAAATATTTCTGGAAATACTTGTATTTCTAACGTTTCCGGCGAATCTTCTTAAAACCACTTCCCGAAAGCCCACTTCCTGCTATCATATTTGCTGTTATGTTATCCTGGGCGTTAGTCATTAATGATTGTAGTTTTTTATCCACGGCGTTATTTATTATTTTACTAACCTGTGTAGGCATTACTGCAGTAGATGGTAGTGAAGTCATTCCAGAAACACTAGTGTTTCTAATGCTAGCATTTCCAGGTTTTGATTGGAAATTCGAAGAATTTCTACGTCGAACTAGCGCTGTTAGTTTATCCCGAGCGGCTGAAAATGCCTTACTAGCAAGATCACCAACAGTGTTAATACCCTTATCTCGGATAACATCAATTGCTTTCATTGCTGCCTGTTTTGCAAATGGAGCCACTTTTGGAGCCATTCTTGAAAATAATCCCATTATAGTATTACCGAGACCATCTCCATAGTATACTCGGTATTTTGGTAATCGTGAGTTTACCACGTAGACACTAGTTGGTTTATCATGGTTGTAGTGTATGATCATTCTCTATATAGAAATGCTTTAGCATTTCCAATTATCTAATCGCTATGATAACCGTAGAAATTCGAAGAATTTTCGGCTAACTCCTCAATAAAATCTCTATATGTTGCAATATTCATGATACCACCTTGAAATAACCTCCTACAGATATCAGCTGCTTCATTGATTATTTCTGGTGAGTTATTCCCGGCTCGTTTTCCTCCTACAAGTATTTCTAATCGTGCTATATCACTGAGAATATTGCCAGGGCAAGAAATACTTGTATTTCCACTCGAAGAGTTTCCAACACTCGAAGAGTTTCCAACACTAGAGTTTCCAACACTAGAGTGAAAAGCCATAGGTGAATATCCCTTTCCGGTTTTTTTCTTAGTTTTTTCTTCTCTTTTTCTTTGTTGTTCTTGTTGCTTTTCTTCTTCTTCTTGTTGTTGTTGTATGTCATAATCTTCAATTCCTCTCATAAACATTTTATACTCTAGTTTTTCCTTTTTTAAACGATCAATACTTTGATTCACTTTAAACAACCAATCAACCCAGCCAGGTCGTGATATTTTACTCTTTTTATACTCTTCCTTCAAAAAACGTTCTCTTGAATAATAACTTTGAACAGCAAAATTACCAAAGGCGATATAATCGTTGGGTTTCATTAATTGAAATTGTTTTATTTCTATTATACCCGTCGGAGTGAATTTGTCTATAAAGGGAACACCACGAGAAGTGGAAACTGCGCCTTCTTGTTCTTCTTCTTCTTCTTGTTCTTGCTGTCGTTGTAGTTCTTCTCGTTCTTCTTGTTCTTGCTGTCGTTGTAGTTCCATCTCCCCTGCGATTTCACCTGGAAGTATTTGTACAGCTTGTTTCGTTTGTTTAGTTCGTTTTGCTATTTTCTCCAACACAGGGAGAAGAGGCTTCTCTGTTCTAGGACCTTCTTTAGGGACATCTCCGTATATCGCCCGTTCAGTTGCTGTTTTCACATCTGTAGTTGCCTTGACAACCGGTTTGAAGAGTTGTTCTGTATCCTCTGTGAAGTCGGTGGCTATTGATTGCCGCTGTTGAAGTTTTTCGCGGATTCTATCACGAAGGGGTAATATTTTCTTAAGAGCTTCAAGTCTTTCTTTAGTGTTCCGTGTAGTTAATGATTGTCCTATCATTATTAGAAGAGTATCACTAATTGTCAAATTAAAAAATCCTTTGGATTTTCAAATCCAAATCATTTCGAAAGAAATCACTAACTAAAAAATGCAAATCATTTTAATACTTCCTTGTTGTTACACACACATAATTTTACTTCCTCATACCGTATCGGTTATACAAACAAAGGAGGCTCTCTACGCGTGGGCTCATCACCTTCAGAGTTTTCCATTAACATTTTTAATTGTCTCACTTTACAATTAATAAGTCTCTTTTGTTCATATTCTAATCCTAATTGCTTACGTACACGTTCAACGATGCTACATAATGGTACGAAGACATTAACATCTTCAGTATTGACTAAGCTCTCACGTATAAGCTTTTGTATATTTTTGATTAAAAAATATTTCTTAGATAGAACATATTTTCCTGTCTGTTCTGCAAATTGTATATCCTCGAAATTGGTCATAATTTGATCACAATCCAAACCTGAACATAATTTTACATTTTCATCCTTCAACTTGTTGATTTCAATAATAATCAATTTGAGATTTTCAATATTCATATATATATATAAATATATTTGTTTAAATGCAAAGTATTTCAAATACAAAGTATTAAAAATACAAAGTATTTCAAATACAAAGTATTTTCAAAATGAATTCTGGATACACTAAGGTGTTGATCATCTTAGTATACCCAGAAGCTTAATGCGATTATAGGTGATTATGATTATATATAATGAATGACGACGGCACATTTACCGTTTTAAACCCCCTTGGTGTTTTATACATCAAGCAGCGCTCAACGGTTACAACCGACAAACACATAACAATAGATTATAGGTGAACAATGAATGAATTGATTTCAATGACAATGCGACGGTACAACAATAGATTATAGGTGAACAATGAATGAATTGATTTCAATGACAATGACGACGGTACAACAATAGATTATAGGTGAACAATGAATGAATTGATTTCAATGACAATGGATGACGCGGGCTATCTACATTCAAGTGTAAACAAAACCGCAAAATCGAAACTTTGGTTTTGAATGTCAATAATAACGTTCATACCACGTGTGACGGTGTGGTTTTGTTTACACTTGAATTTCGGCTAATGCCCAATTATAATAAAGACGAATTTGTATATATACACTCATTACGACGAGGTGATATAAAATAGGTGTAGTGATTGTAATTATTTGTTTGTTTATTAGCGATCACTGACAACGTTGAAAACACATATAATACTTGAAACAGACATTAAAAAAAATGTTTAAATACGACGTGTTTATAAAACAGTTCTGTTAATACTTGAAAAAAGACAAAATTGATTGTGTTTTGTTCAGATTTATGTAATTATAACAACCAATGAAAAATCGAAGATTTTCCAACACTAGCGTTTCCGTGTTTAAGATCCGTAACTCTGTCATTGGTGGAAATCCTACGGATTTCACACGCGTTATACCTAACGGAGTTATCTCCCATGTGAAATTGCAAAATTGAAGATTTTCAATGGAAATTCTTTCACAATTTCACGAAGCAATTTCCAATGCAAATTATACATAAACAAACTGAATTTTGTTTTTAAAACGCTTTGAAAAAGCGGTCTTATAAATTCCTTCTGCTACTTTTTGTACCGAGGAGGTGTGAATATCGAAATACTTACCAGCTTCTGACATTGATTGAAATACCATCTCCGTGTCAGTATTAAACGATCTTACAGGTCTAGCAATTTTCGAGTATTTCCCAGTTCTTCCTCGTTTTGTGTTTTCACATTGAGAAATAACTTGAAGGTTGTTCAATTTGTTATTCTTGGGATTAGAATCAATATGATCAATAACAAAACCATCCTTGATTAATCCATTATACACTTCATAAACGAAACGGTGATTGAGATACATTTTTCCTCCAGCTTTAAATATCAAATAACCCATACCATTATCCCGCCCAACAGATTTCCTATTTTTACTGTGTCTAACAACACCATCACGAGAAGCTTCGTAATTTTTAATAACAGGATGTCTTTGAAATTCTTGGCTCATTTGTATATATAATATATCTATTTGTCTAATTCGTTAATTGGCTGAATTATAACATTGGAAAATCTGCCTAAGTAATCTTGAGCAGTTTTTATGATTTTGCTATTGACGTCGTCAGGATTTTTGATTCTTCGCTTGTCATAATAACGTTTTAACTCTCTATAACGCTTACCCCCGCAATTAATGCATAACTGCGACTTGCCTCTTACACCTACCCCACAATGCAAGCATGGTAGAGGTCCCTCCGAACCGTTTCTCACACTCTGCATATGATACCCACAGAATTCATTTCTGCATGATTTGTTACACGGAGTCTTTGATCCAATCATAAGCCATTTGCAATGATTCATTATATAAAATTTTCTTATTTAAATACTTGTTTTAATTATAATATGAAGGAGTTCAAGAGATTATCGAAAATTAAGCCTTGGAAAAATGTTAGATTTAATCTCGATAGAATCTCTGATATACCTAAAAGTCTAGTAGATGACAAAACCATATTGAGTAAAATCAGCGACTGTTTTAATGAGTTTAAGCGTGATGGAGCATCTCATACGTGGTCGACATTTCGAATTATTGATGAAGATGTCAATATACCTGTAATTGATGCTACTATGAATGATATAAGAGCAGCTGAGATACTTTCACACCTTGGCCAGAAATCCAAAGGTAAATTGCAAAGCAATTCTCTACGGAGGTATTTTTTTAGAATAAAATTCATTATCGAAGAGGAAGGTGAATGGATTATCAGAGATAAATTTGACCCAATCCTTAAGGATAAAAAAACTGTTATTGTGAGTAGAGATTCCAAACCAGGAATTCTAACTGGAATTGACAAACCATACTATGAGAAATCTTACCCTGTAACAGCAGTTGTGTATGGGTTATATCCAATAAATAATAATCCTAATATTACAAAATTAGCTCCAATGTTTTCATCATCAGTGGCTTTGCCACTTAATTGTGTAGCAACACGGTTAATAGAACACTTCAAAAATGCATCCCGGGGAAACAAATTAACTGATCTACGAAGAAAAAAAATAACCGAATGGGAACTAACAGTGAATCAACATGGAGCAACGATTTCCGATATAGCTAAATTAGAAGCATTATTAAAATTTCCAATATCGGTAGCGACGATAACCGGAGAAGTATTATACGAACCGAAATATCAATCGCGAGGAGATCCAATTGAAATTATCGATCATAACAAACACGCGTGGACACCCGCGGTAAATATATTTCCACGAGAAAGAACTGTACGATATATCCCTAAAGAATTTTCTAGGGATGGTTTAAAAAATGAGTATCATTTTAATGAAGAGAAATTATTTGATGCTATTCACGCGTTAACCAAAGACGACCCTGTGTCAGTATGGTTACTCAGGAGTAATGAGGATCCGGAAATAGGATTTGATCAATTTGTAAAACCAAATGGTGAATTATATCGAACTGAAGAATTAGATAATAGAATGAGAAAAATCGCTAATGAGTATTTAGAAGGAAACACTAGCATTTCTACAGAAAAACTACTTACGGATAGCTTCACAATTCCATCAGTGGTAGCTCACTTCGCACGAGAAAAGAATTCATGGCGTCCAACACGAAGTGATTTTCTGGAGGATGTGAAGTTGAGTTGCGTCGAATTTGGTCATGGAGGATTGTGGAATACGAAATACTCACGTGATGGTATGATTTCAATTGATATATCCGCGTGTTATCCTGGAAGTTTTCTCGGATATGGAGAATGCTCTAAGTACTTCAAACGATTTGGACACCCCACACATGAAATGACTCGTGTTGCGATTAATGGTCCATTGCCTGATTTTGATTTAACCGGGTTCGCTCGTGTGATATCATTCGAATTAGCTACAGGGTTACATCCGTGTAGTTATCTTTGGCCTGGTAGACATATGTATGAAAAAGCGTGGATGCCAATTGTGCTATTGCGGTATATGATCGATTGTGGTATGCTAATATCGTTAATTGTCAGTGAAGCGATTATTTGTTATAACGCTCAGAAAGATGTTTGGTTACCAAAACCCGATCTAGAAAAAATAATTAACGAACAACGAAAACAATTTCTAGATGGAAATTCGAAGAATTTCAGCGAGGAACAAATCATAGATTGGTCTAAGAAATTATTCGAAGGTAGTAATAGAGAGGCTAAAGATCTCGGACGAAAAATAATCGGTAAATTCACTCAAGGTGGAAGATTTGATAATGCAAAATACTCTTCTAGATTAATCATAGACGATGAAGAATACAATTTCATAATATCTGATTTAATAAAAAAAGGGAAATTTGTAACCCGTAAGAACGCTTTTCTATCAGGGGAATTAGATGAGGAAGCTTACAAATCTGCGAGCGGAACTAATAATGTTTGGGTAGATGATGTCCTTCGAAATGGTAAGAAACTAGGTACGGTTGTTACCTACTGTGATGGATATAGTTGTCAGTACACACATTTGAGAAGTTCTATGCTAGCCTATTCTTGTATTAATCTATTCTCGATGATAAATAGATTTCCTAATACCGCGGTTAGAGTAGCTACTGATTCGATGTATATCCATGAGAAATACAAATCAGATGTAGCTAAATTCACAGATCCTAAGGAAGCGTGGGGGAATTGGAGGTTTAAAAAAGAAACACTACATGAGTATTGTAAATCCGCAGACGTTGCTATGGATGATAAATACTTGAAAAGTAACCATAATATCTCAGAGATTCAATCAGAATTTTCTACTGCACCGCCCGTATCCGATCCGATTTGTAGATACAAGACAGTTTATTTAAACGGCTGTGGTGGATCAGGAAAGACAACTCGTGCAATCGAATTATTCCGTAGAAACGCTAGCGTTTCTAACATGATTGTGTTAACACCAACTCACAGACTCGCCAGAGAGATGATAGCGCGTGGAGTAAAAGCTTGTACCTATCACAGCTTCTTTCGATGGAAAGGCGATAATTGGACTCCTGATCGAATGGGCGATAAATTTATTCCTGAAATAATAATCTGGGATGAAATATGCACGGTATCGTTAACAGTATTACAGATATTTCTTGAATGGTTGTTATTGAAAAATACAAAAGTCGTCATGTGCGGGGATCACGGCCAACCGCAGCCATTTGTTGGTGGATCTCCACATGAATGGCTAAAAGGATTTGTAGATTATTATGAAGAGATTAATACCGACCATAGATCACTTGATGAACAATTACGAGAATTCAAAGCGCTAATTAGATTACAACCGGATAAAATCCAATGTGAAATAGCGCGTGAAATAATCTCTGAAACTCCCATGAATGATTTTTGGGAAATGTGGAAGCCAAATGATTTAATAATCGCGAGTAGAAAAATAGTCAGAGACGCACTTCAGATGAAGTTGTTTGCGCTACATAAAGAAAAATTTGCAACGCTTCCAGTACCACTCTGTTATAGACCTAAGGATACACGAAAGCAGAATATCGACGTTGACATTCCTGGACAACAACAAAAGCAGAATTTAGTATTAAATGATATTGTGCTGGTTGATATCAGCGTCGTTAAAGATGCATTAGGTGCTGATAAATCCCCATGGACGTTAGGTTATGCAGCAACAATACACTCTTCACAGGGATTGACTATATCCGATACAACTCTTTGGATAGTAGATAATCATATTGAGTGGTCAAATTTAGTTTATCTCGCAGTATCCAGAGTACGGCGAATAAACCAACTTCGAAGAATTGTGGTTAATGATAATGACAATACAATAAGTAATATACACACCGATGATAATATAATCAGAAAAAAACTCTCTGGTTATAAACAACAGGATAAAAAAAATAAAAGAGAATTTGACATTGATGCTGAATTAATTAAGACACTAAAGCAACAACAGAACAATCACTGCGCGAGTTGTAATTGTATAATGAGTTGGAATTGGTCGGATAAAGATCCTCGCCAATTCACCGTAAATAGAAAAGATAACAATCTCGGTCATGTCAGAAACAATGTGAGGTTGACTTGTCTTGAGTGCAACAGACGCCGGGGTGACAGCACCTTAGGTGCTAGTTAAGACCACGCGGTGGTAATTGAGTATCCTCGGGAATCACTTGTAATTGTTCGCGTGTAAATCCTCGCTGAGGAGCAGTTGAATCCAGTCTATAGATTGGAGGTCTACCCGTAGATCGTGTTATGCCGGATATTTTATGCGTAGTGACACTCCAAATAGGATCAGTAGCTCTTTTTTTACCACCCTCAAGCTCTCCTGGTTCGTATAAGTACCTTACAATGACATTACTACCAAGAATTGGTTCTTTTTGTGAAATTCCTTGGATTTCCATTTTGATAGACGCCTTCTTAATAGCGTTGACAGGTTTCATATTAATTGTTCTAGTAATCTCATTATTGATTGCGGTAATCACAGCTGGTAATCTCTTGACCCATTCACGGGATCGCTTATCCTGTATGAATTCTTTTGCGTATTGATATCCGAATAACCGCTCAGCAAGGGTTTTATTAAACCGTTCAACAATTGCCTGATCGCGATGTAGCGCAGTGTGTCCTCGTCTGATGGCGACATTATGATGTTTCATCGTAGATGTAACAACACCTTGAAATTCCTTGCCAGGATCAACTTGTAACAGTTTTGGCCAGCGCAGAGGACCTCGTCGATAAATTTTTTCAAATGCAGAAGCTACTTCAGTAGATGATTTTGTCCTTAACGGTTCTGCTTCTTTGTATCGACTTGCAATATCAACTAACGTTAACGCGTATTTGTAACCGTTGTCATGCGGCAGAAATAGTATATCAGCTTGATGAACTTCATTAGGTGTTGTAACATCAAAATGCGAATAGTTAATTTGTTTAGGCGCTGGTAGATAAATTTGCCATATTGCCTGTTTAGATAACCAGTTTGCCGCTGTAGTTTTTTTCACCTTTGATGCACTAGCTAGTTTATTGATTGCTGCGTAACCTCTCCAGTATCCTCTCGGAGAATAATAAATAGATTCCATATTAAAATGCTAGCATTTTCAATTACCAGCACCTAACATCAATTTACCCTTCATAGCAGATTTTACCAACCAAGAAGCCAACTTTTCTTTGAAGGATTTATCAGGAATAGCATTTAACGCATGAATTAATTTTACATCTGCGAGATGTCTGTGTTGAAGATTGCTGCTTTTATAAGCGACATCATGAACATGACACGCCTTATCAATAGCGTTTATTGGATATTCGCCGGGTCGGGGCTGATTTTGATCATCAAGTCTGATATCTAATCGTGTTCCCGGTCCACAGTAGCTATATCCTGGAAGGTGCTTTTCTCCTGGATACTTTGCCCACGGTGTTCCTGGGAGTTTTGTCAATTTGGCTGCAATATCACCTCCTCGTTTTTTTTTAAAGGTTTCGTGGAAGTAAATCTAAATTTTTTCGTATTACATTGTACGCATTTACCAGAAAGCGCTGATCGATTATTTTTCGTTGTAATCGTCGTCAAGTCATTTGTGCCAGTACGTGTCCTACACTTCACACAATATAGATCCATAATTTATATATAACAGTTATGAATGTAATTGATTATTCAGCTACTCGACAACAAAAACCTATTAAACATCATGCAATGTTACCAGATTCTATTCGCGCGATTATCATCGGACCATCTGGAAGTGGCAAAACACAATTGCTACTTAATTTGATAACGAGATGGATGAAGTGGGATAAATTGTACATGATTGCTCCGAGTGTAGACGATCAACGATGTTATGAAGTGCTAAAGGAGTTTAATGATGCCGCGCGAGAAATTAACGGTGATGATATCATTGAGTTTATAACCGATATCGAAGAGGCACCTAGTATTGATGATATTGATGGAAGTATTAACAATTTAGTCGTATATGATGATGTTATGTTGGAAAGACAAACAAATCCAGCAATGATATTTTCCAGAGGCAGACATAAAAACATAGATGTGATATATGTTACTCAAAAATACGCACAGATTCCAAGTATAATAAGAGAAAATTGCAATTTAGTATGCGTATTTAACGGTACTGGAAAATACACATTACAAAATATTTTTAATTACTGGTGTGACGGTGATATGGATTTTAATAAATTTAAAAATTTCTTTAGTATGGCTAGAACCGCCCCATACGGATTTATAACGATAAATTTAGCAGACTCTCGGACAAGATATCGTATCGGACTTGATCAAATATTTAGTTAGCGCATTAGCAGCCGAGGAGGTGAACGTCAACTAAATGGCGTCTTTTTTTTTTACCCTTGAGGAAGGCTCCGTTTGACAAACAGAGCTCTAAAATTATTAAGTCTCAGTTTGGCAAATGGAGACTTAGAATATTTTGCTTAAAATATACCCCAATTAGAGAAAGTCTGTTTCTCCTCTCTGCTGCTAGTAGTGTTAAGATTTGCTGGTGGAAAAGCAGTTTCCAGGTTTATTATGTTTTGTTCTTTACCTTTGTATATTTCCTGTAACTATTCCACATTTATATCAGGTTTGTTATTGTCAATATTCTTCAGCTGAGATAACCTAATCGCTTGAGTAGTGATACAAATAGCAGGTGAATAAGTTGTTTCGAAATCTATTTTGTTTAACCAGACATACTAATATTTCCAGTGACTGTTCCACCGGCTTTATCAAGCGTATCATCATATACAGATTTTAAGTGTGATTAACTTGAAGCTTGAGTACGATTCGATGTTAGATAAGTTGTATCTAAATTTGTTAGTATTTTACCTCACATAACTATATTTCTACTTACTGTTCCACCTCCTTCATCATTGTTGTATTTAGTTGCTGAAAACATCAATCTTAGCATTAGTTGATGGATAGGTTGTTTCGAGGTTTATTGTTTAGCAATAACAGATTCCCTGTCATGCCTGATCTTTTAAGACAGTTGGTTAGATGAACATTTCCTCCTGTTACAACAATATCTTACCGAGTTTGAGTTGGTCGAATACCTTGATGAAAACTCGAATGAACCAAATAAAGCTGGTGTTCGAATGTTTAATACACAAGATGAAGATGTATTACTGTTAGAAGTGCGTGGTCAAATATTAACATCAACTGGTGGTTATATCGCAGCTGGTAAAGAAATTGCAGTTGTAATAATGGTTGGAGCTTGTTAGAAGCGCACGATATCAACTCACTAATCAAACAATTGAAGATATTTCAATGCACTTGCAAGTTGCAAGTATAATTCTTAACACAATTTCTTTAAGCGATGATTATTCCAGATCTATTGTAACAAATGTGATGTGGTTTAAGGATACTAGAAGTGGTTTACCGTCTTCAAGTGAATTTATTTCATGTGGTGCTCTTACACATGGTGCTGATGCTGTAGTGGATGCAGCGATTGTTAGAGATTTAATTATAGTAAACGAGATCCGTCTTTTTTCAGCATGTAATAACCTTGAATAACAGCGCCAGCCGGTGCTGCTGATGGTTTGGTTAATTATATTTGATTAACATATTTCTTAATACACGCAATCTTAAATATAAATAGGGATACAAAAACGAAAAGAATTTGCAGCAGTGGAAACATATCAAGTTATAATGATGCTACCACTGAGAACAATTTTAGGATTATGTCGCAATTAGAACAAAACAATTATTGTTATTATATTATTATCATTATGGATGCCGCGAGTTAACCAATCAGTTGGCAAGACAATAATGATTAATGCAATGCTTGAAGCGTACAAAAAATTTTTTTGAGGTAAACACTGTATGTTAAACAGCAGTTCCAAATACGACTGATTATACGTGGTGTATTACAACAGCGCCAAACGAACAACTACATAGACAATTATTGTTGTGTTTCAGTTACAAGCACGTCGCGTTAGGAATCAAGAAAATAATGCGTCTACGTATGGCTTTGATCTTTTACATTTTATTCCACAGAATGGCAAGATGCATTCTAATGCTAATGATATATGATAGCAATTAATTTTTATATAACAATCGAATATAATGCTTTAAATGTAAAACAAAAACTTGAAACAGTGATAAAGAAATTATAAGACTTTAGAAAAGTACGATGTCAAAAGTGTTAGTGCTATTTGTGGTAAAGAGAAAGGCATATTTATCAAGAACACTCGTGGGTGCTGCTGCCATGACGCTTTGCGTCATAACATAGAGCGTCTTGGTGTAGTATTTTTCGATGATTAAGAGGATAATAATGTTGCGCAATTCTGATAAAGATAAAGATCTTTGTATCTAAAAGAAATGTATAACGTAGCTGTAAATTACGTAATCCCCGAGAAGAAAATGGAAGAGGAACGGGATAGATATTCAAAAACGTATTGGAAATTTACCGAAACCAAAAGAACGTCGGATAGGGCCGGGACATAAGTACACTGTTTAATTTCATCCGCTTGATCAACAACTTGATGAAAATGATAATACTCTTCCAGGACAAGAACCCAATCACTTCGATACAATGTTGTGATTCATGATATTTGTAAAGGGAAATGAAGAAAATAAACACTATTGTGATATAATTTTGTTGAACGACTGACATTACATGATACCAGCAAATCTCAGAGAACGATTCCATAGAAACCTTGTTCAAGGACTAATCGGAATCTAATATATAAAACTGAATGTTTGTTTGTTTGTGTCGTATGCGTTCCTATACCGTTAATCCGAAGGTTTCTGAATTAGTACAACCATTAAAATTGTAACAATTAACAAATGTGTTTTTACGACATTTACCGTGTGTTCGCTGTGAACTGTAGGCTCCTTTAGATACGTCACGTGATCGAACAGTAGGCGCCTTATATACGTCACGTGATCGAACAGTAGGCGCCTTAGATACGTCACGTGATCGAACAGTAGGCGCCTTAGATACGTCACGTGATCGAACACGGTCTGTAGCGATACCTAATTTCGCGTGTCTTCGGTGTGAACTGTAGGCGCCTTAGATACGTCATGTTTACTTAGTTACGTTTGGTTCGCGCCTTGGTTACGTCAAACAATCGTGGTGTGAATTTGTACGTCACGTGATCGAACAGTAGGCGCCTTAAATACGTCACGTGATCGAACACGGTCTGGATTGGCTGAAACTATGATGACGTAAATCAACAGCTGTATGAAATTCATAATCGGTGTACGTCATGTTTACTTAGTTACGTTTGGTTCGCGCCTTGGTTACGTCAAACAATCGTGGTGTGAATTTGTACGTCACGTGATCGAACAGTAGGCGCCTTAAATACGTCACGTGATCGAACACGGTCTGGATTGGCTGAAACTATGATGACGTAAATCAACAGCTGTATGAAATTCATAATCGGTGTACGTCATGTTTACTTAGTTACGTTTGGTTCGTGCCTTGGTTACGTTAAACAATCGCGGTGTGAATTTGTAATAGTCGTTACAAAGCATTACTTTCGCTGTCAAATCAATTATGTCACCTAAACGAAAAGCTATTGGTCCATCTACACCTCAAGCACGGGAAGCAAGATTGGAAACCGTTCGAGTTTGCACTACTCAAACCCGATCATCTGAAACAGACGAGCAACGGGAAGCAAGATTGCAAACCGTTCGAGTTCGCACTGCTCAAGCCCGATCATCTGAAACAGACGAGCAACGGGAAGCAAGATTGGAAACCGTTCGAGTTCGCACTGCTCAATCCAGACGAACAATGCATGCTGATTTAAATCTTAGTGCATTCCATTACAATGCTAATTATGATTACAGTCTTCATCCAAGTGTGCTTATTGGAAAAATGGATAAATTATGCGTGTAAAGCAATGCCCTCAAATTTAAGAATGAAACACCGGGAATGTGCTGCGCGGGTGGAAAAGTGAAATTGCCAGAATTACATTCACCACCCGAACCATTATCAACGTTGGTATCAGGTGACACAAGCCAATCGAACCATTTCTTGGCAAACATACGGAAGATCAATTCATGTTTCCAAATGACATCGTTCTGTGCAACAAATATCGTGCGCGAGAATTACATGCCAAGATTTAAAGTGCAAGGGCAAATTTATCATCGTGCAGTATCAACTACCACTGCCGAACGCAAATCACAAATTTCTTCAAATTTATTTCATGGGAAATACTCCTGAACAAATCGATCAACGTTGTCAATCCAATATGGGCACTAAACGAGAAATAGTCGCTGCATTACAAACTTTATTCGATCAGCACAACGAATTAATTCGATTGTTCAGAACTGCCCTTGAACAAATGCCAACTGATGACTACAAAGTTGTAGTTAGAGCAGACAAAACACCTGTCGGCCAACACGAAAGACAGTACAATGCACCAACAATTGATGAAGTGGCGATCGTTATAGTTGGCGAAGAATTTAACTCGCGTGATATAATTCTTCATCGCACAAATGGTGATGTTCAGCGAGTCTCAGAAACTCATCGCTCATACGATAGATTGCAATATCCGATTTTATTTCTTTGAGTGGCATTGCAACGCATGCCGGGTACTTGCTAGTTAAATATAAATTCGGCCTCAGTTGAGGCCCACTCTGAGAGCCCAACCTTATTGACGCAGTCAACCTCGACTCTGTAAATGATACAACAGGAACATTGATAACTGATGCATTTAATAGCATAGATAGCATTCCCATATTCGGGAGTTATGTTCTCAACAATCTCGTGATTTAAAAATGATATTTTAAAAATAACATACGAATGTGATTAAATATGTTGAATTGGAAATAACACTGTAATATTTAGCATTTCTCACAATTATTCACTGTAATAACACTGTAATATTTAGCATTTCTCACAATTATTCACTCGCTGTTCCAGGAAAAACGCTTTATCCATACGTAATAGCTTCACTAAGCAGATGAAAACATGATCAGTGCTTTCATAAACTGTAACGATATCATTTAACTGCCGGTGATTGTCATAGACTACCGAGGGCAGTTCGATTTGCATGTAAAACGAAATCTTTGTGGGAAAGCAGCTTTAAGGCATTTGACTATCTTGCAAGTATTGGTCCGAAGTGAGAGGGGACATGGGTGTGGAAAATCGTGAAGTTGCTCAGTACATTCCGTCACACCCTCGTCGGGGACTTAATAGAAAAAGTTTCCTAACTGGAAAAAGTGTCCATAATTCGAGGATAGAGAGGCTATGGTGTGATGTGAATAATGCTGTGGTTTCTTTATTTTATTTATTTTATGAGCTTGTTGTACCATTGGAAGTCAAAGGCTTTTTTAAATCCAGATTCGGAGAAACATGTCTTCTGCTTGCATTATGTGTACAGAAATGTGATACATGACAGACTATTCCAGTTTATGAACCCATGGAACATATATATATATATATATATATATATATATATATATATATATATATATATATATATATATATATATATATATATATATATATATATGCATACATATCAATTATAAATTGATAACTGAGAACAACAAGACTCTCTCCCTGCCAGTTATTTATACTTGGACTACAGCGTATATTTAACGAGAATCAAGTAATTGCTAACGTATATTCTAAGAATTAGATCAGGTGAGAAGCTTGTCTCGTATTAAGCAATGTAGCATATTGGTAAAGAAAGAAACCAGAAAGACTGAAGAGATTTGAAACTGGGCACTATACAATCTGCACGTTCCTTAAAATACCTACCATTATTTTATCTGTGTGTGTGTGTGTGTGTGTGTGTGTGTGTGTGTGTGTGTGTGTGTGCTTCTAATTAGCAGTGTATGTGATTACCAAAGTCATCACAAATGACTACAATTTCACAATGTGCTACTTCGTTAAGTGGAGAAGTACCTGTATTTTCGAAATATATTCTATAAAGCACAATAAACATACCAAATTTACAATCAGCGAAACATTACAATAACAATATAAAGAAGCAAAATTCCATGCATGTCAATATAAATAGCATTTAAAGGACATCTGATTGTAACATTTCTGCTTTATATAAATTAACAGACAGTATTCGACAAACATTTTAGAGTTTCAGAAAACTGTTTGTCCAATATCGAGGAACAATTTATTTTAGTACGGAAAACTTTCACGAGTTTACAATGCAGAGACCAAATTACAAATTTGATTATTGCAGGTTCTGCAAGACAGTATATGCTATTCTCTCAGCCTAACATTTGTTGGTGATATTTGGAAGTTAGAACTGAGCCACCGTTGCTTATTCTCTTCAAGGAATTCATTTCTTAAGAGCCAAACTTAATTGTATCTTTGAATCAGTTTTATTAATTATAAAAAATGAATGAATACATTGCAGACAAAATAGTATTTTCTTCATTTAGGACGCTCTACCAGAGTATGGAATGGATCCAGATGCACCGTTACCTGAGCCAAGTGATAAAGACAATATCGACGTGCCATCAATAAAGCTACTTAATGAAGAACAGTTGCATTCTTTCAATGCCTGGAATTCATGTAGCTGACCTTTCTGACATTGAACCATATTTGCATGCTTTATATTCTGTAGATGAGGTTTTGGGAGTTTGAAGTTGATAATTCATATACTATACTACATTTCCAGTGATTATATGGGGAGATTTTACTTTCTGCAATTGCTCAAAGCAGTATTAGGTCTTCAGTGACAACTTTCTTTCATTCCTCCATTTGTAAATAAATTCATCTTAACTCTAACTCCCTATTTATAAGATTACAAATGTATTAATAACAAAATAGTTGGTCTTTATTAAAAAGACTGTGATCTAATACAGCTCTATGTTTAAAATAGTAAATGAATAACTTGCGCAAGACTTTGTCAAATGAAATCTGAGTATCAAATCTACTCCTAATAGGCATGTCGATTGTACTAAAATCTAATTAATAGTGTTGATAACTTTTTTTAATTATAAAAATCCAATAAGCAGTAATAGAACATGCTTTTGATTGAACTCAACTGAAATCTCCGCCGAGTACGCATCTTACCTGTATGATATTATTTATTCGTATTTATACAAATTCTTCTGTGTAATTCAGGGATAGCACTTTCCGCTCTGTTTGGTGTATACTTGTAATCCTCCGTGATTGATTATATGTACCTTGATTTTTGTCCAAGTTAATTTCAATAAATGAAAATGTCACTTACGCCGAGTGGAGGCAGTACTTTAATAAATAAATACAAATTAAATAATTTATTTATCAACTGAAATTTGTGTTCTAGTTCTATCTTTAAGTTTTTGTTCAGTGTAATCATCATACATGTAATGTGTCCTCTTGTAATTAAACGTAAAATGCGTCAATCTTTCTTAACAGATATGTCCGCGCGCGTTTCTCGTAGAACCTAATTAAGTACCGACCGTGTTTTGATAACTGACTTGTGAAAGTATTTGTTGTATTGTTGCATTGAACGAAAAGCTGGCCTCCTTTGTATTATCACGTTAATTATGTCTTTTGAATCAAATAAAGGCGGTGGAATAAAAGAAAAGTTGAAAGGCACAACAATCTTATAAAATTTAAATCTAGTGACCCCGGATCGTATGTCGTGTGAACTCGTTTCATTTCATCAATCGAACACTGTTATCACAGGAGTCTGACGTTTTATCAATAAAGTACGGCGAAATGTCTGACAACATGAATTACCTTATCAATAATATATATATATATATATATATATATATATATATATATATATATATATATATATATATATATATATATATATATATATATATATATATATATATATATATATATAAACACAAGGAATGCAAGCGTGACCATAACCCTTCGATCGATTCCACATATTCTCACGAGTCTTTTATCAATTCAGAATCGCAAGAAAACTTAAAAACTACACATATGCATTTAAAAGACAGTTAGTTAACAACTCACAACTCTTAAATGACCATGTCCTGAATCCAATCGGCGAATTGACCTTTATTTTCACCAGTACTGTCACAATCCCTCGCTAGCCAATAATATATGACGGAAGTAGCCCATTCTACCAGTTTCTTCAATAACAAAACATTGCAATCACCATAACTATTAGCACAACTTAGACCAATAACTGGTGACCCCTCCAGTCATGTCAGAAAATGCGGAGAAGTGCCTGTAGGTGTGTACAGCACCACAATAAAACAATATCAAGAGAATAAAGTAAAGACACCAGCAGCACATATATTATGTTCAACAAAATAATAATAATAATAATAATAATAATAATAATAATAATAATAATAATAATAATAATAATATTATTATTATTATTATTATTATTATTATTATTATTATTATTATTATTATTATTATTATTATTTAGAGAGAGAGATTTTTGTTTAAATTCTGATAGAATCCATGGCCTTTTCTCGTTATGTTCATACATCATTTGCTAAATTGTGGGTTTATTCAAAGATGATCTGCGCTTCTTCTTTGCCATAAAACACTCCAAACGAGGTAACAGTTTTTTGTTCAAGTATTATTCTTTCAATATATATGACTAAGTTCCCTCTCTCTCCCCTCCCCCCCCCCCCGCCAAACTTTCAATACGTTTGGAAAGGAGAGTGGGGTGTTTGAAGTACACTAAGACTAATGAATAAGGGATTCTAAGAACAATGATATTCGATATCAAAGAGGAAATATCAAAGAAGAAAAAAAGCACTATGTCGCTGCAAACTGGATAGTGGCGGAAAAATAATTGATAATATATAGACCTTGGACGAATAATGAGTATGCACGTTGGGTAATGTAAAATATACCAAAAGTGACGGGAAACAAATTTTTTGCTTAGTGTGTAAGGTCATTAAACATGGTAATTAAAATCGATCAAATAAAATCAAGATTTAATCTCTTTAGTTGATAGATCTCGCTTTGTTGAAGCCTAAGAAAATGTTCATTTGTAATCTGAATACATCATTTCTTTTCTTTCTTTGGTTAAATCGTTTCATTCTTGGCTACATAATTTCATTTAATTTGGAAAAGTGATTTGGAAGCAGATTTCATCAATCCGTTTTGTTCTTTAAATCATTTAATTTGATACCACATCATTTGGAATCTGAATTCATCATTTTATTTGTTGAGTTAAATCATTTCATTTCATACTACGTAATTTCATTTAATAATATATCGTTTGGAAGCAGATTTCAGCGACTTCTTGTCATGTTTCAGGTCTGTCGAATCAAGCACGACCGAGTGCCGTCATTACATGAATTGTGTTATAAATAGAAAAAAGTAAAGAATTCGTATCAAAATCACATCAATCATATTTTTTTAAAATTTTGCTTTATATTATTATTCAAACAAAAAGAAATAATAATTTGTGTGTGGAAATTTATATATACAGAGATAACATTTAACTACAAGCGTATTTCGGTGTATTTCGGTTAACCAGCAATCCTCCGGGTCCAAATATGTAATATGTATTGCGCATTTGATTCGTTTAACCTATTTTGATACACTACTTCCACATCTTTATACAAGCTTAGAGACTGAGAAATTGTTATCAGTGAAACAGATTCGCTACCTGTCTCATATAGCAGCTTTCATTTAAAGAAGTTTTACTTTTGTGTACACGTCATTTTTATCCTCGGCTGCACTATTAAGGTCATGACTAATCAGTAAGCGACGGACATGGCTGCCTAATAGGCATGCATAACATCAGCTTAAATCGATTAGTGATAAAGCGTTTGCAAACATCGTAATACAAGACTTGACGATGTTGTTTACAGTTATAAACATGAAGCTGGTTGCCTTTACAATACTTGGAATCGTTATACGCAGATCTAACACGCTGTCAATATTGGCCAGGGATCCCTTACAATTTCGACATGCAAGATCATCTAAAGCTAACGATATGGGGTCGATGGATGAAACGAAAGTAGAGTCAATGATTGTGCAATCCAGTGTCTCCACAAGGTTTGCAGAAGTGATCATGCGTAGGATGGTTGTGAATCAGTTGTTCAGAGATAATGAGGTAACATTTACTGTCCAGATACCTCAATCGGCGTTCATTTACAATTTCTCCATGGTGATTGGAGATGAGATTTACGTTGGCCTTTTGATGGAGAAAGAAGAGGCCGAACAAGAGTACGATCGCGCGCGAGATCAGGGTCAATCTGCTGGCCATGTTCATCAGAAAATGCCACTGGTCCCCGAAAGGGACATGGATATCTTCACGATTTCTATCAACGTCGCCAGCATGTCATGGGTCACGTTTGAACTTGTATATCAAGAACTGCTTGAAAGAAGGGCCGGTTATTATGAGCAACGTTTTATTGTCCATCCCAACCAAATACTAGAAAATCTGATGTTAATAGCTCGATACTTTGAACCTCAAGGCTTCTCTGATTATTATTATACGAAGCCAGGCTCTGACATAAGTTTGAGGGCTTCATCTGAAAATGTTGTAGTTTCTCAGTCGCCGGATAAGTTGCAGATTATTTACAACCCTACCAAAGAGGAACAGTCCAGCATTGATCCACATAAAGGACTGATTGGGCAGTTTGTTGTTCGATATGATGTCGCGCACAAACTTGATGCAGGTCTTATAGTGTATAACAAAGATTTCATGGCTCAGTTCTTTTCTCCGCCACCGGTGAAGATTTTGGGAAAGAGTATTGTATTCGTTATTGATATAAGCGGGTCAATGTACGGCAGGAAGATAGAACAAGTTCAACAGGCTATGTTAGCCATTTTGCCCCAGCTTCAGGAAGAGGATTACTTCAACATAGTTCTTTTCGACGATGATATAATCACATGGAGAGAAGCATCGGTAATGGCATCTGCAGATAACATTGCGTCGGCTTTGGGTTTTTCTGTGGAACGTATTGTGGCTGCAGGAAGCACCAACATCAATGACGCTCTTTTGAAGGCCCTTAGAATATTTAGGACACAAGAATACTTGAGTCACTACGCCAAAGTTATTGTCTTTTTGACCGATGGCGCAGCTACATCTGGCCAGACCACAGACCCCAAAGAAATACGTGCTAATGTCAAAGGGGTTAACATAAAAGATGGTGGAGGACGCCTTGTTGCTCTATATGCGATTGCTTTCGGATATGACATGGACTTTTACTTTCTAAAACATCTATCGTGGGAAAATGGCGGGTTCGCAAGAAGAATTTACGACGCAGTTGATGCGGGTACACAATTGGAGGGTTTCTATAATGAAATACAAAGCCCATGTTACGTGGACCTCCAATTCAACTACATGGCAGACAACATGGTTCTCGAAACGAACGACTATGACGTGTCAGAAACGTCTCACATGGTGCATTATTGTGGATCTGAAATTGTTGTAGTTGGAAAGTTTGAAAATGAAGTTATTGATGTTGCCGAGATAAGGGCAACTGGGGCCGACCAAGCGGTGACATTAACGTCGACACCAGTGAGTTCCGATAGCCTGAACATAAATCCCCTTTTCACAGAGAGACTGTGGGCTTATGCCATGATAAAAGATCTTATCAAGGAGTTAGCCATTTTAGAAGACAATTCCCAAGCATCAGAGATAAAGTTACGTGCTCTAAATATGTCCTTGAAGTACCATTTGGTGACTCCTCTGACATCACTTGTTGTGACAAAAGCGTTAAGCGACAGGGAAACCCTTCCTGACAATGGAAACCTTGCAGAACGTGGAAGCCTCCTGGATTTGGTCTCTCAAGCGGCAAATACACACATTTTGAAAAGCAGTACATCATCTAGAAGCAGCTTAGTTAAACATTTGGCCGCATATGGCAATACATCATCTAGAAGCAGCTCAGTTTCCAATTTGGCCATAACTATACTGCTTGAGTCACTATTTCTAACTGTTTCCACCACCAGAATTTATGTTAGCTCTGTTTAATTTTTCCCTATTTGATATGATCAGTTATTATACCCTGAATCACCTAATTTTCTATGATTCATGCATGATAGGGTTGCAGATTTAAGCTAGATTTGCGCGTGCTTTGTGACGCCCTCTTTACTTACACCATGTATGATGTTCATCTATATTTAGTTAGACGATGTGATGTCATAACTTATGATTATATCCATACATGTATAACTAGACGATACTATGTCAAAATCTCCCTTCACTCTCTTGAATAGAAAGAAAGCAAGAAAACAAACTGAACCCTACTAATGACACGATAGGCGTATCACGTCATTTGGCGGTGTAAGCCGCCTCAAAATTTCAGGTTAACATTTTGCTTCTGATTCGTTTATCTTACATGGATATTGAATATGTCTGTGGCTAAAGTACCTGGCGAGTTTCAAGTAATATGCATGCATTTGTAATGTATATTTTATACTTTTAGTTTCTTAGTCTTTTTCTCCATGAATATATGTTATGTATAATTGTATTTCGGACTTGACGGCACAGCGCCTTCTTATTTCTCACAGTATATATTATAAATTAGCTAAATAAAACATTTATCCGAATTTTTTTTTTTACATTCATTTCACAAAGAGAGACAACTATTTATTTTTCTGGCTAGGTAGGAGGGGTATGAGATCGTTCGAGCCAGGATATACATCAAGATTTTAAAAAAAAATCAACTACTATACTGGATATAATACGTTTTACCATCTAAAATTCAGAGCAATAATCTTTTTTCAAGCTAAATGTCAGCAAGATATTTTTGTCAACCAAAAAACTCCCCATGTCCCACCACAGCAAATGAAATAGCTTGTCCCTTAAACGTAACAAGAACCAGAATTTTGTACGTTATTCAAAGCTTTAGTCTCACGAGCAACAAATGTGATCGAGTCGTTGTGATTCCTGTAATTTATTAAAATCGTTTAAGTGTGTATTTTGGCTCTAATACCATTACCATTTTACATATTGCAACAAAACTTACATTAAAGTTTCATCATGGGATAATGGTGTCCAGTGCACGAACACTTAAGCCATCCCGACCTCCTTTCCAGGATTATTGAACATTGGTTAAATTGTTCATGCTTTTAATGCCAATACCTTCGCACGTATTGCCTCCAATCTTGCATTCCATGTGCATATTAAAATGAAAGTGTCACAATTCAGAATTCGGTCACTGTGATCTATTTTTTCAAAGTTTGTTTTAAATGTCTGAGAACTTGGATGAAAGTTTGTCACGCACCAGTGCTTACGGCTACCTACTTTCAACTTGCTGAACGTTGCCTGCAAGATACCGATTAATGTCACAGAAGCAGGACTATCGCGTGTGTAACCGATGACTCACAACTCTAAAATACAACTCGCACGGGTTATGTACACACGTTTGGGTCACTGTTTACTGCTATAGGTGTCATTTATTTTTTTGTAAAAAGCTGATGTTCTCGATTGTCATATCCAATTTTCCGTATGCTTGTGAAATATGGACTCGCATAAGATCTACAACGAGAACCGCTCCGTTGGCCTAGTTGAGCGTCCGCCTTGGATGCGGTAGTTAGTGGGTTCGAACGCTGGCCGAGTCATACCAAAGACTTTTTTTTTAATAAAAAAAATGGTATTAACAGCTGCCTATTTAGGCGCTCACTATTAAGAGGTTATTGTTAGGACTGGTCGGCCTGGTGTCAGGATAATGTGACTGGGTGGGACATCATGCTACATGTCTGTGGCATGATACATCAGTGCTAGACATCATTATAGACTGGCACACTGCATATATCGTAGCGATGATACTGAAAACTGTTAAAGATATGTTAAGAAAAACCTCCAAATCACACACACACACACAGATGTACAAAGAAGGATTCAAACATTTTTAATGAGATGCTACCGCAAAATATTGGGCATCTCATATATTGACCATGCAACCAACAAAGAGGTCCACAACAAGATCCAACGAGCCATTGGAGCCTCTTGACCACTGTAAACAAAACACAAACTGAAATGGTTCGGTCATGTCTCAAGATCATCTAGACTTGCAAAAGCAGTCGTGTAAGGCACAGTGCAGGGGTGCAGAAGTAGTGGCAGATGGAAGAAGAGGTGGGAAGACAACATTAAAGACTGGGCATGCATAGGGTCTGTAGATTTTCAAAGGGCAGTAGAGAACAGGGAAAGATGGAGAGTATTGGTTGTAAAGTCAATTGTGGTACCCCAACGACCTCTTGGATTGCGGGATTGATGATGATAATGATGATAATAATGAGGACTTTGTATAGCGCTTATGATGATGATGATGATGATGATGATGATGATGATGATGATGATGATGTATCATTTGGGGGACTTTATTTCGCTCCTTGTCCATCAAAATGCCATTGAAGAGCATTGTATAAATTCCCCTAGAAATGCTTAAAGTCAAATTTAGTGATAACGTATGTCGACATTTTTAAACTGGGAAAACACCGGCAATAAAAAAAAAAGGGTACGCAAGTCCAATAAATTGGGGTGGGGGTAATTATGTAACCTCGTATGTAAATTATTTAATTATGTCGTGTCTTATATTTCAATTTGTACATAATACCTATTCCTCAATTCAAATATATATCTTCATATACGTACGGGACAGTCGAAACACGACTGCCAATACAGATATTTGTTTAGTTACAGTATATTTTACATCATAATTTTGAAGAAATGTCACATGTACAATTTATAAATAAAAGGTTAAAAAAGTGTATGTTCCTCCTCTATCCCATTTATAGTTGAACATCCATAAGAGAGATAAATAAAAACACGGAGAACTCCTTGTTCACGCGACTGTGCGCTGATTTCCCCATAAATAATAATTAGTTCCATCCAATATCAACTTTCTTGACCCAGTCTAATGCCGAACTGCCATTATAAAAGTCCGTAGCGATGAATCATTTTCGTATGGAAATGTTATTATGAGTTATTATGCAGATCACTCATATTATCACGATTTCATGATCTTAGAACTTTATTACGATTCAATTTTAAAACTGAAATTAATTTTAAAATATATATCAGTAAATGCGCTTACGTGACCCATGTGACTTTTACTAAAGTATTTCATCAACAACAACAAAATTACTTTTGAATGTACATATGAATCGTAACAGGCAAAGCATTATCAGGGTTGTGTAAATGGTATTTACGATCGCTGCTGCACTCTCATATTGCTCTAGAAACCAATTGCAGAAATATACTTTATATAAGGATGGTCATATATATATATATATATATATATATATATATATATATATATATATATATATATATATATATATATATATATATATATATATATATATATATATATATATATATATATATATATATATATATTAGGATAGATTTTTTAGTAAAATTGAAAAGATTGCCATTTTCTTTAAATTGTATTAAAGTAATGTTTTATTCATTTATATTAAAGTAAGTTTCTAAAATATATTTAGATTCATTTCAGTTATTTCCAAAGCACAACTATATATGTTAATGGAATGAAAATAGTTGCTGCGCAAGCGAAAAAAATAGGCAATGTATATCGCCGTATTGTATAAAACCAGTAAGATAACTAAAGCTTTGCTAATGTAGAATATGTGTGGAATTATATTACAAAAAAACAGTATAAATGCTGTTTTCGCTGATTCAGCTAGAGCTCCTAGGCTTTCTCAGTAAAAATATATATTCTACAAACCAGACATTGGCGAATTTGCAACTCGGTTACTAAAAGTGGGTTAACTTTTCTCTTCTGCTAATTTCCATTATTTTATATAGTATCGTTAGTCCTGGCTGGCAAAATGAATTAGTTTATTCGTAAATGTTAAGTAGAACTAGAATAACTTTTAGAGATTGCTTATAAAATTTAATTAAATGCAAGGCGAAACTGATTACTTAACTCCAGAGAAATTCATTTATATTTTACAGTATGAAATGGTTTTTTTAGTACTCAGAATTTATTGAGCACACCTGTCCGTGGTATCGATATTGGCATTCTCTTTACGGTCACAGCTGCTTGATTGCGCGTTGTTGCACAAATCATAACCGTTTTCAAGCGAAGACAGAGCGCCCTGCGCTCTCTGGGGAGCTACACACTTGTGGCACTGACAGTCCTTGAATTCTTGCAGGTACAATCGGTGGTTAAGAAACGCTGAAATGGCGTCATTCATGGTCTGAATATAGAGCGCCAGGAAGGTGACGGTAAGTCCAAACAGCAGAGTAGCAGCAAACGGAGCCAAAACCCTTGGTAAAAAGCTGCTCGCAAAATACGTTGCTATCATTCCCAGAGTGACTGGTGTTATGAATATCATGAAAGAACGTAGAACCTCCCACATCAAACTCGACCTTTCAGCAAAGGAAAGTATTTCCTTCTGAAGTTCATCACGAACCACTTGTATCTGTTTGGCCAGTTTTTCCCCATAGTCTATAACCAAATAAGCAGGATTTGCTGCTCTTCCCAACACACCGTTATCATTAAATGCATCCATATTTCCGGAATCTTTGCAATCAAGATTATTAGACATGTTCGTCATTTCCATATCCAACTATCCTTTTCTTTCCATACGACAGTCTCTCGCTGATTATGAACCAAGATGTAACGTCACTGTCTGACGTCACAGTGACGTAACTCCTGAAAGCAAACCCATAAATTACACGTGCCATTTTAAACAGCTACTATAATAATGATCTTAATGTGGGTTTGGAATAAGCATTATTTCTGTTTGACGGGAATTACAAATGGCGTATGTCATACAATTGGTAATTGCAACCGCTGGCTTACTGTAAAACTATAGACCCAACGACTCGCCAATTCTTTGCAAAAATGACATTACCAAATAAAGTTTATATGTTTGGGGATAAGAAATGATAGGTATGAAAGTTAATATTCTATCTCATGACACTTAAAACACAGTTCTCTTCAAACAAATTAGTAGAAATGAAAATATTCAGTTTTTAGTTGTTGTTCTCTTCTTATTGTAGTGCAATCGTTTGGCGTAATGATGCAAGTGATGCCTGTGGGCGAGTTTATATGGGTGGAACTCGCTGGTGTAAACATGCAAAAACACATCAGTGAGTACGACAGAAACAGTCATCTTGGATACTTCTTTGTATGCATCGGCCGTCGATGATCGACGAATTGCGCGACAGCTAGATGTTCCCGTTTCACTCCCGTCCACATGACAATGCCCGCGTCGGCTGCTAATACTCATTGAAGCTGCTCAACGAAATTTTGCAGAGTTGCAAATTAGGAAGCGGTTTACGGTTGTGCGTGGGACATAAAAAGGTATTACACGAAACGTATAATATATAAAGTTTCACTATGGCCCGATTCAAAGATTTATCCGATACCACACTGAACAAGGATGCCTGTATTGCGTGATTGAATAAGTATTTTTTATAGCGAGGGTCGCCAATGAACATAGACGAATATACAGTACTGTAATTATATATGTTGCACACGTCTTCTGTGTGAGGCCTTTTTTAAAATATCGATGGAAAACTAGTACAGGTCGATGATACCAATTACTCCGACAATAATTCATTGGATTTCCTAACAACTGCATCATTGCGATGCTCAACAGCGCATGCTATTTTATCGACGGGATGGAAATCGAAGCATTTCTGGAGAACGACACTTATTGGACTACTCGCTCATTACAACGACATTTTCGCGATGTCCTGTGCCCTAATTATGATGTTCATCAAGGACTCAAACGAGCATGCAGATCATATCCCGTAAAGCGAACGTAAACTTTACTAGATCACCTTTGTTAATCTACAACCCGAATCTATATGTCTACCAGATCAGACACTGGTGACGCCCCTATTACTATATCCAATGACTTCGCTATATCATACACGATTTGTTACTTTTCGTTGAAACACCCGTAGCTGTTTATGCAGTCCGTGTTCGACAAGCACTTTGATGTACGTGTAATTCATCACCATTCCCTATTACAGATGCATTACTGTGATTCTCTCCCATAAACCTCTGCTGTTTATGTGTGTGTGTGTGTGGGGGGGGGGGTTACAGATGGCTGAACGAGACTCACTGACGCACCTTTGGAAAATCTTTATCGTTTTCTCAAACTCGTAATTGAACATGTAACATCTGAATTAAAATCATACATCTGTGTTCACTTGCATTGATGAGTTGAGTTCAAGTCAAAACGATCTCAGCTGCAATGCGAGAACAAACGAAGTTCATTTGAAATGTTCCCGAAACATGTCATTTGGTAACACCCTGCTTATGGTGACACCAACAGAGGTGTAACAGTACTGCCAGCTACTGCAGTAGTATTAAGTACACAATTTATTTTTGCTGTCTTTGAAATACAGATGCAAATTTTCACGCAAATTTTCACAGTGTGTCCACTAAAAGTGTACTTGCGAAATTTTAAGATATAAAAACACCAGGAAAAAAACAAGCAAAAAAATAACTTATCCTTCTGTTTTATCTTTACTTGTCATAGACCAGAAGAGTTCATAGGATGACCTGTTGGCTGTCATACGTAAGTCCATTAACACAAGTGTGATATGGCTACTCGTAAGCTGTTTAGTGCATTGTCATTGTCATTGTCATGCACACATGTGTTCATCACAAGGTCCAATTGTTCCTCGATGAAAAATGGCGCGTCTCAGGCATACTAAATGATTGCCAGTGGCCATATTGAAATCTTGTTATTGCTACTTCTGAATAGATGGACCGCTTATGATATTTAGTTGAGCTTGATCCTAAATAAAAATGGTGTTGATTTGATATATCTGTCACAGAATTGTGTGTGCTAAATTTGTATGCATTATACCTGAACTAAAACGTTCTCGGGTTTCATTTCCGCGTACGGTGTTAGCCGAGGGTGTTTATTTACGTCTTAAATTATTTAAAAATACTCAGTTAGATTCACCCAATACTGCACGAGCAAAGCGCTTGCTGTGCGAAAACCGAGTACCTCAAGCTTTCTGACCGTAGATTGCGCCATAATCAGGGTACTTACAGATTGAAATCAAACAGTAATAAATAGCACAGCACAAATTTTATCAGGAAGCTGTCCATTTGACGGGGGCTATCTTCAACTGTAGAGGTATGTGAAATGCAAACTTGTATTCTCTTGTTCGCTTATCATATTATGTAATATAATTACATGTATTTGATATATCGGATGACCAGTATTTCTAATAGTTCAGATAGGTCATATGTCATATAACGCCATGCTCTGGACTAGAATATGACTGAGCAGGCGATTGAATTTATTTATACGTTGCATGTATTAAAGGATTAGAAATTGCTCGTTCATATAAATCTGTAAGCTTATACTTGTCCAATACGGATTCATATACAAACCTACCTAGTATACTAATAATATCGTACAGTAGTTCTGATGAAATGATTTAATATGTAACATGTAACTTCACCTGCACGCATGCGTAGTGTATACCGTTGACATTTGGCTTGACTGTGTCTCGTGTACCAAACGGCTCTATAATATTTGTAGCGATATATACGATGCGGAGTCGTAAGGTTCACTGGAATTTTTGTATAACTGGTGTTCTACTGTGATATTGACTCTGAGGACGATATTGGTTTTCTCATGGTGAGGGACTCTAGGTCCCTATACCAACAGGTCTGCAACGAAAAGTGGACTTTTGATGGATCCTTTGAAAGACTGAGAGGGGCGAGCCATGCACGGTGTCTTGCCGACCCTCCGACGAGAGCGAAATCACTGATTAACTGGACGCCACGATTTAAATTCCGTTAAATTATTCAGTATCCTGATTGAGTACAAATCGAATCATTGTACCTGATTGAATACAAATCGAATCATTGTACCTGATTAAGTAAAAATCGAATCATTGTACCTGATTGAGTAAAAATCGAATCATTGTACCTGATTGAGTAAAAATCGAATCATTGTACCTGACTGAGTAAAAATCGAATCATTGTATGCAATATCAATATAGGAGTAACAATCAAATATATGAATATATCCTACTTGTGGATGAAACAGTATGCATGTTTACTTTTTATACAAATTTCATGCTTTGATCACCATGGTGACAAAATCATAACTTATTCACAGTCGTGTAAATCCGTATACTGTGATACTCTTAGTGGTAGATGAAAGATTGTTCAATTTTTGCGTTTAATACGGTTATTTTTTTATAAAGTTACATTATGTCTAGTTTCTTGTTGATGTTTTGTTTCTTTCTTTTCAATTACTTCCAAGTTTAGGAACGAAATAATTACTTAACAGTTGTTTGACTCGGTGCGCATCATTTTCTTCAATACATTGTTAGATTTTATGCGCACAAGAGTTTGGTGTCATATTCATTCAAATTTAAATGAAATTGTAAATTTTATTCACGAAATTGTTTTCATTGTCTTCGCTATAATCTAATCCCATCCTGCTACAATCCACAATTTCCGGCAAATGCAGGCCCCTTAAGGGTTTTGTTATCGCTACTTCTCCTGATATGGTACTTTCACCAGGAGACGTTTTCTATGGTCTAGTTGGTCCAAAATGACAATGACACTCGGAAAACCAAAATTGTTGACAGCCATCTTGGAAATCTTGTTATTGCAACTCTTCCTGAACGGACGGTCTTATAAACATAGGGTTTCACTCAAATATTTTTATGCAGAATACAGATAATATATCTATGCTACTTTCATGTTCTGTTTCTAAATTTTCTTTATATATGGTAATTAGGGAAAAGTAAAGCATACATATAAAAATGGCTGCGTCCATGTACTTGAAAAATGAGACCAAAGACCACACTCTGTATCATATAATGAAACAAGGACAATTAATCTTGCCATAATGGTCAATATCAGGTTTTGAAAGTGCAATAAATTATACAATATTTAAAATTTAAAAATGTTATCGGATTTGTTCCAATTTGGGAAGAATCTCTTTAAAGTTCAAACCCTGTACAAAATTACGAAACTGTCAGCGGAAACTAGACACAACTATGAATATTTGTACAATTCCTTTTCTCTAATTTTTTTATCATTATGTTTGATTCCCCCCCCCCCCTTCCCCAAATGGTACATCAATATTGATGCTACGTATACAAATAAGTTAAATTAATACATTACTCTTTGTTGCACATTATACCTTGTGGCAGTCCCGCAGTATTATGCGAATATTGTCCTTAATGGAGAAATTTGGCCTTGCTGAAATATCGAAGGACTTAAATATAAATATAGCGTCGAATTTGTCGCTTATTATTTGATTTTTGACATAGGGTATGTCGGAGGAAATCAGAGATGTAACAGTGTTTGTTAGACAAATCTAGTAAATGAAGGTATAATGTAAAGAATATGCAATGATATGCAAGATTGTGTTGCATATTTTTCTCTGATGTACTAAATAATATCAGAGAAATAGTTCTGATAGTTGTATATATTTTACAGGAGAGATCGCCAGCTTATGACGATCCTGAACAAATTGAATCGATTTGTTTATTGAGAAATTATTAAGAATAAAATCTGATCCAGGAAGCAGCTATGCGGGATATATGAAAGCTCTTATTAACAATTTTCTTGACTTTGTACCTGATGATACTTTGTAAATTATTTAAAAATGCAGATGACATGTATGATGGCGATAATTTCTGTACGCCACGTAATACAAAAGACAGAGAAACAGACACGTTTGCTTTTGCTTTTGTAGAAATATGCAAAATTGTTAATGCATATCCTTCAGTGTAGGCTTTTCAACGATAAAGATGAGAATGTAACATGCATTGCAAATAATGGCTTCAGCATAATGGTTTATGTTATAGCCGCTACAGGACCGCTCCGGTGGAAAAAGTGGTCAGAGCGTCCACCGCGGATGCGGGAGGATCATGGGTTCGATCACCGGCCAAAACATACCAAAGGTTTATGAAAATGGTACATGCAGCTTCATCGCTTAACCCTCATCAATAAGAGGTTAGTATTAGGACTCGTCGACCTGGTATCAGGATAATGGGACTGAATGGGACATCATGTTACATGTCTACGGCATGATGACCCAGATCTAGACCAATATAAACTGACACACTGCAGAAATCGTAGCGATATGACTAAAATTGTTAAAGCTACGTTAAAAATCACAATCACACACACACACACACATACGCGCGTGCTTCAGATTTGTTCCTCTTTATATCTAACTTTGGTTTTGATTACAGAACCAAATTCTCCCTTTTTTCTATTCTAGATTAAAAATTGCTGATAAATTAAATAATTGTAATTTCAGCATTTTGCAAAGAAATTTATCGAATATCTCCAAGATATAACTGATTTGCTACATTTAAATATCAGCGACTATGGAAAACAAAATTTGGGTCATTATCTAAAGAAATATGTGTTCAAAGGCTGTCACATAAGTTCCCAGTTTTACCACAGAGGTTACAACCCTCATGGTGGGACAAAGACTGCGACAAAGCTAACGAGAAAAGATTTGAACTTTTAAAAATATATAGTTACAAACAAAAGAAATTTAATCTAGACGAATACGTTCGCAACTGAAACTCGTTTAATAGATTGTGTCAACTGAAAATATCAATACTTAAAAGTTAGTGAGAGATAGACTTTTACAATCAAGAAATGACCTCCAAAACATTTCGGCAAGTGTTAAAGGGAATATACTAAAATAGGGAAAATGCAAGTGAATCTAAATAACAAAGAATGGCTGGTTTTATGTTTTTCTTTCCTTATTAATATGTAACAGATGAAACTATTGATGACGATGATGGTACTGCAAATAAATAACATATCATTTCATTAACCAACTACAAATCAATAAATAACCATGTAGAGTTCGCTCTTTGAAAGACAATGATCCTGGTTCAGACAAGATTATGGTCTATTGTTACCAGTTGACTTAACGATACATTATTTCATTTCTTAATGTGCTTTTTAATAGAATCTTTGAAGGGAAAATTTCTAATGGAGTGTTTAAAAACTATAATATGTCCGATATTTAAGAATGGAAATATGAACCAAGGAATTACAGGGGATATTCTCTGATAAATGCACTCTGGAAAATATTCACATATATTTTGAGCAAACAGTTGTATAGATTGTCATAAAGCAAGAATCTACTAGACGAATATCAGGCTGACTTGGGAAAGGACGACAGTATTTGTGATAATATATTCATTTTGCGTGCAAATGTTCAGAAGTATAGATGCAAATCTGATGTTAGGTTTTATTGTTTCTTTATTGATTATTTAAACGTTTTTCATCGTGTACAACATAATAAACTCGTGTACAGATAGGTATTGGTGGAAATATTTTACAGGTTTTAAAAATGGGAATTCTTGTTTGAAAAAGTTGCGTACCAACACCAAATTTACTAGGGAACAAGACAAGGATGTATTCTAAGCCCCGTTTTTGTCTCTTTATTGATGATATAGTTCAACAGTTGCGAACTAACTGTGATATGGGTATTTAAATTACTAAAAAAAATCTTGAGATCTTTGCTTTATTTTATGCAGATGATGTGGCCAATTCTGCTGAAACTGTACAACTATTGCAATAACAAATTAACGCCACAGATATATATATAAAAAAGTGAAACTTAAATGGAAATTATTCTAGCAAAAACAAATAAATAGCTGCTGTCTTTCAAAATGATTGCTTTCTGATAAATTACGAGCGTTAGTATTAGAGGAGCTATCTTATCGAAGCAAGATTTGTAAAATTTACCAAATAAATTTATTTCCTTGGAAAAATATTCTAAAAATGAAAAAAGAGCTTACAGTTTTAAGAATCAAATCCATAAAGAATACAAGAATAATCCACGAATTAAATTAAAAAAGTCCTAGTAATGAAATGTTCTAATAGATTCAGCCCAGTTGGAAAATCCAAGATGGAAGGTGATGACGTAATTCTAGTCTTGTTGGAAAATCCAAGATGGAAGACGATGACCTATGCTGAAATCTATTTTGTGTTTATCTATAGTTTCTTGTAGAATCACAAGATTTTAAACTCCGATGTTGGAAATCCGAATAACATTTTGATAAACTGTCTTGGTCCAAGAAGTATGTATGAGCACAACAAATATTTCCAGAGATACGAATTCATTCTTTAAAATCCAACTGAACATAAGAATTGTTAACATGGATTCAAACACGTGGCTACAACAAAAGAAACTGACTTAAAGTCACTTATAAAAGCCCCAAACTAACTATATTTCACTAAAACGAACAACGTATTGTCTTCTAATGCGCAGTTTCGAAAAAAAAATTATCCCCGAATTGCGAAATCACTGGAGTGAGGAGTACCGTGATTACTTATGTCACGTACTCTTAACATGACCATGACAAGAACCAATTAATTTGATGCTAAGAGTATAAAGTTCTTTACTTCTTCACTAGTCCCATCTTGACCTTGAAAACAACCAATCATTTTAAAATTAAAATAAGACCTGTTTACGTGGTGGTCACTAACCTAGAATCAAGGTCATGATCTAAGTCAACATTACTTCTTAACCAAAAAATAATTCGTTCAACCTGTTTTCTGAAACAAAACATAATCTCTAGTTAATACATTTACATTAACAATAACATGTAATGACAAATAAAAATGAATTTAAAACTGACAAACTTTATTAAATTAAAGCATATATATATATATATATATATATATATATATATATATATATATATATATATATATATATATATATATATATATATATATATATATATATATATATATAATCAAATCAGATATATTATATGTAACAACATAGTACATTAGCACACACTAAAACTTGTCAGGTGTTGCGATACATTTTCTTTTAAATGATCAAAGCCTACTTGGGTCATGATTCCATTCTCCATTTCTGGGTCAATGAAAACATAGTTCTTGACCATATTTCATACTTACTTATCCTGCCACGCTGTTTTCATAGTAAAGAATGACTCTTTCCCCCATCATTCCATGGTAAAAATCGGTCACTGTCATGTATATTTCACAGCTGAAGACACTGCCAAACAATACTTCTGAATTTCAATGGAAGTGTCACGGTGGATTTTTCTGAGAAACTTTAGAAAGTAAAATTTTTGGAAATGCAATTTAAATTTGTATCATTTTATTAAAGTTATTACTTGCGAGAATTTTTTCTTATTGTGTCATTGTAGATTGTTTGCCTTTTTTAAAAAAAAAGTATGTCATTGTTAGTGTTGTATTACTGTAAAACAAAATATTCAGTAGAGATTACTATTGTTTTTCTTATGCACCACATCATTATTGTAATGACGGAAATTTGTTCCGTCAGAATCTAAGTTGTGCACTTTAAACAGTTTTGACGAGGCAAGTTATTCTTTGAAGACGACTGCAGAACGGTGGTCTCTACGTGTTTTTTCGAAGTACGAGCAGCCATCCGCGCTCCAAGAACACCTAAGTTGAAGCCAAGTGTTGTAAGCAACGACCTATGAAGGACAAAGCAGACGTCTGTCAGAAGGGGAACACTAAATATTCACTCTGCTATCGACAGCTCTGTCAGAATTGCTGCGCTGCAGACTTCAGATTCTGACTTCCTTTTTCTTGGCAAAAAATGTAATTGGTATTTGTTTAGGAAATTTTCATATGTGTCTGAATACATTGGGAAGTAACGTATTTAGAAATTATTTTAGTTACTTTAAAAGAATCTGTAATATGTTATTATTATACATTATGGATTTTTAAATATAGTATGTTATGGATTATTTGTTTATAATATGTGTTAATTTATAATATTAAGATTTTTTAAAATGGTTTATTACGAAATTAATGCTATTAAAAATAATTTAGAAACAAAATGTCTTTTGAATTACAGAAAATATTATTTTAGATTTAAGACCACACATTCAATAAAACTTGATTGCATGTAACTTTGAAATTATTTTGTATCATTTAACTCCGAAACAATTTTTATTTATTAGTAATTTATTCGGCATTTATTTCCAAAATATAGAAATTCTATTTTAGTGAACTGTGAAAATTTTATTTGTATTTATTTTTTCTATATCGAGTGATATTCAATTTTAATAAAGAAATTGCTGCGTTGTAGATTTCAGATTCTGAGTTCCCTTTTCAAGTTAGAATCCTGTACCTCTTTGCTAATTTTAGCCATATAACCGCTACATCGCAATAGTGACACCGCCAACAAAAAGGAGTCCAGCAATATTCCTTTCTCTCTCTGTTTCTCTCTGAGAAGTGTACCAGTCCATACATTAGGCATGATGAAAAGAATGAAAGAACTTTATTCGATAAGCTGACCATTCTTTTTCATATGTTCTTATCTCTGCTACCAGCCGAATCCATTTAATTGTGGTTTGGACCTATATGGGGATGCTTTTCACATCGAGGCTGGGCTGGACTAAAACTCAAATTATGTTGGCATCTTAAGCATTGAAAGCAGTATTTAAAATGTTTACGTATCAACAAATATTTGGAAGATTACATTTACAGCATATTTTTAAAATAGTTGATGCTGTGGTGAGAACAACCTTGTGCTATGGATCAGAAATACAATGGTATGAATATTCACTAGAAATAAAAGCAATTGGACAAATATTTTGTAAAATATATTTTAATGTACCAAGTACTGTGACTGAGTATGTTAATCCTTGAGAAGGTGGATGATAATCTTTGAGCACAACTTACATGTACAGATATGCAAAGAACTAGACTAAAATCATACTAATGCCGACAAGTTGATAATATATTTTAAAAAAAGGATGATTCCGGAAAAACCACAATAGCCAGTAAAGTTAGAAATGTTTTATTTTCTCGTGGTTTTGGTTATGCATGACTGTCACAATAAATGGTTGACAGAAAGACTATTCATCTGCTTGATTCCTCGCTATAGATATGGCAAAGTAAGATTACGTAAACCTACGTAAACCTGATGAAAAAGAATTGTTCTCTCATGTGTTTGAAAAATGAGCATGAACTAGCTAGTCCAAATTATGCTTCTTTAAAAAGCTGATCAAATAAGCAAATTTAATTTTGCTGGAGGAGGCAATACCAATCTCAAAAAGTGCAATAAATGAACCATAAAATATAAAAACATATCACCATGTTATTAGATATTTCTTTTCTTTTTTTAAATGTATTTTTTAAGTCCATGAATGAAATTGACCAAACCCTTATATGTGCTGATCTGGAGACCTACTTCCCATATACTCTCCAACCCAAATTACACCCTTCAATCCTAAACATAAACAAGGGAATTAAAAGTTTCATTTTAACAAGAGATACAAGATTTGTCTAAATAGCCATAATTACCCGCGAGGAAAATCTTTAAATTTATTTCACTTTTTTAATTAAAAAATAAATAAAATTCTGTGCAAATTACGAAACTGTAGAGTGGAAATGAAATTGAAAGTTATACGGACATCGGGTTTTCGCCGTAAAACTATTTGGACATAACGTCACAAATAATTGTGTTATATGTTCTCTACAAATATTTCTCAGTACTGACCTTTCCACTGTGTGACAATCAATACAAATCATATGTTAATCTAAAATACATCCAAAGATGACTTCACAGTGAAGTTCTTGTTAAAGGTTCACCGGCATTTTATTTGAGAGGCTGCACTGTAAACAGAGCAGCATGTAAACAGAAAACAGATTTCACTTACGGATCATCAACAAGGCCGTATTACTCGATGTGCGCTGTCGTTGAAATACACACAGACAACCATTATCTCAGCTAATATTCTCAAGAATAAGCAATTACCTTTAAATCCCTACTAAAAATGCATCAATATAACTCTTCTATCACCACCAAAATGAGAGGAACAAACGTCATAACCTCTTCCTAGTTGGGTGATCATATTGACTAAAGGATTTAACAAAAAGACTTCTTGTGATGTTCATTTACTTCTAAATGTTTTCTAAATCTGATATCCTCATGGCTACCAAGCAGCCATCTGAAAAAAAATAATTGCTATATCTAATCCTCGTGGTCATATTCACACGGGGGTTTCACAAAAACAAACATCCAATGCTGACACAGCGGCAACTTTAAAATTCTTGCTAATGTTTAAAATTAAAAAATATCATGGATGGTTTAAAAAGTCACAAAGCAAAGAAGAGATGGTCCTATCTTGAATTAAAGGAAATTTGTTTCAGCCAGTAGAACATAAATCTTTTTAAGTGGGACGGACACATTTTAGAATAAACTTTTTACTCGCCCGATGTACAACGAGTAACAAGAAGGAAGACCACGCATGCAATATTGAAGCTTTCTTGTTTGAAGAACATGTGAAGTGGGCAAGCTAGTTTTGATTTTGAATTATTGCTTTACAACTCATCAACTATAAAATGAAATAGAAGTAACCAACATTCCGATAAACACAGCAACATCCACTATTTCTCAGATTTTCGTTATTCAAAAACTATTTAAAGAATCATTATGTGTGTGATGTGGAAAACATTTTCGGCTAGCCACCAGAACTTGACAACAAAGTTACTAGTAAGGTATGCTAGTAAAAAGTAGACTCAGATCATCATCATAATCACGATTCCCTCATGAACAATGCCGAAGAAATGAAAACTCAAGTAAGTGGTTGTATAATATATGGCCGCTATGACTTGCTTGTACAATTAAAACGTACATCCTTCTCATTATGCCCTTACTAGTTTTCATGATTCTATACAGGATACTGTGTACATAGTATCCAAAAGATATAAGTGGTCATAAGTGAATGCAAAAACTTAACCTAATCCAGACAAATGTAAAAGGTGGGTCACAATGACACAATTTGGTTCTATAGGTGTGGTACTAATATAGATGTGCATGCACGTTTAGTTTCAGAATTCTAACAAGAACATTACTTGATAAATACATTTTAAGCACAAAATTAAACCAAAAAATCTGTCTCTATATATATATATATATATATATATATATATATATATATATATATATATATATATATATATATATATATATAATCTTGCTGGAAAGAGCCCAAGCCAAACTTTAGCTTCATTATCTGGAAGCGTGCTACCGGCTTAAATTCTTGTATCCCTTTAATATTTGCTTTTCCGGACCAGCGTAGTACTTTGGTCCTCGTAGCTCAAGTGATAGTTTAGTACCAGCCAAGCATTTCACTGATGAGATGACACAATGTTATGTAGGCGCAGACATAAAAATAAACATGGCAGATTTAGAAAGTAAAGGAAACGACGTAAAATTTAACTTGAAACAGTATAATTTTCAGACAGAGAATGTACCAAGACTGTCATGCACCGATGCGAAAGCGGAAAAATTGATATCAAATGGGGTAAACGTCATTGATAATCACTGGACAGCAATGGTGCATACTCGAAAGTAATCGCTTGTCTTAAGTATTGCTTCAATGTAAGACGTTTTCCTGTTATCTGTCATTTTGGGGTCGCCGTCTTACTGACTAAATAATGGTGCTGTGTTCCGAGGTTGACTGACATTAGAACGAGAAGTCAAATGTTCAGGAATATCTCGCACAGCCGATATCTTAGTTCTACAATGTAAGACATAGCATCAAATGTTATTTTTGAGTTAGTGCTATGTATTACTATCCAAAATATTGGGCTTGTATGGCGTGTTCCAATGTTGGTTGACATTGGTAGTCAAAGTTTCAGGAATATCTCACACACTTGGCAGCCCATATCAAATTGATACGTTATTAATATACTTACTGTGCTGTTTTTATCCTGGTAGAATCAAAATCTGACACATTTTCATATTTTGTTGACATACATTCGAATTTGTTGAAATGCAACCGTAGTCTAGATATGCTGAATTAGTTTCATGTTGGGGATATGTTTCTTGAACAAAAAAAAAATGTTGCTGACAGCTCCAATAGGCATAATATATTTTTATTCAATCTTTTAAAGAATAATATTTCAAATTAACCCAATTTCTGCATTCCATGGTTTGATCTCTTTCCAGCCAACTGAAATATAAGCCAACAAAACTTGACAACAGGTCCATTTCTTTTGTGAGAATTTGAATTGATTAGAGAGAATACATCAAAGTAAACAGGGTTCGTACGGTCTTTGAAGGTCTTTGAGAGTTTGGGAAAAATGAGGTAGCATTTTCAAGGCCTTGAAAGTTTGGGAAAATCGAGCATACCCTGAGGTCTTTAAAAGTCTTTGAAAATTGAAATAAACCCCTCAAAAATTAATTTCTTTCCAGAATCACAAATAAAATTATCCGAGATTGTTAGATTCAGATGTAATCTAGTTATCCTGGTTTCTTTCTTTTGATGACCCGTTCAGTTTATTGCCGCCGCATTAACAAAAGAGGCTTTGTTTTGTTTGGCCATCCAAAGTATGCCTCGGTGGCGACTTCAATCACACATGCACTCTTCATCAAAGCAAGACGGTGCCGCTACACACTTCATCAAAGGAAGTCCCCAATAAAATTGCCCAAGGTCATTAGCTTCGGATATAGCTGGCTTTCATGGCTTCTTTCGTTTGATGAATAGTTTAATTTGATTGGACGAGTCCATCAGTTTTAGCCAATCAGAATGTTAATTACACTAATTCTACGTAGAAAGTTCACGAAAGTTACACGCTCGAGAATTCAAAATTTGTTCATTCGATTTACATCTTCTGCAAGTTCAGTGTTTAAAAATGCCAGGTCTTTGGTCTTTCAACGATATCTGGCTTGAACAAGAGAAATACAAAGAATGGCTGTAAAAGGATAAATTATGTAAACGAAAGACATTTTGTACATTGTGTAAAAAGACGAGCAACTTGGCTTCAATAGGAGGAGTCCATGCAAATTAGTAACTACATACTGTTCATTTAGTGGAACGAAGATGCAGAAGTATAAGCTATTGGTAATTTTGGGCAAAATAATATTAACTCATTACTCTTCGGGTATAAAATAAGATCTTGTTTAATGTGATGATTTGGGAGATAAGGCAAAAGAGTGCCCGTTTAAATTTACTTGTACCGTCAGTTTATTTAACACGTTTGAGGGACAAAAATCATTTTCGAAAATTTTGTTCTACATAATAATGTTCCTTTGTTTAATATAAAAACAGACGTTGTAATAAATTCAATTCACGGATATACAGTTTCAAAGTGCGCATGCGTACACTATCGTAGAGGTAAGCAAGAGTTGTTGTTCTTGATTTGTGAGTATATATAAAAAACGTGTCCTGTGAAGCTTTAACTGTAAGAAGTCAAGTCATTTGATTAGGTAAATAAATAAAAGAATTAAAAAAAAACGTATTTCCAGTTGACGGAATATCCCCGTTTCTCATTACCGACCCTAGACTTTTTCCCCAATGATATTAAAAAAAAAAAATTAAAATCACATTGTGTATCTATAGTATGACTATACATCTCCGTTTGTTTGTACCCCTATTGATTTCAATAACGAAAATAATTAAATGATAAAAAGTGCACAGAAATAAGGCAACTGAATTAGTGATTTATAATTTCTATCCTGAATGTGACCAGAATGGCACTAATACTGCCATCTCCTGCACATTTCATGATTAACGGACTTTCCAAAGAAACAAACGGGTTGGTATAGTTAGACTATAATTGAGCCCGTTTTGCCCAGTACTTTGAAGTGCTTGAAATATTACTAGATTTATAGATAATGTTTATTTTTAAAAAATGGAGAAAAAACACGCCCAACCTTGATGAAGTGTTTTATTCTGTTCTTTCCAAAAGAAAGGAATATGTCGAGCTTTGGTGTGGTCTCCAGAAAATATGGTCACACGGGCAGGCAACAGTGGAGAGAGAATTTTCTGTCAACAAACAGGTATCTGTTGAGAACCTCAGCAGAGAAAGCCTCAGAGCTCAAGGGCTAATCATTGACACAATGAGAAAAGCAGGTGGACCTTTGGAAATCATCATTAGCAATGAAATGATGACACATGGCTTCTTTGCAAGACATAAGTACCATGCTTATCTGGACAAGAAGAAAGCAGAGAAGGATGAGAAAAACCAAAAAGGAAAGAAACGGGAGTTAGCCTTGGATGAAGTAGAAGAACTTAAATCCAGAAAACTGCCTCTTGAAGCTAACATTGCCAGCCTACATGCTTCCTCTGTACAGAAAGCAGAAGAGGCAGAGTTAAAAGGACCCATTGTGCTTGTCACAGAGTAAAATGCTCTTAGGAGAAAAGCAGAGGAAGAGATGACAGTGGTAGTGTCTTATTCCAAAATGATTGAAGAGAAAAGAAAGCAAATATAATAATGCATTTAACGCAATGCTGATGTCTGTGAAGAGAACAATTTATTTTGTATTAAATCTGACACGTATGTTACATATTTCTGAAAGAACAACAAATGTTAACCTATCATCCAGATAATTATAATAAAATTTTAGGAAATTAATTATAGTTTGACTTTAATCAGTAATCAATATTATAGTATTTGGCATTCATTTTTCTCATATAACCTGTATATACAATATTAGCAAAAATAGGTCTTGGAAATCTCTGTTTGTGGTCTTTGAAAGTTTGGGAAAAGTCTTTGAATTTATCATCCATAGTTCAGTATGAACCCTGGTAAAGTCTTAATAGAACATTATGACTTTACTCTGTAGAAAGCGTAATTACTTTAGTTGCCAGTTGTGTGAAATATTCTTCAAAAATTGACTTTCGAAATGATTTTAGTTGATATCAAAACATGCTATACAGCACAATTAGGTAAACTGTAAGACCATGACGCTTTCAACATATGTATTTGAGATCTTCCATGTAGGACTACCTATATCTACACTTTTCCACAAATTAAAGTTGTATTATTATGGCATCTAGTTCTATAAGCCTCAACTCTAATATTTGTTTTGAGAGTCGAGGTATTGCTGCAAAAATAATGGTGCTGTGTAGCGTGTTCCGGTGTTGATAACATTGGAACAATAAGTTAAATTTTCAGGAACATCTTATACACTTGAGAGCTCATATCAGTGCTTTTCTTCAGATTAAAATTATAATGTTTTATCAAGACTTTCCCGACTCTGATGTCTTTTTTTGTAATAAATTCAAATTCCTACACAAGCAAATGGATATGTTTTCAAGTTCCGCTGGCCTACGTTGCAGTTAGCTAGAATGTGTTGGAAGCCAGGAATACTGAAATCGATTAAAATGATGATAAGAATTTTGAACAAAATGAAGCTATCTTGACACTTTCTTTAGTATTAACACATTGACCCCTAAGCCAAACAGCTAGGTAGTCCCCGACAGAATACTTGCAGAGATCACCAAGAGCAGTGGTAGCCTTACCAGCGCCTGTATCCCTGAGACTTGCTGACAATACTTGGCTTGCAAATTTTTTTCAGAAAGCTATGAATAATAAATGTTCTTTTTTTTAGATTTATGTTCCTTTAATTAAGCTAATATTTGGCACAGCTGTTCTCAATAAAATTACATACAAAATGGTATAAACATTTCGAACTACATGCAGAAATAAAACTAACACATAAAGATAAAATGAATTTTGTACCAATTTGTTTCTCTAGTCATGAATAATCCATAAAAATCCATGATGAATTTTGACACTGAATAGTTAACACTATCAACACGTGAAATTCACTCCATTTGATGTACATACAAATTCCACTTGTCATCTCTATTGCAAACTAAACCTCATATAAATACTTCTTCAGTCTGTCAAGTAAAAGTTTACTTCCAGTGGTTGATTCTCGTAATTTTCTTCATTTTCTAATCTAAATATTTCCACTAATTTTGCCGCTATCGAAGTCAATTTTTTTCCCTTCAGCAATGTACACTCTATCTATATAAGCTAACATTTTATTGGATAAACTGCCTGCCTAATTAGGAAATGGCTTCAAATCAACCAATGGTTTGCGCCAATTCAACTCGTCGCTCAGGATACAGGCATAGTAAAATACTGCCACTCAAACTCTGCGCTTGGGATACAAGCTATGCAAACTCAGCCTCATTATCGAGGCACTCTGGAGATGAGGGAGGTAAAGTGCGACGAGTTATCGAGGCGGCAGGGGTTAATGTGTTAATATATTTTTATTCATTTCATTAAAGAAATATACTTAAACTGAACCTCACTTCAGCAGTCCTGGTTTCCATCACTTTCCAGCCAACTGAAATGTAGGCCAACAAAACTTGAAAACAAATCCATTATCTTGTGTGAGAATTTTAATTTATTAGAAAAGAAACTGAGTAAACCAAAGTTAGGCAAATACAGCTGTTTTCTAAAGTTGTTTCCACATGGTACATTAATCTGGGTCAGTTTGATCTACCATAGATGTAATTAATGATGTCAGACATGTGAAGTAATTGAACGTATTATCATGAGTTACACAGTTAACTGAAAATATCACCAGTTGATCCTAGTCTTCAGTATTTTAATCCAGTGTCCATGTATGGCCATTCATGTAAGTTTATTGTGCCATGAGCCTGGACATTGGAGTAAGATTGGTTACTCCCCTTGAATGTTGATGATACAGATCATCTGTAAAAATTCCTCATGTTCCAGTCATGTTTTACATGTCTCTTCTTTATTATAATATCATCAATAAAAGTCTAACTGTACTTTTTCAATTTCAGCTGCCCGTTGTCTTGACAGACACCAAACTAGTGTCCTCAGCTCACCACTGGGATTTAGACTACCTGTCTGAGAACATGGGAGAAGGGGACTTCACTGTATTCTTGTCTGACACAAACAAATTCATGTACTTTGATGATAAAAAGATTGAGAATGTCGAAGATTTTAAACAACCAACGCAAATGAATGAAATGAAATTTCCAGAGTTTGTCAAAAGACTAAGAAGCTATAAGGAAGGAGATAAACGGTAATTAGTGAAGTCATTAAGGAGTATTAGGTTGATTGAAATTAGGATTTTAAACCAATGTATTATTATGTTCAAAGATTCATTACTTTAATATGCATCATTACTACAATTAGTGTTTTATATTAGTAACTTAATGTTCTATTGCATTGTTGCAATGACTTGAGGCCAAGATGTTGCCCATGAATTAAAAAAAAAAAGCCTGGCATTTTTATCCTCACAAACAACTGCAACATCATCCTCATTATCATCATTGCTGCTGTCACCACTATCATCATCCACTTCGACTGTATATACTGTTGTTACGTTTTCTTTAATTACAGGTAATAATAAGCAAGGTTAGACATGGATCTGTACAAGTTATATGCTGTTTGAAAATTACCCAATATGCATTACCTATACAGAGTCTCAGGCCATACATGTGAAATCTACTCTCTGTGGACAATGTTAAGGTTGTCAACATTTTTGGCAACGTTACTTGTCCATGGCTAGTAAGAGAGTCAGAAAATGAGTGCAATCACTATCTTCTCGCTGCAGTGTCATCTCATTAGAGAACTTTTTAATGCTGATATAAGTGGTTAGGACTATATATCTCTTGATAGCTACTACCAGAACCTGATATCAGAAAGCCTTATCCATCATCCACTCCAGTCCTACTTCATCTCAACACAAGCTCAATGAAACCAGTTCTTGTAACTGTGATCTGTCTTCCAGATATACCTATTCTATGACCCAAGATGTTGAAAGTATCCAAACTCTGGCATGTCATGGACGCACAGCACAACTGGAAGAGACTGACCAGAATATATGGACTGGATCTTCATTATTAGGAACATAGTTTATAATTTAAAACCAGAAAATATGGACTGGAACTTCATTATCTTGAACATACAGAATATAATTTATAGGCAAAATATATTCCAATGAATAATAATAGGCAAATGAAGCCAATTGTACAACTGTAGTTCTAAGATATTTCTAGAATATTCCAAAGTCCTTCTAATCTATTGATCTTTCATTCAGGTTTAATAAAATCAGTTAAGCTGTAGGCATATATTCATGGAAATGCAGATGTGTTGTAATCGGGAAGTAGTCTTAATTACATAAAGTGTTTGTATTGTAATTGATTAAATTATAATTGCATGAATCCAAAAAATATCTGATTACAGTTGTGATCACTTTGAACATAATTTATTAAGTAAAGATTATTACAGTTACTGATTATGGTTACTTCTGATGAGGGGTCACTGTAATTAAGATGTGTCAGCATTTATAACCCATAGGTAGTCAGCGGTCATGCTACCATGTGACTATGTCACCTAAGAAATATAAACTTCGCCTTCTTTTGCTAGGAAAGGAAAAACAACATTGTCCTGTGGTTTTTAAAAGATACATTGAATGACTAATATTTCTGATGCTCCCTCATCTTAGCCAGGTTAGTTCTAGTGTCGTAGTGAAATGTATTCATCAAGCCAACCTTAGATAGTGTTAATATCAATTATGCCGACAAACTCTTGCACAGTCAAAGGCATGTGTTTTGGTAGCTATTGACCCTTTCTGAGTAAGTTAACAACTGTGACTGTCCCATTTCTACAAGTTATCCATTGATTATAATTTTTAAAAAATAACTCTTGTTTCGAACTTTAACAATAGTATGCAAATAGCAATTTATGTTTTAAGAACAGAATTGGTAATCCAGTTATTTTAACTGCCTCGTGTACACCATTTCTTCAAAAAAATTAGTTTGAAACTGTAAGTGAACCAGTAACAGGGAAATAATGGCAGACATTACTGTGTCTGAGAAGCATAAGTTATTAGATTGTTTTCGTAAATGATTGGGCAAATATAGTCAGAAAAATATACAATTAATAGAAAGCACTGCCTGATTATTATGTTGTTGACAATTTAGCTTTAAAATGCCATTATATAGGTCAGAAACCTGAGACAATTCTAAATTGTGAAATTCACAACAAGCACTATATAGGTCAAAGTTGTTTTCTGACTTAACTTTTAAAAAGCAGTGATGCAAATACTATTTAACCAATGCCAAAAATTACATGTATGTAGACAAAAAATAAAACCATACATTTGCAATCCTGTCATTAGACAGTTGTACTGAAATTACTTAAAGTGAGTGTTTACATTATGAAAACTCCTTCTAAAAATAGATATCTATGTTGATTCAGTTGGAAATAATGATTTTGTTCATATACCAACTATAATGGAGCCTGTAATTTTTTGTGTTTTAGTTAGATAATGAAGAGATTAAGATCCTCAGTATGATCCGAAGATATGTGTACCCATGCCCTCATGAAAATGGTGTAGGGGTTGTTTCAGACACGTTTACAAATCTTTTTAAGTGCCATTATTGTGAAATTTTAGAAAGTTTAAAAAATTGGAAAAAGGTTGTTAATTGAGCATTTTTACTCCCTTGAAATTACATTAATGTAATCTGGTTACTCAGTTAAAATTTGTTACAATGTAGTTTGTATTATTCTCTTTTAAAGTCATATGGCCAAAATAACTCAGAAAACTTTCTACTCTAAATTAAAGTATTGCTTAAATCCAATGTTAAATGCAACTATGAATACTATATATCTGTGTGTGTGTGTGTGTGCTCGCAACAGAAAATATTTAACTCATAATACAGAAACAGTGTGGCTTCAATAGCAACAAAATGGAAACACATTTCAGCTTCTTTTCCAGAAGAACTGAGCCAGATTTTTTCAGATTCGGTATGAATGTTTTTTTTGAACATGGCTCTATCAAACTTTTGTCTAGGGTGGCTCCCTTAGCAATAGCTTGACTGCCATAGCAAATGATAGGATGTTTTGTTGTGTTCAGGGTGGATCTATAGTAGTTGTGAGGCTTCCTTAGCAGTCAAGTGGAAAACCTATTTTCCAATTTTACTTTATAATGACAGAGTCAAATTAAATTCTAGCTTGGTGGGAATGTTTCTATCATATAATGTCCAGTGTTGTGGTCTTGATTGCAAGAATATGCAAAAACCTATTTTGGCCAAGCTAATTTTGGGACAAATTTGAAATGTATGTTTCACACTGCCATGCTGTATCAAAGTTGTGGATGGGTTGGCAGCCTTAGCTTTCATAGCAGTTGGGTGGAAAATATGCAAGTGATCTCCCTTTGGCTATTGTTAATGATATTTATTGAAAACATACCATCATCAAATGACTTTCTCTCCAAAACTACCTTTCCATATAAGACTAGATGTGATATTTAGAGTCCATTCACATTCCTTGAGAAGTCCAGTTGAAGTTACTCAAAGTACACAGTTAAACAACATGACATATTCTATCAGGTGAAAATTATCCTGACATGGGTACCTTTTTTAGATCAAAGATACTTATGCAGGTGGGTGATGCCAAGTTTGCCTCTTGTTCCTTTATTATACCTTGGTCACTGTATATGTTGGTCCCGCAGCTAATGATTGTCTTATATCCATGGACGATGGTGGTGGATTTGTAATTGGTAATTTTGTTTTATCATCACACAGGCTGTACATGCAGCAGGCACTGAATGACACAGTTGGGCGTAGAATTGTTATGGACTTTCTTGGTTTCAACTGGACTTGGATCACTGAGCAGCAAAAAAAGAATAAGTGGGGACCTTTGACCTCTAATCTTTTGTTGGTTGGCATGGACAGTAAGTAATTGCACTTGAGTCAGCAGTCTTTTGATGCATTATAAAAGATGATGTTGATTGGCATAAATTAGACCATGGGTGATTTTGTTTTCACAGTTTAGGATGTGAATAAGTTTTGGAAGAATACTATCTCCATTAACAGGGATGCAAAATTTGTTTTTAAATCTCTAAATGAGTTAAAATCCAACTTTTAACTTGAAATATTTCTATATCCATCTCATCATTATCATTTCATTACATGTAACTGAAAATTTGCGATTCAACAAAAGTTAATATTTTAATTTTGAGATATAATTTAGCAAATGTGTTTCAGGTAACATCACGCCAGCTCATTATGATGAGCAGGAAAATTTCTTTGCCCAGATTAAAGGCATCAAGAGATTCCTCTTGTTTGATCCCAGCAATTTTGAATGTCTGTACCCATACCCAGTTTATCACCCTCATGATCGGCAAAGTCAGGTATGTTATTTTTATCATTTTAGTCACATTGAGTCACAACTTGTGTGTGTGTGTGTGTGTGATTAGGATTTGTAGTGTAGCTTTAAAAAAAAATTCAGTCATATCGCAACAATGTCTGCAGTGAGGCAGTTTATAGTGACGCCTAGCACTGGGGCATCATGCCACAGACATGTAGCATGATGTGCAACCTAGTCACATTATCCTGACACCAGCCCGACCAGTCCTAACACTAACCTCTTAATGCTGAGCGCCAAGTGAGGCAGCTGTTTGTACCATTTTTGTAAGTCGTTGGTGTGAGTTGGCCGGGGATCAAACCCATGACCTTCTGTATCTGTGGCGGACGCTCTAACCAATATGCCACTGGAGCTCTTCACAACTTGTATGAATATTTGCTCTGGTTGGGTTTGAATCTAACCCACAATTAGACTGGGTCATCCACTGAGGCATGTCTCTAAGCACTTTACTCCACTTTATCTATGAGCTGTTTAGTCCTCTGTATAAACTGGGTAAGTCCATAATAATGGTCAAGTGCATGCAAATTTAGATGATGAAAAAAAGCCTTTAGTATTGATAGTTGAAAGTCATTTAAAGTTGGATAAATATGTTGACTGTGTCTGTTGATGCCTTTGAATTAACTTTGGTTGGTTAAATTGGAAAATATCTACCCAAACAAACTAAAATAATGTACTATAATATCTAGATTTTGCCTGTTGTTGACTTTTGCTGACAGTATGTGAAGACAATAGTATGTTAGCAAAATAAACAAGTTATAAAAGCAATCTGGTTCAATAATTTTGGATACTACAAAGATCATTTCTTTTTGCTCAAAATCTGAAACAACTTTATTCCATAAATTGAAATGGCTACTTATAAGTAAGTAAATACATTTTTTAACTTGTTACTTATTTACAACATACATTATGCCAGAATACATGAAAGAAATATATGACCAAAATAGTGGGCCCTGTGTTTTATGATCAGCATTACAAGGTCACTTGAAATGACCAAAACTAACTAGCTTTGGTGTAATTTACAATATACTGGGGCAGTGATATATAGTTTTTCTGGGATTCTTCCTTCACCATTTATATTGGCTGCCATGTATAGTCTATCTTGTGCTGAAAAATGGCATTAAACCCTACGAAAACAACACTGTCCATCTGCATACATGTACTAACTAAAGTGACCCACAATGCACTTGGAGATCTGGGTCTGCAGTTTGTTAAGAACAGTCAGTAAAACAAACAGCATAGACTATGATCTGTTGGTACACTATGCAGATCAGGGTCTATGTTGTTTACTTGATAAGGTAGGATTCTGTTATTATCTTGATACTTATTCATATCTTCTTATATCATGTCAAGTGTTGTTTTTTTTTGGGGTGTTCACTCATTGCCTTTAGATTTGTATACTATTAGATTTGTATACAGTTTAAATGTTTTAAAAGGATTGAGAAGTCACTGTTTGCATTACAGGATTTACAGGTTAATTAGAGCAAAATCCTATTTCAGGTCGATTTTGACAACCCAGACAGTTTGAGGTTTCCCAAGTTCCAAGATGCCAAAGCATATGAAGCCATTGTTGGACCTGGAGATGTGCTTTACCTGCCAATGTATTGGTAGTTATGCATGCAGTGTTTCATACAATATTTTATAGCCTGACACTGTGTGAATATCTGTACACTGTTGGTTCACCATCCACACCTTGGATTCAAGTTAATATTACAGTTTATTTTAATTCATCTTGTCTAATAGGTTTTAATGTTTAGGTAAATAAAAAGCAGGCAGACATCTCAGGGTTTAGCTCAAATTGCTCCTAGACAAAAAGAGCTTTTGGGAATGGTATATGTCTTTCATATGTTAATACAAGTCTGTTGTCACGTTAAACATCCAAATCATGCCCACACACAGATTTAACCAACCGTAGCATATAGCTATATTTTGACATTTAAACAAGGTAGATGACTCCTATCCTTGATAGTATTTTGTGAACATATTAGCTCTAACATATCAAAATATTTATTTTCATCAAATTAGGTATATTGTGTTTCTGAAGAATATCTTAGAAAATTCAATACTCAAAAGGTAATAAGAAGAACCATTTTTGTTTTGGATTCTTGAAAATTAATTTTGGCCATTTGAACATCAGTCCCATCGAGGATCTTAAATGATCATATGCAGTTTACAATAAATAGCAAACTCTATTGCTTGTCTCCCAATATGGCCACTGATTATGTCATCTAAAATAGGTCTTTAGGTCCAATAAATTCTGCTACAGAAAGCATACATGCACAATTTCTGAGCATAGTTGATTTGTTTTATTGTCTTATGGTATCAGATTCATGAAAATGGCCAATGTTAATATGCACATATATTTTGTGTTTTCCAGGTGGCACCAGGTTGAATCTGTTCCAGGCCATGGTACAGTCATATCTGTCAATTTTTGGTATAAGGTGAGTCTTATGAATGAAACTAAATTGCAAATTAAAAATCCACATAAACTGGGGTTCTGAAATATCTCGATATTTCTACTAAAGATCATGTTTCATTCAGCAGTGCTTATTAAAAAAATGTTTTGTTTTTATTTCTTATTTACACATAATATTCCTGCACAATATTACTTCCAGAGAAATAAACGCACATATACAGTAGCTACTTGTCCATTATGATGTCATAGTTTGATTCAAAATGTGGAAAGGCATAACCAGTCTGTTGAACTTCACTTGTCATGCTTCCACATATTGATTTAAATAATTCAACTTAAACTATTCCAATAGATGATGAAAATAAAAATATTTTTGGAGATATTCAAAAGTATAACTTTAAGAAGAAAGAACTTAAAGGTGTACATGTAATAACAATAATAATAATATTAATAATTAATCACTTTCAACTACAGTTTAATCCATAAAGAAAATTGGAATAAAATATACCAGTTCATTTGTATAAAGCAATTTAAAGTTCACCTGGCCTTATGGCCAAGGGAGCTTATGCTATGTTGCTGCATCTCGCATGTGTTATACATCATCTTTCCGTTGATTGATAATTGCATGTTACCATAATAAGAGTTTATGTGATCAAAATCTCTGACAAGTTTGATAATGAGTAGTTTCCAAATGCTATAATAATGAGATGATCTTGCACCTGATTGGCTATCTTTGTTACCACTCTGGAAGTCGTATGTCTGATTGATTTTGATTCAGCTAGTAATATTTTCTTATATCATCAGGATCACAGAAGAGTTAGACAGTGAACAATGTCCATACATCCATACATATTAATTAGATGACCTTGCATCTGATTGGCTGAGTTTGTTGCCACTCTAGAGACAATAGTTTTGATCTCATTTTGATTTTGATATATTTATATCACGAACATCTCAGATAAGATCAAGATGTGGTTTTGCATCTGTTTAGCTGAGCTTGTTAGTCTCTCTGGAAGCCATATTTCTGTTCTGATTTGATAAAACTTGCAGTGTTGGCTGTTATTATAGGTTTAATAATGAATGAAATCCATGCATATTGATGAAATTATCTTGCATCTCATGAATTGAGCATTGTTACCATTCTGGATATCATATTTCTGATCTGATTTGATAAAACTTGCAGTGTGGACTGTTATTATGGGTTTGATAATGAGTGAAATCCATGCATATTGATGAAATTATCTTGCATCTCATGAATTGAGCTTTGTTACCATGCTGGATGTCATATTTCTGATCTAATTTGATAAAACTTGCAGTGTGGGCTGTTATTATGGGTTTGATAATGAGTGAAATGCATGCATATTGATGAAATTATCTTGCATCTCATGAATTGAGCTTTGTTACCATGCTGGATGTCATATTTCTGATCTGATTTGATAAAACTTGCAGTGTGGGCTGTTATTATGGGTTTGATAATGAGTGAAATCCATGCATATTGATGAAATTATCTTGCATCTCATGAATTGAGCTTTGTTACCATGCTGGATGTCATATTTCTGATCTGATTTGATAAAACTTGCAGTGTGGGCTGTTATTATCAAGCTCTTGGATGGGTTTGACAATGAGTGAAATCCATGCATATTGATGTAATTATCTCGCATCTCATGCTGGATGTCATATTTCTGATCTGATTTTAATCAAATTTGGAATATATTTTGTATTATTAGGATAGATGAAGAGTTTGAAAATGAGTGAGATTTGTTCATAATAATATGGTCATTTTGTTTCAGACTGGATGGATTAAGTAACAATATCCATGCATATTATTGAGTTAATCTTGCATATGATTAGTTGACCTTGTTACAATATGAAGGCTGGAATTCTGATTTGAATTTGATCAAGCATGGAATATAAACATACCAATATCTCAGATTTGTTTGGTAATTTGCATCAGATGGGTGAGCTTGTTACCATTATTTGTGATCTGATTCTGAAGAAAACTTGGATTCTATAATCAGGATCTTATTCTTTGTAAGTAATGAGTAAAATTGATGCATATTAATGAGCTAATCTTGGTTGCCAGGACTCTTGAAACCATAGTGTTTATTACCATCAAGAGCTTGGAGGACTTTGGTAAAGATTAAGAGATAGTGCATATTAATTATCGCTTCATCTTTAGATATCATTTTTAGCAGGATATTGTTACGGCTATTGGATTTAAATTATTTATTTTTTAATTGTTGGGTCCAAATTTGTCATTTAGGGTTTAATATCCATTAATTGGGAAATTGTTCTAGAAAGTTCAGCTTAATCACTTTAACTGTAAATAGGCTGACTTAGATTGTAAACAGGTTTTGACCTTGGCTTGTTTGACCTAAATCCTGACCTTGCTTTAGACATTGTCAACAAGCCTCTCAAATTATTGGTCAATTTCAAGGACAACACTTTTATTGAGGGTGGGAAGTGAATGATTTCCTTCTAGAATATTCCATTATTACGTGACTTGGAGAAGGTAGCTTCTTTTCCATGACCTTCCAGAATCACATGATTCCTCTTGTTTATGAGGGAATTACAATATATAAAGCTGTGTTTTAGAAGCTAACTAGTAGATTTTGGGCTTATTGTAATATTAAATTGTGTATTATCTGTTTGAGTTTAATTATTTTGGACTTTGTGTCAATTCGTCGGAAAAGAAGAATTATCTGGAAAAAGGACATATGTTTATGATATTCATTTGGATGATTAAAAACAAGAACTGTACCACGTGACATTGTCAGCCATTTTGGATTACATCGTCAAGATTCGAACCTGGAACTATTAGAACATTTATTTATTAGGAATTGCAATTCCATTAGTGGATTATTTTTGTGAATTCTATATTGGATTAATGTTGGATTTGATTCTCTAAAACTGTAAGTTTATTTATTTTATGAAAATAATTGTACTTAATAAAATCATTATTAAAGTTTTACAAGCTTGTTAGTTTTCACTCTTTCTGTGTTGCTGCTTATTCGAGCCTAAGCACGTAACAATATAGTAAAATTGGCAAATCAAGCATAATATAATGTTTGGGGAATAGTTTACATAGGATGTATTCTTCCACTACTACCTAACCATGCTTAGTGAAATAGTCAGCTGTACAGATATGTAAACCAGTTGAGTGACATCAGGCCCACATGGCCCTTTGTTTTGTTTTTTTTATTGAAGAGGCTTGTTTTCTGGTGATATTCAGTGAAACATGTACATTACAGAAACAAAATGCTTTCAATTTGTCATTGGCTTATCATATATGTTTATTATGTGATACAGGCAGGGCCTACAGAAAAAGTGGAGTATCCATTGAAGGCCCATCAGAGGGTTGCAATGACACGCAACATAGAGAAGATGATCATCCAGGCTCTGAATGATCCAAATGAGGTATTGAATGCATATCCTTCCATTTCTCTTTCTCTTGACTAAGACATTCTGTATATACTGGCATGAGGGAAGTTGGATCCAATTGAAAACTACATATACCCATACCTGTCATTGCGTAATGTGCCGACATATCTGGATCTAAGTAGTTAGTTAAGTTTAATCAGTATAATAAACAACAAAAACCTGTACCTGCCAGTACATAATGGAATGGCAATGCAGGGTCTATGTCATTTGCAGTTTGACCTAAATTTTATGCAAGTTAACAGGGCTCGAAATTAGCAGTAGTCTGCTAGCCCGAGGCTAGTAGATTTCCTGTCGAACTAGTAACTATCCTAATGTTATTAGCCCGATGGGCTGGTAAGTTTGTTTATCAACAGTCAGCATTTTTTTACTTAATACCCTAATAAAGATATGACTTAAGCATATATTCTTTAGAATCAACGCAGTGGCCGTTGTAAACACAGTAATAAAATATTAGCATGAGAAGATGAAGTCAATCTCTGCCTCAGAAATGTGTGTTTCTATTACAAGAAGCCATCTGATTTTGTGCATTAAGCTTAACAGCGCCAATCACAGTCCCGTCATTAACAAACAACAGAAGTTTAATAATTGATATCATAATTAATCTGACAGCAAATTAAAATGAAAAATAACCTGGTTTCACACTTTATTCACGCGACCACATTAACAAACTACAAAACTACAACACATGGCACCAGCTATTCAAAGAAATTAGTTTGTATGCTTGATTGTTTCCGTTTTGTTTTTTTTTTGCTCGGTAGCCAAACACGCTAATAGTCACAAATGGGGAACTGCATAATTTACGTTTGCATCAAAATAATTATAAGAATTAGATAAATTTATTATGATCACATTACTGATACATCATTTCCATACAACTACTTTTTCTATGACAATAAAAATTGTTTTTTTTAAGATATTTTTCCCAAGACTGAACAAAAAATTGAATACACATGGAGATATCTAAGCCGAATGCCGTACATTTGTTGGGAATTAAAATATCTCAGCATGGGCATCTAAGATTTGAAAATTTTCCCACTTATTATTAACTTCAACAATACATTGAGGTCCTATTGATTAGAAATACTTATTATTCTTATGCGATTAATGATGAGACCGTAATTGGAGCTGTTGAATACAACGCGCTGAGTCAGATGGCATCGTTTGATGGGAACATACATTTTCCAAGGTGAAACTAACATTATCTTTTGATGTTAATATTTCATAGCAGTGTTTATAATAGCCACTGCTTTGATCCTGCAGAAGTCAAGACTTTTTTAGGGAGAGGCCATTTAATTTGGGGAGGGGGCAAAGGCACGTATTTTGAAATGTGTGTCTTGCTCGCACTTTTTTATATAAAGGACACTGTGCCATTCCTTTTCGTTTTCCAACTCATATTTCAAAAAGGGGCACAATTCCTGCCTTATAAGACAGGCAAAATGTGGCGTTTTTTAGAACGTGTTCAGCCTCCGGAAAAAGCAAAAGTTGAATGAAAATGAAATAAAAGAGAGGGATAATTCTTATGATAGGGAAAAGCGTAATCAGACGTTTCAGAAGACATGGACAAAAGGCGGGGAATGGCTGAATTATGATAAGGACAAGAACCTTATGCTGTGTAACTAGTGTACGGAATTTGCAAAAAACAAACACAGAGAAAACATCCAGTTTTGTTGCAGGTTTTTTTAACTTTAAAACTGAATGGGAGATGAAAATGGTGAAGAGTGACTGGAGATCTTGTTTGAGAACTTGGGTTCTGTCCGACCTTCTCTTTATAATCTTCCATACAAATGACATTGCAACATATGATTCGTCACCAGCAATACATTTGTGGAATGTTTCAGAGATTGTTGTTGAGTCTTTAGATTCATGTTTTATAAGGAACACATCATCAATAAAAATTGTATTGAAAATAGCGAATTTATGGTATTGGTCTCAATGTTACTAATAACTTGTTTATCATCCCACATTCCTCTGATTGTAACTGTGTTACTGCAATTCATAATATTATAGTGGTATTACATTATTTCATAGCAAGCAACTCTTGAAACTTATCGTGATTTGATTCCATACTGTACTGATCTGAACAAGATCTTGAAAGTTTTGAAGATTTTATGCACTGAAAAATGAGAATTATTTACTTACTTTTTAATCAGTGCAAATTTTAGGGACAGTTAAAGGTCTGTATCTGGTGCATTTAATGATGATTAAAACTTAGTGTTTGTATACTATTTATATATCTATACCTTTCATAGTTACTATGTATTTATTTGCAAATGGCACAATTCATGCAGACATTTTTGCAAGTGGCATTATTCAATGTGTGCATTTATTTTGAAGATGGCTTGATTCATGCAGGAATCGATTTTCAAGGTGCCCCTATTCATGCAGACATTTTGCAGGTGGCCCCCATTCATGCAGACATTTTGCAGGTAGCTCCATTCATGCAGGTATTTATTGTTTATTTTGCAGGTGGCATCATTCATGCATGCATTTATTTTGAAGATGGCTTGATTCATGCAGATATTTTTTGTTTATTTTGCAGGTGGCTCCATTTATGCAGGCAATGGTTTTGGGCAGGTATACTTAGAGACCTTCATTGAGTTTCCTGTTTGACATCTACTACAGCAGTTTTACAATATGTGCTAAAGGAATTCAAGGTCTGGCTTCAAACGAAGGTTCCATTTAATCTACCAGTAGATTGACAGAATTATGGTTAACAATCCCAATCCATCTCATGGAGTACTCATTGTTTGTGATAATCAGTGTTACACCGATTGCATGTTAATTTGGTTCTTAAGATTATGAGACTTAATTGATAAAAGCAGCAGACATTGCTCTTCATTCTCTAAAGAATTCACATGCTGAGTGAGATTTATGCTTTTAAGCTAGTAATTCTTTCCCAGAATGAGTAAGTACTGATCAGTTTTGCAATTAATGAATGTACCATATGACAAGATAACATGCATCTACTGTTTTCTAATCATATGTATTAAATATGTAAGAATGTTATGTTACATTTATTTGCTTTAAATGTGTAAGTGTTATGCACCATGCATAATTTAAGAGTCTCATCATAATCCTGGCATTTACACAGCATGAACGTAAGATTGAAGTTATTGTGATGAAGTTATTGACCCGTATGATGGCCATTTGTAGCTTGAAGGGATTTTCCTCCAAAGTCTGTGTACTTTTTTGTTACTAGGCATAGTCTTAATTTGTAATAATATGGCATTCTCTCCACTTTGGATAGCGGAAAGCTTACAGTCCTCACCGTCCTTGATTTGTCTTTCGCACACACAATAAACCATAATATATTTCTTCACCGTCTCCAGCATGTATTTGGCATTCACAATACAGCCTTACTTTGGTTCAAAATTGTATCTGCAAATGGAATGCAATCCAGCCTAGTTGATTTATGCTGTGGTGTTCCACAGGGATCTGTTCTTGTCCTGTTCTCTTCATTCTATGCACTCAGCCGCTCTCAAGTGTCAAAGATCATCATCCAGTGTCTCACCAATTGTACGCCGAATACACCCAAGTATACAAATCTAGCCATCCAACTAAAGTTGGAATAGAGGTGCATTTCTGATGTGAAATCATGGATGACATTAGCAAGCTGCAGATGAATGATGATAAAACTGAGGCCATTCTGATCACAAAGACTTTCTCATTCACTTCCTTCACATCAAACAATAAATATTAGCAACACCAACATTAAATTCACAGTCAGTACAAAACCTAGATGTTACTCTGGACAGTACTCTCACATTGCACCAACATGTAATGAACATATGCAAGGCTGCATATCTTGAGCTGAGACGCATTAGCTCCATTCACAAATATATCTTTCAGTTGATGCCACTAAAACATTTGTGTGTTCATTAGTACTTTATTAGTACTTTCAAGAATTGACTATTGTGAATCAATTCTGTCTGGTTTGTCTCAATATCTACTTCAGAAACTTCAAAAAGTTTTAAAAAGACAGCTGCTCAGTTCATCCTTAGAGTACTATGATCAGAGCACAACTCCCTGCTGCTCTGTACCATACACTGGCTATCCATTTGATCCAGAATCAAACACAAAATTTGTTCTCTGTGCTTCATTTCACTGACAGACTCCAGTCCAACAAACCTATCTGGCCTCACCCATGTGTACACACCAGCAAGATACTTATGCTCCTCTTCTGACAATTGTATACCGATTATTCCCACTATGAAAACAAAGTCATATGGGCAACGTTCTTTTGAATACCAGGGCCCAGCAATGTGGCACAAATTGCCCATTGAAATTAGACACAAAGACACAGTGATTTCTTTCACTAGTGCTCTTAACACTCACCTTTTCCGACTGCAAACTTAAAGACCTAACAATGTTTCCGACCTTAAATATTGTCAGCAATTTTTTGTTTTCCAATTTCATGGTGTTTTTTTAATTATTATTTTGTAGTCATATCATTATATATGTTGTAAAGTGCTTAGAGCTTTGAAAGATTAGGTGCTATACAAAGTGTAATGATTATTATTACTTTTAGTTTTATAAAACTCTTGTTAGACTTGAAAAGTTGGTTAAGATATGTAAAGGAACATAAATTGTAATTGAAAGGAGAAACGATTATAATTAGAGTGGTTATCTCCCTTGATATAGTTTGTTTCTATGCAGAACTTCACAACAATACAAAATCATTTTTTTTTTGGGAGAAAATGGTCATTAGACTTATTTGCTGAAATATTTTCTGTAACTTGTGTTTTTTTTGTTAAGAATGTTAGAGATTTAAAATGTATGATTCAGTTATCATGTTTAAAGGGATGTTTGTTTATCATCATAAGAATGAACATGACTATCATATTTTAAATTTTATTGTTTAATGAGTTTGTTTTAAATTTGATTTTTTTTCTTCATTTTTTATATTTTAAAACCATATTTGACATTTATGGAATGTAATACTTTTCACACTTATATAACACTATATTTATTTATTTATTTATTTATTTATTTATTTATAGCTTCATCAGTGCTTTGGTAGAGGGGGAACCATAGTTATTTGAGTGGTAACTTATTAAGTAAACAGTTTATATCAATCTAGTGTACTTTATAGACACATATATTGGCTACATCATTTAATTTGTACAAGCCTGTTAAATATTATGTATTGTTATCATTTTGCCATGATTTAGTTTTGAAAATTTTGCTTCACAAATAGACAAATATTTAAATACCAAAAGTGTGTACAGGACTTGCATAACCTGTTGTTAAAGGATTTGCTATTTTAATTATGTCAATAAGTCAAATCTGAGATAATTTTGAGATAAGTAGATATGTAGCAAAAGGAATGACATTCCTAATACTTCACTGTGTTACATAAGCTGTTGACAAGTCAAACAAAATATAGAGGCCAGATGTTTACATTTACACAAAAGATATTGTCTTGTTTGATTGCATACACACAAGGAAATTTGTCTCCTGTGAAAATTTGTATAAGGGCTAATTTGTATACATAGAAAGAATGTGTCCCTCGGTTCGCATTGTGTCAGTTTTGTTGATTTTTCTCTGTAAATTATAATTAAGAGACATTATAACATGCATGTTATAATGCACTTGATAATTTATCAATATTAAGTTCTTATCATAGATATAAAATGCACCAACCTGTGAATGAAAAAAGATTGCAGAACATGACAATTGTTGATTTGCCATGTTTTTTTGTTTGTTTCAAGATGTACCCAGATTGTTGGCTTATCTGTAGGGACATCCAGTGAAACACCTAAGAAAAAGAAAACATTTAAACCACAGCCAACACTGTTTGGAATAGTAGTATTTGATTATGTTTCCTAACAACTTTGATGTATGTTTCAAGGTTTGTGCAAGTTGCAAAATAAGATCTAAAATGTGGAGGAAGGTCTGATTTTTAGATACACAGTTAAACTGGAAAAAAAACATGGAGATCATTTGAAAACACACATAATTTAATAAGTTTTCCCTGCATATTTGTTCCAGTTTTTAGATTATTACACATGCACACACACACACACACACACACACACACACAGAGCTAATAATATGGTGAATAACAAACCTTCCAAATGCACTGGATGCATATTAAGATCTGGTTTGTCATTGTTGCATACCTATAATAAAACATGCGTATTTGTTAAGTTGGATAGTTTTTTTAACTTTTACTTTCTCATTTGTAAATAAAAGTATGAAGAAAATAAACATCATACAGACTTGTGTATATTCATCTCCTTCTCCATTAATTGTGTGTTTTGTCTCGTTTTTGGTTTGTTATGCCTCTAAGATATATATATATATATATATATATATATATATATATATATACACACACAAAACAAACAAAACAATGTTTCAAAGTTCTATATCTTTCATCCACACAAAAAATAACTAAACACAAAGCCAAGAGAAATTTATGTTAATGGATGGGATGAAATCTACAACCAAGGGATCAAAATTTTATAAAGCATTTTTTTAAAAGCTGTTGTAAAATGGGTAAACTACATGTTTATTTTGATCTGCCCTCAGACAAACAACATTTTAAAACAAAAGTGAAGACTGTGTGTACACACACATACACAAGATGCATCTGTTAGAATTCCAGGTAAATTAAATAATACCTCCCTTAAAAAAGGTTTTTAAAAATTGTGCACAGATGATCTGTATATGTCATAACAAAACCACTAATCTTCATTAATATTAGTAATTAATCATCTATCTCTTTGGTAACTGCACTTGGTGACAATGTTAGTGGCAAAAGTAGTGCTCATTAGTAGATGGTAATATTTCTGTAACATGCAGTTATGATGACAAGGATGTAAGAATCATTGTTATAACATTACTGATGCCTCTGTGAAGATAAACAACTTTAAGTTTTATCGTTATTCATTAAAAAGCAATAATTAGACACACTTGTTGTAATAAACTGTATGTCTAATTCACCGATACTGGTCTCATATATAACAGGGGACTTGGTTGGCCAAGTGGTTTGCCTTTACAAATCACTCACTTATCTCCCCTCTGCTCATGTGGGTTTGAGTCTTGGTTTGGCCAACATGGGTTTCTTAGAACGTTTCCCATTTTTGTGAGCTCTTCCTCCACCAGATGTACTGGTTGCTATGTATAGCCAGCCTATAATGTGGTGAAAACCTAGCAACAAAGATTATAAAACTGCGCTTCTCAAAATTGAACTTCTCTTCTCCTATTGTATAAAAATCTTGAAGAAATCAACACACACACACACATGTTCTGTCTGTTTTTTGTGTTTGTTTTTTTAGATTTGCTGATCTTTTAAATGTTAATTTTGCTTTCAAGAAAGCCGATAAATAATTAATAACTTGTCATGCATAGTAGATCTTTATTTGTAGATATTTTCATATCTCTTTTCATGTAAAATCTAAGTAACATATATTGATGTAAGATTCCACAAAAATTTAGTGCACGTTAATTATGTCAGTACAAGTTTACGTCTGAAATGTGCAAACATGGGAGTTTTAAAATTTTAAAGTACATGCCAATTTTATTTAGCGCATTTAAAGCCTATAAACATAGTACACTTTTCATAATGCATGTGCAGTTTCAGATTTTTTATATGAGAACATATCAGTTACCACTTTTTGCGATTCTGATTGGTCCAGATAACCCGATGAAATTCTTGGACAGTATTCTCTTTACTGATTGGCTACAATCCTGGGAAAATTTCCTTATTCTGCCTACTGGAAGTATTTGTTTTTACTACTCACATTTTGGTGGCCAATTTTTCAAAATTAACTGCCCAAATGTGACGTCAGTCTAAATATAAACCAGTTAAATGGGCTCCGTACACCATGTATAGACAGACTGTCATGTACTAAAAATGGCATTTAAACCCCAAACAAGAACAATAAGAAGAACAAATAAGGAAATCGGTCAATTGATAGTGTGCATGTGGAAAGATTTGGGGATATATTTGTAACATTGAACCTACCCTATATACTAGAGTAGTTACATGTTAACTTATAGGAGTAAATACAATCACCTCTGTTCACAGGAGAATTTGGACATAAACCAGTCTCCAATCTGAACATGTTATCCAACCACAGAATATTTATACCATAAAATAGCTCATATCATGTTGTGTGATTCTTAATTTGTCTATGTCTACTATAATATTCTGTTCTAAAATGAACAATGCAAATATATGGTCAAAACTACATTACTGTAAATCTGCATCCATATTCATTCTTTCACACATTCAACAACTTAAATGTACTGATGTGAAACTGATGACACACTCTTGCTGTTACACTGCTTCTTTAACCAAACTTCATTCTGAACATACATATATATTCTTTGTTGAAAAATTAAGATCCTCGAGTTGAATATTTTATGGTGGAAAGAGGGAGTTAAATGGAGTAGAAGTTGTGTCATCCAATTTCTATGTTTTCCTCATGTTTCAAAAAGAGGATGGATGGTCTATTATTACTCGATAAGGTTTGTATATGGTCAGTTTCTTAGTATTCCTCGTCAAGTACTGCAGTCAGGAGAGTCTGATGTAAGTAAATTCCTATGCAAGTTTTAGGAATATTTTTAATTTGATTTTAACATTGAAATTGAATTCCTACAGAGTAAACCGAGTGTAGATAATCTTGACTGTTTTTGTAACTCGTAAACAGTGGTTATAGTTGCTGTACTCATGGCTATAAAAGACATCAGTCTTTTGGATATTGTTGATGTCCTGGCACATCCATAGGCTATAAAAGACACCAATCAGTTTGTTGGATACTGTTGCTGATGTTGTACTGGCATCTTAATCTATGATGAACAAGATCTTTAACACCTGTGTCAATTCATGAGATGTATTATACAATAATAATTCAGATTAAATGTTGATTTATTTTTACACTGTGTACAAAATGAGGTCACTTGGACCCGCTTTTCCTGTCCCACTGTATTTCAGTAACTTATGGAAGTTAAAATTTCAGATGCATATGCATATACAATATTCCAGCTTTTGTAACTAATTTTTTATTTAAAAAATAACTGTTGAAAACTCTGTCCCAGAATCTACAGGAAAATTACAAAAACCTTTTGAGGTGAATAACTTGCCAGAGTGTGAATAAGATTATTTAAAGTCATAAAATTAGATGCATTTAACACTGGTAGCTTTAGCTACACATTTTCATCCAACAATAAGGATATTCCTAATTGGATCATTCAGATACTGATAAAAAGATATTCCTAATTGGATCATTCATATAATGATAAAATGTTTTCAGTTTTTTTAATGGTTTGAAATAAAAATACTTGAAAGACTTTCAATATAAAAAGTTTTGAATGCTAAACTCTCATTTTCTTAGAACACTGGGGTACACACATGCAGTACATATCCAGGTTATTAAACATAGCTCTAAGAAGTGAGTGATTGGTAGAGGTAATACCGGTAAATACACATCATTGAAAGCAAAATGAATGAAATGAAAAATAGGCAGAAAATAAGGAAAATACAGAATATATTACAAGGAACAGCTGGATTAATTGAATGTTCAACTTCAAAATTAAAAATTGAGGCCAAATGTAACTATTTATGGATTAAATATTCACTTGACTTTAAATTGTATACATGTTCGTATATTTGTGTTTTTCTTTGCACATTAGTCTCAATATCTAGAATTAAATAATAATTATTGAATTTAAATTATCAGTTATGAATTGGGTTGAAATGCACATATTTTGTCAGTAAATACAATTTCCCTTAACAATTTGTTCACCTGTTACACATACAATAATGTACATGTTTTGACCAATCACCTATGTTGCTGACTCAGTGAAAGGGCAGAACAGAAATGTAGCAATAGAAAAGTAGATTGTATTTAAATTAGTCATCGACTTTGTATTTAAATCAATCATTGACATTGTTTTTAAATCAATCATCAACATTCTATTTAAATCAATTATCAATTTGAATCAGTCACTTTCATTTTCTTTTCTAGGAATCCATAGTCACTTGTACTTGTCAAGAGTATGAATTAAAATTTTCGTATTAAATAATGGTTATGTAACTTGTAAAATGTAAAATATATATTATTGGAGATGTTGCAATGTTGAGGGCACTTGGCTTGTACCAAGCAATGGACGGCAGCATAATCTGGAAGCAGTTATTCACATATTTTAATTTTTATATAAGATTTTGTCCCAATAATTTGTAAAAGAGAAAGCCATAATAGTTTATATTTATTTACAGAAGATCCAGGGGCCCCAAGTGGCTGAATGGTCTGAAATGCTCAGTTACGGATCATTGCCATCTCACCTCTGCATGGGTTCAAGTCTCATGCTCAGCCAATATGGGTGAGAAAGCTTGCCAGTAGCTTCTCGTGAGTCAGTGGTTCTTTCCAGGGGTTTTCTTTGTTCTTCCACCATTGTTACTATCTGCCATGTATATCCTATCTTTTGCTGAAAAATGGCTTCAAACCTTACAACAACAGAAAATCCGAATGGAATGTTATGCCAGTTTACTATATGGTCCTCATTTTCATTAATCATTACACTGCTAACCAATAGCACAGAATTTGTGAGAAGTTGTAGCCCACAGAACAATACAGACATTCTGGTCTTTAAAACTCCCTTATGACATACATGTTTTTTAATTTTCATTAGAACGAATTCTACACTTGTGCCTGTGTATGCAATAATTGAGCAAGAATTTTTTTATTACTGGTACATCAAATTTTATCCATAATATACACAAAGAATTTGGTTTATAATCTACGTAACGTTGGTAGCTCAGGTGGTAGACTGGACTCGTACTCCAAAATTCATTGGTTTGATACCTGACCAGAACAGTCCAGGTCAGCTACTTTGTTGTGTCCATTTGAAATGCACTTACCTCTCATTTCCTCAGCATGATATAGGAAATAATGTGTTAGTCCAGGTGCCTCCACACACATTTGCATGAAGTCTTTTTGTCATTTGTTTTGGAGGTAAGGGGGATAATATTCTTAAAGAACAACAATTGTAAGAAAAAATGTTTGATTTCTTTCAAAGGAAGCATGTCAAGTAGGCTGTTTCCTAACTAAACAATCTTGGACATCAGTATAGAAATGGGTCCTGAGTATTACTACCGGTATATCATAAAAGAATTATAGTCCGTTGAAAAGGTTGCTGCCCAGAACTTTATGCACTTTATGTCTTATAAAGACTTACTTGTGTTTATTCATCCATATAGTGGTAAGTACATTTATGTAATGTGATTGTTTATGGCCTGTGAATGTTGCAAATATAACATTTAGAAGTCTTTGGTCTAAATCAATGAAAGTGTATTTGATGACGGTTATAATTAGTGTCTTTTATACAATATTTACCTGGGCACATAAGTGGTTATATGGTGCAAACTGAAAGTTAAGTTTTACAAACTTTAATAAACTATTCATGTTACTGTACTTTTTTGCATTGTAACCAGTGGAACACATTACCCATTTTAATTTAAGATATTGAACAATATTATTAGTAATGGTAATAAAACTCTTAAAACAATTCTAATAGGTCTGATCTAAACGTGTGTGTTATGCAGATAGGTAGGTAAGTACGTAGACAACTTTGGCAGAATCCTGGTCATATACCAGGTAACATACAAAGTTTAAAAAATGTAAAAGTTAAAGCTGAAAAGCTTGAAAAGGGTAAACCTTGCAAATGAAAGTAGACATTTTAGTCCTACAAATAAGAAAGTAAATATTTGTTTAGAAAAGAAAAAAATCTTTGAACTTTTGGGGGCAAGATAAGTTGGTCAATCTATTTAAAGCAGAACTAATTTAGTAATTGTTGAGCAAGAATGAGATTTTGCAAGATTAAGAGTACTAATTGCAGACTACCCCGGTAGCAGTGACTTTTCCATACTTCAGAGATCATAAGAACATTTTTCTAACTTGGTAGCATGCCCAGGTGGTAAAGGTTAGTACTATTTCAAGTTTCTTTACTCTGTTGAACATACATATGCCTCTGATTAAGTAAATCTTGCATACATAATACCTACATTTGTAATATTACATAATACCTACATACATAATACCTACATTTGTAATACTATATATTACCTACATTATATAATACCTACATAATATGTACATTTGTAATACTACATAATACATACATAATACCTACATTTGTACATTTTTTCAAGTTCAGTTTAAATTTGTGTAATTTCTTACCAAACTTTTCCATGAATCTTCTCTAGTAATTACAACATACCACTGACAGGTACTGAGTGGCACTAATAAATAGATAAGCCGTTTATGATCTTGAAAATAAATTATATATTGTAAAAATTTTACATGACTGGCATGAAACTCTATTTCTCTCTCCTTTGCCTTGATGTCTATCATAATAAGACTAATTTTGGTTGACCTCATTTTCTCTGCTTACTTATAATTATGGGACAAATGCAATAATACAAAGGGAAAAAATTCCCTACTGAACTCGAAGAAATAATTGTAAATTGTGTTTTGAGCATGTGTTTGTATGTGTGTATGATTTGTATTTTAATATAGCTTTAACAAATTTTCAGTTATATCGCTATGTCTTCAATGTGGCAATTTATAGTGATGTCTAGCACTAGGGCTTCATGTTGCAGACATGTAGCATGATGTCCAACCGTCACATTATCCTGACACCAGGCCATCCAGTCCTAACACTAACCTCTTAATGCTGAGTGCCTAGTAAGTATATAGAATTGAACAATTGCAGGTAATAATTCGTCAAAGTGACACTGGGGTATGGTTATATGGATTTGATCAATCCATATAGTAGAACAATAGTTGAGACAATAGATTTCAAGAAAAATCCAAGAGAATTATAAAAGAAGTTGGAGTGGGAAGATCAGAAGGACGAAAAAGTGGGAATGGGAAGATCAGAAGAATGAAATAGAGAGTGGGAAGATCAGAAGGATAAAAAAGTAAGAATGGGAAGATCAGAAGGATAAAAAAGTGGGAGTGAGAAGATCAGAAGGATGAAAAAGTGGGAGTGAGAAGATCAGGATGAAAAAGTGGGAGTGGGAAGATCAGAAAGATGAAAATGTGGGAGTGGGAAGATCAGAAAGATAAAGTGGGAGTGGGAATATCAGAAGGATAAAAAAGTGGGAGTGGGAAGATCAGAAGGATGAAAATGTGGGAGTGGGAAGATCAGAAAGATAAAGTGGGAGTGGGAATATCAGAAGGATGAAAAAGTGAGAGTGGGAAGATCAGAAGAATGAGCAACAATTATTTGTTGTATGAAACAAAATGCAAGTGTTTATTTCTATATGATATGTAATTTGGGGCAAATAAGATGGGATGTTATTTGTTTATCAAAATGTTAAATTTGTTCCTGGCTTTCAGACAAGAAACTTATTACTGTACTGACTGTATGAAAAGAAACTTGTTCCTGGATGCTAGATGAATAATTTCTGTCTCCTAATTTTAGTTTTACTATTCTTTTTATTGTAGCATACTTTGCTTCTTGTACCTGGTATCATGAATAATGATTATGATTTCTACCTATCTTCTTTGTACCTGGTATCATGAATAATGATTATGATTTCTACCTATCTGCTTTGTACCTGGTATCATGAATAATGATTATGATTTCTACCTATCTGCTTTGTACCTGGTATCATGAATAATGATTATGATTTCTACCTATCTTCTTTGTACCTGGTATCATGAATAATGATTATGATTTCTACCTATCTTCTTTGTACCTGGTATCATGAATAATGATTATGATTTCTACCTATCTTCTTTGTAACTGGTATCATGAATAATGATTATGATTTCTACCTATCTTCTTTGTAACTGGTATCATGAATAATGATTATGATTTCTACCTATCTTCTTTGTACCTGGTATCATGAATAAGGATTATGATTTCTACCTATCTGCTTTGTACCTGGTATCATGAATAATGATTATGATTTCTACCTATCTTCTTTGTACCTGGTATCATGAATAAGGATTATGATTTCTACCTATCTGCTTTGTACCTGGTATCATGAATAAGGATTATGATTTCTACCTATCTGCTTTGTACCTGGTATCATGAATAAGGATTATGATTTCTACCTATCTTCTTTGTACCTGGTATCATGAATAAGGATTATGATTTCTACCTATCTGCTTTGTACCTGGTATCATGAATAATGATTATGATTTCTACCTATCTTTTGGGATTCTTGTGGTGCAACAAATTAGGTTTTAGTGGCTGAATTTTCTATTGTATCTGTCATTTTAATTAAGAGATAAAGATTTTTTTAATGTAATACAGCCTTAGGTTTTGTAGGTAAATTAAAAATTATATATGTTTGTGTGTTTGTGTATAAGCTTTCTTATCAGACATTGTTCTAGAGCTTTGAAATTTTAATCTCCTAAATAAACTGTGGCAAATATTTTGTTTATGCATAAGGAAATAAATTCTTTTGACATTTTCTTTAAATCTCTGACTGATGCAGATAATTTCAGCATGCATCAATACAAAAGGTAAGTACTATGCTACCTGTGTTATCATCAAGGTTGACTGTGATTTATGGATCTTCCTAAGACCTGGTTAAAATACTCCTCACATAACTCAGAGCTTCATAAATGGGCACAATGAGTCACAAAAACAGAAGGTTGCTTTTCAGTATTTTATTTTATTCCAGTCACAGCTCCAGATACTGGAAATATGATGATTTTTATTCCTGTCTTTCACGGAAAAGGTCATGCTATCCAATAACATGCATTTTCACAATCAAATGTTGCACATGGAATAAATTTACGGTATAGCAACCGTGTCACATCCAAAACAACCATCTAAAAATGATGACTACAATGTAATATAAGGAATACCTTAACAGAGATGTTTGAAGACACCAATAATTGTTTATCATTTATTTAGCTCTCTTATCTACCATGTATTATTACAATGAATCAACAAGTTGACATTCGTAAAACTACATTATGCCATGAATTTATTTTCAAGTTGAGAATTCCTGACTAACTAACAATTTAAAAAAAGCAAGCAATTTTCTAAATAAATGAGGGATTAAATGAAGATGTAAAGATGGGTTTAAAAATATGATGCACAATTTAGCACATCTAGTTTTTCAATGAGAAATAACTGAATCCTTTAATCGACTGTACTCGGAGTGCTGTTTATTATTATGTACTTTTTAAAATATTTTATTTACATAAAACTCACAGTGCACCATTATTTGGGTTAACTGAATGAATTTAAAACAAACCATCATAAGCAATGATCAATGTATACACAATGTATCTTGTATATCCAACTGTTAGAAGAGTTAGCTCCCATTGAAATGCTGGGATCAAACTACGTGTAATTCTACATTCTTCCTCCCAATGAACAAACCACATCTAAAATCCAATTTGTGAGATAGATTTAATGAACAAAAAGTAGGTGGTAATTATACACTAGGTATACATAGTGGTTCCATGACGACAACCATTATGTTCTAGGCATGTTGTAGCTGCTGCTTCACACCAAGAGGTATGATGTTTGTGATGTCCGCTAAGCACTAGATATTGCAAGTTAAAAGTTCAAAAAAATGTTTTGAGTGGGTGTGCACACAAAAAATGTTTTGAGTGGGTGTGCACACTTATTAAGGCACTGAATATGATATGCAACATATAAATTACAGCTGATTCTTTGTCATAAACAACTTGCAATTTAATTATTTTATCCAGGTTCTTTCCATCCTTCTTGGATGTAGACATACTAAATCTATAAAATAATAAATAACTATTGCTTTTAAAAGCACCTACAAACATATGTCATGGTCATAATCATAAATACTGACACAAAAGTATCACACAGTTATGCCTATTAAAAAATCAGAAAATTGTATTATATTTTATACCTACCCAATAAAATTACACATTGGAAGACATTGATAGTTTATTAATTTTCCACTCCTATGCATATTGTAAAAAAAAAATACATTCCTGACGTGCTTAATGTCTTGGGCAAGAGCTTGTAAAATTTACTTTTTCTTCTTTAAGTTATCATGAGTGAAAGATAAGTCATTTTATCATAGGAGCAATGAATTACATCTCCAAGAAAAAAATCGAGAATTTTGCAACTGAAATAAAAAATATATATAAAATCCTTTCTGATATCAAAGTCATAGCTGCACATCTAAACAAAAATTTCTCCAATTGTGCTAATAGAATGAAACTAAATGACTCAACACCAGACAACCAATTGACCCAACACCTGAATTAATACAACATTAAAAGAATCTGTGAGCTCCAAACTTAAGAACAAACTCAAAATTAACTTGAAATAACTGACATACAGTGGTCCCCCTCTTATACGGACACCCCTTCTGCACTGGGGATGTGGCCTTATAAGATGAGTGGCCTTTCCAGAGGGGGACTCGATGTTTTGTGAGAAGTATATGTACATAGTAAGAAAGCTATATTAATGCATTTAATATCTTCGTTTAAAAGTAACATTAATTAAAAGGTTCTTGTCTTGAGAACAGATTTATTTCAACTGAATATACATTAAAAGTTTTTTCTTGATGTAAGCATGATATGTGAACGATATTGTCGTCATACACATTGCTGTTGTTGTTGTAGGGTTTAATGCCATTTTTCAGCACACGATAATCTATACATGACAGCCAGTATTATTGGTGGAGGAAGAATCTGGGAAAAAACCTGGAAAGAACAACCGACCCACGAAAAGCTACTGGCATGCTTTCTCACATAACTACATTAGCTGAATCTTAGACTCGAACCCACGCAGACTGAGGTGAGATGGCAGTGATCCATAACGGAGAGCACTTTAGATCAATTGGGGCCCCTCATACACATTGCAAAACCATTCAAAAATGTCATTTAAATCTTGGTACATACATAATTTTCTGTCCATTTTTTTGCTCCATTTTCTCGCTGCTGCTTAATAATCTCCTTATCGGTTACAACGTTGTTTATTCAAGTCCGTTGAGCATAAAAATGTTTTAGTTGAGTCTTTTCTATATAAAATTGTTCAGCATGCCCCCCCCCTCCTCCGATGTCAAGTACAATAAAACTTTCTTCTAAAGTAATATGCCTCCGTTTATGTGATGACATGTTGGTAATGACTTATTCAGATGTTGCTAACTATGCAATTTAATTATGCAGATAAAACCTTTGTAGAGTAGATGAAATGCCTGCTTCATAAAGGAAGCGATAGATGTATTGTCACATGATTTTTTAGACATTGTCTGGTACTGTTTTGTTCAAGGTTAATTTCTTCATGTCTGTTAATCCACAAAATCTAAATCTGGCCTATGCTGACCATGTTATGATCTTGACAATCATGTCCGGTTGTATTCATCAAAGAGAAGAACTATACAGATGTGTAAAGCCCAAACTACATCACAACACTGTTGAACCCATTTTCTGTAAATGTTGGCTTTTATATATAATGATATAATATTAATCTTAGTGTTGAATATAGTTCAGCTAACACTTCTTCTATCTAATTACTTACCTTACAAAATTAATTATTGGTTCTGGACACAACTGAAATAAAATATGGCCACATGTGAAGGAAACATTTTACATTTATATACTAATATGCTGAATGCTGTTCACATTAGAGGGGTGGCTATTCTTGAGAGGTACTTTTGAACACAAACTCATCTGTGCCAAGGGAATCGGGCTGTAAAAAGTAGGTGGCCGCTGGTCAGAGAGGCCGTTCAAGCGGAGGACCACTGTATGGCACTCAAAAATCTTAATACTCAAAACAGCACAGGTATAGATGGCATTGGCCCTGTAATGTTGAAACTAAGCACTAATATAATACAAAAGTCAATAGTACATATTATAAACTTAAGCCTATAGTGTAATAAATTTCCTTATACCTAAAAGTTGGCAAGAATAATACTAATACATAAGCACAATAAGAACAATTAAAATTCTATTTCCAAAATGAACAAGAATCAAAATAGATCAGTACTTTCTAACAAACAAATAACCTGTTACATTATCACCAATCAGTCTTTCGATCAAACCATTCATGCCATACTGCTAATAAAGATAATTGGTAAATGGCTTAAAGACAATGATAAAGGTAACAATAGGAAAAGTTTTTTTTATGTAACCTATAACCTTGTTAACAGTAAGAATCATTTTTATCAACTACTTTGGAATTTAACTGCATCATACAATTAGTCCAATTGCCAAGTACCAAATTACCATATATACTCACTAATAAGACAAATCTAACTGCGAACTCCACAGTCCCATATCAGTCCTTGCATAACGCACTAGCAGATCTGGAGATGTACAGTTTGTTATGAGTAATTAGTAGACACATTATTGTACAGCATATCAGAATCTTTGTTGTTTGCAGTTTGACTTGACTTATAAGCAAGTACATATGGTATATGTTAGAGACTGAAAGAATTATGTTTGCTATCTTGACGAGTCTTAAATCTCTTGCTTTCACACATAAACAGAGCTAGGTCCTCAATAAACAAATAAAGTAAGTTGGTAGACACGCTTAGAAGATTACTGGCTATTAACACCCTTGGCAGTGATGTTATAAACAGTTGATCAGGAGATTGCATTTACTAATGCTAGCTGTATGATTACCAGGGAAGAACATCATTGGTGACAATTCAAAGCAAAATGCAATCCTCAGCAATAAATTAATAGCATTAATGAAAATAATTAATCAAGTACAATAACAGTTCAACATTTAGTTTGTAGTTGACAATATTCTTGTAAAACAGGCATGTTTGTACAATGAGGAATTGATGAGATTGTAAACACTGCACATATTGTTTCATCAAATTTTCAAAACTATATTTCTCATTATTATAGGTATGAGACAATTATACTGAATGACCTACATACAATCAGACTGGATCACATATTTTCTCTATTTTACCAAACAAGTTACAATGTAAATTACTGACCACCAAAATTTATGCCATTTTTAATTTTGTTTTAAATTCTATATCCTGTGAATGTACTAAAGCTATTTAATTGACAACAATTAAGCAAAAATAATTAAGAAAATCCCCTAATGTAATTACAGTGTAACATTCAGGGAACCAATAGTGATGCTTATTAGACCTAGTTTTGCTTTGGTTTTGTATGCGTTGGTTTAGTTGATGGAAGACTTCCCATGTTGAGGAGAAGATTCAGGTACCAAGCCAGTCCAAAGACACAGAATGTACACACCACTACAATGTACTCTGCATGGTTTGGAAATTTAGTCCCACAGATTGTGTACCATTCAGATCCAGGTGGTGGGGGACTCTTGACACAGTGGAAGTCAAATACTGGCTCATCATATTCCTCCAGACATAGGTACTTCATTTTACTCAAAACCTGCAGAGAAAATGGAGAAATGCATCTGTGAAACATGAATCTATAGGTTCCTTTGTAAGACTCGCCTCTGTACTTGCCTGCATTATTATACACGTGGTCAATCTAGTAGCCATCTATTACATTATTACACACATGGTCAAGCCAGTATCCATCATTTACATTATCATATCCTTAGTCAAGCTAGTATCCATCAGTTACATTATTATATGCTTAGTCAAGCTACTATCCATCAGTTTTATTATTATACACATGGTCAAGCTACTATCAATCAGTTACATTATTATATACATGGTCAAGCTACTATCCATCAGTTACATTATTATATACTTGGTCAAGCTACTATTCATCTATAACATTATTATACCCAAGGTCAAACTACTAGCCATCAGTTACATTATTATACCCAAGGTCAAACTACTAGCCATCAGTTACATTATTATATACTTGGTCAAGCTAGTATCTATCAGTTATATTCTTATACCTAAGGTCAAACTACTAGCCATCAGTTACATTATTATACCCAAGGTCAAACTACTAGCCATCAGTTACATTATTATATACTTGATCAAGCTATTATCCATCAGTTACATTATTATACCCAAGGTCAAACTACTAGCCATCAGTTACATTATTATACATAAGGTCAAGCTACTATCCATCAGTTACATTATTATACCCAAGGTTAAGCTACTATCCATCAGTTACATTATTTTACCCAAGGTCAAACTACTAGCCATCAGTTACATTATTATATACTTGGTCAAGCTACTATCCATCAGTTACATTATTATACCCATGGTCAAACTACTAGCCATCAGTTACATTATTATACATAAGGTCAAACTACCGTACTATCCATCAGTTACATTATTATGCACATGGCCAAGCTAGCATCCATCAGTTAAATTATTATACACAATAGTTACATTATTATACATTAGGTCACGCCATCATAAGTTACATTATGGGATGATTTTCAATTTATTTGAATCATGTTGATAATAAAACAAATCTTGACAACTTTAAAATCTTAGCATTCCTGGTGCAAATATGTAATATTTCACAAACTGCATAGGTCAGCGGTTTATCAGATTTTGAAAATCCCAACAAATACCTGATGGCTGTGAATGAATGGTTCAAGCTCAGACACAGAAATAAAATCCATTTTAGATTTATTTAAATTGTAAAACATGTGGTTCATCCACATCCCCAGTACCAAAAAAATCTACATCAGAAAACAATTTTTTTTTAATAGCACATAAATCTAACTAGGTCACAAACATGTGCATGAAAGCAAGCATTCATAATTTAATTTGCTTTGGTCAAGCTGTTTTATCCAAATAGTCCATTTCAAACAAGTGGGCATGAGATCATTCACCTGGATGACATCTACAAGAGCAAATGACCATGACATTGGGTTTATGGCATGCTTTCTGTCAAAAACATTTTTAAATTATGTTGCCTGGTTTCAATATGTATATTCAGCCTTATTGAATGCAGATCAGCATCACTGTATAGAACTGAAAGGTCATTTATACTGGAAAACGGATTGTTCAAATTCTGTTTAATGGTATTTGAAAAGAAATTGTGTAATTTCTTTTCTCAAGTGTCTTCATGCTAGAATGCTTTCTATCAAATTCTGTTGAGCAGTTTTAAGAAGTCATTTTAAGGATTTTATTTTTTAGTGTTATGGAGGATGATCATCTTTTGTACAACTTATAAAAGGTCTACATTCAAACAAGATAATTTGGTAAGGTTCTGTTGGGCAGTTTTTAGAAAATGCTAAAGCTTTTCTGTTTTCAAAACAGGTGCTGTATTGGACAGTGGATCTAAATCTTTTGTATAAGCTTGAAAGGTGGTTTTGCCACAATACTTTCTATAAAATCTTGTTTTCTTGGGTTTATTTTGGGAGGGATGTTGAGTCAGTCCCCTAATTTTACTGGGAAAGGCCATGCTGAAATGGAGACCATGTGTATAAAATTGAAAGCAGAATGCTTTTAGGCAAATTTACCTGAAATTGGTCAAGTGGTATTTGAGAAGAAGCTGAAAATAGTTAATGATTATGGATGAAGCAGGTCATACCATACACTCACTTGGCTTTACAGACAGGTGAGGTAATAATTGATCTAATGGCAAAAAGCAAAATCAGCTCATTTACCAACTTTTGGAGTTACCCACCCCAAAAAAAACACTACGCCTTGAAAGGGAAAGGAGGAATTTTTTTGCAATATGGAGGCTTGTCTTGTAAGGTAGAGATGCCTCTCTCTTCATACCACTGTGTGAAGAAAATCTGCATGAATTGTTGTTTCAGCAGGCATGGAGATGTCAGAATTCAGGAGGTCACTGATCCAAGATTAATGCCAGTTTATGTGTTGTGCCTTAGTCCAGTACTGGCTATCAAAGGAACGATCACCACAGCAAGTACCAAGTATCACAAAAACATCCAGGATTATTCCAAATAGGCCATCATATTATGTCACCCGGGAGTCAGTTCAGTGCTTACATGTTCGGCTTATGACACTATGGATGACAGTGGGATTCCTATGATATTCAAGACTGCTAGAGCTTTTGTATCTTTTTTTAACCTCTAGTTATTTCGGCTTCTTATTCCCAGGTCAACTTGTAGGGTGTGATGATTGCCATCTCACATCAGACCAGCGATGCAAATGTCTCTAGTAACACCACGTATGGCTCTGATTATATTTTGCCGCTCTGAGTCTTTTACATACTCCACATTTAGGCCTGTCCATTGTTATTGGTACATGTAATTACAGACAGCAAAACAATGGCATACACAGGTCATAACAGTTAAGTGCTGCAATGGTCTTACTGTAAAGTGAATGCTATAAAACAAATATGCCAGAAAATTAGAGAGAGCAAATTCTTTAGCAAATTGTGTTTTTCTAAGAACACTTACCCAATCACATTAATTAATTCCTAGTGATAATATCATTTGTCTTTAAAATATGTTCCCCTATCAAATTAATGCTAGGGATATAAGCCTACTACCTTGTTGTTGTTGTTGTTGGAAGAACCCTGGGAAAAAAACCGGAAAGAACCACCTTTCCGGTTTTTTTCCCAGGGTTCTTCCTCCACCATTAATACTGGCTGCCATATATAGCCTATCGTGTGCTGAAAAATTTGTGTTAAAACCCTACAACAACAACAACAACAACAAGGTAGTAGTGTCATAAGCCGAACATGTAAGCACTGAACTGACTCCCGGGTGACATAATATGATGGCCTATTTGGAATAATCCTGGATGTTTTTGTGATATGCAGACCTTGGTACTTGCTGTGGTGATCGTTCCTTTGATAGCCAGTACTGGACTAAGGCACAACACATAAAATCACATCTAAATTATGAATAATATTGCAATATGGATATTACTGTACACTATGCACAGACATTTGAGGATGGCATAGTAAACTCAATTGAATTGTATGAGTTGTTTCCCCTGTTACTATTATTTGTATACTGTGCTTATTTAAAGTAAATCTAATAGAAAACCTGTCATACATTATCTCCTAGTATTAACCATTAAAACACACACATCAAAAAAGCTTGTCAAAAAACAGTTTGAACTTTTTAAATATGTGCATATGCAAATAACACCACAAAGAGAAAGGCTGATACAAAAATACAAAAAAACTTTCTGACTGATAAAACTAGGGCATAACCGACTTTTGATCCGGAAATCGGATTCCACCAGATAGTATGAACTTCCGATTAATCAGAGTCGGACAAGGCAGGAACGACCGAAACGGATAATAAAAATAATAAAGTTGAATTTCTATAGCACCGTGTCTAACACTGCGTGTCATTCGATAGTGCGTTAATAAAGTTAAAGAAGAAGTCAGAAAAGTCCAATATGGTCAACACAACCACGCTGTGCGACAATCTATTTGAACGGCGGGTGAAAACCGGAAATGAAGCCAGATATGGTAAAGTACTAAGTAACATGCTAGACACTGCAAAACCAGATACCAGAAACCCGGAAACGGAAGATGAAATTTTTTAGAAAAAAAATACGGATTTAGCATTTCCGATTAATTGAATTGTATCCGGAATCGGAAAAATTTCATGCCCAAAATCCGGAATCGGAAATCGGTAGAAAAATGCTAATCGGTTATGCCCTAGATAAAACCACTATTTCAAACAAAATGGATAAATCTAATTTTTAAATTGCAAGATACAAATTAACAATGAAAATAAAACACATTAGAAAACAGTATTTGTTTATTGAGAGTGAACCAGTGTCTATCACTCTTTTATTAAAATGAGTAAATCAATTCTACCAAGACAATTTAGGTGATTGCATACTGAATGTGAAGCTATTTCAAATCAAAACAACTTTCTTCAGATGCTTAAAATGGAGATGTAATATAACTTATATTTATAAACCTTCATGTACTTCAGCTCTGCATAAATGCACTCACAAGCATCACCTATCTTCAATCATGATTGTACTTACATGTCCAAATGGTGTCTTGATTGAGGTCATTTCATTACAGGGACAAAACTTCAATCATGGATTTACTTACATGCCCTAATGGTGTGTTGATTGGGGTTGTTTCATTACGGGGACTAACATCAATGATTGGGGTTGTTTCATTACAGGGACTAACATCAATGATTGGGGTTGTTTCATTACAAGGACTAACATCAATGATATGGAAGTACTTATATGCTCAGATGATGTGGTGATTGAGGTTGTTTCAACATAGGGACTAACATCAGTGACTGGGGTTGTTCCATTACAGGGACTAACATCAATGATTGGGGTTGTTTCATTACAAGGACTAACATCAATGATTGGAATTGTTTCATTACAGTGACAAATATCAGTCATATGGAAGTACTTATATGCTCAGATGATGTGGTGATTGAGGTTGTTTCAACATAGGGACTAACATCAATGATTGAGGTTGTTTCAATATAGGGACTAACATCAATGATTGCGGTTGTTTCATTACAGGGACTAACATCAATGATTGGGGTTGTTTCATTACAAGGACTAACATCAATGATTGGAATTGTTTCATTACAGTGACAAATATCAATCATATGGAAGTACTTATATGCTCAGATGATGTGTGATTGAGGTTGTTTCAATATAGGGACTAACATCAATGATTGCGGTTGTTTCATTACAGGGACTAACATCAATGATTGGGGTTGTTTCATTACAAGGACTAACATCAATGATTTTAGTTGTTTCATTACAGGGACTAACATCAGTGACTGGGGTTGTTCCATTACAGGGACTAACATCAATGATTGGGGTTGTTTCATTACAAGGAATAACATCAATGATTGGGATTGTTTCATTACAGTGACAAATATCAATCATATGGAAGTACTTATACGCTCAGATGATGTGGTGATTGAGGTTGTTTCAATATAGGGACTAACATCAATGATTGCGGTTGTTTCATTACAGGGACTAACATCAATGATTGGGGTTGTTTCATTACAAGGACTAACATCAATGATTGGGGTTGTTTCACTACAGGGACTAACATCAATTGCATGGATGTACTTATATGCTCCGATGATGTGGTGATAAAGGTTGTTTCAAAAGAGGGATTAACATCAATTATTGCAAATGTTTCATTACAGGGACTAACATCAACCACATGGATGTACTTATATGCTCCCATGATGTGGTGATAAAGGTTGTTTCAATAGAGGGATTAACATCAATTATTGCAATTGTTTCATTACAGGGACTAACATCAACCACATGGATGTACTTAATATATGCTCCGATGATGTGGTGATAAAGGTTGTTTCAATAGAGGGATTAACATCAATTATTGCAATTGTTTCATTACAGGGACTAACATCAATTGCATGGATGTACTTATATGCTCAGATGAGGTGGTGATAAAGGTGGTTGTTTCAATAAAGGAACTAACATTGACATGGATTTACTTACATGACCAAATGGCGTGGTGACTGGGGTTGTTTCATTGCAGGGACCAACAGGTTCATGCAGTCCTACAGCCACAACATTTTCTGGCTTGGCTGTGAACACCAGGTAGATGTAGAATGTGTAGTGGAGGATAACTAAAGTCAGAATTTCATCCAGCCTAAACTCTGTAAAAATAAAAAAAACTCAAGGAACTGCAAGAGGTCCATTACTTAGACAAAAGTAGTCATATAAAAGACTCATCCAAACTATCACAATATAACCTGCTCTAGCAGACACTTCTATATAACAAAAATCAATTCATAATGAACACTTAAGATCCCCAGTGAAAATTCATCTATAAACATCCTTGATATAAAGGACAGGACACCTGTCCAGGGTTAGAAAATAAGTTTGATAGTCCATGGTCGACCTAAGTATATTTATAATTGCACACAATACTTTTAACTCTTGACTCATCACCAGTCCCTATAATCATTAATGAAAAGTGTCACACAAGTTTACATACTTATCCATTCTATTTAAAATCAACAAATAAAAATATAATCAGACAATTTCCTTTTTTTTTAGTTGTCTGTCAGATTTCTTGTAGAAACAAAGAGCCAATAACTTTGGTTTACACTTGATCTATTTGGTAATTTTTCCATTGCACTTTCAATGCTGATATTGTTGATTCTGGCAAAATTTGTTTCCTTATTATATAACTGCTAAGATAGTATAATTTAGACTAATGCGGGGTGACTGTTTTAACACATGGGAGCATTAATTTTAGTGAGCTGTCTGCTTAGATCATATACAATTTCAACAAGTACAAAATCCAAAGAAGTTTCAAACATAATATATTAAGGTAACATAGAGGTATACCAACATTCTCTCTACTGTGCATGTTTTGAATGTATACAACTTCACTTTACACTTGCCACCCTTTCAAAAGTTCATATATACTTTCAAGACTGTACAGTTATGGTGATAGACAAATTAGCAGCTCTATTGTAAATTAAATGAGTATAGTGACTATAACTGCCTCAGTTTTATTTTTTTTTATCTCAGTAGTGTTCTCCATAAAAATCCTTACATAACAAAGTATAACAGTGATATAAGAAAAGAAACTTTATTCAGATGTCAGCAACACACATTTTCCAAGGACAAAGTAGACATTAAAAGACATTAAAAGAAGTCTTTTGGTTAAAACTCCCTATCATAATGATCATCCCTGTGGCAGGAGTACTGAGAACAAGATTTTAAGACAGTCATCATGACAGTACGAAATGTATGATGCACCATTTTCATAGAGGACCAACTATGTAGCAAAAGAAGTCTCATGGTGAAAAGCCCATGTTGATGTATCCATCCATTTGGACAATATAGAAAACAATATTTTCAAGATGCAACTTTCCATCCAAGAGAAGCAAGAGCAAGATTTTCAAGAAGATTTCTGTGGTGTCCATATAATATACCAGATCAGCACTACTTTCATTGAAAAGCAACTGGACATCATATGAAGTCTTCTAATGAAAATACACACATCAATATTATTTTCTCTTCAAGCGGAATTGTAATAGCAAGATACTAAAGATGGCTGCTATGGTGGCCATTTTGGATGCTGATATGACTTTATGAGTAACAGTTATAACATTTTGTCCATGGTGGCCATTTTAGAAAAATGATTGTAACCATTTTTATTTAGGATGCTGATATAACCATCCATTCAGGAGGAGTAACAAGAAATAGATTTTTAAGGTGGCTTAATGAAAATTCAATGCTGATATGACCATCCATTCAAGAGAAGTGGCAATAATAAGAATTTAAAAATGACTACCATTGCAGCCATAGTACCAGCTAGACATCATAAAAAAGTATTTTAGTGAGAACCCTATGTAGATATGGCTTGCTACTAATGAGGACGAGTGATAATAAGATTTTCAAGATGGTCATTGTGTTGGCCATATTGGATTCAAGTCAGCACTATTTTCATTCAGAACCAACTAAACATCATATGAAGTCTTTTAATGAAAACTCCCTGTATGTGTTATATCTCTGACATGATGCCTTAAGCTTCAGAAGGTGTAAGGTTGTCCAAGTAAAAAGTAATTTGCACCCAGGGAAACCACTTTCAATTTGAAGTCCCATAGATGCAATTTAGAATTATGTAAATTTTCCTAACAAGTCTTTGACTAATTGGTGCCACCCATGCATCTATTTGTAAAACTCTGCTTTTCCTGGGTACCATGTATGTTCAAAAGCAACATATATATGGATGCACACATCTAAGACAATTTGAACTTAACATTAAGGTATTTATGGAAAACTATATACTCCTTTTGCCAGTTGCACTCATTCCCCTGGCCACTGACTGGAATGCCGTCCACAAAATCATGGCATAGACTGCAAACAGGATGAAAACACAAATCTCTGAGTGGATGTGGAGGATATCATGGAGTGTGTGATACACAGGGATAAACTGCAGGACACCCAGAGGAAAGCCAAACATAGAGGCTACAAGGCAGCAGATCAGCTCCTTGAAAATCCTGAAGAACACCAAAAAGAAATACACTTTTGAAACAAATGAAAATTGACTATATTAAAAAAGTGAGGTCATGCAATTTATTTGGTCTTCAAACACTCAATACAAATCTAAGAACTGTTGATATCCTCACCACAAATAAAACTAAAATGCTTCACAATGTTAAAAAGGCTACCATTACCTACCTACAAGCTGTATTTTTGCCGCATTCCAAATCTACACAAAAAAAAATGCTTTATTAGATTTGGAAGCCTAACAATTGAGCTAATAAAGACCACCTACATCATATTTGAATGTGTATTTTGTCTTCTTTTTTTTGAGGGGGGGGGGGGGTATGCGGAAAAAAGCAAGTGTAGTGGTGTCCCATCATTGTGACATCATAAATATGGTAAATATTTGATTTTCTCCTAGAACATAGTTAAAAATCACACATTAATTATAGTACATACATGATTTCTTCAATAACATAGTAATTGATCACACTAATTATGCATACATACCAACCCCTGATGATGAAAAAGCGTAATCCAATGGTCAAAAAGTGGAATCCAGGCAGAAAAAGCGTAATCCATATATAACATGCTAAAATTTCAATAAACAATGATTTATTTGCCCCTCTTGTCATTTAACATCCATTACTATTTAAAGTTTTCATATGTAGCACTTTTAGCTTTACACACATCAACTAGAATCCATCTTACGACTTTTATTGCCAAATATTAAAATTCTTTCCACACAGCCTGAAATCGATGTCACTTGATGCTGCACTCTTGTCTTAATATTTTGATAATTCTGGGTTTTTTTTGCTTCGGTCTTTTTTTGTCACTTCTTATTAATTTATCTGGGAGATTTTTTAAAGGAGGTATATTTGCTCATATAAATGCATAGACTAAAATAAAAAAAACTTTCAAGCGCCAAATACTTTTAGACTGGTTCTGCAGTAAATATGAATTAGAACATTAAATCTGCATGGAAAGATTAAATTTAGAAAACCAGTCTGCTAAGCATACTAAGCATACAGATGCTATAAATAGAATTTGAGGTCGAAAGTAGTATCAGGTTAGCAATAAATAGAACATGATACTGTTAGAAAAGTGCACACAAGTCAACGGTCAAGCATACTCTTGTATTGTAGTTATGTAAAAGACATCTTTTCTAAAATACAGTCTGTGGGATTAATAGAATGTTGATAATAATGAGAAAACAAATGACTGATTTTGTGGAGGAAGGTGGATATACCGAAAAAGCGTAATCCATATACGTTTAAGCATAACGCGTAATTTAGTGAAAAAAAGCGTAAAAATTACACTAAAAGCATAATGGTTGGCATGTATGATTATGGTACACACGTTTTTCTCCAATAACTTAGTAATTGATCACACACCAAATATGATCCAAATATAGGATTAAAGCATAGATACATTGAATTGAAGCAACTCAAAGGTTTAGAAATGATGCATATGAAGATGCTTTACATTTACACATCTATGAACTCTAAAGTTTAGGAGAAGTGTAGAAAAAAAATTGTTAGATGCAGGAATTGCTGCAGAAAAGGTCAAAAGAAAAAAAGGTTTTGTTAGGGTGAAATGGCTACATTCAGGCCTACTGAGTTAAAATAAACTATGAATGTATTTATCTTTATATTTTTGGAAGTTCTACTTGAAGCATATGGTTAAACCTATCCATCACTAAATTAAACAACTCATCATTAACTCTGAACAAAACTTCTATAGTGATGGGCTGACCCTATATTCTGAGTGGTTTTCTTTTCTGATGCCAATAGTCTGTGAAGCCCATGGAACACAAATGTGAACCCCGCTGCAAAGGTTGCATGGAAATAGTAGCTGGTCCAGGGTACATAGTAGTGGCGGTCATAGATGTTAGGATCTGTATCATGCCACGTCCACCAGAGATTTTTTATACCCATGATGTCGTAGGGAACATCCAGCAAAACCACAGAGAGGCCAACTAAAGGAAAAGACATTGAAACTATGACATTGTCAAAGCTTACCAACTTTGTTGAAGTATATTTTGCAAAGTTCAAATACCAATAGTACTCACTTATAAGTTGATTACAACTACAAGCTGCACAGAGATCGGCTGGCGCAGTTTGATAGAAGCAATCAGCAGAACAAAGAACAAAGTCTTAATGCGGATGCACCTTATCCTAGGGCAGGATCTTTGTTGTTTGCAGTTTGACTCTACTTATAACTGAGTGCATATGGTAGGCAACATCTGATAAAACTATCCTATATAGTTCCGGCATTAATGATTCTCATGTTCTGTAATATTAGGTACTGAAACAATCCTGACTGTCAACTTATATTTTTATAGAATGCAATTGCAAATTTCATTAATGTTTGAGGGAATTTATAATCTTCTTTTATTGTTTACATTATCTTCATGTTGTAAAGTTTTACCTATTTCCAATGCAAGTAATAGTAACTGTGGTAACAGTTTTTGATATATGACCATTGTACAAAACAAAGGTAATCTGATACAACATGTAAATCATATAAAAGTTTTTTGCTTAAATATTAATCATCTAGGTAAAGATTTTTGAAGCCCAGAGTGTACATGATAGGATTGTAAATTGTTATTACTTACCGTCTATTTTGAGAGAGAAATAGGTAATTGTACCAATTTTTCTCTCCAGAATTAAGGTAATACTCATGTAAGTTCATATGTGTCGCCAGCATGATGAAACTGTTCATCATCAATGTGAATCTTTGTATCATTTATTCTGAAATAATTGTTATCTTTGTCATTGGAAATTGGGTGCCATGTTTACTACTGTGTGTATTGGGCACTCAGCTTTCCACTAGGAGGCGCTCAAGTTAATCTTTCCAAATTCTTCCATATATAGTCATTTTCGTGAAAACATTGTCATGAATTTCCTGAGTGTGTTCCCAAAACCTATAAACAGGGGTGAGATCTGCCGTTTTGGCAGTTGTGGTTCTGCTGGACTCCAGTAAAGGTCTCACAATCAAACAAACAGAACAAAAGTTTCTAGTCATCCCAACCAATAATTTCAAGCATTAATAGCAAGGTAGACTACTTACTACTGACACATTAAATTTAGTACTCATAATGACTATTATAATGTTTCTCTGATATTGTTTCACATTTATTTCCTTGTTATATAAAATAAAAGTCCCCATAAAGTGATTAGGCTGACTCTACACTGTCACTGTGTCGTCATCAACACAGCCATCTGCTATCCATTGGAAATTTAGTATTCGGATTGGCACTATCGAAGTTCCTACTCAATTACATGCATCATTTTGAGATATAAAATTCCCATCCATTTTGTAGTGGTTGTGTCGTTTAGATGGCAAAATAATATACACAAAGACACACTTTGCTGCTATAAAATGACACACATTGTCACATTCAATTCAAGCGCACACTATTGACATGCGGTTGCACAAGACTGTGTCGCTCAAAACAACAAACTGTCTCAGTGGAGAATGCGACACACATAACATCTGGTTCCAGACTGTGCCTCTAACATATTTACCATTGTACTATAAACACAAACCTGGGTCTGGTTCCGAACATTGACTGGATGCACAAATACCCTTACCACTTCAGTACGTCATATGAACACATTTTGAGACATACTAACTTATTTCTGTTGTTGTTGTTGTGTGTGTGCAAGATTAATTTGGAACAAAGGGAACATTGATGCTGATTTTTACATGCAATATACCACTGAAACAAGTGTTTTAATAACCTTTATCAAAACAAATGTTCTAAAAATTAGTAAATATTATATTTCAGCATTTTGAGCCCTTAAGTTTGTGAGCAAACACATACAATCCTGGAAGTCATATAATAAACTGTGTTGACTATTTATATTTGTTTTCTTTTGTGTATTTATTATCTAAATAGGACCATTGTGGTGAACACACCATTTACTGACACTACAATTCACTGGAGAGATCTAGTAACTCAAAAAGGTGTGAGTTGTCCATCTATTCCATTTTATTTGACCTTGACCCCTTGGCATGTTACAGTACTTCAAGTCCAATAAGATTTAATATTTTAACATGAATTATCTTCTCCTTAAAATGTCTACCCCATCAGCCCAACAATATCAAAACCAAGCAAAATATATTCCATAGCCTTAAAAATCTAGCCCTTAAACTAAAAATGACATTCATCATGTGCTGTTGTTATAAAAGTCCAAGGTTTGGATGATGTCCATTAGGGAGCTGTTGGGTGGATGCCCTAACCTTAGGAGCTGATATGTGTAAGAAAATTCATGTGATCTTGGGTTAGTTCCTTGTAGCAAATAATCCATTCAACCCAGGACAACAACTGAAGTGGAAATATCTTAAGTCATAATAACAAGTGCAGTCGCCCTCTTCTAACTGGATGAATCCATATCAAGTACCACTTCTGAGCCCTGATGGGATCCTGCATACACTCTTGTTACAAAGAGTACAAAGAACACATTGAATTCAAGACAAAGGATTTATTGACCATGAGTGCAGACCTGTTTTTAATCAATGAAAGCTGGGACCATCATGGGACAAACTGACTCACCATGGCAGAACTGCCTATAGTTCAGACTGACCAATCTCACTGATTCAGCCAAATCTAACTAAAGTGACTAGAAAGCAGGTCTTTTGTAAGAGATAAGTCATGAAAGGTACTACATTAGTTCAAATGGTGTCTTATTCAGTCACATCAGAAACCATGGAAGATTCCACTCTGGAAAAAGAGTCAAGGCCTTAGGTCACAAAAAACTGAATATGCAATACTGTTGGAAAAAAATTTTCAAACCTATATTCTCCCTTTCACGATGGCGAAATGTATGACATTATGGGATAGTAGCCCCTGATTGTAATCAGATAAAACCTTTCCTCCTTGAAGAGCTATAGGAGGAAATTAATTATTTGTGGTGCTAAATTCTCCATATCTCCTTATAAGCTTTCAAACTTGCAAGTCGTCTTTCTCTAGGAATCTGGTTGACTACTTGCTCTGAGAACTATTTCTTTCTGTGTCCTTGTCAGGTATGCAGACTCACCATCTCTGGATATTGATGGACAAACTGCATTTGCAGTTTTAACAGGTAAAGGAAAGGCAAAATTTTCATGGAAAATATTCCAACTGGCAAGGTGGACTGCACAGTAAATCTCATTTGCTACAATGTGGATGTAACATTTATCCTCAGAAGTCAACTATAAATCACCCCCCTGCCTTTTAAGGCTACAAAAAGCCAATTTCTCTTTTAAGCTCTCCTAGTATAAATTTGGGTGTATTTTGCAAGTCAGATCTTTCTATGGGGTGATTTCTCATTAGTGTGTCAGATGTGCACTTTGTGATGATTAGATAGGAAAACTAATGACTACACAAGTGTAAAACAAAATTATATTTTTGAGTGGAATATGTCAAAATAAAATAAATTAACACCTTATAATTTGTTCTAATTCATTAAAATCCATAATGCTTGACATTTTAAAACCATTTAATATAATAATTCCATGAATTCTATTATAGGCCACATACCAGAATGAAAATATTTCAGAATGATCCAATTCAAATATATCGCATAATATGTTAATTGCACCTCTTACAATAAACAATGAAAGTTAAGTCCACATTTTTGTGATTGACATTATCCTGTAAATATCAATATCTGATGTCATCTGTTACAAAGTCCAAGAATTAATCTTCAATATCTGATAAAGTTCTGAAATCCTCCATTGTCATCTAGTCATTGTATATATTATCTGTCTCCATTTCCTAGGCTACACTGCTGTATGTGGATGCTTATGTTGAGACTGAGTTTGGATTCTGTATGTGATACCACAAGTAACACTTCAATCACAGTCTGTGATATCAATTAAAGACAGCAATTGAACATGTCAATTGTTGTGTGGCAAGATAACAGATAGTTCAGATAACACCCTTGGTTACTTGCTATTGTGCAAGTAGCAAACTCATCACTCGATCAAAGAGTTTTTGTCATGTGGGGAAAAAGAGGAAGCTATCTTTACAAGCTAAGGGATGAAGGTCAAACATTCACTGGATGAAGTAGAATTCTACTTTGCACTAAAGACGTACATGTCTTCAATTTGCAGCTTAAACTGATTGTCAACATGAAAGCAAACTGAATTCTACCTTTACAAGCAAAGAGCTTGTTGGGTCATGTGCACTGGCTGAAAACTTTGGAAATATCACTTGGGAATTAAATCTAACTAAGGAAAATATGAATGAAATCAAAACTTGTATTGCATCAAGCACAGTGTTTATGCAGCCAAGCACAAATATTAATACAAATACAGGTTGTTAGGACTTGCACGAAAATGAAACCAACATACTTGCTAGTCAACACCCACAGTAAACAAAACTGATGGACACCTCACTATGTGGTGGGTAGTATTTAATTTACCCATAATATTTTCAAATTATTAAAATCTGAATAACAGTGGATACAAGTTCTGTGCAATGAAATGGATAAATACAGTGTATACCATATATACATTCTGAACAGGCACAGAGGAATGAAAATGTAAAAATATTTTGATCGGGAAGTATTTTTGTGTACTGCAGAAATCTTCTTCTAAAGATGAACTATGCTGGAAATAAGCCATTTTGGGTTTTGTAGTATCCCATATTTCAAACACATATTTGTATAACTTCCTTGAGGCAAGGTTCAAACAATGACAGATTGATTGTTCCAGGGCCCATTATGCCAATCAAATTTAGTTTAAGAACCATTCATGTCAAGCTGAAGAAGCCGGATGTGCAAACAGTTGCCTACCTGGAAAAACGACCTCTACTGGCATGACCAATGTGAAGACAAGCATTTTATGAGCGAATGATTTAATAAGATTTGTATGCTGTGCTGAGTACATTTTTATATGAATGACTTTAAATTTCCAGTAGTTTCGGGAATCAATGCTATGTAAGTGCATGGATTCATTCAAATCTTGTGGGGAGAGTATGCTGCTTCTGTTTTTGTGGCTGGTGAGAGGAGGGTCAGAAGCTTGGTGTTGCACCTTACATTCCTGAGGGAAAAAAAACTCCAAGAAATAGCTCACTGATGAAAGAGCACATACAGATATATGTAGCCAAACACCAACATTTAAACTTATATCCAAATTGAAAAGTGAGGAAGATAAAAAGGCAGATGACCAGATGACCTGCAAAAGGCTGTGTCCACCATGGCAGCCCCATGTGAGCCACTGCTACGGAGGCTGTGTATAGGAACACAGGATCTGGAATCAATAAATATAAAACATTTATAAAAAGGTATATATTGATTTTAGAAGACTTTCATTTATGAGATTATTAACTAAATCAGTTTTAGTGACCTGGGTCACGATAAGTGGTCTTGACTGAAACTTACTGTGCAGAAACCATTATTTTATTATTAGACTTACCTTGACCCTGGACCTATAGACACCTTATTCAATAGACATCTTTCTTATCTAAGTGAAAACCAACCAAAGAATTTTTATCAAGAACCATGCTATAGAAAAAATAGTTATTGTGCAAATTGCATTTTTCTTTGACCCAAAATGACATTGAACTTTTGACCCCCAAATAAATAAGCTTTGTCCTTATCTTAAGCGCATGCCCTCCATGAACTTTAGTCAATATGCGTGGTTATATCTTTCAGAGTTTGTACTGTTGTGTATTTTGGGCAAGAATAAAGCAGAATTGGGAAACGCTTGTGAGCTTCATATACTTTAAGTGAAACCACAAAGAGTACGAACGTTTATATACACTTCCCCTTAAAAGAGAAATACATACTTAATTTGTATTCAGAGTCAAGAAGGAAATATCTTGTCTGAAGTGATGTTTTAATGAATGATAATGTGAAAACCTTCATGCATAATGAAATCTTTAGAAAGCTGAGATAGAAAATTAATTTTATGACATCAATCTGCATCATATCATACAAAGGGAATAAACTATTACAGATTACCTCTACTTGACTCTGCTGGGTGTGTCTCCCTGATTTTTACCAGTTTATATTAAACAAAATAAACAATAAAGATGTTTGTTTTTGCCGAGATGGATTGGAGGTCTTGACAGTAACATGATCAGGTTAGTATTCTCTGAGAAACATATTTACTAACAGAATATATTTTCTCCATTAAATAAATATACTAATTAATACAAATAAACATATATCAATTAATACAAATAAATATATCAAGTAATACAACTAAATTACCAATTTATATAATTAAATTAGAGCTGTTCCATAATTACATACATGGGACCCAGAGAAAGCAATTTTAAAGAGGGGTACTTATGCAATTAAAAAAAATTCTTATAATTTATTATGAACTTTGTAAAATCAAAGTACCCTGGTATATATTCTTATAAAAACTGCCTTCCCCAGGTATCATGTTTGCTTAAATAGAACAGCCCTTATAATAACAACATGAAAATATTTAAGGAGGTCAAAATCCAAAAGCATTTTCAATTTCTACCACTGACATCCTTCAAGAGAAATATGACTACCAAATATAAGTCAAACTGAAAACACAATACACCGACACATCTAGGTCTGTGCAATATGTTAGGCGTAATCAACAGAATAAACAATATATACCCATGACTTTGGCACCTTGTGCTATGAGATCAGGATCTTTGTTATTTGTAATTTAAATTGCCTTATAATTGGGTATATAAAGTATGTCCTCAAGAAAAGAATGAACTTCTCTTCTAATATAAAAGCAGCAAAACTCGAAAAGTATGAACCTAATATTGGTTAAAGTCAATTCCTGTTGTATTCAGCATGAGGGCATTCCCATACTAAAATGTGATTTCCCACGTGCATCCGTTAAAAGCTATAAACATTAGTTCCATAACAAAGGCTGTACTTTCATGATAGCCACCAGAGATGCAGCAAGATTCAATTCTCGTCTTTTGAATGCTAGCCTGAATAGATAGAAACTGGAGAAAGTCAACTGTACTAGCCAGCCAATTGACTCCATGATGTCTCACATGGATACACTGCATCTCAGTGCAAGAATCGTTGAGATGTTTATGAGGTGTACCAGATCATGAGAGCTAATCATAAAATGCCTGAAAGTCCCACTTGAGGCATGAGAGGTTATATCCTGATTTCCCAGCCTAATGGGCAGGAAAAGCAATTGTAAGACACCACATATGAGTTCCATGCACCTCAGAAAGCATACGAGCTCTTAAATTGGATACTGCATCTTCAAGAAAAAGGTAATTAGTGTATGACTGCCTGTAGATGGCAACCTGTTCTTGGACACAAAACCATGTTACAGCATCATGACTATTGCACTGTCTGATCAGAACATGCAGCAATTATGGTCTATGGATAGGGCATGCACAGACAACACAGGATTTGTTCCCAGGCAAGGAGGAACTGGAACTACTCAGCAAGTGTGACCTTTCACTTTTCAAGCTACTTTCTGGATCAGGCCTGATGAAGGTAAGTCACAGTTCACATCCCATGCAGCTGATTGACTGAACAGTGGCTTTGGCCTTGAGATCCATCAATGGGCAGCTGGACAAAGCAAGATCCATCATTAGAAAAACCCACATGGTACAAATTTGCTGAAATACAGATGGGTGGTGAGACCATAATGCAAGTATAATGTGTTCTCTACTTTATAGCAAATGGGACAGGACATTTAGGCTGCTTGGCATATACAAGACTTGTAATAAGATTTAGTATCAGGTGCACCAGCAGTGGAAGTTCCATATTGTAAGAGATTTTTCATAATTTGGTCCCTGCTTGTCTGAGGCGATAATTCAACATTAGAAAGTTGTTTGATAAAATCAGGACCATCTTCTTGTTGTGAAGCAGAGCAGGAACTGTCCCCCACCATCATAACCTGAAGAACTGGTTTCTATGCAGATCATAACATATAGATTGGGAGTTTCATGGGTTATATCCACAGCTAACCACTGTTACCAATGGTGTATGTGTCTTTTTTTGACACTCCTGGCTTGCTTGCGAAATTGAGACACCTGCAGCCACCTGAAAAATGCTTGAAAAAAGAAAAAAAATAGTAGGGATTTCTGTGGGGTATAGTCACAAGTTTATAAATGAAGAATGGGAAACAATATAGGGATCAATCAATGTCAAACTAGAAAATATTACAATAAACATTTCAAGAACATCTGCATATCTGAACATTTTGCACATCTGGGTTTGACTGCACAATTTAATTTTTTTAAAACATTAATGCTTGATAATCATCCCTGCCATCACTTTTACTCAAACTACTAATCTCTTACCATGATATCACCGACACCTGGCATAAATGGATCCAAAACAAATGTTTTTTGTTTTTTGTTTTGTTTGGGGGGGGGGGGGGCTGATAAAACTAAAATGAAGCAGAAACCCCAATTGGCAAAGAAAAGACACTGAATCATATTATTGTTTAACTGAAATGCATCTCTTTTCCACTGACAAGCCATGAAACACACTCCAACCACTCACTAATGTTAAGGAGAGAAGGAAAACATTCTTAATGGTAAGGTTCTTGAAGGAAGCTTCATTTAAAGGTTTAAAAGTGGGTTCTGACAAAACCCAATGAATCCATGAAAGATTCCATCATTATTGAGTGAGATACCACTTTCTAAAGCTCAAAATACCTGACCTGAAAGATGAGGGTATGACATATTGGTTGAATCGATAGTGAACCAAAAGTGTTAATAGTGGACATCAAACATTCTCTTTCCTCGAAAAGAGAAGAAAATTTGCAACAGTGCTTAATGGGGGAATACTAGGATCAACTCGCTTCCTACTACACGAGTCACAGAAGATTCTCCACTTTGCATCATAAACCCTGGAAGAAGACTGCCTCCTAGTATGTATTGTGCAGTTGGCAACTTTGTTCCAAAACTGGTCCTGACAGACCGACTGCTCACAATAAGACAAGTGCAAAAGTTGAGAATCTGTGGGCTGTTGTGGTGGAGAAACCCCCTGAGCTGCAACAACAAATCCCTCATCTATGGTCATTTTCTGGCATTATTCTTATAATAGTTTAAGTAGGTTGCTGAATCATTCTTGCTAAAGTCACAGGAGGGTACCAGGATGAGCAGGGTGGTGGTGGAGCGCTTGCAAACCTATTATTTGGAAAGCCATATGCATAGAGATGATCCCACTTTAGACTGCATCTGCTCCAGGCCTAATGGGGAGACATAAAAGGAGAACTTGTTGTTCAGTCTGACAGTAGCTATTCTGTAACCCCTTTAAGTCTCCAAGGCTGCCAATAAGAGAGGTTCCAGACTTCCATGCAAAAAGAAGGAGCATGTGTATGCCCCAAATGCCTGAGGTACACTGCTACAAACGTGCTGTCTGAGGAGATCATAATGCAATGATGCTTTGTGAGATTGACACACTCTTGTATGGCAAGGAACACTTTCCACATGATGTTCTTCTTGCCTGGAAAGTGGCAGTGATTTCCGCTGAGGCTGCCATCTTAGGTGGTTACACACTTCCTGGCATTGGTATGAAGCATGAATACCTCCCTGGTACAGAGGGCACACTACTACTAATGTCCTGTCTGAAGTAACCATGATGCCATCCATGATTCTTTATGAGGCTGACACACCCCTGTAAGGCCAGGTATACATTCAGTGAATCCAAGATGTTCATATCATGGGTTGCTTCTATTTGCAAAAAAATCCTGTAAGAACTACACAATCTGGCCCCATAGAGCACCCCATCCTGAATCTGATGCATCAATGTACAAAAAGGAGTGGGGTTTGTGGGGGTTGAATTGGGACCATGATCAGAAACTGGTCCTGATTTAGCCACCAACACATGTGATAAAAACTCAATCCCAGGGTTATGTAAGCTGATACAGGTTCCTTGTGCAGTCTCCAATTTGCTATAAGCAGGAAATGTAGAGGGTGCCAGTAAAGTACACAATCAAGTTATGAGTCTCCTGGAGAGATAATTGCAAGTCATCAAAGTCTTCGCTAGAAGAGCAGGATTTAACTGAAGGACACAATCTCCAAGGAAATTCATCCTCACATACAATAAATTCTGAGAAGAAATAATATCTTACTTCTCTTGGTTTAGGAGAAGACCAGGACTGTCACTGTCAACCAACAGAGGGTCTGGTCCTTCAAAAGAAAATCTCTGAGGATGTTGTGCGACAATTAGAGAAAGTGATAAAATTCATGAAATATCTGCCAAATTAAAAAGACATGTGTACCACCTGTTTATGAATGAATATTAATAGAAATAAATCCAAAATTTTGATTAGATGGTGTCAATTTCATACAAGACTTGGATTTAATGGGAGGCTTATACTGTACTGTGCTATGTTGTGAATAGAAGTGAAGCTTAAAAACTGGTGACACCTAATGTTGGCAATGGAAGGTATTGGACAAGAGTTAAATCCCCTAGGTCTGTATGATATACACATTTTTATCTCTTAATAGGGCCGGATTTGGGAAGTTGCAGCGTTTAATACCCCAAGGTTAATGTGATATGGGAATGTATTCAAAAGGAGAACAAATGATATGAATCTTGCAAATAAAAAATACTATGCATATTATCTGTACTTTCTTTTTAAATTCATTCATTTTTTTTCTCTCATTTTAACAATCACTGATATCCAAATGCAATAAAAACTATTGGGAAAATATCTGAAATAGTTCTTTTGAATTTAAGTTTGCTACACTTTTCTAGTGAAAAGTAATTTACAAATAAATATCTGCTGGTGTTGTCACTTTGCCCTGACAATGCATCAATCAAGTTGCACTGTCTTGCAATTACTGGTGACCTAGGGCAAGCATAACAGTCTCACCAGATTACAAATCGCATCAATGACATTCTCTGGCTCTTAACTTATCACAAGTCAAAACCATAAAGATGTGTGACAGCTTGCTGCAATTTTTCCAAATTACCAAAAAGCACAAGTGTAATGTCACAAATTGAAATCAAGGACAAGGTGTGAAACTGCAATATCTCAATTTTAGTGGTCAGAACCCACTTTAGTATTAAGTTTGTATCAGGTACCTGTATAAAAAATGTCAGCTAATTTTGTGCCATGTTATAGAATGGCAAGTAGTCAAGATAGGAAATGAAAATCAATAAGTGATGCATACAAGACGTTAAGTAATGCTGAACTTAAACAAAAAATATGTGCACAGCTTTATTCTCAATGTGCAAATTTGATTTAGTTTGGTTTTGTTTGTATTAATGCCATTTTTCAGCACATGATACATGGCAACTAGTATTTTTGGTGGAAGACGGACTAGAAAGACCCTGGGAATAGCCACCAACCCATGGAAAGCTATGTGGACAGAGGTGAGTGATTTGTAAATGCTATGGTGACCATCTTAGATCACTTGGTCACACATAACCCTTCAAAAGGTGCAATGCAGAATATAACTTGACACATGAGTGAGTAAGTAGCCGTTTTCCTCTGTACAGACTGGTAAATTTGCTCCATCAAGATGAGAGGTTGAGAGGTTTGCTCAACAATGAAACTGACCATGACCTTTTGAATCCCAAAACAACAGACCTCTTGTTTACCTTACCTTTCAGTTAGTGTCACTTACATTTGACATGTTGACATTCCAAAACAACAGAATTCATATTTGTAAGTCGGCCACATACACTGAAGGTACATGGTCATAAAATTAATTATTTTAAAGCTAAAACAGTTTTTCTTCATTCTGCCAGAGTGACACTGACCTTTCACCTTTTCACATGAAAATCTAAAGCCTTTCCTTATTGTGTGTCATCCAAAACAACAGAATTCATATTTGTAAGCCGGCCACATACACTCAAGGCACATGGTCATAAAATGAATTATTTTAAAGCTAAAGCTAAAACAGTTTTTCTTCATTCTGCCAGAATGACACTGACCTTTCACCTTTTCACATGAAAATCTAAAGCCTTTCCTTATTGTGTGTCATCCACAAATTATGGTCCTGGTCTGTGATGCAAAACACATTATTGTGTGGGAACCATGTATCTTTTTTGACTTAGTCAAGCTAACCGTTGACCATTTAACCCCCCAAACTGATAGGCTTCATTCTTAGGCCTTACTTCCAGCTATCCAAAAAGAGTTTGATGAATAAAGATGTGGACAACTTAACCTACTTAGTTAAAATGGGATAATAAATTGATGGCAGGACATCACAGCATAAATATGATCAGCCTTATGGTAGGTGAATAAATAGGAAGGCAAGAATCTGACCAATTTGGTTCGATACAGAAGTTTCCTACCTTCTCTGAAGTGGGGCCAAGGGCCCTTAGAATAAGACTGCATGTATGCTAGTGAGCTAAGCACAATACACTTTAATGCCATCAAGCAGTCTGAAAGCATTATTTTTAATGTGGGCTGAATTGTCATGAGGGAATTACTATGTAATCAGCATATTAAAATCACCCTACATTCCAATAAAATAACAGTAACTTTTCATTTGAATTAATTCTTTTCACATTTTTCATTTAGAATTGAATGAGGAAACAATGATGTCTTTTTGAAACTTCTTATCTGAATCTTCAACCTAGCTCCTCTCATTTGGAAATATTCTGGTTAAAATTGGGAAAATATTTATTTCTGAACTGGGAATGTGGCTGAAAATCAGACTTCAAAAGGATAAAGAAAAATCACTGCCAGAGTCATAAATTTGAGGATTCACTGACCTGGTACAGATAAGTGTGCTGAGATTATTTGATTCTTGAAACTTACACAAAGCCACCACATAGAGTGGTAGTCTCTGTCCAAGGAACATGACCATCCCCTGAGCATGCCAGAAGTTGTCAACATCAGGTAGATTGTAGGATATTGCTTCCACCCACAAACCATGAAGGACCACTGAAAGCCATAACCATCGGAATCTGCCCCCAGAGCGTAAAGCTGAAAATAGTATCCAGAGTCAAATGTCATAGCAAAACATCTGTATGAAACATCTAAAAAATGTTATTTTTGCATGAACAAATTCAAAATTGCATATGATGTAGAAAATAAACGTGAGTAAATGATTATTATCTTTGACACACCTAATATGAATTACAGTTAATGCACAACTTTTAGTGGTTTAAGGGGAAAAAAAACCTTCTTTTGAAAACAAAAGAAAATCTATCAAAATGTATGGGAAATAGTCAATTAAACAAGACAGGGTTTATGTGCCTGATGCTAGATTTTCCTGCATTCAACAAGTTTTTAAGAAATTAGGTTTAATCCAGCAATTGTGCATTTTAGAATAGACCCTGATGGTACCAATATTTGTGGATTTTGAAGTTGCTACAAAACATGAATTCACAAAATCAACAAAATGTAACTCTTTAGTGGAAACAACAACACCACTTCTCCAATACTTTAACTTAAGTAATGAGACAAAGGATTTTGTTCCAAAAACAATGAAATTAAAATCTTTGAAAATAAAACTTATAGTCATTAAATTATTTTGTGAATGTACATCCAAACTGCTATCATGACAATATGAACATTTAGGCAAATTGCATGATGATATAGGTCAGTATAGGTATAGAGCTGTACAAGTGTGTACAAGTCAGGTATGGGTACAGAGCTGTAAAAGTGTATAGGTCAGGTACAGGTACTGAGATGTGTGTGTGTGTATAGGTCAGGTACATGTATAGAGCTGTATGAATGTGTGTATAGGTTAGGTATAGGTACAGAGATGTATGAATATGTGTGAATGTCAGGTACAGTGCCGTATGAGTGTGTGTATAAGGCAGGTACAGGTACAGAGCTGTACAGGTGTGTGTACAATCAGGTACAGAGCTATGTGAATGCATGTATAGGTCTGGTACAGGTACAAAACTGCATAAGTGTGTATATAAGGCAGGTATAGGTACCATGCTATGATTGCTATGTGTGTATAGGTCAAGTACAGGAACAGAGCTGTGTATGTTTATTGATCAGTTATTGGTACAGAAATGTGTTAGTATGTGTACAAGTTAGTAACAAGTACAGAGCCGTACATGTGCATAGGTCATGTATTGGTACAAAGCTGTAAGTATATGTTTATGTCAGATAAAGGTACATAGCTGTACATATACAAAGGTCAGGTACAGAGCTGTGTATGTGATAGGACAAGTACAGGTACAGAAATGAACATTTGTATAAGTCAGTTACAGGTACTGAGCTGTGTAAGTGTGTTTATAGGTCAGGTACAGGTACACATCTTTGTGAGTACATCTAAAGGTCAGGGACAAGTACAGAGCAGTTTGAGAATGTGTAAAGGTCAGGTACGGATAGAGAGGTATGTTAGTGCATGTATATATAGTTCAGGTACAGAGCTGTACATATGCATTGGTCAGATACAGGTATTGTTTGTTTGTTTTTTATGGTTTAACGCCATTTTTCATCACAATATAGGCTATGCATGGCGACCAGTATTAATGGTGGAGGAAGAACCCGGAAAACCCCCAGAAAGAACCACCGACCCACGAGAAACTACTGGCAAGCTTCTCACATACTACATTAGCCAAATCTTTGACTCGAACCCACGCAGACAGAGGTGAGATGGCAGTGATCCGTAACGGAGATACAGGTATTAAGCAGTGTGTGTACATTTCAGGAACAAGTACAGAGCTGTTTATGTATATAGGTCAGGTACAGGTACAGAGCTGTACAAGTGTGTAAATAAGGCAGATACAGGTAGGGAGCTATGTGAGTGCATCAATGGTCAGGTACAGGTACAGAGCTGTGTGATTTATGCATAGAGGTGAGCTAGAGGTACAGAGATGTGTGAGTGCATCTATAGGTCAGGTAAAAGTACAGAGCTATGCATGTGGATTAGTCGGGTAAAGGTATAAAATTGTGTGAATTTATGTATAGGTCAGGTAAAGGTACAGAACTGTACATGTGCATTGTTCAGGTATAGGCAGAAAGCTGTACATGTGCTTCGGTTAAGTACAAGTAAAGAGCTGTCTGAGTATATGTATAGGTTAGGTACAGGTACAGAGCTGTACATGTTTATAGGTCAGGTACAGAGCTGTGTGAATCTGTTTATTTGGTCAGGTACAAGTACACAGCTTTGTATGTCTAAAAGGTCAGGGACAAGTACAGAGCTATTTGAGCATGTGTATAGATCAGGCGCAGGTAGGGAGCTATGTGAGTGTATGTATAGATCAAGTACAGGTACAGAGCTATACATGTGCATAGGTCAGGAACAGGTACTGAGCTGTGTGTGTATATGTCAGATAAATGTATAGAGCTGTGTGAGTGCATGTGTAGGTCATATGCATGTACATGGCTGTGTGAGTGTGTATAGGTCAGGTAAAGGTATTGAGCTGTGTATGTGTATCTGACACATAAAGTTACAGAGCTCTGTGTGTGTGTGTGTTGTGTGTATATATGTCACATAAAGTTACAGAGCTGTATGAGTGTGCATATATGTCAGGTAAGGTAAAGAGCTCTGTGTGTGTGTATATATGTCACATAAAGTTACAGAGCTGTATGAGTGTGTGTATATGTCTTGTAAAGTTACAGAGCTGTGTGAGAGTGTGTATAGGTCAGGTACAAGTATAGATGTGTGTGTGTGTGTGTGTGTGTGTGTGTGTGTTTTAATATCTTACCATGTATCAGTGTGAGGACACAACCAGTTAAGAATACCAGCTCACATTTGAGGAAGCTGTCATGGAGCCTGTATGTTTCTCTGGGATCTCGGAATGTAACCCACCATCTCAGAGTCTGCAGGATAAGTCAATGTAATTTCAGTTAAAAATATATTTTGGGGAGGGAGTAAACTACTTTTAATGCTGTAACACATACCTGTTGCTAATGTGTAGATTACTCTTTTCCTGGCAAAAACATATCCTTGACTGTATGATAAGAATTGCTCATCCCATTGGGTGATTTATGGAATGATTTCATATCTAAATCGTGGCTCTGGCCAATGCACACTAGCCCTCATTTTCTTTCTAGATGCAATCCTAAAACTAATGAAACATCAGTATAGGGTGGGCAGAAGAAATCTGGCAATAGCAACAAGTAAGAATTATATCCAAAAATTGAGTTCCCTGCATACCGTATTTTGTTGTGTATAACGCACACTTTTTTTTACCTAATTTTCTTATCTTAAGTCAGGGGTGCGCGTTGTATACAAGAACTAAAAAAAAAAAAGATTTTTTCCAGGTCGATCTGAAGAGGATGAAGGCACTCACTACTTGTGAAATATTAAATCCATTGTACATTGCATTGTAACTAAAATGTTTACCGGTACTAGCCGTATTAAAGAAATAAATAATGCTTACAAAGTAGTCTTGTTCTTTGATTGCTTATGTTAATAAACTGGTTTCATTTCACGTCACTGTGTCAAGTTTTGTTCTGTGCCTCGGCCGGAAATACATGTACATAACGACTGGCAATTTGTTCAAAAGCTCTGCAAAGTGCCGCATTGGAGCGGAATAAATACCACTGTGTGGATTACCGTACTTGTTTCGTAAATGTTCAGTACCGTATTCCATAACTGTTGATCTAATCGAATTTTTCTTCATTTATTATTGGTTGAATTGAAATATAATATGTGTAGAATTCAACTAGTGTTAATGTTCTCATCAGAGCATCTGTTGGGGACATATTTTTTTGCGACTATGGGTTCTTTCTTACGGGAACACTGATACGTTGTGGAACAAAATAATGTATGAAGTCGCGAAACATTTTTTTCCTCTTTGGAAAATAAGCTTGTTACTTAGTTTTATTTCTCATCGTAAATCATAGTATTTGAGATATCTTTGCGATTATATAGTGATCAATGGCTTCAATGCTTCATTGACTCGGTGTGGTCTTTTCACGGTAATCTGCGCCAGGTAAGCTTTGATGCGCTCAACATAGTTACAATGCTTTGTCTCGGTGAGCAGTATTTAATTGATTCAGGACATACAGCGACTTTTCGAAAGTGATGACGACAAAGTGGAATTTGAGGGATTTGATGCAATAGATTGCGTCAACTAGACAAACATTTAAAGGGCCCTTTTAAGGGCCAACAATAAAATCGGAAAGATACAATATCAATATTGCCACTTTTTCATTCACTATCTAAAATGACCAACTGTTGTTGCACTATGAAAACGGAGCGAAATAGCAGTAGTCACAATTTTAAAATGCATTATATCACATGCGCGTTATATGGCAGAACTACGGTTTTTCCACTTATTTTGGGTCGAAAATCGGGGTGCGCGTTATACATCGGTGCGCGTTATACACACCAAAATACAGTAGTTTAATTTGACAGTTCAGTGGGAGGTTTTTGATCCCACAAACAGGTGAAGGAAAAATGAAGAATACTTAACACTTACTTTATAAATGTAGACTACTGCCAGATGGTATCCACATGGGTCACTTTTCTGCCATTACCACATGTCCCAAAGAAAATATGTCTTCACTATGGTAAGCCTATGAGTGAAGACAGAAGGAGAATGCCATGTTAGATTCTCAAAATGCGGCTTTAATTTCATCATATAGGGATGAACACATTAGATAGGTCCATGAGGTCACAATGGCTTGAACTTCATGGGATTTTAATCTCCATGCATGAAAGGTCCCTCTTCATAAGGGATTGATACCTCTCTTGACAGTTATGGTTATCTGTTTCAAAAGGATGGAAGCCGAAATATCAGCCAAGCCCTTAAGGGTAAAGGAATGCCTCCTACCCTTTCTTCTTTCTCCCTTTAGAAACTGGAAATACAAATATAAAGCTCCCATGGAGAATAAAAGTATGTCTTGATCATCTCCAGTAAAACAGTGATTGAGACTGGGGATCTCAATCAGGAGTGGAGCAAATGACTGAAGCTGAGAAGAGAAACTAACACATAATTTCCATGCAACCTAAAACAGCCTTTGAAAGACATTCAACTCACTCCTTTGTCTTGTGGATGGATGCTAAGGAGAGCAAGAAAAGTCATGAGGGTAAGGGTCTCTATAGAAGCTTTGTTGGGGTTTTACTTACAGATTACAAAGAGAGATTTCATCTGGACACAAGAGATTTCATCTGGACATTAGTGACTGAGACATCAGTCTTTGCTGCTCAAAATACCTGATCAAGTCTGCTATCATGTGAGAGTCTATACAAATGGCCAGATCTTTCAAAAATAGTTTGTTGGAGAGGGCTGCTATGTTGAGAGGCATCAGGACTAACACATTTACTACAATACCAATCGAGTCCATTCAAATGGCCAGATCTTTCAATAATTTGAGTTTGTTCCATAGGGCTGCAATGTTGTTCTAAATAATGGAAACCAAGAATCATCTCTTCAAAATGGAACAAAACTACTTTTAAGCAATGTGCTCAGAAAGGGGCAGACAGAATTAACACATTTCCAACTATACCAATCACAATAGAGTCTCCATTTAGCATCATTGACCATGGATGCAGATCATTTCCTGGACTGAATGATGCACCTGGCAACTATAAGTACTATCTCAATTTGAGTGTGTTGCTGTTCCATGGAAACAGGAGGCTAAGGTTAAGCAAACAGGAAATCAACTAAATTACCAAGAGGATGCTAATTACATATAAGCACCGGACAAAGCAAACAGTTTACATAGTGGTGGCATACTAAAAGTTTATGATGTGCTATGCCTTAAACAGAACAAAATAACCACTGAGCTGCCTCCAACACTGCCATACTCTGGGTGGCCAGGATCAACACATTTCCTAGTGCCCCATTCATTAAAGATTCTCCACATGGCATCAAAGACCATGGATATAGATTGTCTCCTGGAAGGAATGATGCAGCTGGCAGCTTTGCTTCAAATCTTTTCTGAGTGGAGAGATGATTTGACATGATCCAAGTGTGATGGAGAGTATGCAGGCTCTTGTGGAGGAGTGAGTGCTGTGTTGTGACAGAAGTTTCCTCTTTTGGGGTAACATTCTGGGACAGTCAACCAGCAGGTCAAGAAGACCACTGAACCATGATCAAAGAGAGGCCACAGGAGCTTTGGAAATGAGCTGGCTAGTTGAGGTCCTTAAGTTCTTAAGTATTTGTGGATGCATAATGATTTGGTGGGAAGGTGTAAGCAGACATATGATCCCACTTTAGGCTGAAAATGTTCACTGCCCAAGCTCTCTGGTCTAGGAAATTTTAAAATGGAATCTTCTTGTTTATCGTTGTTGCCGAAAAGTCCTCTAAGATGTCTCCCTCAAAGTCTGAACATTGACTCTGCTTTGGATTGGTGGAGAGGCCTTTACATGAAGACTATATTGCACTTCCTGGACAGACTCATCTTTGCTAACCAAGATTCTGAAATGTTGTTGAAGGAGGCCATCACAAAGTGACTCATTTTGTCAATAAACTCCTGAAGGGCTAAAAACACTACCCCAATTTCCAAACTGATTTGGAGGACAACTTCCTTAGACCATAAACCCTGAAGAATTAGCCCTTCTGCTCCAGATGAACACCCAACGCAGAATCAAACATGTCTGCGAAAAGATGAGAGAGTGCTTCAGGGACATGCATGGTGAATCTGGTGTGAAATCAGTTCCGATTTGTCCACCAGCTCTGATAATAATGAAATTCCAGATCTTGACAAATATGAACAGCCAGAGTCCAATGTGGTTCAGTCAGCTATGTGGAAAAACTAAAGAGAGTGCAAGCATAATCTGCCAAAGAAAACCAGATCTGCTGCAGAGTTCAATATTCCCATATGAGACAGAAATAGATGAGTTTACAACATTTTCTTGGCTCTCAGTGTCTCTAAGTCAAGACTAAGCCTCTGTTAATGAGGAAATTTCTTTCCCACATAGGTTCAGATCACTCTGTGAAGGGTAAAAGACACAAGCTGGTCAATATGGACCATAAGCAAAACAGATCTAGTTTGTGAGACATTAACCAACTGTCCCTCACCAAAAAATGGTTT